>CM060890.1:122878764-124078764 GCA_030762935.1 Hymenopus coronatus
AGTAGTACAAGTGGTGGTGGTAGTAGTAGAAAAAGTGGTGGTAGCAGTAGTAGTAGTAGTAGTAGTAGTAGTAGATAAAGTGGTGGTAGTAGTAGTAATACAGTAATACAAGTGGTGGTAGCAGTAGTAGTAGTAGTACAAGTGGTGGTGATGGTAGTAGTAGAAAGAGTGGTGGTAGCAGTAGTAGTAGTAGTAGATAAAGTGGTGGTAGTAGTAGTAATACAGTAATACAAGTGGTGGTAGCAGTAGTAGTAGTAGTAGTAGTAGATAAAGTGGTAGTAGTAGAAGTAGTGGTGGTAGTAATAGTAGATAAAGTGGTGGTGGTAGTAGTAGTACAAGTGATGGTGGTAGTAATAATAGTAGTAGATAAAGTGGTAGTAGTAGTAGTAGTAGTAGTAGTAGTAGTAGTAGTAGTAGTAGTAGTAGTAGTAGTACAAGTGATGGTGGTAGTAATAGTAGTAGTAGATAAAGTGGTGGTAGTAGTAGTAGTAGTAGTAGTAGTAGTAGTAGTAGATAAAGTGGTGGTAGTAGTAGTAGTAGTAGTAGTAGATAAAGTGGTGGTAGCAGTAATAGAGTAGTAGATAAAGTGGTGGTAGTAGTAGTACAAGTGGTGGTATTAGTAGAAAAAGTGGTGGTAGTAGTAGCAGTAATAATAATAGTAGTAGTAGTAGTAGTAGTAGTAGTAGTAGTAGTAGTAGTAGTAATAGATAAAGTGGTGGTAGCAGTAGTAGTAGTAGTAGAAAAAGTGGTGGTAGCAGTAATAGTAGTAGTAGAAAAAGTGGTGGTAGCAGTAGTAGTAGTAGTAGTACAATTGGTTTTGGTAGTAGTACAAGTGGTGGTGGTAGTAGTACAAGTGGTGTGGTAGTAGTAGTAGTAGTAGTAGTAGTAGTAGTAGTAGTTCAAGTGGCGGTGGTCGTGGTCGTAGTAGTAGTAGTAGTAGTAGTAGTAGTAGTAGTACCGACGATAACATCCCATTTACTTAACGGTATTTGTTTAACAGGTTCATATCTGTATCTCACAATAATAATAATAATAATATTTAAATAATAATTCTGTCTTACGGAGAGAATAGCATTAATACAATATAGCGCAGGACCTCGCAAACGACTAAAATCTCACACGAGCAAACAGAGGAGCAGAGGAACTGTGCAACGTGCTAGGGTGGACTCGACTTGGCTCAAAGGCTTTACAGTGTAAATGAACCTCAAGAAAGGAGAGAGACAATGTTATTGTTAAAATTGAGGAGTGCGGTGTGCACCGTGGCCACCTAGCTAATGTCCTTTAACTGCTGTGGGTCTCAGTATCCCTTTATCTTTTGAGCGAGCAAGACCGCTTAAATCTGCTCAGAGGTGTCTTGATCAGACTTAGAGATTCTTTTATGTGCCGTAAATCTACCACATAGAACCAACGATTTCACACCATTCCGAAGAAAGCCATGCTAAGGATTTTTACGCCCGAAAAAAAAAATCTATAGCGCTTCGCCACGTTTGAACCCGCGACCTTGAGAAACAGAGACTAGTATGTTAACCCTAGACCGCGGAGCACAACTCAGCCTAGCAAAGTCGTATTTTGCACCTTGCGGCATGCGGATTACCCTGAGAGAACTGATCTAGGGAAAGGAGGCACATTTTATGCACGCAAGTGTACAAATGACAATTCTGCTTCTCCCCCTCCATGTAAAGGATTGTCAACATCCTAAGGAAACAGCATTCGGTTTTCTTTATAGCAAGAGAGATACTTCGTTTCGTGAACGACAAACGGCTGTTCTCTGTTCCTCATAAGCTTTTCTTTATTTTTCTAGGAAGAGTTAAATTGACTCCCGATATAGTATAGCAAACTTCTTTCGTAGAAATCTTATTGTAGAAGTTGCTTTACTGCTTTTATTGCAGTATAAAAACGATTGCACTATTAGAGCATCTGAGGGGAGACTGCACCAGTACACTGTGAGCATGTGCAGGTTCCGAGAATAACATTGGGTGGGAGTACGTCTCTATGTGCTTGTTATCTCATAGTTAATGATGAAGCTCGCAAACTTGGCACAGAGCTGCAATTATATGTGCCATTGAATTTACCTTCCACGGCGTTTTCCAAGAATATCTAAAAATAAATGTGCTGTATTTCCTAGTCTGCTTTTTCGCTATTTACTCTTCGTGTGGAAGACTTCCACTCCACAGGACTTACAAGCTATCGCTTCGGTCAGATGTCCGATGAGGAGCAGACGAGCTCTGGATCAGGATGGGTGATAAACCCGATGCCTGGTATAAGAGCAAGGAACTATATGATTGTGATTACACCCAACGGCCGTAATCGCCGAACGTGAGTGTACGGCTTCCTTCCTAAGTCATAACTGATTGTTGGCATCCATTGTTACACTGCGTTAGTGGACATCTGTGCCACTGCAAGTTCTTTTGATATCGCAACTGTGATTCTTACACCTGTGCGAGTGGAGACGTGTTCTGTCGGAAGAGATCAGTTTTTCACAGGGAATGCATCGCGCGCAGCAGTTGAGCGAGTTCGACAGGAATTTCATACCGAGCCGTATCATCCCTGCAGTGAACGTCGAAAAAAAAACTATACCTATGTTACCAAAGACAGTTATTTGTGAACTGATTCTAATTTTAATCAGTTTGTTGAAGAAATATAAAATGAAAAAAGGCGTTTTTGTTACACACCATCATGGTGGTAAATCCCACTCCTGACACCAAGAAGAATCGAAGAAAGACAGTTATTTGTGAACAGATTCTGATTTTAATTAAATTGTGGTACAAATAAAGATTTATTGCAATATTAAATGGCTGTGTAATGGATTAAAGGTAAGGAAATTATGAAACAGGTGGTGTAATGTATGGCGTGGCAAAGCGGTCGTGCAGTTTCCCTAGGATCGGACTCGCCCCGCCTTGGTGAAAGGCGAGCTGTCTATCCACCGGATCGTGGTACTGTCGGTGCACTTTTTCTATTCATAACATTTCAAATTAAATGCAATTCCAATTTTGTTCGTTATTGATAGTAAGTAGGGCAGTATTGTATTCCACTCATAATTTTCGAAATAAACGCTTTGAGACTCCTAAATCCCTAAAAACATTTTAAAAAAAACTAATTATCCGTGTGTGTGTGTGTGTATCTCGACAGCATAATTGAAAAGTTGGTTACAATTAATTTGTTTCTTACTTAACTTCAACTAAATAAGGATAATTATTTATTTTACTATCATATTAATAATTGTAGGTCGTCTCATTAGCGCGGTGGTAGCGTAGCTGCTTACCAAGCGGGAGATCTGGGTTCGATCCCCAGTAGGTGCACTCAGCCTCGTAAGGTCCCTGGGGGGCCAATTGAGGAGCTACTTGATTGAGAAGTAGCGGCTCCAGGTCATGAGGACCGCATTAACCGGCAGGGGGCTCGAGGCGCTGACCACGTCTCACCCTCCAATACTGCACCCCATCCATGACGTCTGTAGTGGACCGAGATGGGGGACGCAGCGGCCGGGCGGTAGGCCAAGGTTCCCCGTGAGCTGTCGTGCCATGGAGTTATTATCATTAATAATTTTAACAACTGCAATTACAGTAAGAATCAATTAAGATTATATATTTTAATAAAAAATTATTGGGTAAAAGACTTAAATATGAAACATAATACTGTAGTATGGTATCTTCGAAAGCTGCGATAGGAAGATTTTCAACTAACTGCCATTTACATAGAAGCATTTTCGAATATTTTGATTCTCCCAAAAATGGTACTAATGGCTATGATTAAAATCACGCTTATGACAATTTTATGAGAAATAAGGCTTATATCTTGAACTTTTTGGGCCTAACCTCTGAAGCCCTATTCATCATAGATGAATTTTGTATAACTGGTAAACCGTAAAAGATAGATAAAAACTTATTACACCAAAATGTAGATCCCGTTAAAACACACAATTTATGTCGAATCTTTTTTTTTTTTGTGCAGGTACCCTTTTCCGAGATACTAGGGTAGTTCAATACACACCTGAGTTAGGAAAGGAGACGCCAACTTTTACAGCACCAATTATTTCTCAACATAGTGCTCTTTTTTTGAAGACTACTAATTTAAATAAAACTGCTGCTAAAGCTATGTAGCCTGATACAGGAGCTTCTACATGTGCTTTACGTAATCACAAATGTACTGAACAGATTAGAGATACAATTTTGATAGAAGTTACTTTAAGAAATTTAAATATATTCATATAATTTTTGTCCTTCTCCTTGTGTTTCTGTCATGTTACACTCCTCCAAAAATAGGAGTTAACCATCTATGCAATACACGCCTCTGTCTCGACGATGATGTCATTTTATCTCAATTTTGTTTCAGACAGCCAATTCTTCGCGTTCGATAACTAAAAGGAATCGCGGGAACCAGGTTGGGCGAATAAATAGGGTTTGGCAGCAATTCATAACGCAATTCATGGAATTTAGTGGTGAACTTCGAATGAATGTGAAGTAGTTTCTACTTCACCAAATAGGACCCTGTCTCATTCAACTTTTTGTCGAATTAGGATCAACAATTCACTATAATATTCAGTAGCTGTTTTCTTTTTTTTCTTTTTTTACTTTATCTACATAGCACATTTTAAGTGAGTAGAGAAAGCATTGTACTCTACCCGAAATTTCGATAGAGAGATGTCACCGTAAATGGACGTTTTAGGGTCTCCTGTATTAAAAAAAAAAAAAACAGCATTTTAAAAAATGTCCGCGTATATTTTGAATTTTGTGTCAGTAGCCTCCGAAGATCTCTCTACTCTGGATGAACTAGCCGTTATATAAAACAATTGAAATTCGGTTCGCTTGACATGGTTCCGTTTGAGAAAAGTTAGGTCGTTTAAAATTGAAACTAATTAGAAGGAATATTTCTATAATGGTCAACTTTACCAGAAAAACGTATATGACATAAATTGTTTGTTTTAACGATATACATATTTTTGTGTATGAAGATTTTGACTATCTCTTACGGTTTATCAGTTATGCAAAATTCTGCAAAACTCTTAAACATTAAAGAGGTCTTTAGAGGCTACTCCTCCGAAAAATCATAATATACATTTATTTGCGATATAAATGTCTTTAATATACAGCATTTAATCAAAATCTTTGAGTCATTTTCTAGAAACAACATTTTCCAAACAAAATTCCATGTAAATGTAGTTTGTGGTGGGAGAATTTTCTTGAAAATCTTCGTATGGTATCCTTGAAAGATACTCCTAAAAATAAATAACAAGTTTTGTTATTTAACAGTATTTTCGCTTTTGAGCTATGCTGTCCGCACAGACATTTTTCTAAAAATGCTTTTATCGGAACCTCAAAATATATATTTTTGGTGAAATCTCAACATCGAATTTTTGGGAGAAATACAATACCTTCCCTAGGTAATATGTACATACGCGCTAGAGAAAGTAAAAACGCCTTTTACTCAGTCAATAAGCATATGGTCTTTGTCAAGGCATGACCATGAAAATTAATATTTAATGTTATTGTTATAAACATATATATATATATATATATATATATATATATATATATATATATATTCATTAAGATCTGGTCTTGCATTATTTATTATTTAATTGATTAGTTATTGTTTTGTTTGTGTTCCAATTATCTTATATCTTGATTTATGATTTGTTATTCATATCTTTCTGTACAGTATTGCACTTGAATTCATGAAAGTGTAAAAAAGGTTTCTTACAGTGTATAAAAACAAACAAATAATTTGTATACGCTTTTGACTACGCTGCGGAGCTCATAAAAATCATAGTGCAAGTTGGCACAAGAAAAAGGTATGGCTTGAAAGCACCCATAAAGTGGTTAGGAAAACACCGAAATTGTTCCCGTATGAAATGACAGCTCTGCAGGAATTGAAACATGCAGATCATAAAAAGAAAATCCGTTACTGCAAATGCTTTGCATCTTTTATTGAAAACTATACTATTGGCATTCTTCTATATAGACGAGGCCTGCTTTTACCTCTTTGTTTATGTTATCACATAAAACGCGATTATTGTCAACGGAGAACCATGTGCTGCGCAAGAAACTCTAGAAACTTAATGTGTTCCAATCACATGGCTTTCTCTATAAGAAATTGTTAGAAACTTTATTCTTCAATCCACTTTATGCTGATCGAGATAAATATTAGCAGAAATTGTCTTATTGCTGCTTCCTTACAAGCAGAAGATAAATAAGGGAATATACTTTTAGTCAAATATTTTAAAAGCTGGTTGGTATGTGATTGAAAGTCATTTCTTTGCATAACCAGAAGCTGACAAATTCCATATGAGAAAAGTTTCAAGTATTTTAAAACTGAAAACAATAACAAGGAATATCTCAGAAATGGTCAACTACACGAAACAAATATATATGACATAAATTGTGTGTTTTAAAAAAATCTCAGTTTTTGTGTAGTAAGTTTTTGTCTATCTCTTACGGTTTACTTGTTATATATAAGTCATTCATTATTAAAAGATCTTCACGGCTATTCCCAAAAAATTCAAGATATCGATTTTATTTGTCGTGTAAAATTAATTATTATAGGATATTTTAATTAAAACCGTTAGAGCCTTTTCAAGGAAATAAACATTTTCAAAAATATTTCCATTTAGTTTAAAGTGGGTGATATTTCTCAAAATCTTTGTGTCGCATCCTTGGACTTAGATATTAAATTTCGTATTTTATCGAAGTTTTTAAAATTTAAACCAATAACAAGGATTATCTCGGAAATTTAAACTCCACAAAAAAGTATATATGACATAAATTGTGTATTTCAATGAGTTCTTTCTACATTTTGGGTTTAGTAACTGTTTATCTTTAATATACGGTATCTGCTTAGATGTTTACATGACGAATAAGAGGAGAATAACAGGCTGTAGGTGATGTTTCATTTAAAGACATTATAAGTATGAACAACACAAACTATTTTGAAACCCATCTCTTTAATGTCCCACTGCAATTATCACAATTAGAACCAACTATATCAGGGAACCGGAGTATTAGCTTTACCAAATTTTCCCAAATTGAGAGATTTTACAGGCCGCAATGCTGTAATGCGTGGTTCTAAGTAAATATGAGCAATTTTTTTCTAAACTGAACTGATACACGCTATAGTTTGAATGATATCCAATCAATGCTGCATCTCTGTGTCTACAACTAAGCCGGACATTGATAAATTAGTGTCGAGAAATAAGATTTGCAAAGCCTCAATTGAGGAAAAAAGATTGCAGGATACATTTTGGCATTCGGTCATTCACCACGTTGGTTCCACAACTGTAGAACTTTGCATGGTGAGCAACAGTCTCGATAACATCTCCAGGTGAAATGGGGAAACGTCACACTTCCTCTCCGTTTACCAGCTCCCCCGGGCTGACCTAGGCATCAATAAGGGTTTTATTACTTTCTCTATACGCACTATGTACATAGTGTATAGAGAAGTTATTGCACTCCACCAAAAAATTCGATACCGAGATTTCACCGGAAATATATGTTTTAGGGTCCCTGTATCCGAAAAAAAGTATTTTCAGAAAAAGGTCCGTGTATGTGTGTCCGTGTGTCTGTGAACACAACTCAAAAACGAAAAGTCGGTAAAATACCGTTTAGTATCTTCCAGGGATGCGACACGAAGATTTTGAGAAAAATCCCCCACCCCAACTACCCTTTACATGGAACTTTTTCCGAAAATTTTGATTTTCTAAAAAAATGGCTCTAACGATTTTTATTAAAATGTCGTATATTAAAGATATTAACCTGACAAATAAAATGTATATTTTGAATTTTATGGGAATAGTCTCTGAAGACTACTTTATTCTGGGTCAATTTTACGGAATTTTGCATAACTGCTAAACCGTAAGAGATTGACAAAAACTTGCCATACAACAAATGTAGAGCACTTTAAATCACAAAATTTATGTTATATACATATTTTCGTGGAGTTGTTTCTTTTCGAGATATTCCTTGTTTTTGGTTTCAGCTATAAAACACATACTTTTCTCATACAGGACTTTGTGATCTCGTGTCCATACAAACAAAGGAACTTCAGTCACATAGTAACCAGCATAAGCTTTTTAAAAATAATTTATTGCAGATATATAGAGAAGGTCATGTGAATGTAACACATCATATTTTTAATGGACAAGGAGAAGGTTCAGCATTACTCAACGCTATAGTTGATACTGACGCAACGCGTAAATGATTAGAAATGCAATAGTTTGCCAACTAGTTGCAGCGCTGAATATCTTTAGAACCCCAGTTGATCAACCGGTGCATACGGCTAATAGCAAGCTATTGTCTGTGAAGAAACCATGAATACACAAGGCTGTTGCTTAATGACCCAAGATTTTATTGGCTGGCACTACTGAGCACACAGGTCGTGACAGAATGCGGCCTCTTTTTGGGGGGAACGTGTCTTTTCTACATACTCCTTTCTCCCTCGCTCGCCGCCACCAGACTTTTTTACTTTCTCTTCACGTATTATGCACATAGAGTATAGAGAAAGTATTGTACTGCACCCAAAACTTCGATACCGAGATTTCACCGCAAATATATGTTTTGAAACAAAATGAATAACATAAAAGCAAATTTGATTATCTTAATTTTATTATCTTTCGAAGACGCAACACGAAGATTTTCAAGAAAATCCATCCATTCCAAACTACCCTTTACATAAAAAAATTTTTGAAAATGCTTTTCTCAAAAATTGCTGTAACGATTTTAATTAAAATACCGTATATTAAAGTTATTTACAACACAAATAAAATGTACATATTAAATGTTCTGGGAATAGCCTCTGAAGAGCAATTTATTCTGGTTCATTTTTGCAGAATTTTGAATAACGGCTATACTGTAAGAGACAGACAAAAATTGCTACACAATAACATATAGATCTCGTTAAACACACACAATTAATGGCATATGTATTTTTGTTGTAGAGTTGACAGTTTCCAAGATATTCCTTGTTATTGATTTCGATTTTAAAATACTTATACTTTTCTCAGACAGGAAATGTCCGTTTTTCTTTTGTTCTACTCCTGGCCAAGCAAAAAAGTAAATTTCAATGACAATCCCATAACGATAGTTTTTAAAACATCTGACAATCGCTTTAGCATAGCGCATTCCTTCAGTTCCCTTCTACTTATAAATAATAACATTCTGCTAATGTTTATCTCGATTAGTATGATATAGAAAGAAGAACAATTTTTTAAAGAAGTTTGTTTGTAGAAGAGTTAGAGAAAGTCATGCGAGTGTAACGCATCAGACATTTTATTTTATTGGCAACATTTCTGATGTATGGAAATAAAACGGACACTTTTAAGCTACACTCACAAGACAGTCGCAGCGCAGGTGCGAGCGAAGACCATTCCCAATGCACTCGTAAGCCGGTTTCTACAGTGTGGGCAACAAGTTCCCAAACCCCTGACATCAAATGTTGTTATGAAGGTTGGTAGCCATGGCAGATGTGGGCGGACATAGTTACAGTATTGACGAGCGCTTAGTAACAAGTGTGTGGATACACGATCGACAACACACAAGGCAGATTATGGGAACATTCCAGGAAAGATTTAATAACGCTCCACTGCGTAAAAAAAATACTTCTGCTTTGGGAAAGACGTGTTTTTGCTTTTGGCAATGTTAAAGACAGAACGCGGAGTGGAAGAAAGACTACAGGAGAAGAAACACATGCTGCAATCTCTGCTTCGATTGAACAATCTCCTTACACTTGACACTTACAAGTGCTTCCGAACTCTGTTTACCGAGGACAATAATGAGAGATCACATGAAAAAAAATATTTGATGTGTTCCATTCATACGACTTTCTCTACATCTCTGCTACAAATTATAGTAAAAAAGCTTATGTTTCTATTCACTTCATGTTAATCGAGAAAAAGTTAGCAGAAATATTCCTATTACTTGCTTCCTTGTACGTAGAAGCGAAATAAGGGAGTACTATTGGTTAAAGTGATAGTCAAAAGCTGGTTGCTATATGACAGGATTTGACAAATTGCTGTATGAGAAAATTATAAGTTTTTTAAAGCAAAAAAAAAACAAAACAAGGTTATCTAAAAACGATCAACTTCACGAAAAAAGAAGTATACACCATAAGTTGTGTGTTTTAAAGTGCTCTACTTTTTTGTGTCCACTCATTTTGTTCATCCTTACGGTTTAGCAGTTACGCAAAAGTTCGTAAAATCCATCCAGAATAAAGTTGTGTTCAGAAACTATTCTCGGAAAATTCATGATATACGTTTTATTTGTTTTAATCAAAATCTTGGGAGTCATTTTTGAGAAAATCAAAAATGTCGAAAAAAATGTTCCATGCAAAGGTTAGTTTAGGGTAGGGGAATTTTTCTCAAAATCTTCGAGTCGCATCCCTGGAAGATGCTAAACTTAAATACCAAGTTTGGTATTTTACCGAATTTTCGTTTTTGAGTTATCGTGTTCGCGGACACACGGACATAGACAAACATCATACACGGAAGTTTTTTCTGAAAATGCTTTCTTTGAATACAGGGGACCCTAAAACATATATTTCCAGTGAAATCTCGATATCAAATTTTTGGGTATACTCTATGAACATAGTACGTGCAGAGACAGTAAAAAGAGCTGAAGTTCAGAACTTTTTGACCGACGATTTGACGGACAGAGATCGGAATGAGCGCGTTTTGGCATGCCATGCTTTCTTAACTCAATTTTCAAATGCAGAGAAGCGTGCCAAGGTTACATTTCCAGATTAATGTGTGATTTATTGCCGTTCACGTACTAGACTTTTGAGGGGGGGGGGGGGTCAGAGAGAATCCTCATCACACAGTCGCGTTTGAATGGAACCCGCCTCACGTAATGATATATGCAGCGATGGAATCACACATCTGTTTGGACCGTATTACTTTCTCTACAGCACTATGTGCATAGTGTATAGAGAAGGTATTGTATTGCACTCAAAAATTAGATACCGAAGTTTCACTGGAAATATATGTTTTGAGTTCCCCTGAGTCCAAAAAAGGCCTTTCAGAAAAAGGTTCGTGTGTGCCTGTGTGTGTGTGTGTGTGTGTGTGTGTGTGTGGGCAGCATAACTCAAAAACGAAAATTCGGTCAAATATAAAACTTGGTATTTAAGTCGAGTATCTTCCAAGGATACGACAGGAACATTTTCAAGAAAATCCCCCTATCTCTAACTATCCTTTACACAAACATTTTTCGAAAATTGTGATTTTCTCAAAAATGGCTAACTATTTTGATTAAAATAGTTTAATATTTTTATAACAACGAAATGTATATCTTGAATTTTCTGGAAATAGCCTCTGAAGACCTCTTCTGTATAGCTGGTAAACCGTAAGCGATATACAAAAACGTACTACACAAAAATATAGATCTCATTAAAAACACAATTTATGTTACATCAATTTTTGTATAGGTAACCGTTTTCGAGATATTCGAGATTTTGGTTTCAATTTTAAGCCATTTAAACTTTTCTCAAACGGGAAGACATCTTCTCGTTTCTCGTTTGTTTACTCCAGACAAGATAAAAGATTGGAATTTCAATTGTTTCACATAGCGACCGGCTTTTAAAGGAAGAAAATATCGCTTTAGCCTATGCATGGTCTTATCTCCCTTCCAAGCTAGTAATAAGACTAATTCTGCTAATGTTTATCTTGATTAGCATGATGTAGATAAAGGAATAATCGTTTGAATAAAAGTTTTATTTGCTGATCAGCTAGAGGACATCGTGTGAATGGAAGATATTAGATGTTTTTCCTTCTACTTACTTACAAGGAATCAAGTAATAAGTACAATTTCTGCTAAGTTTTATATCGATTATCGTGAAGTAGATAGAAGAATAAGCTTTTTAACAATAATTTGTTAAAGAGATGAGGAGAAAGTCATGTGAATGGAACATACCAGAATTTTTTTTTGTAGGGACCGTAAATGGCGCAAATTATTTACGCATGTTAAAAGCATTTTTAATATCTCATCTTGAGCAAAGGGACCTTGTAGAACGCATATGGTTGCAGCAAGATGGAACACTTTCTCACTTCGCTCTTGCAGTGCGTAAATGAACACTGCCCAGGACGGTGCATAAGACGTTCATTAGCAACGTGAAAGGCCACCAAGAAGTACTGATCTCAGCATGCCTGAAAACTCGTTTTGGGGAGGGTATCTGCACAACCATTGCTACATTTCAATGGCAGCAACAATGTGGTCTTTAAAAAGACTAGCGTTAGCAATTCAAACTTGGTGGGTCACGGCCAAATGATAGAACAGTATGAATTACATTAGGAGCTGTAAAGTATTCCTCCGTAGTCGGTAATTAATATGTTGGCTTTTGGTTCCCAAGCTTGTGCGTTCAAACCCGGCGGAGGTCAATGGATCTTTGGGGCGCAAAAAGCCTTAGCATGGGAAGTAAAGCCGTTACCCCCGTGTCGTAGATTAAAGAACCTCAAAAAGAGGCATCTGAGCAAAATTAAGCAGTCTTTCACGCCTAGTATAGAATGGCACTCTGAGAACCACAGCAGTCAAAGAGCGTCCAGAAATAAAACACAATGTGTTTATTTAGGAGCTGTAAAGCCTCACACTGATGCTGTACAGCAGGCAATGCATAGAGCAGAGAATGCCGAATTCTTCCTCTATGTACGCAACGCAAACAAAGTTTGGAGTTTGCAAACGCTTGCATTGTGTAGCGGATTCCGTAAGTCAGGGAAAATGCTTCCATTGCATAACATGGGTGTAAAATCTAGCGCTTATGCTTACACCTCATTTTAAATGTGGTTATTGACTTAAAACTGCTTAGGTGAGCACATCACATTCAAATCTGCAGAGTGATTTCCAGTACAGTTAATCTGATCCAGGCCTTACTATCCGCCTGTGGACGACATTTCCAACATTTAACTGTGTTTCTTAACACTGTTTAACTGCACAGCAACTTTCCAAACAATAAGTTATACAATACATTGTACGCCTCATTATACAAAACATTTAAGACCAACAAATAGTGTATTATATTCTTTCTTTCCGTATATGGAACCAGAATAAATCCTCAACTTTTCTAACAAATCCCCTACAACGAAACCTTGTCTTCAGCACATTTGTTACCCTTAAAACCAACACGCGGAAGGTTGTTAAATTTGTTTCGGGGAAGCACCATCGGGAGCCGGAGTCATTAGAGAAGGATTACTTCCTTAACCAATACCCCACAACTTGCTGCATTATTTACATACAAATGGCGGTCAAATTTCTTTCCAAAATACAGCAGCTCAAACAGAATTTAAAGACAGATGTTGTCATATTCTTAAATAGAAAGTTATGTACCTTTAGTTATGGTCATGTTATTAGTATAAACAAATTAGTGTGAAATTCACATAACTTTCTCTATACAATATCGATTATTTCTCTATAGCTTCTACTATTATTCCATTTATCTTAAGGGTCTAATAGGTGAAAATTGAGCAGAATCCTTAAAAAAAAAAAAAAAGTCAACTTTTTTGTTTATAAGTCGACTATTAAGTTGAATATCTAATTTCAAAATCTTTATTTAGCGTTTATTACTGATTATTAGTAATAGTTTACCCGAGTTTTTAAATGCCCCTTCGTACAGAGGAGATAGTCCTATAGAATTCGAAAGCTATTTTTCTCGCTTTCTGTTTTTTCTACATTTTTACGCGTTTAAAATGTTCCCCTCGATGCAATTTTTGTTCAGACATATCCAAATTTCTTAGAGCTACGTCTAACGCTAAAGGTATTTAAATATTATGAGTGAGTTTGCTTATAGGCTTATCGATGGAGGAATATTAATTAGAATATATAAATAACACACTAAAATTAGTGAAAAATATTGCTTCTGGCAGGTTTTTAACTTTTTCTGAAAAATAAAACATTAATAAAAATATGTTGTTAATATTTGTTCTTAAATACTTCGTAGAGTCCAAATATTACGGTATTGCATTTGAAAAATTATAATTCTTAACTTCACGAAAGTGTATAGTTTTTTTCCAATTCGCACGTTTTAAAAAGCTATAATTTCACAGTCCAATACACGGAAATGTGCCGATACTGTTAGTGTCTTTTGGTATATGTTTCTTTATGTAATATTGACGAAAGCTTTTCACCATTTGCGTTCCACACCAGTCCTGGATTTGCAAATATCCTATTGGTTTGTATTCAAGTCCGACACACAATGACAGATAAATAAAGGGCATGGCCAAGGTTAATAGTACAAAGGGAAGGGTAACCCGAGTGGAACGATTGTCCACACCACCTCCTGGCGGAATGAATGTTATAAGGAGCTTGGATTAATTGCTAGAACATTAGCTTACTTAGCTCCATGATCCCTTTGCGTTTTATCTACTTAACGAAAACATGCTCGGTACATGTGTATACTGATCTTTAATTTACAACCACTTATTTTTTAATGAAATGACAAAATTTTAAATAACTATGTGTAATATATAGTTTAAGTTAATACAGATATAATAAAACATATACTTGCTCCATCTCTTATCTCCTTCCCTCGAAAATATGCAAGTTATCATTTTTCATTATTCGAAAAGGATTGCCAATCTGGGATTTACCCCTTTCATCAACAAAGGCTGATAATATAATCAAATAAAGCCTCAGGCGCATTCTGAATTATATATTTTTAATGCATCTAAAATTTGATACACCTCTGTTTCGCCTCACCCATCGCGAAACAAAGGACAAGCACATGTTGCCAATCACGCCATGTAATAGCTGACAGGAATTTGAACTCGGGGCATGGCACAGGAATGGTGCCGTTCTCCTACCAACTTAATCAGCGTTCTTCATATCGGCACGATTCCGTGCACCGGACTGCACATCCTCATGCTTATTATGCACCTCAATTTTAAATTCTATGTTCAACGTTCTTTCTTCACTCAAAATTCAATATTTTAATAATTAAAAACAAGAAGATGTATTCTTTTTCTCGAAAGTACTAACATTAGGAAAAGTACCATTTACTTTTTTCAAAATGACTCCAATTTTTGGAAATAAGCTATAAACTTTTGAAAAATCAACCGATTCAGAGAGTAATTTTTCTGCAATAACTAGAGGTTAACATAAAATATTAAATATAATATATATATTTTTAAACCTCTTAACCTTGTTGTAAAAATTGTGGATTTTTTAAAACTGCATCACGTGGAGCGAAACTTTACAGAATAAAAATAATTTAAAAACCCAAGTAAGATAGAATTTTTACTTTCTCTACACGTACTATGTACATAGTGTATAGAAAATATTTTTTAATGCACACAAAAATTCGATACTGAGATTTCACCGTAAATATTTGTTTTAGGCTCCCCTGTATCCAAAAAAAGCATTTTCAGAAAAAGCTCCGTGTGTGCATGTGTGTAGCATAGCTGAAAAGCGAAAAATCCGTTAAAAACCAAAATCAGGTACTCAGGTTTGGTATCTTCCAAAGATGAGATACGAAGATTTTCAAGAAAATCCTCCCACCCTCAACTACCCTTTATATGGAACTTTTTTGATTAAAATATGGTATATTAAATATATGTACATGAAAAACTAAATGTATATTTTGAATTTTCTGGGAATAGCCACTGAAGACTACTTTATTCTGACTGAATTTTACGGAATGTTGCATAACTGCTAAACCGTAAGAGTTGGACAAAAACTTACCACACAAAAAGTGTAGAGCATGTTAAAACACACAATCTATGTTATATACTTTTTTTCGTGGAGTTTATCATTTTTAGATATTCCTTGTTTTTAGTTTCAGCTTTGAAAATTTATACATACAGAAATTTGTCAACTCCTATTTATATAAACAAAGGAATTTCAGTCACATAGCAACCAGCTTTTGATTATCACTTTAACCTATGGTATTCAGTTATTTCGTTTCTACTTACAAGTAAGAAGACTATTTCTGCTAATTTTTCCTTGATTAGATGAAATAAATGGAAGCATAAGCTTTTTGACAATAATTTGTTGCAGATTTACAGAAAGTCATGCGGATGGAACATATCAGATTTTTAAATATAGCAAAAATGTAATTTTATTGTCAGTAATAATGGTATAAATTTCAACAACATATTCGAGAAATTTATGTTGTGCCGGCGGGTTGCCATTGTCAGAAGTAGGGCAACCAGCTAGAACACCGGGAGATCTGTGTTTCAAATCCCGGCTATGGCATTGAATTATTCAGTCTAACTCAACCTATCTAGCTCCTGTCCTACACATAGCTTATGTGAAAAAACAAATAAATCAACATTGGCCATAATAGTAGGTTATTTTATGAACCCTGGTAGTTGAACTATTTACATTGAAGGTCGTCATTGGTATATGTCATCTCAAAATAGTTTTAGATCACCTTGTGGTTTACCGGAAAACATGCAAGTCAGTTGAGAAATTAGTGCACGTTGCCATAGTAGCTTAGGCGATGCTAAGGCATTGAATTTTTCACTGTGACTCTACTCACCCAACTCCTGTCCTACACACAACTTGCGTGAAAGAAGAAAACAATTTAATCAATGTCTTATATACGTTGGATTTTCACTTTAATAAGGAAAAACAATAGATTGTAAATTAAGAATTGCATTTAACTCAAATATAGATAGTATAACAATGATTTTTCTTTATTTAAGATGTAATAAAACATTATGCTTAGCTTTATTTGCTGCAGGGGTTTTAAAATTTCACGCAGGCAATGAAATTAAATGATGGAGTGTTGGCTGCCTTTAGAAACTAACAAAACAAGTAAATAGCTCCTCAGAGGTCTGGGGGTTAGGGGGAGGGGTAAATGTTGGAGCATAGTCAACTATTTTTTGGTTCAGATATTTCTGGCAATGATCTAAGGAACAAAAGGCGACAGATAAAGAAAAAAATTGGAATACAAGCGCTGTTATGTGCCAGGAAAGAGAAGGAGACTTATGTTCATCCCCCATCCCCAAAGAAAGGGTTCACTTGAGGTCAGCAGAGGGTTGTTACCCCATCCCTGTAAATGGAATCAGATGTGAGCGAAATATGGCGACTGCTAGAGCTTCCACCATCGGACAACTGCTTCTTTGCTTTTCCTTTTGTTCTTAAAGGGGATAAACGTCCCCCAAAACACTTTCGATGTTCCCTAAAGGGGAACCTCACCACGACCGAGGAGGTCATTTAGTGACAGGAATAACACAAACTGAGATATTATATTTGGACTATCCATAATCTCCTTGCTATTTTGTTAATATCATCATTCGAGAAAATTAGCAGAGAAGGAATGAGAGAGAAGGAGTGTGTATATGTGTGTGCACACATCTCTCTCACTTTCATAATTCCTTCATCATTGAAAAGTAGCTTCTGATGAATGTCATATGCTACATTCACATGTTTTTCTCACCTATTCTGCAACATATTATTCTTACAAAATCCTATTCTTCTTTCTTCTCCATGTTAAACAAAATAAACATCAACATAAATGGTCTTATTACTTGCTTTCTTATATGTTTACAACATACACACTAGGAATAAACTAGGCTAAAGCGACAGTCAAATCTTTAACAGCTCCGTCGGCAAGTGACGAAACTAAAATTCGGTTCTCTTTGTATTCTCTGGATAAAAAGAAGGAAAACATTGTGTGTTCTATCGCATAGCTTTCTCTAGCTTTCCATATACAAACTATTCTTATAAAAGATTGTTCTTTTATCTACTTCGTGCTAATCGTGAAAAAACATTATCTCATCACGTGATTCCTTGTGAGCAGAAGGGAAATAGACAATACATTGGGCTAAAGCGATAGTTAAATCCTTTAACCGCTGGTCGCTATGAGGTTCGTTCGCATTGCATGCTCCACTTTGAGAAAAGGTAGGTAGTTTATTGCAAACAATAACAAGGAATATCAAGAAAAACGTATATGACATAAATTGTGTGTTTTAGCGAGATCTACATTTTTTTGTGAAGTGTTTGTCTTATCTCTTACGGTCTAACCGTTATGCAAAATTCTGCAAAATTCATCCAGAATAAAGAGGTCTTCAGAGGGTATTCAAAGAAAATGCAAGATATACATTTCATTCACCATGTAAATATCTTTAATATTAGAGATTTTAATCAAAATCGTTAGTCATTTTTGAGAAAATCAAAATCTCTGAAACTTTGTCCATGTAAATGGTAGTTGAGGGTGGGGGATTTTCTATAGAATCTTCGTACTGCATTCTTGGAAGACTATACTTAAATACCAAGTTTTGTATTTAGTGGGCTTTTCGTTTTTGAGCTATGCTGCCCCCCCCCACACACACACACACACACACACACATAAACACTGAATTTTTTCTAAAAATGCTTTTTTGGATTCGGGAAGTCTCCGGTGAAATTTCGGTATCGAATTTTTAGGTGCAATACAATACCTTCTTTATACACTATGCACATAGTGCGTGTAGAGAAAGTAAAAATGTGATGTGTAACATTCCCATTCCCACACTTTCTCACTTATTCTGACAAACGCTTTCTACTCCACACTGAATTAACCTTATTACCTGTTTTTGTAGGTTATACATACACTTAGAATAAACTAGGCTATAGGGAATGCCAAATATTCAAATAGCTGGTCGCTATGCAACGAGATTGGAATCCAGATATCTTTGCATGGTCTGGAGTAAAACAAAAGAAACACAAATAATTGTTGCCATAGAAACGTTAAACAATATTTGTTTGGATGGAATGCTGTTACAATGTAATTGTTTCAATGGCAACACTGCACAGTATGTTTGCTGCCTCGGGAAGAATTTACTCTAATTACGCACTTTAAAGAAATTTACATTTTTTTTTTTTGTGTATCAAACTTTTCTCCATATCTTACGACCAATCAGAATGCAGAGGGCTTCACAGTCTATTTTCAGAAAATATACATTAAACGAACAGTATTTTAATCAAAATTGTTAAAACCGTTTTGATGAAAACTAACATTTTCGAAATATACCTATGTAAAGCGTAATTTTGGGGTAGGGGATTTTCCTAAAAATCATTTTTTGAAGATGCTGAACTTAAATTTCAATTTCCGTATTTAATCAACTTTTCGTTTCTGAGGCATGCTGTCCGCAGGTACACATGCACACAGACAGATAGCCAGACATATAACGCATATTTTTCTGCAAATGTTTTTTTTTTTATTTAAGGGTACTCAAAGGATGTATTTCCGGCGAAATTTGGGGAACAAATTAATGGAGGAGTACAATATATTCTCTACCTACTATTACATTGAACTTGGTAGGGAAAAAAAAATCTAATCTCTTAATAGATTGTTCATTTCACTTTACCTTCAATAATTGTATGTTTGTTTACGGGCTCTACAGCTATTCTTCTTTTGCTATTCACTCTACTCGTATGGAGAACTAGGTGGCTCCTTAGCGCGGCGGTAGCGCAGCTGCTTGCCAAGCGGAAGGCCTGGGTTCGATTCCAGGTACCGGCATGGGGAGTTTCCCACGCTGGGAGACCTGGTTAGGGGTACACTCAGCCTCGTGAGTGGGGGGGGGGCAATTGAGGAGGAAGCATTCCAGATCGAGAAGACTGCATCAACCGGCCGGGAGGGACTCGAGGTATTGATCACGTCTCAACCTCCAGCACTGCACGCCATTATTTACGCCTTCGGGCCGAGATGGGGGATGCAGCGGCCGGGCGGTAGGTCAAGGTCCCTTGTGGACTGTCGTGCTATGGAGTTACGTATCCCCTGGACTTACAAGACAGCGCCTAGGGCTACATGCCTCTTGAAGAACAGAGTTTCTGAATCAGAGAGAGAAGCCAGGATGCGCGATCAGTCCAATGCCTGCAAGACATGACATGAATATATGAAAGGAAAGGTGATTATGGTTGAATGAATGACGGGGGGGAAGTGGAGAACGCGGAAAAAAAAACACGCTTTGCCTACCTCTGCTGGGATCTAACGCGGGCTGTGTAGGCGAGACGCAAGCGGTCTAACTACTCGCTCTGTACTTACTGTTTATAGCAAATTAATACCTACGTAATTTTAAAACTTTAAATATCCAACTTTTGTCTTAATGCAATCAATCATGTAATTTTTATGAAAGACGATTTCTTTTTCCCCGTTTTATCACAAAATGTATAATACTGATTTTTCAAACTTTGAACGATTCTGTTTTCTTACGAACTATTGAATTCTGTATATTAAAATAACCACCATGGCTGAGTGGTTACACCGCTCGCCTCCCATATTGGTGGCCCGGGTTCAATCCCAATCGCCCGCATGTGGGATTTGTAGTGGACGATACGGCTTCTGGGCGGGTTTTCCCCCCGCCACTCATTCCACCAATTGAAGGGGTCAGCGCAACAGTGGTCTAACCCACTTGTTCCAGGCCCTTCATTCTGTGGTTTCGTACCGTTGGCTCCCTACAGATTTCTGATCCCTAGGCATCTGCTGGGGATGTCAGTCCTAATGTAAGCCGACTGCGAAAAATTACTTCAATGACCAAATAAGTTCATTTAGACGGTCCGGGTTCAACCCCAGGCGACTGCATGCAGGATTTGCGGTGGAAAAAGCGGCGCAGAGGCGAGTTTTTTTTTTTTCCGGGTTTCTCCGCCATCGCATTCCATCGGTGCTCCATCTTCATTCCATATATCATGTCATCGCCTGTGGCGCCACAAGTAGAACCGATATTTCACCGGAAATACATGTTTTAAGACACCCTGATTTCGAAAAAGAATTTTTAGAAACTGTCCTTTTGTGTGTCTGTGAGCAGCATGGCTCAGAAACGAAAAGTCCGTTAAATACCAGATTTAATATTTAACTTCAGTATATTCCAAAGATGCGACGAGAAGAATTTAAAAAAAAAAATAATCCCATCACCAACTACCCTTTACATGTAAAAAATTTAGAAAATCTTGATTTTCTCAACAATGGCTCTAACGAAATCTTCTATTTTTAAGACATGGCATGACAAATAAAAGGTATATCTTGAATTTTCTGGGTATAGCCTTTAAAGACCTCTTTATTCTAGATGATCTTTTTTAATTTTGCGTAACTAGCAAACCGTAAGAAATACACATAAAATTTCTATACAAAAATGTAGAGCTCCTTAAAAATCACAATTTATTTCATGTACATTATTTCCCTAGAGTTGATCATTTTCGAGATACTCCTTGCCATTGGTTTCAACTGGCCACGCAAAGAGACGAATTTCAATCCCATAGCGACCACATTTTATTACAGTTGACTGTCATTTTTTCCTGGTGTATTCCCTTATTTCCCTTCTAGTTAAAGGAACTAAGTATGAATGAATGAATGAATAAGTGTATTTATTAATATAGCAATATCATACATAGAATTTCAACAGTCGCACGGGTCCACAGACCGTACGTGCTTTTGTAATACACATTACAAGCAATATTAAAACAACAACCACAACAAAGAATTAAAAGAGTAAACACGAAAATAAAAAGACAAAGGAAATACGCAGTCAAAAGCAATATTAAACAACAATAAAAATTAAGAGTGAATCCGAAAATAAAGATACAAAGATATTCAAATATACCAATTTAAATTTACAGCACAGAGTACACCTCCATAAATGCACCCTCTTATCATAGATAATTACACTTAAAAGACATATATACACATAATATATACAACCCTAGCACAACAGTGACCTAAGTCTGATATAATATACATGTATGTAGAACATTGTGTTCACTTTTGTTTAGTTGATCTTATCCCCACCCCCCCTTCTCTATTGGCAGCCTCATCAGATCTCAGCTGTCTTGCCTTAAGTATAAATTTACCTAGCCCGTCCATGTTTTCCGTGCCTGCCAGTAGCGTCCAACATGCTTCTATCCCTACATTCGCAGTGGTAAAAAATCGCGGCAAATATTTTTCCCGCCATTCCTCCGTACCCCTACATCTTGCCAAGATGTGAGTCCACGACTCTTCCTCCTCGCAAATGGGACAGATTCTTATACCATTCACGTCAGAAATTTTCGTGCTCCTCCATGCTCCTAGTCTAATCCACGCGAGCCCCTCTCTAATGAGTTTGGTACCTGTTTTGATGTATTGCTCCATACCCCACTCCGATTTCAGCCCAGACTGTACTTCTAATGACACCTTCTCTGTGCATTGCGCAATTATTTGCTGTCTGTCAATATCACAGAGACGTTTCTTAATTTTTCTCCAAATACTTCGCCTGTTTTCCTGCCCCGCCATCCAAATGTCTCCCATCCCAATGGTTTCCAACCCTTTCTTTAATTTTGATGCCCACGTCAAATTACCTTCCATTCGCAACTGTTCACGGTAGCAGACTGCCCTAATTAGAGATTGGTTTCCGTGAGCGATTCTCATCCAATATTTAACTGCTCTGATTTTGCACTCTATCGTTTCACTATGTACCCCGAATTCCCTCATTATTCCGCAGTTTGCCGTACCCCTCCCTACACCCAGAATTCCTTTCAAAAATTGGGTCCTCACTTGATCCAGATTCCCTGTTTGTTCCCACCCCCATATTTCTCCTCCGTATGTCATCGTGGATCTAACTGTCGCTCCGTATACAGTTTCCATTAAGGTTATGGAGATATTCGGAATTCTGCAGCGTATCCGGAGAGCTTCCGCCGCTTTCACCCTTGCCTTGTGTTTCGTAATGTCAATGTGTTTTGTCCATTTTCCGTTCATTGTAAATGAGAGTCCTAAGTACACAAAGGATTTAACATTGTCCAGTATCTGTCCTGCATATGTCCAAGTCTCCTCCCTGCTATAAACACAACCCTTTTTGAAAGTCATTGCCTTAGTCTTATTCACATTAACTGTAAGTAGCCATTCATCGCAATAGTTCTTAAGTTTGTCCAGTCCTCGTTGCAATCCGTTTACTGTCGTAGAGCACAATACTAAATCGTCTGCGTATAAAAGTGTTGGGATCTGCAAATCCGCTACTACTGGTGCTTGAATATTCTCTGCTATCATTGTATCAGTAATATCATCCACAAAGAGATTAAATAGCAAGGGAGATAAAATACAGCCCTGCCTCACTCCCCTATAGCTTCGGCAGCTCTCGGACACTCTGTTTCTGTCGTACTTCACACAGAATTGGACATTTTGATATATTGCCTGCAATGCTCTAACCATTTTACTTGATAACCCCTTTCTGCCTAGTTTGTACCATAATGCATTTCGATTGATAGAGTCAAATGCCTTCTTAAAGTCCACAAAAGCACAATGAAGCTTTCCCCGCTTAACTAACAGTTGCTGCGTCCTTAAAGTGTCTAATATAAAAGCGGCATCTATGGTACTGTGTCCTTCTCTGAAACCCATTTGAAATTTTGAAAGTTTGCCAAATTTAGATTCCCAGTCCTTTATCCGGTTATATAACACTCTACAATAAATTTTTTCCATAATTGGCAACAGAGTAACCCCCCTATAGTTATCCGGATTTCCAATAGTTCCCTTCCCTTTATAAATGGGATGAATAATGCCCTTTCCCCAGCAGGTAGGGTAATTCCCCTCAATAAACAATTTGTTGCATATCTGGAGCATACTCCTACCAAACTCATTAACATTGGCTGCGGCTTTAAAATCTTCCGGGGGCAGCCCATCCAACCCTGGAGCTTTGCCTACCTTCAGACTCCTTAGCGCCTGTGCTATTTCTCGTGCTGATATTTCCTCGTCCAGTATTGGGATCTCAAGATTTCCCAAAATTTGCACTTCCTTTATAAAAATTCCTTCCCTTTCACCTTTCCCGAATATTCCCATAAAATGCATTGCCCATTTTCTGGGAGAAATTTCGTTGGGCGCCTGACGGTTGCCTCTTAAATGTTTTACTACTTGCCACATCTCAGCGTTATCCCCCCGCGTTAAAATATTACTAATTTTCTGAGTAATTTTGTCTTGCCATGTAGTTCTCTTTTCCCGTAAGAGCTGTTTATACTCCCTTCGCTTTTTTGTAAACAGTTTCCTAATGTCATCTCCCCCCTCCCTCCTGAATTTTGACAGAGCCTCCTCTGCTTGTTTCTTTACAGTTCTGCATTGCTGGTCATACCAACCATTGCATCGTTTTACCTTACCATGCATTTGGACTTTCATTGTCCCCGCAGCCGTTGCCATTATATGCGTTAGTTCCTCCGCTGTGTCTGCGTTCCTTTCCCCTAATCTTCTTTCTAATTTATCAACAAATACTTCTTTTTCTATTGGTTTCCATATAAATTTACTAATGAATCTCCCTTCGTCCCCCTGCCCCTCTTCAGGTGCATGCGCCACTATGGCCGTCTCTATATTCAGTTCCAGGACAACCGGACAGTGATGTGACTCGATACGATCCCCCACCCAAAAATTTCTAATTCTGCCAATTAAACCCTGACTTACTAAAATAAAATCTATTACACTACCCCCATTTTCATTTATGAAAGTGAGTTCTCCCTCTCGATCCTCACCGTACTTGCCATTCATTATTTCTAAAGAGAAGGCATCACAGAAAGCAAGTAATTGTCTGCCCTCCCCATTAATAAAACTATCCTTGCTCTTTCGTTGACCTTCGCGGAATTCCTCCCCCCATTGATGACCCCCCGTTAGAGAAATATTCTCCCCTCCTAACCTCGCATTAAAATCTCCTAAGAGAATTAATTCAGTTTAAAGGAACTAAGTAATAAGAGTTGATGTTTACCTCTATCACTATGAAGTAGACAGAAGAATAAGCTTATTAACAATAATTTATTACAAAGATGTAGAGAGAGTCATGTGAATGGAACACATTAGATTTTTTCGTCGTGGTCTAATACAAACAATCCAGTAAGCCTTTGACTGACTTTCTCTTTTTATAATTAATGAAATATTTACTAATTTACATAGTAGACAATTGGCGCTCATGGACTTGCTTCATTCCTCGGAATCGACAATAACTGCTGCAGTCAATTGAAAAATTAAAACAGTTCTTGTTTAACTGCCGGCCAAGCGGAAGCGATGACAATTTGGATATGAGCCATACATGTCTGCCTCGCAGAGTAGCGGCGCCCTCTTCTCAAGTGGCGCTTGAGGAAAACGTTAGCACATAAATTAAACGTGTCAGCAATAACGCTCCATATTTCATCATTACAGCTGCATGTGAAGGCTCCGAGAGAAATCAGAGCTTGGCCCGTGAGTGCCGCTATCGATTCTTATCTGTCATGTCACCATAAGTAAAAGAATGCTCTTTATTATTTTATTTTTGTATATATTTGCATAGAATATCTCTACAGAGTTGTGTAGCGACACCAAAAAAATTAAAAAAAAAAAACAAAAAAAAACTTATGTTCCGTTCACATGAATTTCGCTACTCGCTCTTCTACAAACTAATTTACAACTATGGTCAATAATAATTGGCCATACTATGAATCCTGGGATTTAAAGTACTTACAACATTGTAAGTCGCCATTGGGGGTTATCATCTCAAAATAATTTGAGAGCACCTTGTGGTTTGCCGAGAAACATGCGAGTCAGATGATAAATTTAAAACTATGCCGGCATGTTGTCATGGTAGCTCAGTAGTAAAGCTGAAACTGGGAGATCCATGATTCAAGTCCCGGCTATGGCATTGAATTTTTCTGTCTAATTCTACCTACCCAACCTGTCCAACACACGGTTTCTGTGAAAAAACAAACGAATATTTTGCAACAACTTATTATTAAATATACTTCTTGTTAACCGTATAAACTTTCAATTAACTTTTACACAATTCATTGCACAATAGAGAAGGTAAAAATATGTCACTTTGAAATCCCACACTTTACTGTTTATTTGAAAAGCATCATTTAGGAAGTAATATTCTGGAAATGGTTGACATAAAAAAAAAATTGTTTGCGTATTATACTATAACGAGATTTAAATTTTAGTGAAGTAAATGTGTATCTCTCTTGGTTTACCAGATGTAAAAATGAACACTTTGTAGACTTTTTCCAAAAAAATCAATAAATAAATTGTATTCACCATGTGAATGTATTTTATATATATATATATATATATATATATATATATATATATATATATATATATATGGAATTGTAACAAATGTCTTTATTTACTTAAAATTTCTTACGAGTAAAATCTAAAATTTACTGCCGCAAATAATGCATCACTGGTCTTTTCGAGGGGTAAACAGTTTAAGGCTGCACACCATTCATCCATTGCACGTACTTCAGTCACTCACGGCTCAGTACAATTTACATTCGACTTCAATTCTTCCTCTTTTATAGCTAGAAAATTACGTCACAGAACTTTATGAAAAGCTGTGGAAATCGAAGCCTCCAGCGAAGTTCGAGAAGAATCTCGCGTTCCTAAGATTCCTCTTACAGTCATGTCGCTCTTCCTATTTACGTATTCCAAGGTCTCCAATTGAGACGACTCGCATACTGAGGCAAACGTGAGAACCACTGCTGAAGAAATCTTTAGAGAAATTGAGAAAATTGAAACATTTCCATGTGAAGGTGGATTGGAAAGGGGTATTTTCTTGAAAATGTTCGTATCGAAATCTTCGGAACATTCATTCTTTTATTCATTACTTCCTGAGCACAAACATACGCACACACATATTATTTTCTAAAAAGGCTTTTATTGGATTTGGGGACATCAAAAACGCATTTCGATAAAATCCTGGCGACTCTTCTATATCGTTGCCCAGCTTCCGAGTTTCCTTCTGCATTCCCTTTCACCCGATTGGATAATATACACTGTTGAATAGGGATGATGACAAATAAGCCCTTTGACATGCAAGATTAGGCATTAAAATGAAACACACTGCCATGCATAATAGATGCAGGTACCTTCGCCATCTTGCGAGGAGGATTTAGCGAACAATGCTGCTATATATTTGTTGAAAGTGTTTATATGCATCCAGAAGCATAACTCCGTCGCATATTTTGATTCATATGTACATACAAATTTCAAAATTCTCTTCGAATATACCGTAATGTAGCGGCATCCTCCAAAAAGGAGAGGCGGAGAGATAGATGAGTAGAGCTCTCATCCATTGTCAACACTGACAGATGTAGGATTTTCTGGAAGGCACGGCTTCTTCCCACTTCCAGAACACACTAGAATGTTTTATTAAAATTCTCAATTACTATATGAGCGACTGTCCTAAAGAGTTAATGAATAAGTGAGTTAATGCGTTCCTTTCTACAGCAAGAAATATGAATGTGTAAGGTTCTGAAATTAAAATATCAAGTTTGGTACTTATATGACGTTTCGTTTTGAGTTAATCTGTTCACCAACACACATAGAGTCCTTATTATAAAGAGTTTTTTTTTTTTTTTTTTTGGATAGGTAGAGTCAGACTGAAAAATTCAATGCCATAGCCGGGATTTGAACCACGGATCTCCCGATCTCTAGCCACCATGGCAACATACCGGCAGAGCATTGAATTTCTCAACTGACTCGTAAGTTTCCCGGTAAACCACAAGGTGATTTTTGAGAAAACAACCCCTATGGCGACTTACAATGCTGTAAGTACTTTCATAATATGGCTATTATGGTCAATTTGTATGGAATAACTTTTTTTTTCTTTTCTTTTTTCTTTTTTACACACATAGCCGTGTGAAGGACAGGAGTTGGATAGGTAGAGCCAGACTGAAAAATTCAATGCCATATTCGGGATTTGAACCATGCATCTTCCAATCTCTAGCCGGTTGCTCTGCCACTGAGCTACCATGGAAACATGCCGGCATAGCATTGAATTTCTAAACTGACTTGCAGGTTTCCCGGTAAACGACAAGGTGATCTCAAATTATTTTGAGAAGACAACCCCTATGGGTACTTTTGACTTAGCATTCATAGAATGGCGAACTATTATGGTCAATTTGTGTGGAATACCTGCTTTTTTTTTTTTTTTTTTTTTTTTTTTTGCTTTTTTTTTGCCATGGTAGCTCAGTGGCAGAGTAACCGACTAGAGATCGGGAGATCCGTGGTTCAAATCCCGGTTATGGCATTGAATTTTTCAGTCTGACTCTACCTATCCAACTTCTGTCCTTCACACGACTATGTGTAAAAAAAAAAAAAAAAAAAAAAAAACAGTTATTCCATACACGTTTGTTTTCGGTTTTTTTTTTTTTTTTTTTTGGATTCAGAGATCCTCAAAACAAATGGCTCAATTTCCAGTAAATCTTTGTATCAGTTTTTTTTTGGATAGAATGCAATAGCTTCACTGATACTATTAACGTGGCAGAGAAAGTAATAACCGAACACTAGTTGTATTATTGCTCTAACACACTCCTGAGAAAACAGGTATAAGGAAAAAGCTTGATTCAGAGCATCTTCAACTGGGAGACAGCAGTCGACAGAACTTCGAATCTGAAACTTACATTGGCAAGGTGAGCACTTAAACCAGGCTAAAAGAACAGCGATCAACTCGCGAGATACAGGGACATATCTGCAACACACAATGCGGTGCAGTGTTGTGGTTGAACTTTGCCCTCTTACGTATTAGTTAACCCGCTTCCTCCCTCCCCCGAGTTTTGTGGCTGAGTACACTCGTGTACTAGCTCAGACGAGTCGAGTTGGAGCAGCCTGACTTACACTAACTGTATTTTCGTAACTCCAAGAGCTAGTCACAGCCGCTTTACATAGAGATCTAAAGTACCTTCCCTGTTCAGTATGATCTAGGAGGTTTAAAGAATAAAACAAGTGTACCGGAGACGTGCATATGATTCTCGTTTTGTCAAGGGTTGGAGATATACCGCTGTTAGAACTCCAGATAAAAAGGTTACTTTCAGCTTAAACACCGGGGAGTCCACTTCCATTGTTTCAGAGCCCATTGCTCTTACAACTGGCAATACAAACTGTGTGATCGAGACAACGGCGAAGTAGCGAAGCAGACTGGAGTTGCAGCAAGGCCATAGAAATCACATAAGTCATATTCCTCCTGATTTTTCACTGTGCACCACTATTCAAATAACAATAAATAAACATGTTTAACCAGGTATCGCCCAATTTATTTCATTTATATTTTGGGAATAGTTGTGAACTGGAAAGATAAAATATAGCCTGGGATTAAAATAGAATTCAGTTTACGTTATTTCACATCATTATTTACATTATGCGTTATTAATTACGTAACCATATGCTCATGACCAAATATTATTCAAGAAACAGAAGCTAATCTACAAAGAGCTGCATATTAAGCCAAAATGCAATCTAATTATATTTAGAACAGAACAAAGAGACATCCAAGAGGTCCCGAGTTTGAATATTGCTTAGGGTGAATTACCCGAATAATGTTTTTTCCGACTTATCCTGAAAAAACGAATATCGAGTAAATCTAAGCTCCATTGACCCCTAAATCATTTGAGCATCATTTCACAGATTTCATTCACCGCCCAATATACTAACTAGGTCAAACTACCAAAAAAGAAAAGAGAGGAAGAAAAAGCAATAATCGCTTTCAAAGATTGAAGATAGTAGACGATACTAGTAAATGACAAATGCATAGAACCTGGTCTCACTTAATTTGAATATGATAAAAACATTGAGAAGAAAGTCAATAAGTTTCAAACTATTTGTGGAACAGTGAAAGACCTGTGCGAAGGAAAACACCAATAAAGTTTTATAAAGTATCTACTGGCTGTGATATAGAGATTTCACCGGCAATACATGTTTTGAGACTCCCTGAATCCAAAAAAGGTACTTTTAGAAAAAATGTATGTGTATGTGTGAGGTGAGTGTGAGGTGGAGGGGCCACAAAACTCAAAAACGTGTTTAATTTCAGTATCTTCCAAGGATGGAATACGGAAGGATTTCAAGAAACCAACCACTCCCAACTACGCTTTACATGGAATATTTTTCCAAAAATTTAATTTTTTTAAAAATGATTCAAGCGATTCTGATTAACAGAAATATTTCATCTCGAAGAAATTTTGGTTCTCAAGACATATTTTAAAAAAGTGTAAGCTCTATGTATGGAGCTTAAACCCGGATTAGATACCTGATTATTTTTATTGTAAAAGTTAAATGCTAGAGAACTAATAGTTATGATCTTTAAACTTATACGTATAAGACATTTCTATAACAAACAAAATGTATACTTTGAATTCTCTAGGAATAGCCTCTGAAGACCTGTTCATTCTGGGTGACTTTTGTGTAACTTAAAAATCGTAAGAGATAGACAAAATCTCAGAACACAGAAAATGTAGATTACGTTAAAACACACACTTAATGTCGTATACAGTTTTTCTAGAGCTGACTGTACCCGAGATATTCATTGTTATTGCTTTTAATTCTAAACTACTTAAACGTTTCTCAAGCGGGAAGTCAGCTTTGGCTTCATTTCTTTTGTTTTTCTCCGGAATGCAAAAGAGAGCCGAATTTCTGTTGTCTCACAGAGCGACCAGCTTTTAAAATATTTGACCAACGCTTTAGCCTAGTTTATTCTCTTATTTCCCTTCTACTTACAAGGAAGCAAATAATAGGACTAAGTCTTCTAATATTTACTTATCTCGATGTTTTTTTCAATTTTGCGCTATTACAGCGCCGCTGCTTAAGCAAATCTTGTTAAATATTCTAGTGTTCTCTCTCGCATATTAGACAATGTGTGTACACATCTTACCTTATGTGAGGTGCAGCAAGTAATGCCCTCCCGCGGCCAAGCAGGTGTCGTATCGAGGAAAATATTCGATTCAAACGATTTAGTTTGGCCATTGAAACGTTTCTGTTTTCGTGCATTGTTTCCTATCAGTTCTTCCAATGTATGAGGATGTGATCAATAAACTTTATCCTTCAAATTTCCTCAGAACTAAAAATCACACACTGTTAAATCTGGGGAATGAGAGGGCCATGCAGCAGCACTAATTACTCTATACACTTCGCTAATTTTATTCATGGTGCAGTATGAGCTGTTGCCGAATCTTATAGTTGCGAAGTCTTGTCGGAACTTTGGCACTGTATTCTTTTTTCAATATTTTTCCTTTTTGTTCCATTTCTTTATGTTTCCTTTTTTCCTATTTGTTTACCGTTTCCTTTTTACTTACAAATACACACATATATACACATTTTCAAACACCCATGCCCAAAGCAGGACTCGAACCCACGATCCACTGCGCCACTAAGCACCTGATCTGCCGGTCCCCATGGCCGCGCTCGTTAGGGTCACTCGTTTTGGTGATCGTGGCGCAGGGCATCGTGGATTTGAGTCAAGTCTTCGACGCTGATGTTTGTTTGTAAATGTGCATATGTATGTGTATTAGAAGCAAAAAGCAAAACCGGTAATCAAATAGAAAACCAAAGGAAATGTTGGGACAAGGGAAAAAAGAGGATAAAGAAAAAGGAATACACCGCCGAGTCTCGACAACACTCCGGAACTGTATTTTTTTATATAAAAAAAGCTAGGCACTTTAGTAGCGCTGCCATGGGTACGTTGAAACCATATATGTATGATCTGTTCTTCTGTCAATTTGCATAAAATCGGAGTAAAAATGTTATCTCGGTACCTCTCGACACAGACTGCTCGAAGAAGGTGGATCGATTATTCTTTTCACAGCACACTAAACTCCGATTTTCCTGTCATAGTGAGGAACTTCATTAATAAGATCCAAATTTCCAGAGTATTCTATGTGTCTACACGGCAATTGAGGTGCTCGTCAGAAAAGAGCACTGGCTGACAATCGAATAATCCTTCCATCACTGACGAAAGAAACCATTCACAAAAATGCGATCCTGCTGTAGGGTCACCTTGTTTCAAACAATGGAGTCGTGCAAACTCAACTTCAGTATTTTTTTTTCTTTATGGGCAGAAAAAACTGAAATTCTCACTTGTTTTACCAACTTTGGTAGTGATTTTGTTGGTGTTCAAGATTTGCACCTATTTCGTCTAACTTGTATTCTGTTAGAACAGTATGTTTCCGCTCGTGTTTCTTGTTTACCATAGAACCCCTGCTTTCGAGTTTGTTCATAAAGTCGTGAATTGCATTTCTGGATACAGACAATTGACCAGGAAACTTACGAATACATTTTGCACTAAAATGGCGAGCAGGTTTGTATTTCAAATAAATTTTACAAACAAAAATGCGCAGCTCTATAATAAACACTCCATAGCTGCATAGGAACGTACCCAAGCTCGCGGGCTTCAACTCGGCGGAGGACGATGGAATTTTTAGGAGTAAGTTAGCATGGTTTCCTTCGGAAGGGAAGTTGGCCCCGTGTCGTAGATTTGCAGCACGTAAAAGAACATCACGTCTGATAATGAGGCCTCTGAGTAAAATTAAGCGGTCTTTCATAGAATGAGAAGTACAATAATTAAGAATCTCAATTTCATTTAGCATAAGAATGTAAACTGAACGTAATAATTGTGGTGAGTAGAGAGTTATTGTTTAACAAAGAGGTGTTATCGCAACCAAGGTTGACGACTAAGGGGTATAGCCCAGATGGTAATCAGAGCAAAGACTTGGAAAGGATAATTACTCTTTATTGGTGCTAAGTGCCACCAACATGATTTGCTAAAAGTACAAGAGATGAGTAATGTCTGTTCGGGCCAAGTGTCACTAATAGGATTTGTTACTAGCACACGGTAAGTAGAGTTAATAAATCCCTTTTCAGATCTCTTAGCTCGGCGAGGTGTCGTGTGACTGTTGAGGAGGTGCAGAGCTCTGGCTGGTGACGAACGTAGCTAGCCCGTTCGAGGGTCAGCGGTGCAACAACCGATACATAAATCTATGGCTCTTATATAGGCCTCGGGTGTCCTTACCAAGATAGCGTGTGTAATGCTAAATAAGGTGAGGCAACGCCCGAAGCTTAGGTTATGTTAACCAATCAGAAAGGAGTATTCCAATTGTTCTAGAACATTCTGACTGACGCTAAAGATCAGGGTGTAGCCCAATGTCGTGCACATTTGCACGTAGGCACCAGGAGACTGATGTCATGGTACATTCAGAGGGGTTTCACAGGAAGTGGTAACCCACAGCATTCCGGTCACACATTAAATACTGCTGACAGCCACTATCCAGGAAAGAGAATTTATATAATTTAGAAAGTATATAAAGTAATCGAAATGCAAGAAATGTTACTCATAATAAAATTCTGAATTGTAGTATATTTGTGAGCACCCCTCAACAATCTACGTGACAATATCAGCGGTGCGGCCGGCAGGTCGACACACGCCTAGCTCACGTTCAGTGAGTGGAAGATCCTCACGGGACGGTCCTGAAAAATATAAAACCCTATATATCGGTGACATTATTAAGTGCCATAAGCAGTGAAATTTTGACTATAGTCGGTCCAAAAATCGAAAATTGTTTTATTACAAATAATTTTTGGAGCGAGTGAATAGACCGCTCGCCTCCCACTTAGAAAGCCTGGGTTCGATCCCAAGCTGCCGCAAGTGGGATTTGTGGTGAACGAAGCGGCGTCTGGGTGGGTTTTCTCCAGGTCCTCCGGTTTTCCCCGCCACTCCTTCTACAAATTGTTCCATCATTCTCCTTTCCTGTCACCCATTTCACTTTCATAACATCCACGTCCTCACGCTCCTCACATCGCTACTTGGATAATGACTCACTCGTTCCAGGTTCTCCATTATGTGGTTTCGTGACGTTGGCTCCCCAGCAACTTTCTGACTCTAGGAATTCGCTTGCAAGTCCCAAAGGGGTTTCATTCCTAAAATATGAAGAGGGTAGGCCAACTACGAAAAAAATATTGCTGGAATTTTGGGCATCTATAGAGAATCAACACTTATCTGACTGCCTCCGTGGTCAAGTGGTCAGCGAGCTGACTTCTCACCCGGAGGTCCCGGGTTCGATTCCCGGCTGGAGTGGGGAATTTTTCTTTTGCCAGAATCATTCCCTATCCCCCCCCCCCACAGAGTCTGGAAGTATGTATGTGAGAGTGAATGTGTGTGTGTTTTAAGAAAACAAAATGATTTAAGCCTACTGGCGAGTTGTTTCAAGTGTAAAGCCCCCGATATGACCTTAGATGTTAAATGAAATGGCCTGTTATTTATGGACGCTCTTTAACTGCTTTGGTTCTCAGCGTCCCATTCTATATTGGGCGTGAAAGATCGCTTAGTTTTGCTCAGAGGTCTCTCTTATCAGGCTTGAGGTTCTTTTACGTGCCGTAAATCTACGACACGGGACCCACAGCTTTACTTCCCTTCCGAAGGAAGCCATGCTAAGGATTTTGACGCCCGAAAAAATCCATCGTCCTCCGTCGGGTTTGAACCCGCGACCTTGGGTATATGAAGTTAGCATGGTAACCATTACACCACGGAGGGCGACTTTAGACGTTAAAGGAGACTATATAAATGAAACAAAATAAAAAAAAAAAAACACTTATCTCTCCCTTTGTTTCAGCTCTGTGACATTTTAAGGTTGTACAATACATCAGTTACCTAGCCCACCCTTTATAAAACAGCATTTTTCTCAAAACTACATTTTCACACATACTAAATTTTCCACAGATCTCGTTTTTTGTTTAAATACTTACAAATAACAGTTTCCAGAATGTGCAGAACTATTCATTATAATATTTCAAAGAACAAAATTATTGTTACACTAATAGTAAATGTTCAAAAAATAACTAATTAATTTTTCAGATTAAAACTTCTAACATTTTAAAAATATATAACAATTCCGCAATCAAATGTATTGAAATATCCCTATTTAAAGTGGTGTGGTTCAAAGCTGCAATTCTGAAATGTTGTGGCAGGTGCGGACATTGATTATGCATAATATTTACATAATAAAATGCATTACATAATTTAAATCTTGAAAACCTTTATCCAATTTGAATGCAATTGGTATTCATATTAAAATAGCAATACAATCACAACAAAACTTTCAAAAAGGATATACAAAAGTATGGGAATTTGATATTTTACTCCCAGTTTAGAGCCTTTACAGTTAGAACCAGCTGTGTTCCATTATAAACCATGCCCATTAGTATATTTCATGGCTTCAGCCATAAGCTCCATAATTCTACCAAGGGTGTATTTGAGCCCAAGAATAATTTGATAGGTGCTTTACATTCACAACTGGCATAACAGAGGACGATTTTCCCTCAGGGATTACCTTAAAAGGGATAAAACCTGCGTAGAGTCAAATGTACAGCGAGATTTGAAAACGGTCTCGACTAACAACAATTTTACGCAGCACTTTTAATTACTTGTTTGATTGTAGCTGATAAAACCATTTATAACCTTTATTTCAGGAGCGTGAAGCGAGCTTAATACTAATTGAAATTCAGTTTCAATTAGCGAGCAATTGCGTATAAACTGTGCTGAACTTTCCCTTCCATGCTCCAATACAAAACAGATTCGCTTTAATAAAATGCGACTTACATTACAGTACCCACATTTACACCAGTAGTAAATGCTATAAAATGCGTAGCAATAGGTTACTAATAGCAACCAGAGGAAATGTTTGTATTCCATCAAAATGTCGATAATATCGAGGTTATACTGGATACAAATGTTAGATGCCACCTCAACGCACAAAACAATATCCAACACTTTAACATGACGTTTTACTTTCTCTACACGTACTGTGCATATTGTGTATAGTGAGGGTAATGCATTCAATCCAAGAATTCGACGACGAGATTTCGTTAGAAAGGTTTGTCTTCAAGTCCCCAGAGTGCAAAAAATTGTTTTTCAGAAAAAATGTATGTATGTATGTATGCGTCTGTCTGTCTGTCTGTCTGTCTCTGTAAGTATTCGTTATGGTTTCAATTTTAAAGTAACTTTTCTCAATTGGGGCCAGCTTTTGTTTCATCTCTCTTTTGTTTTACTGTCAATGCAAAGCGAACCAAACTTCAATTGTTCAAATATCGATCAGCTTTTAAAACATTTGACTATCCCTTTAGCCAAGTATATTTGCTTATTTTCCTTCTGCTTAGACGAGAACGAGTAATAAGACAATTTCTTCCAGTGTTTAACTCGATTAGCATAATGTAGATAAAAGAATGTTTTTTGTTTTTTTTTAAGAATAGTTTGTAGAACAGGTAGAGAAGGTCATAAAAATGGAACACAACAAATTTTTCCACTTATTTGTAACATACCACTGTTACAGAAGCTCATTCTTCTGTCCAATTTATACCATTCCAGACAAACATTAATACAAATGTTTTGTTACGCATCACTTAGTAGATACAAAAAAAAAAAAACATTTTCATAGAGTGAATGTCCGGCAGTACTTGGGTTCAGAGAGCAGGAGGCCCCAGTGATACACTATTTCCCAGTCAGAGTGCAACCAAACGGCAACCGTATCCGAAGCTACTAAAATGCTTATGAGGAATTTAGGTTTGAACACGGATATTTCATGTGCTACACACTTTTTTAAAAAGCTTATATGTTCTCTTCGCATGGCTTACTCTACCTTCTGCAACAAACTATTTTATCTACATCATGCAAATGAAAAACACATTAGCAGAAATTGTCTTATTTTACTTGCTTCCTTGAAAGCACATCAGAAATACGGGAATACACTAAGCTAACGTCATAATCAATTTTTTTAAAGACTATTGTTATTTGAAACAACTGAAATTCGATTCTTTTTACTCGGCTAGGAGTAAAACAAAATATGACTTTTGTTTGAGAAGAGTTTAAATAGTTTAAAACTAAAAGCAGTAACACGGCATATCTTGGAAAAGCTAACTGTACAAAAAAAGAAAATTATGACGAATGTTTTAACGACTTCTACATGTTCGTGTAGTAACTTTGTTATATCTTACGGCTACCAGTTTCACGAAAGTCACTCAGAATGAAGAGGTCTTCAGAGCCTATTCCCAGAATATGAAGATATCGTTTGTTATGAAAATGTCGATATTTAACGGACTTTTCGTTTTTGACTCATACAGCCCAGAGACACACATACACACACACACGCGCGCGCGCGGGCGCGTATTTTTCTAGAATATTTTTCTTTATGTACTCATGGATTCTCAAGATTTGTGTTTCCGTTGAAATCTCTTTTACAAAATTTTGAATGGAATATAATACCTTCTTTTTCTACAATGTACATTGCATATACGTAATAAAATAAAAACCGAAACATGTAGACATGTGTGTAGAGCATTTCAGGAGGAATTTCCTGGTATCGCAGTGTCAGGTAAGAAACTACTAGACGACCGACACTAAACCTAACAACTGAAATGGAATGTTCTAACAGAGGAAAATTTGAGGAAATTGGTGCTCTCCAAAGAATTTCTAAGACGTTTTGGCATTTCAAAAACCTCTGTTCATAGATCTACCAAATTTTAAAATTGAAGCCCTAGTGAGCGAGCGACTATAGTTCATGTATTACGTGACCTTGGGGAATACCAGAAATGTCTCAGTACACATGGACACCACGTTCAACATAAAATATTAAAAGTTGAACACTCACTCTCAAGCATATTACTATCGTTGTGAATAAATAATGCGGCTGTTTTAGGTCGGAAAATACATAGTGCGTGAAGCGCACTATAGATTTTTTGCGGTAAATCCTAAAAGTAGTCCTGTTATGAAAATATCTGTATGAAGATTTGCTTTGTTTAATTCTGTACTACGTAAGGGAAGTAGGGAAAGTATTTTATTTCACCCAAAATTTCGAAGACAAATTTCATCGGAAATATGTTTTGAAGTCTCCAGAATCCAGAAAAGAAGGCTTAGAAACAGATCCGTGCCTAAATGTAAATAGAGATGTATTTATGGACGCTTTTTAACTGCGTCCCATTCTATACTGGGAGTGAAAAATCGCTTAATTTTGCTTAGAGGGCTCTTTATCAGGCTTGAGGTTTCTTTTTTACGTGCCGTAGATCTACAACACGGGACCAACGGCTTTACTTCCCTTCCGAAGGAACCATGCTAAGGACTTTTACGCTCGAAGAATTCAATCGCCTCAGCCGGGTTTGAACCTTGGGTATAAGAAGTTCGCATAGCAACACCACGAAGAACGAAAGTGTGTGTGTGTGTGTGTGTGTGTGTGTGTGTGTGTGTGTTTTTTTTCAATACCAAACTTGGCATTTAAGTTCTGCATTTTTAAGGAAGATGTTTCAAGAAAATCCCCCACCAACCACCGTTTACTATGGAACATTTTTAGATAATTTTGATGTTCTCAAAAGTATTTAAGATATTTGTCATATTTATAATATTTTTGTGACAAGTGAAATGTATATGCTTAATTTTTTGTGGAATTGGTTCTGAAGTTCTATTTATTCTGTATAATTAGTAAACCGTAAAAGATAGACAAACGCTTACTGCACAAAGGATATAATTCTCCTCAAAACACAACATTTTTTCAACATAGTTTTCTGGAGTCAACTATTTCCAATGGCGGTGCCGTGGGTGAGTGGTTAGATCGCTTGCCCATCTAGGTGGCCCATTGTCGATCCCAAGCGCCCGCATATGGGATTCATGGTGGTCAAAGTGGCGTCTGGGCTGGTTTTCTCCAGGTCCTCCGGTTTCCCCCGCCACTCATTGCAACAATTGCTCCATCATCACCTTTCCAATCAATATTCACTACATTTCATAGCATCCACTTCCTCATGTTCATGCCTGGCTACGGCTGACCCCTCGTAACAGATTCTCCATTCTGTGGTTCGCGCCATTCGCTTCCCGAAACGCTTCTGGCCCCTAGGTATTGACTAAGTTCTAGGGGGTGTCAGTCTTACAAATACGGAGAGGATAAGCCGATTACGAAACTATTTCCAAGATATCTCCGTTATTGGTATAAAGCCGTCAATACCTCCACTTTTCTCAAATGAGAAGTCGTTTTCCATATTTAGTTTTCTTAGTCTAGTAAAGAGTACGGAGTTTCGATGTAATCATCTTAACCCTAGTTATTAAATATGTTATTATCGCTATAGCTTGTTATACGCTCTTATTTCTCTTGTGCCTACAAGGAAAGATATGAAGAGTAGTTCTGTTGGTGTTTATCTTGATTAGAATGGAGTAGATAAAACAATCTCTCTAAGAATATGTTGCAGAATAGGTTGAGAAACTCATGTGAATGAAACACCTATTTTTCACATAGGAGTAAAATCCAGGTTTTGTTGAAAGCAAGGTGAAACGGAATTTGCACGAAATGAATGGTTTAGAACAGAAGAACACCATTCTGGGTGAAGTGCGACATCAGTAATGGAAACAGGCTACCACTTTAAAGGGTATTCGCATCAGCATCCCTGGCCGTGAGCCAGGAAGACCGCTTTCTCTTCATATTAATTATGCAAACCAAAGTGAAGGGCACAAACAATAACTTCATTGCCATCCTTTGCAACGGCTATTAAGCAAATGTGGCGAGACATCCAGGTTCTTAGCTGATAAATGGCGAGATTAATTAGCGGAAACCATTTCCATGGAACGTCTCTCTTGATATTACGTGTTGTTCTGTAGGCTTCAAGATATTCAATGAAATGTTACTTAATATATTTTCTTCACTTTTCATCTATATTTATATTATTTCAAGTCAATCCTCTTTTCCTCGTTTTTAACTCCTATAATACTACCACCCAAAGTTCCAGGAGGTTTTTGGAATCCACTGCGAAGTTCACTGTGGAACTTTTTATCCATGGTCGAATGGTTTTCTTGAAATTCACTGTTATGAAAGTTTCACACAAGATAACTTGTTATAGTGTATTCTGTGATTGTTCAAAATTAACAGTGTGATACAAAGTTCCGTCGACTATAAAGTGTGAGGTGTTGGATTTTTGAATACTCGGAAGTTGAGACCATCAACTAAATGAAGTGTATGTGGAGTAAATCTCGGTGCATAGTTCCACACTCATGAAGATAGGAGCACACGAACGACTGTGTTGTGTATTTCTAACGAAAAGCGTATAGGTAGCACTGCGTCAATATGTAAGCACCCAGTCAAAGTAGGGAATTAAATAAACGTTTTCATTTTCTCATACATATGTAGTTTCATTTCATAAGCAGCTTACTTTCTCTGTATTTGTAGGACTGACACCCCCTTAGAATTTACAAGCCAATGCCTAGGGATCAAAAGCCGGTCGGAGAGTCAACGGCACGAAACCACAGAATGGAGAACCTGTTACGAGGTGTTGACCGTAGCCAGGCCTGAACACGAGGAAATGGATGATATGAAAAGTGATGGTGGAGCAATTGGTGAACTGAGTGGCGGGGGAAACCGGAGAAAAGCCGCCTAGGGCATCGCTTCGTCCACCACAAATCCCACATGCGGAGGCTTGAGATCAAACCCGGACTGCCTAGATGGGAAGTGAGCGGTCTAACCCACGGCACCGCCTGCATACATAGTAAGGAAACTAATTGCCTAATATAAGAGTTTTGCATGTTTGTACATGTTTTAACATTCTGAAATAACACTTTTTACTTTCTCTATACGTACTATGCACATAGTGTATAGAGAAGGTATTGCACTCCACCCAAAAAGTCGATACCGAGGTTTCACCGGAAACATGTTTTAGGGTCCCCTGTATCCAAAAAAAAAAGCATTTTCAGAAAAAGATCCATGTGTGTGTCCCTGTGTCTGTGAACATGATAGCTCAAAAACGAAAAGTCGGTAAAATACCAAACTTGGTACTTAAGTTTGGTATCTTCCAGGGATGCGACACGAAGAATTTGAGAAAAATCCCCCGAACCTAAACTACCCTTTACATGGAACTTTTTTTTAAAATTTTGATTTTCTCAAAAATGGCTCTAACGATTTTGATTAAAATTTCGTATATTAAAGATGTTTACTGACAAATAAAATGTATATCTTGAATTTTCTGGGAATAGCCTCTGAAGACTACATTATTCTAGATGAATTTTACGGAATTTTGCTTAACTGCTAAACCGTAAGAGATGGACAAAAACTTACGACACAAAAAATATAGAGCACCTTAAAACACACAATTTATGTTGTATACATTTTTTTCGTGGAGTTAATCGTTTTTGAGATACTCATTTTTTGGTTTCAGCTTTGAAAAATATACTTTTCTCATACAGGAATTTAACAATTCCAGTCCATACAAACAAAGGAACTTAGTAACCAACTTTTGACTATCACTTTAACCAATATTACTCCCTTATTTCGCTTCTACTTACAAGGAAGCAAGTGATAAGACTATTTCTGCTATTTTTTTTTTCCCGATTAGTACGAAGTAAATAGAAGCATAAGCTTTTTAACAATAACTTGTTGCGGAGATATAGAGAAACTCATGTGAATGGAATACATCAGATTTCTTCTCATACGTATAAAGTGGTTAACAATATACAGGTCACAAAACAGGTTTCTCCACAGATTCATTGTATCATATATTACTAAACCCAAGCCTCAAATTAATACAATACAGTTCTGGACATGGCATTGCACCGAATTTCAAGGTGTGTATTCAATTTCTCAAATGAAAAACATTTACTTTCACTTGAAACCTGTTTATAGGTATTTAGAGAAACTTCGTTCTACGTTATCTATGTCACATGACTGATAGGTTCATAACGGAAGAATGGAATATCATACAAATCAACGTTTAAGGATTTTATTCATTGTTTGAGTGCAATAAAACGTAATTTATGGCACACATAGCTGCAAAGTAAGGGTTCTTACGGGATATTTCTGAATTTGATGTTCACTCCTACAATAACGGAATCAGACTTTCGCACCTTTTGAAGCAATTCAATACTAACTGAAGAGCCCTAGGTGGTTCTATATCTGGTGCCTGCAGTAAGCCCAATGACCTATCTTATGCAACAACCAGAAGTTTGGAAATGCTACCCCCATAAAACAAGTTAGCACAGCAAATCAACTCCTTGCGTTTCCAGTTTCAGTTGCCTCTGTGACCCAATTTCGAGGCCTGATGATGAAACAGTGATGACGAAATAAATATGAGAACGTATTGTCATATTCCAACATTAAACCAAAATATGTACATAATGAAACTCTATCCGGAAATTCGTCACTCATCACCAGCCTAAAGAATTTTCAATCAGTAGGTTTCAAGTTAGGTGCACTCAAATCATCATTGGCACTTAGAACGTACCCATCAGCGGCCATGAGTCACTGACGAAAGGTAAAACCCATTCTGCACACGTAAACAGATTAAACAACATAGAGATGGTACTTATATGCGCTATCACAGCGACAAGTTCGGTAACAGTTCAACTTGATTTTCTAGCTTTAATGCTTGGAAACTTCTAGTTTGCTCGTCCTCTATTGACAGACAAAATATGAAAATATGAAATTCTGTATTCTAAACCATTCTTGTTATTAGAGTAAATTTTTTAAGATTTGTACAGTGAAGAATCCAAAGCACTTGACAAAACAATCATATTTTGTACTATATTGGAAAAACCTCCACGTTTTATGAAAGGTTTCAAATTTCTTATTTTCCAAGATTTACAGTTTTTCTCTTCTAATAATTTCCATCAATGAGCAGGTCTTTCCAGATTCCGAGAAATTTTCTGTGAAGCAGATTTAGAAAACACCAATCCGCGCTCTCTTGGAAACAGGCCTGAAAAATGCCGCAACATAACCCTTTCGATTAAGTCTGATACATTTGGGGCACATGTTAATATTTGAAATTAAATGGAATTATTTTTGAACAGTTATTATTTTCACGAAAGAGAGTTTTTATTGGCACATTAATATGAAGGTGAAAACAGCCGGTACCTCTTGTTTAAGAACTTCATAATCAATATGATGAACAGAATGGATTCGACAGTTACACAATCCCCTAAAAATTAACCTAGGTTTCCCTCAGTACCCAATTCAAATTTCTGCCAATTTAAAGTTCGACCTCAAGTCTGACACAACAATAAAAATGTGATGTGTTCCATTCACATGACTTTCTCTACATTTCTGCAATAAATTATTGTTGAAAATCTTATTCTATTTACTTAATGCTAAATGAGAAAAAATTAGCAGAAATGGTCTTTTACTTCTTCCTTTTAAGTGGATGGGAAATAAAGGAGTACTATAGGCTAAAGCGAAAGTCAAATGTTTAAAAGCTGGTTGCTATGTGATTGAAGTTCCTTCGTTTGTATGAGCAGGAGTTGACAAATTCCCGTGCCCATCTAGGTAGTGTGGTGGTAGCGTGTCTGTCTCACATTCAAAAGGTCGTGAGTTCGAATCTCGCTTACGGTGAGTTATTTGGATAAGGTTTTTTTTCGGGGTTTTCCCTTATCCTGAGAAGACGAATGTCGCGCAATTTTAAGCTCCATGAACTCCGAGATCATTTGAACACCGTTTCCCCAATTCCATTCATCGTCCGATATGACCAACCAGGTTAAATGACGTTAAACTAAAAACATATCCCCGTATGAAAATATTAAAGTATTCTAAAACTGAAATCAATAACAAGGAATATCTCAAAACCGGTCAACTCCACGAAAAAATGTATACATCAAATTGTGTGTCTTAACAAGCTCAGCATTTTTGTTAAGTAAGTATTTTCTATCTCTTACATATTTCCGCAAAATTCATTCAGAATAAAGATGTCTTCAGAGGCTATTCCCAGAAAATTCAAGATATACATTTTATTTGTCATGTAAATATTTTTTCGAAAAATTGTCCATCTAAAGAGTAGTTTTGGGGTGGGGGTTTTCTTAAAAATCTTTGTGTCGCATCCTTTAAATATACAGAACTTAAATACCAAGTTTGGTATTTAACGAACTTTTCGTTTTTGAGCTATGCTGCCAAACGATAAATATACACACACGCGGACATTTTTCTAAAATGCTTCTTTTTTTTGTTTGGAGTTAGGGGGTCCCAAAACATATATTTCCGGTGAAATCTCGGCATCGAATTTTTGTGTGCAATACAATACCTTCTGTATACACATAGTACGTGTAGAGAAAGTAAAAATGAAAACCTATGGTAACTGATTGCGTTGCCAACTTTATGGCAAATTCCCGCCGCGTAAGATGATATAGCTGCCTAATCCTGAGACCATTATGGAAACCGACGAAGCAGTGATCTGTCTGTCATGTACATAAGTAGAGATATATTTGCCTAGTGCTACGGTCTTTGACGAGGCAAGTTCGGATGGTAGAGGGATGAGACCTGTAAGGCCTAACTGTCCAGCACGTGACATTACCACGTGTTTAAGTGACGTAAAATTAATGTACTAAACATCTACAAAGCATATTTTATTAAATGATGGAATGTGTTTGCTACAAACCCTAAAACAATAGATTTCGCTTTTAAAATAAATGATATATTTGATTTTGTTCACATTTTGAAAAAGATATTTTACCTGTCTACTCAGCACAGATGATTTGAAGAATCAGGTGAACAACAAAATTGTGCAACACAGACGTAAAATCCTAGATGAGTTATACATCTCTTTTCCAAACAATTCTCATCTTTTGCTGTGTCAGATTATAACACGGCAATTCTAAAGCTTGCGGAAAAAGGTGTTAAATACTTACATACGAGCAGAGGTGATTATGTAGTGAAATGGAGTAATTTTAAAATGTAAAGTTAGACTGAATAATGTTAGTGCAGGGATTTGAACCAGGATCCTTTCAGTTGGTCTAACCACTGTGCTACCTTTGGAACATGCCGAGATTATATTTTCCAAGTAACTCAGTTTTTCCGGTAAACTACAAGGATATCTGCAATTATTTTGAGATGATACAGAAAAATTTAAGTTGGGCAGTTAATGTCGTTTTTTATAGTGCCCGCTTTTACTACAATTGGCACCGCAATCATGACACTGATGATACATGGAGTGAGGATGGAGTACCGGTGGAATGCAATGGCGGGACACCCGGAAAACCCGCCCCTGCACCGCTTTGCCTAGCGGCCATTTAATGTTGCCATCAGTGGTTGGACAACCGCACAGAAACGTTGAGGTCCGTGGTTGAAACCCTGGATATGATATTGAATTTTTTTTTCTGTCTGATTCTACATTTCCAACTCCTGTCCTAAACGATGTCTGTGTGTGATACAGTTAAACAAAATAGATTAAAATTGTATAAGCTATATATTTGTTTTCATAAAAGTATTTTTTTAGAAAGCATAAACAGTTTAATTCTGTTAAATGTAACAAGTATAGAATACGGCCAGTAATATAGTAAAAGTTACTTACGTTATTTATCCTATCACGTATTAAAACACAAAGTCAAAATCTTAATATTACTAATCCATATGATAAATAATCATAACATTTAACGTATTTCATAGAACTTAAAGAATAACATTTTATACCACTCCACTGTGACCAGCTTTGGTTTCAATCCAATCACATGGGAATTACGCTTTATATTTGCATATGTTTGATGTTTCGACTTCGTTTGATTAGGTTTTACTTTTCATTAATTCTGTTTATATTATTAATTTCCCACGGCACTTGCATTATATATTCACAATACAAATAGTCATACTTCAATTTATCGCTATTCGATATGTTGGTAGCCTTTCTTTCTTTCTTTCTTTCTTTCTTGCTTGATTTCTTCGATTTAAATGCTATATTTTATCCACTATAATCTACATAAAGATTAAATTGTGGAAAATGTGAATTTCAAAGAAGATGAAATGGAAGAACAAAGTGAAATTCCGCAAGGTGCAGAAATAATAACACTAGAAGAGCGACTACCCAAATATCTAGAAAGCAATATGAAACAGCATTTAACTGTTGCATTGTCTGGTGAACGGCAAAATGTTTTCAAAATAATTTCATCCAAATAACGTTACTAAAAACATGATCTTAATTATAAATATTCATCATTGTGGGCCAAATATTCAACGATTAAAATGTGTGAATGTAAAGTACGATAAAATATTAGCAAGTCCCATAAAATTTTAACAATGATGATTTAGGTAGGTAATTTATATATTGCAAACACTGATAGCGAAACAACAATACTTGACATCTGCGTTCTCTCCTGAATATATCTTGTTCTAAACGTGAGACCTTAGTTTCAGGAATCAATATGATATTATTGATACCTTAAAAATTCGAAATTTATATAAAAATCTGATATATTCCATTCAAATGATTTTTTTACATGTCTGTAAAATATTATTGTTACATAGCTTATTCTTTTATCTACTTCAGACTAATCGAGATAAACATTAGCAGAAATGTACGTAATATTTGCTTTCTTGTATATGGAATGGAAATAAGGGAAAACATAAGGCCAAAGCGATGGTAAAATCTTTTAAAAGCTGGTTGAAATGCGTAGGAGTTTACAAATTTTCATATGAGAAAAATTTAAGTATTTTGAAACTGAACCATTAACCATAAATGTATTGGAATCGGTTCACAGCGCAAAAAAAAGTATAACAAAGTGTGTGTTCTACATGTTTTGTGTAGTAAGTTTTTGTTTATCTCTTACGGTTTATCAGTTATGCAAAATGAGAGGTCTTCGGAGGCTATTCCCAGAAAAATCAAGATATAATGTTATTTCGCATTTAGTATACAGTACTTTAATCAAAATCGTCCAGCCATTTTTGAGAGAATCATGTTTTTCGAATTTTTTTTACGTGTAAAGAATATTTTGGAGTGGGAGGCGATGTTCCTCAAAATCTTCGTATCGTATCCTTTGTAGTCACTTAACTTAATTCCAAGTTATGTTTATAGACACGGACACACATACTCGGACGTTTTTATATACAGGGGATCCTAAAACGTGTATTTATGGTTAAATTCCGATATTGAATTTTTGGGTCTATGTACTATGTAGAGAAAATAAAGAACGCATTAAAAGTAATTTTATTTTGCTAGTAAGATTGCGGAATAGACCATTGTATAATATTTTATGAGCTACAATGTGAGGTGTTTGCCGCCGGGCGAATGTGAGCATACGGGACTGTCTAGTGCCTGGATTGTACCTGTGGACCATGTATTTCTACGTAGCCCCATGGATTGTAGGAAGCATTCCTTACATAGCTTCCTGATTGTTGCAGCTGTCTGCTACCTTTACAAGAAATAGTTCCACCCAAAGATCCTGTTTAGATTAATGGTCATGTGCAATAATGTCACAAATAGCAACAAATATTTTGTGTGCGCTTTTCACAGTTTAGGAAACTTCCTCCGCAGTAGTTTGAGAACATTTCTTCTTTGTTGAGGGGATCATATAAAGAGCTGCTCATGCAGAGAGACGTTCGACTCTTCGGGCAGCTGAGTCAGAGAGACAGCCGAAAGTGGTCGACAGCTGAGAGTGAAATGGCGTATCATCACGACGAACAATGTTTTAAAGAAATTGGAATCTCGTTTTGTTACAACAATAATGTTAAACGATCGTTACTTCTTCGATATCCTTCGTAGCTAAAACAGGTATTATATTTCTAAAAAAAATCTGATGTGTACCATTCACATGACTTTCTCTACATCCCTCAACAAATTATTCTTAAAAAGCTTATACTTCTATTTACTTTATGCTAATGAGAAAAAATTAGCAGAAATAATCTTATTACACGTCCCTTGTAAGTAGAAGAGAAATAAGGGACAACCATAGGTTAAAGTGATAGTCAAATCTGGCTGTTATGTCAATGAAGTTCCTTTGTTTACATGGATAGGAGTTGACAAGTTCCTGTATGAGAAAAGTGTACGTTTTTCATAGCAGAAACCAAAAATGAGGAACGTCTCAAAAACGACGAACTCCACGAAAAAAATGTATATAACATAAAGTGTGTGTTTTAATGTGCTCTACATTTGTTGTGCAGTAAGTTTTTGTTCATCTCTTACGGTTTAGCAGTTATTCAAAATTCAGTAAAATTCTTCCAGAATAAACTACTCTTCAGAAGCTATTCCCAGAAAATTTAAGATATACATTTTATTTGTCAGGTAAATATGTTTAATATACGACATTTTAATCAAAATCGTTAGAGCCTTTTTTGAGAAAATCAAAATTTTCGAAAAAAGTTCCATGTAAAGAGTAGTTGAGGGTGGGGGGATTTTTCTCAAAATCTTCGTGTCGCATCCCTGGAAGATACTAAACTTAAATACCAAGTTTGGTATTTTAGCGACTTTTCTTTTTTGAGTTATCGTGTTCACACACACACACACACACACACACACACACACACACACACACACACACACACACACACACACACGGGCCTTTTTGTGAAAATGCTTTTTTTGGATATTGGGGACCCTAAAACATATATTTCCGGTGAAATCTCGGTATCGAATTTTTGGTGGAGTGCAATACTTTCTCTATACACTATGTACATAGTGCGTATGGAGAAAGTAAAAATAGCTTAAGGTTTCACAGCTAATACGTCTTATGAGGCCTATGAGTAAATGAAAATAACATTTTTGGGGGGAAATGGTCTGTGTGTATATGTTCGTGAAAAGTTTCTTAAAAACGAAAAATGAATGAATACTAGACTGGGTATTTAAGTCTAGCGCCCTCCAAACATGTGACATTAAGATTTTCATGCACCCAACTAAGTGAAAGTAATAATAGTTTCACGGATAATAGTTTCTAATATGAAATTTTAATACGTGCCTTATGTATCTGTGTTTAAAAATTATTGTTAAATTTTTCTAGTGTTATTTCCATCTCAAAACGAAAGTTAACGTTATGTTTATGTTTCTGTTCTTGTTTGCGGTTCTCTAATCCCCTTTCAATAGCACCATCCTGTTGGTACTCAAGTCATGATAAAGTTTGCTCGTTTCGAAGCTGGCAGTGGTGAGCTGCTTGTTAAGCAGGTATGGAACGTCCGGATGACACCTGTGTTCAGTTACTAGCACTATCTGGATTGGATCCGATTCAATGATCCCATTGTCTGCTTTCTACGTACAGAGTACTTGAAGCCACAGCTATCTCGTCACACACTTGTGCGCTCTTCTCTCAATCAACTGTTATCGACAACACATCACATTCAAGTTGTTAACAGCTCTCTTAACCAACGGTTTTCTTCACAGATTACTGTGAAAATACTGTATTCAACTAAAAGCGGCATAAGGCGGACCGTTATAAATTCACTTAATAAGATATGATATTTTACATTCCCATAACTTCAAGAATTCTATAACATGATTATTCTTCTATTTCATGCTATAAGAAACAAACCTTAACAGAAATGCTATTATTACTTATTTCTTGTAGGCTAAAGTGTCACTAGACTAAAGCGACCGTCATTAGAGCTGGCCATTTATCATGACGTTCAAATTCAATACTTTTTGCGTGATCAGGAAACAGAATAATGTTCCATGTGAGAAAAGTACATATATTTTTTAAAATGTAATCCAATAACAAAATGTTGGAGGCTGTTAACTGAACAAAAACTCTGATGTGTTCCATTCACATGACTTTCTCTACTTCTGTGTAAAAAAGTATTGTTAATAAGCTTATCCTTCTATTTACTTCGTGCTAATCAAAAAAATTAGCAGAAATAGTCTCATTAGTTGCTTCCTTGTAAATAGAAGCGAAATATGAGAATATCATAGGTTAAAGCAAAGTCAAAAGCTGGTTACTAGGTGACTGAAGTTCCTTTGTTTGTATGGACACGAATTGACAAATTCCTGTATGAAAAAAGTACAAGTTTCTTAAACCTGAAAACAAAAACAAGGAATGCCTCAAGAATATAACATACAGTGTGTGTTTTAATGTGGTCTACATTTTTTGTGTGGAAGTTTTTGTCCATTTCTTAGGGTTTTGCAGTTATCCAAAATTTCGTAAAATTCATCCAGAATAAAGTAGTCTTCAGAGGTTATTTCCAGAAAATTCAAAATATACATATTATTTATCTTTTAATATACGATATTTTAATCAAAATCGTTAGAGCCAGTTTTGAGAAAATCAAAATTTTCGAAAAAAGTTCCATATAAAGGGTAGTTGGGGGTGGGGGATTTTCTTGAAAATCTTCGTGTCTCATCCTTGGAAGAAACCAAACTTAAATATCGAGTTTGGTATTTAACGGTCTTTTTGTTCTTGAGCTATGCTGTACATAAACACACACAAACACACACACGGACCTTTTTCCAAAAATGCTTTTTTTGGATTCAGGGGGACCCAAAACATGTATTTACAGTGAAATCTCGGTATCGAATTTTTGGATGCATTACAATACCTGCTCTATACACTATGTACATAGTACGTGTAGAGAAAGTAAAAATGTATAACAAAAATATGTACTTCAAAGAAATCTACTTTGTTGTTCAGTAAGATTTTGTCTTACTTCTTACGGTTTAACAGCCACACAAAAGGCATTAGGAATGCATAGATTTAGAGGCTATTTCAAGAAAAGCTTTATTTACCATGAAAATATCTTAAATAGAAGGAATTTTAATGAAAATAAAAAAAAAATCCGTATGTAAAGGTAAATTTGTGGTGGGAAAATTTTCTTGAAAATGTCTGTGTTGTATACTTAGAAGATATCACTTAAATATCCAATTTGACATTTAACGGATATATCGTTTTGGTTCATATACACAATGACCCTTTTATATAAAAAAACTCTTGGCACCTTAAAAATGCATTTCTGGTGAATCCTGGCATCTTCTATAAAATACTTTCATATATGTAGTAGAGAAGATAAACATTAATAGTTGCATCATCTACTTCGCCACGGAGTATGTGAAATCCCCGTGGTCAACTCGCCATCTTGCTCATTGTTGGCCAACACCCTTCTCCCTCTGATTAGTAGAGCAGTGCGTGTTTCGGAAATCGTATCTTGTTCATTCTATTCAGATGTTTTCACAAACGAGTTTTTCAATTTGTTTCTCCTCTATAATTGAGAGTAGGTTTATTTCGTTGCTTATATCTTCGTTTTTGTATTTATCGAGTTTGTAAAGCATTGCTCTCTTCGAAGGCATGTCATTTCCTCTGATTGTATGCTGTAAACATCGTTTTTTTCTTCTGTCTTCTGTTCAATGTTTCGCATCCATTGATCAATATTGCTGCAGTCAACATCTAGTAAAATGTCATTGTTTCTCTGTTTTTTCTTCCCTTTTCAAACTTCTGGTAATCGTGCCGTATATTCTAAAAACGTATTTCAATTCCAATATATTTACAGAATCAAAAATAATATCACAAACTAAATATTTGTTAATGGTTCACTTGTTATTAACGGTGTTATTTATTATTGTTTGGTTCTGATTGGATGCTTCCCTATGAAAATTATTGCTGCCATCTAGCGTCCTTGACTTCTATCGTAGTGAGCTACTATCTGGTGTCATTAATGTAATAATACACTGAGAGAGCGCGGGAAAAGAAGCTTTGTCATCTAGGCACGCTCCGAAGTTCCCAGGACGTGAATTTATTTGATCCATAAGGCAATTATGTCATACCGATCGTGCTGCAGCGAGTTGTAGTTCAATCTGAGACACCTATCTACCTGCCCACCAGCACCAGCACTTCAGTTCAAGGTTTGGGCATGCTGCCTGTTCCATCGTTACAATGGTCACATCCATTTCCTCTTGGCCTTCCCACATTTATAACTTTAGTTGGTATATTTTCTTTGTTCTTTTAATTGTGCTTTCTAGTTTTTTTATACTCTTCCAGCTTATTTAAATAATAAGTATGCAGATTTTCTCTTAATATTTTTAAGTCTTATTAGGACCTTTCTGGTGTACTCTTATTTTTTTCAAAAAGCTCAGTTCTGTTGCTTGTATTTTGCTTCTATCTCTCTGTTTAGTTATCCAGTATTCACTTCGTAAGCTATGCCTGTGATTGATATTGTTTATATGTTTTTATTGTTGTTTTCTTTCAAGCTTTATCCTTAGTTTTCTACCGAATGTACCACTATGGTTCGAAATTTATTTAGTTTAACTTGCACATGTTTATATCTTCCATAGCTTATGTTTCAAAATAGCCTTATACTATGGTTTTATTATGTATGAGTATTTTTGGTCAGGCTCGGCATTTTCAACGGTGAGCCATTACCTTTATTTCTTACTTTCTCTCACGTGCTATGTACATAATGTATAGAGAAGGTATTGCATTCCACCCAAAAATTCGATGCCGATATTTCAGCGGAAATAGACGTTTTGGGGCTTTCTGCATCCAAAAAAAAAAAAGAATGTTCGGAAAAAAACTCCGTGTGTTCGTACGTCCCTGTGTCTGTGAACACGATAATCCAGAAACGAAAGGTCGGTGAAATACCAAACTTGATATTGAAGTTTACTATCTTCCAAACATGCGACACGAAAATTTTGAGAAAATCCCCACACCCCAAACTATCGTTTACTTTGAAAAAAAATTCGAAAATTTCGACTTTCTCAAAAATGGCTCTAACAATTTTGATTAAAATACCGTATATTGAAGATATTTATATTTCAATTAAAATGTATATCTTAAATGTTCTGGGAATAACCTCTAAAGACCTCTTTATTCTGAATGCATGTTGCTGAATTTTGCTTAACCGGTAAACCGTAAGACAGACAAAAGCTTACTACACAAAAAATGTAGATCACATTAAAATACACAATTTGTGTCATATGCGGTTTTTTTTCGTGGAACTGACCATTTCTGAGATATTTCTTGTTATTTGTCTCAGCTTTAAAATAAACTTTTCTCACACGGAAAGTTGTAAACTCCATGTCCTGCAGAGAAACGGTTTTCAACCACATGACAACCAGCTTTTAAAAGATTTGACAATCGTTTTAGCCCAGTGTATTCCCTTATTTTCCTTCTACTTACAAGGAAGCAAATAATTAAGACAGTTTTTGCTAATGGTTTTCTCTATTGTAAAGTAGATAAGACGATTAAGCTTTTTAACGTAATTTGTTACAGAAATGTAGAGAAAATCTGTGTATGGAACACATCAGATTTTTTTCTGAAAACCCTTTTTACTTTCTCTAGTCCCGTATGTACAATGTACATAGGGATAGGGAAGGTATTGCACTCCACCCAAAAATTCGATACCGAGATTTCACCGGAAATATGTGTTTTAGGGTCCCCTGTATCCAAAAAAAGCATTTTCAGAAAAAGGTCCGTGTGTGTGTGTGTGTGTGTGTGTGTGTGTGTGTGTGTGTGTGTTCGTGTGTCCGTGTGTCTGTGAACACGATAACTCAAAAACGAAAAGTCGGTAAAATACCAAACTTGGTATTTAAGTTTATTATCCTCCAGGGATGCGACAAAGATTTTGAGAAAAATTCCCCCATCCCAAACTACCTTTTACATCGAAAAAATGTCGAAAATTTTGATTTTCTTAAAAATGGCTTTAACGATTTTGATTAAAATATTGTATATTAAGGATATTTACCTGACAAATAAAATATATATCTTGAATTTTCTGGGAATGGCCTCTGAAGACTACTTTATTCTGGTTGAATTTTACGGAATTGTGCATAACTGCCAAACTGTAAGAGATAGGCAAAACCTTACTGCATGAAAAATGTAGAGCACGTTAAAGCACACAATTTATGTCATATACATTTTTTTGGAGGAGTTGATCATTTTTAAGATATTCTTGGTTTTTCGTTTCTGCTTAGAAAAACATACTTTTCTCATACAGGAATTTGTTAACTTCTGCCTATACAAACAAAGGAACTTCAGTTACATAACAACCAGCTTTTTGCTATCATTTTAGCTATGGTACTCTCTAATTTCGCTTCTACTTACAAGGAAGCAAATAATAAGACTATTTCTGCTAATGTTCCTCGATTAGCATGAAGTAAATAGAAGCATAAGCTTTTTCACTACAATTTGTTGCACAGATGTAGAGAAAGTCATGTGAATGGAATACGTACATCAGATTTTTTAAGCTTGAGTTTTACAACCTGGTTGATATAATCGGACGATAAATGATATCGGTGAAATGATGTTCAAATGATATCGGGGTCCATGGACTTTTAAGTCTCTCCTAATCGTCTTCTGGATAAGGGGAAAAATCTCTTCCATGTAACTCTCCCTAAGGGAGTTTGGAACTAGCGACCCCTTGAATGTGAGACAGACAACTAGCGCCACACTACAGAGCGGACTCCATTACTTTTGTTTTCTTTGCGGAGATCCTAAGACAGCCGTTGCTTATCTCTTAATGTGTGTAATGAATGTTATAGGTTATCTTCATTTTTCTATTTTAAGGCAATATCACCAGCTTATGCCAATATATTGTCACGCCCATATCTGGGAGCGATTGGGAAGCGTGAATGGACAGATCAGACAGCAAAAGACACTCGCTTAAGCTAATGATTGAATCTCGTATATTCTAATGGATGGTGCACAAAATTGGGAAGCAATGAACATGTCTCAACTAGCAAAAATACTTATTGGTAGAACCCATTGGAGCTTACCTTGGAGAAGTGTCGACGTTAATTTAGCAGGAGCTGGAAAACATTGATATCAAAGTTACATGCATTTTAGCATAGATACTTCCCAGCAGCAAGACAACGAGTGGGCCTTGCTCGCTTGCTTATATCAGGGTCTTGATATTGTCGAAGTTGTTGGTGTTCCTTACTTTCTAGAGACACGTGACATTTGCTGCAACATAGTTCTAGAAGTTTCCATAGGGAAACTGACGCCACGGTAAAGTCCAATGGAACACTCCTAGGAAATAGGAAACCAACGGCATCCGGTCATGCACACAAGTGTAACAAAGATTTCATAAATCAAGAAATGAGTAAAATATGATTTTGCATGAAGAGTGTGACAGAATGTGTAATAATAAATCCAATACCCAGTTCCTTATGGGTATTTCGTGACAATATTTAAGTTACCCTGTTAGTATACTTGCCACATACTCGCCCTGTGTCCGTAGCAATGCACCTGAAACCATTAACATCACGTGCTAGCTAATTTATGTGGTTCTGACAGCGTCAGTTGCTAATCCTTATCTATTCTCCGGGATCTCTCTTGAGAATTATGCTCCCTTACATTCAACATGCTCGGGATGACCAAGTTGGTAAACCACAGCTCATGTTACCTCACTATCGCTGCCGGCGAGAGTTAAACCCTCATCTTCCTAGGGGCTTGAGAAGTTTGGATCTCATTCTATAAAGCACACGCTATACATAACAAGTGACGATCACAGGCATATGCTACAGCATTCCTACAAAAGGAGTGCTCTTCTTGACACTTTAGGGTAATGAGGTTGCCCGGTTCCGTTGAGTAGCGATGCTTCATCATCCATAATTTAACGAAACAATGGTGGGTAACTGGTTAATAATACTGGATGTCTGAAAGTGTGTTGTGTTGGGGATTTTATCGGGGTGTTCCGTGGTGGTTGCTCTTCTTTTAGTACACTCAACAACAAAAATCTGATATGTTCCATTCACATGACTTTCTCTACTTCTGTGTAACAAATTATTGTTAGTAAACTTATTCTTCTATTTACTTCAAGCTAATCGAGAAAAAAAAAATAGTAGAAATAGTCTTATTACTTCCTTCCTTGTAAGTAGAAACGAAATATGGGAGTATCATAGGTTAAAGTGAAGTAAAAAGCTGGCTACTAGGTGACTGAAGTTCCGTTATTTGTATGCACACGAGTTGACAAATTCCTGTATGAGAAAAATACAAGTTTTTCAAAGCTGAAACCAAAAGCAAGGAATACCTCAAAAACGATCAACTCCTCGAAAAACATTTATATAACATAAATTGCGTGCTTTAATGTGTTCTACATTTTTTGTGTGTTAAGTTTTTGTCCATCTCTTACGGTTAAGTAGTTATGCAAAATTCTTTCAGAATAAAGTAGTCTCCAGAGGCTACTCCCAGAAAATTCAAGATATACATATTATTTGCCAGGTAAATATCTTTAATATACAATATTTTAATCAAAATCGTTAGAGCCTTTTTGAGAAAATCAAAATTGTCGAATAAAAGTTCCTAGTAAAGGGTAGTTGGGAGTGGGGGGACTTTCTTGAAAATCTTCGTGTCGCATCCTCGGAAGATACCAATCTTAAATACCAAGTTTGGTATATAACGATCTTTTCGTTTTTGAGCTATGCTGTCCAAAGACACACCACACACACACACGCGCGCGCATGCGTACACACACATGGGCCTTTTTCCAAAAATGCTTTTTTTTTCGTATTCAGGTGGACCCAAAACATGTATTTCCGGTGAAATCTCGGTATCGAATTTTTGGGTGCAATACAATACTTTCTCTATACACTATGTAGATAGTACGTGTAGAGAAAGTAATACACTTGGCGCTGTGTTTTTGCTGAAAATATGAACGTTTGACGAGGACTCGGGCCTTACCACAGTTTTATTGGTGTCATTCTAGGACAACATACCACGTGAGTAGGAAAAGGCAAAATCAACTGGACAACCCACCCCTTCATCCCTCAGTCGCGCTTGACGCTCCCTCAAAACAAGTTTCTGTGTATAAGCAGTGTATTAATTCAGTACACCACGTGCGCGAACTACTTGAAGATTAGATTTCAGTATGTGTGCAGAGGCAAGATTAACCTAATTTTGTATCATCCGATGAGAGAGCGGATTATTGTTTAAGCAGCAAGTTTAGGGATTACCAGTTCGTACTTCAGAACCTTATTTGTCACATGTTTCATGTCAATTTCCTTCCCTTCGGTCTGTTCAACACGCTTTTAAGAGCATAGCAAACAGGTGGAACACATGGGCGGAGACCCGCCTTATGATAAGTATTTCCTGACGTAGTTTTAATGTCTTTGAGTGTACATCAGGGAGTATTGCATACAATTAAGTAGAAACACTACCGACAATTTAACCTTTACTTTCCCATATTTTCCCCTTTGCTTCGCCAAGGTTTAATATCTCAACAGAAAGTGGTTCTCACTACACTGAGGGAATCTAACGGTATTTAAGCCCGAAGCGTTGAAAAGCCCTTAAGCACTGTCAGAATATCCACGCTTCGACCCCACTAAGGATATTTTCGGAATGACTGCGTTTAAAGACCACGGCTCTGGTATATTGTAATGTTCTCCCACTAATGCTCAATTTTAAGTTTTTGGGCTAACATGTGACTTATCATGATTCTTGTAGACTCTACGTATCATATTTTGTATAGAATAGCATTGTTTCTCTTCTGTGTCAGGTAACATTTAACACCGTAGCATGCAACTAATGCGAAAACGCGTTCAAAAATCGCGTACAAATTTATTTTACAGAGGTTCGGGGTTCAATTCCCGGCTGTGGCGGAGAAATTAGTTAACCAGATTCATTCCCTATCCTCCATAAGAGACTAGAAGTATGTATGCGAGGGTGAAAGTGTATGTGTGTGTATGTCTAAAGAAAAGGTAATGATTATAAACACAACGTTAAAGAACCTACAAATAGCGAATGGTTTCTAAAGCAAAGTCCCCACTGATCTTAGATGTTACGGGGAGTAATATAAATGAAACAATTAAAATAAAAAAAAACATTTATCTTAAAGCAAAGTCTCGGAACCAGGTGCCAAATTCGAGACATGAATACTGTTTTTATTGCCCTTTTAAGGGGTGCCCTTGCAGAATAGAATGCAAGTACTTCGTTAAGAAAAGGGACTGCGAAACTCGATCTTTCTCTTTTCGAGGCATTTTTGCTTTATAATTTTTATAGAATGGAGAGTAGTATCATTACCTACTCAATATGAGGTTTCCAAAGTTACTTTATTACTTACAGTAAGTAGAGAAAATAATGCAGTCCTACTACAAAACCGATACCGAGGTTTCGTCAAAAACATAAGTTTTGAGATCCCATGAATTAAAATAAAAGCAATTTTTAGAATAAAGTCCACCTGAGCGCTGTATGTGTGTCTGTGTCGGGGAATAGTGTAACTCAAAAACGAAAAGTGGCTTAAATGGCAAATTTCCTAATTATTCAGTTCAGTATCTTCCAAAGATGAGACTCGAAAGGTTATCAATAAAATCACTTCCCAACTCAAAATCACTCTTTGGATGATACATGTTTTACACACAAAATTTCGTAAGAGATGTACAACTTACCACACAGAAAATGTAGAGCACATTAAAACCCACAATTTATGTTAGATATTTTTTTCGTGGGGTTGATCGTTTTTAAAATATTCCTTGTTTTAATTTCAGCTTTGAAAAACTTCTAAATTTCTCATACACGAATTTGTCGCCCGCCTGGGTAGCGTGGTGGTAGCATGTCTGCCTCACGTTCAAAAGGTCGTGAGTTCGAATCTCGCTTAGGGCGAGTTACCCGGGTGTTTTTTCGGGGTTTTCCCTTATCCTGAGAAGACGAATGTCGAGTAACTTTAAGCTCCATGGACCCCGAGATCATTTGAGCATCATATCATCAATTGCATTCATCGTCCGATATGACCAAACCAGGTTCAAGGACGTTAAAAAAAAAAAATTGTCAACTCCTGTCCATACAAACAAAGGAACTTCAGTCACATAGCAACCAGCTTTTGACTATGAGTTTAACCTATGATACTCCCTTATGCCGCTTCTACTTATAAGGAAGCAAGTAATAAGACTATTTCTACTAATGTTTTCTCAATTAGCATGAAGTAAATACAAGCCTAAGCTTTTTAACAATAATTTGTTGCAAAAATGTAGAGAAAGTTATGTGAGTGGAACACATCAGATTTTTTTTGCTAATATTTAAGGTATTTGCAAAAATGAAAATGAATTGTTTCACGTAAATTTTCTGGTCATTGCTGTCAATTCCTCTTCATTTTCAATAACTGGCGAGTAAGTGGTAAACAGCAAGAGATCCACTTTTCACTTTCTCTAGCACGTATGTAAAATGTACATAGTAGGTAGAGAAGGTATTGAACTCCACAAGTAAACCGGAAATGTTTGTTTTTAGGAACCCGATTACAAAATAAGCATTCTTAGATAAAGGTCCATGTGTTGGCATTTTAGTTCAATATCTTCCAAGGACGTGGCATGAGATGGTTGGCCGGTCATGGTGCAAAAGCTTTTGTGTAACTTTGAGATTATGCGTTGCCAGAAACTATATTTAAGGAGTCATGTTATAACTCTGAATCCAAGCATCTCTTAGGGGAGATGTACTACAGCTCAGCTTTAGTTTCTATCAGATGACAATTTTTTTTTTAATATCCCGCCCCCTATGGGCACAATGGATGGACCAGAAAGTCACTCATCCTTTGTTACATCGCCCAGCATGCAGGGAAAATTGTCTACATACTTCCCTTATGCAGTTAGAATATCATATGCACGGAGTACTGGTAAGTGTTAGGACGTAAGGTAGGTTTCTGATTCCGCATAAGCATCTCGGTTAGTTTCGCAACGTGGAGTGCTGGTATGAGTTAAATGCAACACGTAAAGCATAGAATCTCGGCTTACAGCTAGGAGCAAATACTGAATTCAGTTACAGAAAAAGGAGAAACCTTTATTGATTTTTCCTTTTTTGCGACTGAAAATCCTGCCTAATTTCCAGCACAATAGATAACCGCACAGTAACATTAAGAAGGGCTTTCTGACAGCATTTTAGTACGTCAATCACAGCGTGATAAACTGCAACAAGTTCGTGCTTGAAATTTAACGACACTATTGAATCTTAAAAGCATAACTGACGTTCGTTTAAATTTCTTTAAGGATGTATCTTCCAATACAATTTCTTGAGATGAAATTGGCTTATTGGTAAGCAACAAATAATTCTTAATGTTAGTTTCCATGTTATTGATTGGGTTAAACATAATAACGAGTTTCCATTTAAAAACAATAATTTATGTTATGATCTAGTGGCTAGGAACCTGGCTTTCACCCAGATGTCTGGGTACGATTCCCGGCATAGAAATGATCTATCCCGCCACTGTAGTGAGGTATAGGTTGTCTGCCTCACATTCAAGAAGTCCTGAATTCGAATTGTAGGTGTTTCTTTTAGGGTGGTTTTCCTTTATCCTGAGAAGAGAAATTTCGGATAACTCTTAAGCACTATGAATATTGGACCTTTTCATTCATTCATCATCCAATATGGACTACTAGGATAAAAGACGTTAACCTAAAAAAAAACTTTTATGCTGAAAATCATAATGGTTTACATTTTCGAATCGCCTCATCCTCTTTAATGAGCCTGCAGACCATGAAGGTTTTGTTTAAAATTCCTATTTTGTTCCAGAAATATGTGTGACGGTAGTTTAGGTGTCACTGCGTTATGGTTAGCCTCAAGCAACAAGAATAAATGACTATCATTTGTACTCAGTGCCTTGATAAGCTTCCTGCACGTTTTAGTAGTCTTCTGCCAGCTAATCTTGTCTTTTTTCATTGTAATACATTCCCTTAATTACCATATTTGTTACCGGTATTCATAATAGTAGGCTAAAATCCTCGTTAATGTAAGCTCTCGGTGGAACAGTAGACGTATTTCCTCTTTTTCTACTACACTAAACTTCTACATACTTTAAAACAACCCTAGGGCATTAAGCATTTCAGAGATATTTAACGTTCATCCATTTGAATTGTCACTTTTTCGCAATCATTAAATCGTCATTTGTTTGTTTCTTAAGCTGTAAACACAGTGGAATTTAAAGCAAGCTCGCTTTTAAAATATTTGACTTGTTTCAGCCTCCTGTATAGCCTTGTAGTAGCATGAAAATATGTACTAATTCTGTAAACGTGTCACAATTAACATGAAGTGCACCGAAAAAAATCTGTTGTGTTCCATTCACATGACTTTCTCTGCATCTGTTAAAATTATTCTTACAAAGCGTATTCTTCTATTTACTTCATGATAACCGCTAATCGAGAATCGAGATATGGTCTTATTACTTGCTTTCCTGTAAGTAGAAAGGCAATAAGGGAGTATTACAGGCTAAATAATTTAAAAACTGATAGCTTTGTGATTGAAATTCCTTTGTATGCCAAGGAGTTTTAAAACTAAAACCAATGATAAGAAATATTTCAAAAAAAGATAAACTCCATGAAAAAAAAGTGTATATAGCATAATTTGTATGCTTTTATAAGCTCTACATTTTTTGTTGAATAAGTTTTTGTCTATTTCTTACGGTTTACCAGCTATGTAAATTTCCGCAAAATTCATCTAATTTTTAAAAAAAAATCGTGTAACGGATAGTTGGGGGTAATGGGATTTTCTTGAAAATCTTTGTCACAACCTTGCAAGATACTGAACTTAAAATACCAGGCTTTTTTATTTAATGGACACTTTGTGTCCGAGCTATGCTGCCCCCCCCCTCACACACACACACACACACACACACACACACACACACACACATGACAGAGAGACACGCGGACTTTTTCAAAAATGCTTTTTCTGGACTAGGAAATCTCAAAACATGCATTTCCGGTGAAATCTCGGTATCAAATTTTTGTGTGCAATACAGTAGCTTCTACATACACTATGTACATACCATGTATAGAGAAAGTAAAATTCGGCGCATTTAGGACAGTTTGTGGAAGTCAGTAGAGAAAGTAATGTCAACATATAATCCATCAGATTTGTTTATGTAACAATATATTTATATATATATATATATATATATATATATATAAACTGCTTCAGAAATACTTCAGTAATAAATAATACTTTGTTTGTTAACAATGCCGTCAATTACCAGGATCATAACAATGTCACCGGTGTGCCGAAATTTCGTTCCGAAGGAGTTTTTTTACATGCCAGTAAATCTGACACTAGGTTGTCACCTAAATACCATCGATCTCGGTCTTGAGATCCTAAGGCCAGTCAGTGCCTAACCAACTGAATTGTCCAGATCGACTAAGTACTTCCATTTCATATTTTGTTATAGGTATAAGAGGAGATAGAGGCAATCAAATCGATGTATATGCTTAAATCGGACATATGTGCTTAAATCGGACATATATGCTGATTGGTATTTTAATATAAAATTCTAAAATTGAAGAATATTTTTAAAATTCACACCAATAGTAACGGATATCTAGGAAAAGGCCAATGCCACAAAACATTTACTTGAAATAAATTGAGTATTTTAAAGAATCTATAATTTTTAGTTTATCTACTACCTACTTACCCATAGGAATGATGGTGTGAATGTGTGCGTGCGCGCGGGCTTGTGAACGGCTAACTGAAAAAAGAAACTTCAAACCAAACTTAAATGATAAACTTGATATAAAGCTTTTCAACAAAAATTCTCCACCCCAACCAATCTTTTACAAGAATGGGACGCAAGATTTTCAGAAAAATGCCCGCACCCACAACAATCCTTTCAATGGAACATTTTTCGAACATTTTGATTTTATCAAGAATAGGCCCAATGATTTTAACTAAAAACTATATGTTTAAGTAATGTTCATTATAAGTTAAATCTATATGCTGAATTTTCTGAATTAACCTCTAAAATCCTCTTCATATCTAGCAAACAGTTAGACAGCAACAAAAACGTACTATACAAAAAATGAAGCATAGTTTATATCAAATATACATTTAGTTAATTATTTGAAAAATCCCTCTTCATTAGTTTGCATTTTAAAATACCATACTTTTCTCAAATTTGTGTCGAGTTGCAGTCCCGATTCCTGGAATGACTTTTTACTTTTTGTACCTAGTACGTAGGTAGAGAAGGTATTGCATTTCACCTACAAATTAGATACCAAGATTTCACCGGAAATACACGTTTTAGGGTCCACTGTATCCAAAAAAAATTGTGTTTCATTCACATACCTTTCTCTAAATCTCTGTAACAAATTATTGTTAATAATCTTATTCTTCTATCTACTTCATGCTAATCTATAAACATTAGCAGACACGGCCTTATTACTTAGTTCCTTATAAGTAGAAGGGAAATGAGGGGGCTAAATTAGGCTAAACACGTGTTTTAAAATGTTGTTGCGATGGGATTGAAATCCGTTTCTTTGAGTGGCCTGCAGTAAAAAGTTTCAAGTATTTTAAAACTGAAACCAGTAACAAAAAATATCTCGTAAACAGTCAACTCGAGAAAAAAATAAATATGACATAAATTGTGTGTTTTAACGTGCTGTGTATTTTTTGTGTATAAGCTTGTGTCTATCTCTTACGGTTTACTATTTATGCAAAATTAAAAAAAAAACGTCATCCAGAATAAAGAGGTCTTTAGAGATTGTTCCAAAAATTTTCAAGATAGATATAAATTTTATTTGTCCTGTAAATATCTTGAATATAAGAGACTTAAATCAAAATCATTAGAGCCATTTTTGAGAAAATCAAAATGTTCTAATTTTTTCCATGTAAATAAAGGGTAGTTGGGAGGGAGTAGGGGAAATGTCTTGAAAATCTTCGTGTCGCATCCTTGGGAGATACGGAACTTAAATATCAAGTTTAGTATTTAATGAAATTTTCGTTTTTTGAGCTATACTGCCCGCAGACACGCACACATATACACACGGACCTTTTTCTATTTTTTTTAATTCAGGCGGTCCCAAAGCATGCATTCCCGGTGAAATCTCGGTATCAAATTTTTGGGTGCAATACAATAACTTTTCTATACATTATGTACATAATACGTGTAGAGAAAGTAAAGATATTTTCAGAAAAAGGAGATTTGTGTGTGTGTGTGTGTGTGTGTGTGCGTGTTCCTCCAAAACGAAAAGTCGGAAATACCAAACTTGGTGTTTAAGTATAGTATCTTAAAAGGATGGAACACTAAGTCTTTGAGGAAAATCCCCCCCCCAACTACACTTTATATAAAAAAATCGAAAATATTGATTTTCTCAAATATGGCTCTAACGATTTTGACTAAAATACAGTATATTAAACATATTTACATATCAAACACAATGTATATCTTGAGTTTTCTGGGAATAGTCTCTGAAGATCCCTTCATTTTGAACGACTTTTGCATAATTTGCTAAACCGTAAGAGATAGGCAAACACTTACAGCACAAAAAGCGTAGGTGTTGTTAAAACTCACAATTTATGTCATGTACATTTTTTCGTCGAGTTGGCCATTTAGGGATATTCCTTATTATTGGTTTGTGTTCTAAAGTACATAAAACTTCTCTCATACATAACTTTCTCAACTCCTGACTATTCAAAGAAAAGACCTTCAATCACTTAGCAACCATCTTTTAAAACATTTGACTGTCGCTTTTTCCAGTGTAGATACTCCCTTATTTCCCTTCGACTTACAAGAAAACAACTAATTAGACTATTTCTATTAATGTGTATCTCGATCAACGTAAAGTAGATTAATCTTTTTAACAATAATTTGTTACAGAGATGTAGAGAAAGTCCTATAAATGGAACACATCAGATTTTTGTTTAGGAAATGGATGCGTGAAATTTGATCTAAAATTGTGAAAAACTAAAAAAAAAGTCTTTAGATTTCATGTGATTTTATTATGAAAAACAAAGTTTACGAAAATATGTAGTTTATCCCACTTAATGTGTTTTAAATACCAATTTAACTCAAGCTGCAAATGGGCGCATGCTTATTAATAGGCAATGTCAACTTTAAACCTTATTTTCCTACATTTTTTCATACTCAAAATGTTCCACAAGATGCAATTTTTCTCATTTGTTTTCAAATTGTTTACTGTTGATCGAAAACACATTAAAGAAAAAGGTAATATACATTTTGGGGAAAATGCTCCAATTTAAGAAATAAATATAAAATTTTAAAAGTCAAGCGTTTTGGAGAGCACGAAAATATTTTTTCTACAGCTAATTAGGGCTAACATGGAAAATATGCGACAGGTGTATTTAAAACACTCAGACTGCGCAAACCTGGGTTTTTTTTGTTTGAGTGACTCATTTTATTAGAAAAATAAATTTAGACATTACAAAATTGTGCATGCAAGCTAGAATTTTGATATGGCAAAAAATCGGATCATTGTGTATAAACAAATATAATTCTGTAGATTTTCCAAATGTCTCAGCCGCATCGCCTTAACTGTTCCATTTTTACCCAACTTTAACTGCATTTGTCCTTTCGACGGCCTATTAGCAATTGTGTTAACTTGTGTAAAGCTATCATTGAATATTATTACTTTGTTGTTCTTTATAAATTAAATCACGCACATTTACACTCTCATTTATACTTTAAGACTCTGCGAATAATACAGAATAAACTTGGCTGGAGAAAAAGTATCACTCTTAGCCGAGAACCGAACCCGAGATCCTCAAACACAGCAGGAATGTGCTGTACCGGCTAAGCTACGGCGCCAATCTATTTGACTATAGCAGCATACAGGGTGTTTCAAAACGACACCAAACAAAGATGTGGACCTTGTTGGTCATACCGTAAGTGATACGTGGATATAATTTTCAGCTCAAATTTGGCACATACAAAAACTGTCATAAAATCACCACGGATTAGGAAGTCGTACATAACCAAATGGTACGAGTCTGCCCCACTCCAAGAGAAATGCTGGTTGGTAGCGAAGGTCTGCCGGTCCCCATGGCCACGCTCGCTAAAGCGTCTCGCTTTGGTGCTTCGTGGTCAGGGGATCGTGGGTTCGAGTCCCGCCTTGGGCATGGATGTTATATGTTTGTGCAATGTGTATATGTTTGTAAAAGAAACAGTAAAACCAGTAAACCAGTAATCAGTAAAACCTACGGGGGGAAATGTAAATAGGGATACAGTACCGGAGTCCTGATCAGACTCCGTTACTGTTTTAAAAAAGGTCTCAGTCGCGTGGTGTAGGTGTGGTTAGATAGACACGCCAATGCGGCACAGGTCACCTTAGTAATGGAAAACGTACATGCGAGTTTTGTGTCTTCCGTATAACACGTTCTGAGGTTGTTTACGTGGCGTATAACAAAAGTTGTTCCTTCGCTGCCTAATCCCAAATGTGTGCGATTTTTAAACACACATAAAACTTTAAATAGAAGAGTTTGAAAGTTGCGACATCGAACAATGCAAAGAGTGAGCTAATCGTTTGGTGTCGTTTTGAAACGGCCTGTATATGTGTTGGTCCTAATGTTCTACCAGTGAACACTATAACGGAATTCAGCCGGACGAGGTCATGTAATAAGGTAAGCAGCTTCAACCTACACTGCGTGTACATCAGGTGAGGCACACAACATCACCATGGAAACCATGACGAAACACTAACGTCATAGCGAAGTATAAAAGCGAAGTCGTGAGAGCCAGACTAGAATAGGTTGTTATTTTTCTTCACCTAGCTGAGGTTTATGTGTGGAGTGGACGAAATGTTGTTGCATTTTAATATAAGTGGTTTCAGTGATATCTATTTTAGCCTTTAAATTAATGCGCGTGCATCCGTCTCACCCGCTTTGATATATTGGCACATCAAGGTGTTTGTTTTTTCTTTAAAGAAAAATACAGTAGCTGAAGACTTCCGGCGCTGGTGTCGCACTCTCCTGGGCGGACTGGAAAGTAACTAGTGCGTCAATTAGCTTCGAGTTATACATAGATGTGCAAAATACGTGAATTTCCAAGCAGCTCAAACAGGGATCTGCGAAGACATTAATGCTAAATTTTTATGTACTTTCGTCTAAGATTGTTATTAACATATTAAATATCGGTAAGTGAATGAAATATTTGACTTATTGAGAGATACTTGTTTTTACACCAAAAATTCTATGTAGGATTTGAGGTATGTCCAGGCCGGAAATATCTGCTTAGTGGCTCCAGTGTGTGTGTGTGCGCGTGTATATGTGTGTAACTAAACACGAATTCTTTGATAAATTCTCAACGTATTAGTACAGTGCCGTAGGCTGCCGTTCTCACGCTCACCTTGGCGTGCTCTACGGAGACCTTGGAATGAGGCAAACAAAGGAAGTGTGACACTTCGGTAAACGGAAGCGTTGGAGGACGATACATCTGGCTCAAGCCAGAAGCTTTGGCCACCACAACTTTCCAGAAAGTGCTATGGTGTCATTATTAGGTATAAAAGAAAGGAAGGGCTACAATCGAAAGCAGTTATAATCGACTGGAGTGTTCGCGAGGTGGAGTGCGACCAGTGGCGTAAGGAAGCTGTCAATTGCCTACGCGTCAAAACGTCCAGATAATTTTTTTGCAGCAGTGAATTCAATTCTGTATTTGCAACAAATTTTGAAGCAATAAAGACATTGTTATCGTATTTATAAATACGAAACGCATATAAAATTAGTATTTTCCAAAGATGCCATGCAAAGATTTTCGAGAACATCGCCACCCCAAACTATGCTTGTCGTAGCAAAAATGTGGTTTTATGTTTTCTCGAAAGTGGCTCATATCATTTTGATTATAATACCTTAGGTTTAAGGTATAGTCATAACAAATAAAGTGTTAATTTTAAAGTTTCTGGAAATGGCCTCTGAAGTCCTCTTCATATTCTGTAACTTATCTATGCGTTATAGGTAAAATGCACGAATTAAACAAAAGCTTAATATCTCATTAAAGCTCATTAAAACATATCTTGTTAAAGCATACACTTTTTATGCTGTAACAAAATCTCTTTATTGCTGAAAATCTATTTACAATAATTGTATTTATTAAATGCCGACGCTATGATGCTCCTAGACAGTTGTCTGATCTCTCCACCAATGCAACTGCACGTTAGAACTCAGTCAAAACTGATTAAACTTGTTTTGGGGCCAAGTTGCTCCCCTTTTATATCTGCCGATCGCGTGTGACACAGGATTTAATGTTAAATAAATCAAGTCATGAGAAAATGAAACATTACTGCCCTAAAATAATGTTATAAAACAATAAAAGATATTGTTTTGCAATGTAAGCCAAAGAATTGTATGTATAAAAATAGCAGCGTGACGTCATCGCCTCACGATACGCATGAAATTAGCCTAAAATGGCTAAGGTTATGGCAAGGTTATGTAACGAATACAACACATTATAATGTATAATGTATAACTAAGAATTGATGCTTAGAAAAAGCATATTAATAATAAAATATAATTTATATAGTAATATGAGAGAAGAATAAAAGCGAAAGAGATACCGGATGCTATAAATTGTTTATACTGGTAGCAGTGCATAAGTACAGAGTTAAACTGATAACTGCCAGCTATGTATAAAAATATTTTCTTGTAAATTATACAAATGTATTAATTTTAATTATTATGAGTATATAAAAATGTATTGTTTATACGTATCTCACGAAATGTGGAGTGAGGAAATCTGTCGTTCCCATGATGACGGACAGATTACAATGTTATAAAACATTGATCTTCAACTTTTGTATATATGTGACAATTTTAAACAACTTCCGGGACGCAATCAACAAGATAGACGCCAGGAATACAGAAGCCAAGAGATAATCTTGCAAATCGAGACTTCTAATACGGCTATTTATTTTGAAGTATTGAATTTTACTGATCAACAAGAAATTTATTGTAAGTACAGTTTACATTGGCACAGGTTTTTAAAAAAGAGTTCAGTTTAAATAACGTGCCTTAGTTCACCACATTGTTTCAAGGATTTACAGAATAAAAGAGTATAATTAACAAGAAATCTCCTAAATTAATTCAATATTGTATTAAATCCTACCGTCCAAGCAACGAGGTTAAGATTCTCTTACTCACCGACTGAAGCTAGCAGACTTATAACGAAAAGCGTAGTTGAGCTGTGCATAAATAAATTACCTCACCGCCAATAATAACCTTGCAACTGCTTCAGCAATCAAGTCTGGCGCAAATAGTTAGTTCCAGTTTCGCCAACAGCAAGAGTTACCAACTTCATATACAGCGGAAAATTCAAACCTATAAAAAGGTTTAAATAAATATTACACCTATCCACAGTTCACAAACACAAGAGGATCCACAAACCCGCCCCACGTGGCAATAAACTTCGGGAAGTAGAGGTATTGTACGGTAAACCACACGCTAGTATCAATAAGTGTCACACAGGTATAAAAATGTATTAGCAAATGAATGGAAGTTGGTGCATGGTAACAGTAAGGTATCCGTGCGAAAGCAAATACTCACACGCGTGCAGCGATTGCAGAACGGTAAGGCACAGGAGCTAATCAAAACACTATTTTGTGCCTTGATCCGTTTATTATCTAATTTCTTTTTTGTTATTACTTTTTCTATTACGTACAGTACGGGAAAATATTGTATTCCACATAAAACTGCAATACCGAAATTCACCAGATATACACGCTTTGTATAAAAAAAAGAATCATGATGTGTTACGTTCACGTGACTTTCTCTAGCTGAACAAACGTTTCTTACAAAAGATTATTCTTTTATCTACATCAGGTTAATCGAGATAAGCATTAGTAGAGTTGTTCTTATTGCTTGATTCTTTGTAAGCAAAAAGGAAGTAAGGTAATACATTAGTCTAAAGCGATAGACCATTCCTTTAAAAGACGGTCAACTGAAAATCCGTTCTTTGCTTAGTACGTAAACAGAAGATAGATGAAAGAAAGGTGACCTACCGTTAGGGAAAAATTTCAACAGCAAAAAGTTAAAATAATGACATGGAATATCTCCAAAACGGTCAACTCTACTACAACAAAAATGTGTATGACATGAAAATTGTGTTCTAAAGAGATCTACATTTTATGGTTTACCAGTTACGCGAATTTAAGCAAAATTCTTTCAGGATGAACATGTCTTCAGGAGTTATTCACCAAAAATTCAAGATATACATTTTATTTGTAATGTAAATATTTTAATTTAGATATTTTAATCAAATTTGTTAGAACCATTCTCAAAAACTTCGAAGCTTTTTCCATGTAAAGGGTAGTTGGGGGTTGAGGGATTTTCTTGAAAATGTTCGTGTTAGGAACTTACATATGAAATTTGATAAACCAAATTTTAATTTTTGAGTTATGCTGTTTACAGCCACGCCAAAATACACTTGGCATGGAAACATTTTATAAATTTCGATTTTCTCAAAAATGGCTAACGATACCATATGTTTAAAACATTTTCACGAAAAAATACTTATGTTAAATTTTCTGAAAATAGTGAAGCCCTCTTCATTTTGGATATTCTTTCCATAACTGTGTTAAACTGTAACCCGATAAAATATACAATTTATGCCAGATACATATTTTTGGAGAAATTTAATCTATTTCAGTCTGACTATCTATTCAACTCCTGTCCAACACACGGCTTGTGTGAAAAAAACAAATCAATTTATTCGTCATGAAAATGTAGAGAGACTCAATTTAACTCTCTCGAACATATAGGGAGTACTCAATTTACCTCCACGAACTTGAAGGTGGGACCCAATTTATCCATCCGACAATTAAACGGGATTCAATTATCCTAGAAATATTCAAATTGGATCCCACTTACCAAACCGTCCGGAAAGTTCCTCGAGGTTGTTTTTTTTTATCTATCAAAATAAGTTATAAATAATATCAAAGGAAGAAAAATTACAAACGAAATTGCAATATGGGTGCTTTGTAAAAGCTAGTATTAGATAGATGAAGGCCCTGTAGTATAACTTGGTCTTCTATAGCCCTGAGATAGTTCAATTATTATTTTCACCTTTCCTGCAGTTTTTATAGGAAGTATGACGGTTTTGTACAAATTAGGAATGGACAGAAAATAACGGAACGGTTACATTACAAAGTTTACCACAATAGAACGGTTACATTGTAACGGTTAACGGAGGCAGAGAGTAACTAGTTGCCCATTAACGGTTACAAACATAACTATCTCCTTAACTGTCTGTCTGGGAGAATCGCTTTCCTGGAACAATAAGTTTTACTGTTACGCAGTGTTAATATTATTCTTAAGATATCGTGGTGTACATTATCGATCTTATATAGCATCTGGGGGAGAATATAGGCTACTAGCTATGAACTTAAGTGAGGGCTTAGGAATACAGGAAGGAATAAATGTTTATTTCGTGTGTGTGTGTGTGTGTGTGTGTGTGTGTGTGTGTGTGTGTGTGTGTGTGTAGGCAACTGAGAATGTATTTTACCCGAGTAATTAACACAGCTAGAAAAGCTTCTTTTTCTTGTTACACTTCAGCAAATAAAGTAAGTCGGTATAGAAATAGTTTCTATGCAGTACATTCGTATTATTTTCGGCTAAGATTTGTAGAAAGGGGAAGGGTGCCGCTTGACGCAGGAACCTGTCTTTCCCGTCTTCCGCCTCTTAGCCGAAAAAAAGCGTAATTACAGCTAATCGTCCTGATAAACATTATTGCAATGTAACTGCGATCGTGATAACCATTAAAATAAATAACTTAATCGTTTCTGGTAACCGTTACATGCAACCGTTATCGCACTGTAATCGTGTCAATTGTAACCGTTACGCGAAAATAACTGGCATTCACACTTTTAGTACAAATGATTTAAAACTAGTGACATAAATTTTACCTTAAATTATATGATAATACTTAAAAACCAGAAATGTTCATCTGGTTTTGCTGTCTAACGGCGAATGCTAGCACAACTTTACCAAACGTCTTAAAACCTACTATATCTAAATTAATTTAGATATAGAAAATGCTATGCCACATTTCTTCTATAATCCAAAATCTTGCAGTCTACATATTTTTTAGTCAGCACTTGGGATACGTTATAACGGCATTTGTAAAACCTTGCTTAGAACAATTGCCCCTTTTATCGCCCTTAGAACAAGAAAGCTGTAGCATTCCTTTCACACATACTTACGGTCCCTAGTGAGTACCTTGGAGCAACAGCCCTAACCAGGGCCCTGCTTCTTATTGGAGTCTTAATCATTTTAATATTGCATTTCAATGCGTATTAGGGAACTTAATATAGAATACGTAAAAATAAATTCAATTACTTTCCAGGTAAATTAAGTTTGAGCTATAGTGCACTTCTTTCAAGTCCTCCAATAAAAACATTTTCTAAGTGCTGATGAAAAAGCTCGCTCATAAACTAGTCTTACAATGGAAGAGCACTTGAGAGGAAATGAGGTGCACTGAACGAATCGACTTTTTTCGCTCGAGAGCGTAGTTTTGAGATTAAATCCAAAGTAATTTCTGAGAAGGAAACCGACTGCAGGGAGATGCTAATTGAGATCTGGGACTCTGCAGATGGTTTCTTTCCAAGAGAATAAAACCTCTCGTTTCAGCAGACGTAGAGAAACTGTATTGTGTATAGTAATCTAATGAAAGAAATTAAAGAGGTCTGATAGCATTCGTTCCATTACTTGCTAGAGAAAGATGCTTGTTCTAGGAGAATGTGCAGCAGGGGTAGGACATTTAAATGTGCCATCCACATGACTGTCTCTGCATCTCAACAACAAATTATTGTTAGAAAGCTCATGCTTCTATTTACTTCATGCTAATCGAGAAAAAATCAGCAGAAATAGTCTTAGAATTAGAGTAGAAATAAGGGAGTATCATAGGTTAAAGTGAGAGTCAAAAGCTGTTGCTATGTGTCTCAAGTTCCTTTGTTTGACAGGAATTGACAAATTGTGTTTTAAACCTGAGACCAAAAACAAGGAATATCTCAAAAACGATAAACTCCACAAAAAAAAGTATATAACATAAATTGTGTGTTTTAATGTGCTCTACATTTTTGTGTGGTAAGTTTTTGTCTATCTCTTAGGGTTTAGCAATTATGCAAAATTTCATAAAATTCATCCAGAATAAAGTAGTCTTCAGAGACTATTCTCAGAAAATTCAAGATATACATATTATTTGTCAGGTAAACATCTTTAATTTACGATATACGGATCTTTTTCCAGAAATTCTTTTTTTTTTTTTTTTTTTTTTTTTTTTGATTCAGGGGGGCCTAAAACATGTATTTCCGGTGAAATCTCGGTATCAAATTTATGGGTGCATTACAATACCGTCTCTATACACTATGTAAATGGTTCATGTGGAGAAAGGAAAAACCGGTGTGTTACATTCACATGTCTTTCTCTACATGGTCTGTAACAAACTATTCGTATAAAAGACAATTCTTTTATCTAAATAAAGCATTACCAGTATGTTAAGAAAAAGCTGGTACAAAAACGGAAGAACAACTGCATTGAAAATAATCGCAACAGTAGACTGCATGAAGTAAAAAGTAACGCATCATTTTTTAAATTTTCAAAACTCTCAGCTGGCATCAACAGATGATACTCACCAGACTAAGAATTGGATATACTAAACCAACTCGTAGCTATGTATTCACCAAACAGCAACCTCCATCCTCCACTTTTCCAAGTACAGAACTAGCCACCAAATTCATCTAGATCTCCAGGCAACACTCGACAAACCAACCAAATTATTATCATTGTTTAAATTCATAAAAGATTGTAAACTTGCCACGGTACTGTAAAGTAGTGTAGGTATACCTTTTATACACTGTTGTATGAGACACTATATAATATATAGTTATTATTGTTAAAATTCCAATAACTAATGTTACAAGTTAGATATAATTATTAATTTAATGTGTAAATATTGCATTCAAGGTGTTATAACATTTCTAAATGTTACATGATGTCGCTATAAGACCATGGTAGTTAGGCGACATTAAATAAACTTATAAATAAATAAAAATTACCAGGGATAGTCGTATTAATTAGTTATTTTTAAGTAGAAGGGAAATAAGGGGATATAATAAGCTAAAGCGAAAGGTCAAGTTTTTTAAAAGTTATCTCTATGCAATAATCATTGCAATTCGGTTTTTTTCCATGTCTGGGAGTAAAACAAGAGATACGAAAAAAATAATAAAAATTAAACCTCAAGCTCTATTGATGCAAGACTAAAAATAATGTTTACTGCAGCGGCAACAATAAATGGAAGTGTAAAATAAAATGTGAAAAATCGATTTATCTACAGAAAATCCAATATTTTACTTTAAACTACCCTTTGATATTATATATTATTAAGAATTATATTATACATTCCTTCGTGTTGGCTTTTTCTTAATGGCTAAAGTGTTCCCGCCTTAAGAGCATAGCCAGAAGATATATAGGGTCGACAATGACCGTCACAATGTCTTACAGATAATATTAATACTGCGCAACAGATAACTATATAGTTCCAGACAAGCGATTCCAATGTCACCCAGATAGACAGCTAAAGAGGTAACTAGTATTCGTTACTTCTGTAAAGTTACTGGGTAACTAAATGCTTTGCAAACGTTACGTTTGTAACCGTTACTGGGGAACTAGTTACTTTGTAGTCGTTACATTTGTAACCGTTAATGGATAACTGATTACAGTCTATTTATTTATTTATTTCTGTAACCATTACATTTTTTTTCTGCCCATCCCTAAAATCCATGAGAAAAATTGAAGTATTTTAAACTTGAAATCAATAACAGGGAATATTTCTGAAATTGTTATCTATGCAAAAAATGCATATAGGTAACATTACGTGTTTTAACCAGATCTGCATTTTTGTATAGTACATTTTATCCTCAAGAATTTCAAGATATAAATGTTATTCGCCATGCAAACCTCTTTAATTTAGAGTATTTTATTATAAATGGTTAGTCATTATTTAGAAAATCGAATACTACGAAACATTTTGCACGTAAAGAATATTTGGGGCGAGGGCTTTTTCCTGATAATCTTCTGTCGTATACATGAAAGATATTACACGTTAATACAAAAAAGTTAATTAAATATAATTAACGTTATTTATCATACAGTAAAACTATTCGTTTTTGAGTTATGTTTTCCACACGCACATACACTCACACACATGGATGGACCTTTTTCTAAAAATGCTTAAATTGGCTGTCTGGTCAGTTATCCGACAATTCTACTATTTATTGTACTATAACAAAGTCTTTTTATTTGCTTAAAAATTGGTTACAAATAATTCTTTAACTCACTACTGCACAAGAATTTACTCGACGCTTCGACAGTTGACTGCTCTCTCACACCATTCATTGTTTAACACTCAAGTCGAAAACTGTCTCAAGAATAACTTGATTTGCAATTCTTTCTTATATAGCCGTGAATGACGTCACAGAAGTTTCTGGAAACCAGTGGAAGCCTAAAATTTTCGGCGTGTGCCAGTTGCCTCGATGTATCGCATTACCGAGCCTCCGATTACCGGCGCGTCGCTGTTCCTGCGTTTATGGCATTCCAGGACCTCTGCGAGCGTGAGAACGGACGCAAACATCTGCAAGATTACGGGCCAGCAAGGCAGTATACTAGTATGTTACATTTTAATTCACAGATAGCTGAGATTAACCAAAAAAATCTGATATGTTCCATTCCCATGACTTTCTCTATAACTCTGCAACAAATTATTGTTAAAAAGCTTATGCTTCTATTTACTTCATGCTAATCGAAAAAAAATCAGCAGAAAGTGTCCTATTACTTGCTTCCTTGTATAAGTAGAAGCGAAATAATAAAATACTATTGGTTAAAATGATAGTCAAAAGTTGGTTGCTATGTGACTGAAGTTCCTTTGTTTGTATGGGATCGAATTGCTAAATTCCTGTATGAGAAAAGTATGTTTTTTAAAGCTGAAACATAAAAACAAGGAGTATCCTAAAACCGATCAACTCGAGGAAAAAAATGTATATAACATACATTGTGCGTTTTAAGGTGCTCTACATTTTTTGTGTTGCAAGTTTTTGTCCATCTCTTACGTTTTAGCAGTTATGCAAAATTCCGTAAAATTCATGCAGAATAAAGTAGTCTTCAGAGGCTATTCCCAGAAAATTCAAGATATATATTTTATGTGTCGTGTTAATATCTTTAATATACGAAATTTAAATCAAAATCTTTAAAGCCATTTTTGCGAAAATCAAATTTTTTGAAAAAAATTCCATGTAAAGGGTAGTTTGGGGCGAGGGAATTTTCCTCAAATGTCGCATAACTGGAAGATACCAAACTTAAATACCAACTTTGGTATTTTACGGACTTTTGGTTTTTGAGTTATCGTGCTCACAGACACACGGACACACACGGGGCTTTTTTTGAAAATGCTTTTTTTTTTTTGGATACAGGGGACCCTAAAACATATATTTCCGGTGAAATCTCGGTATCGAATTTTTGGGTGGAGTGCAATACCTTCTCTATAGACTATGCACATAGTACATACAGAGAAAGTAATAACACCACAGATACGTGCAACACATTTACAAATTAGTTCTATCTAGTCATACTAATTTTCAGGGATTTTATATCTACTGCCTGAAGTTAAAACGTTAACTCCCTGACTGGCGGCAACGGCCATTTTTGTTTTATTGTCCTCTCTCATAGGCTGCTTTCTTATACTACAAGCAGGTAGTTACAGGGTAGCTTGCATTAGCATGCAGATTAATGAATTCTACTTTGGATAGAAAATGGCGAACTTTCTGAAATTTAGCGGTGTAACGGATTGCAGTACTCTTCTTAAAGTGACTATCAGGAGCTTTTATATGTGGGCTAGCTGGGCCAGCTGCGAAGTCCGGTAAATTTCGATTAAATGTATAAATAATAAACACTTTATTCCTAATCTGTTGGCTGTTTGCATTCTATCTTATCGTTAGGTCATAAAATGGGCCTCTTGAGATAAAACTGTTCGCAATATAATGAGCCTGTCTTCTCAGGCAGGAGGAGCATGACTGACCGACGTGATATAAAGGGCATATTGATGGTGCGAGACGAGAAGGGGTAAGTCACTACATCAAACCTCTCAGGCCTTCTCTTGCGAAGCATAGCCGACAAGTCTCGCAGACGACCGAAGCAGTTTTATATATTTAGGATATGGATAGCCTAATTGATTTAATTGCAAAAGATAGGAATTCTTAATTTACCTAGTGGCCACAAAATCCCAAGTTCTCCATTTAAAATATACATGGAGGTGGTATTTTTTTTAAGTTTTCATTTTTTTTATAGGTCAAGCTAATGAGTAATTATAAGTTAATGAGTATATAATTATTTTATCATTTACCATCAGAATCATAATTCATACCAGTCATTATTATTATCGTTATCGTTATTGTTATTGTTATTATTGTTATTAATTATTGTTATTAATTATTGTTATTAGTTATTGCTATTATCATCATCATCGCTATTATCATCGCTATTATCATCATCATCGTTATCATCATCAACGCTATTATCATCATCAACGCTATTATCATCATCAACGCTATTATCATCATCAACGCTATTATCATCATCAACGCTATTATCATCATCAACGCTATTATCATCAACGCTATTATTATCATCAACGCTATTATTATCATCAACGCTATTATTATCATCAACGCTATTATTATCATCAACGCTATTATTATCATCAACGCTATTATTATCATCAACAACGCTATTATCATCATCAACAACGCTATTATCATCATCAACGCTATTATTATCATCAACAACGCTATTATTATCATCAACAACGCTATTATCATCATCGTTATTATCATCATCGCTATTATCATCATCGCTATTATTATCATCATCGCTATTATTATCATCATCGTTATTATTATCATCATCGCTATTATTATCATCGCTATTATTATCATCATCGTTATCATTGTGATCATCATCATTATCGTTATTGTGATCATCATCATTATCGTTATCATTTTGATCATTATCGTTATCATTGTGATCATCATCATTATCGTTATCATTGTGATCATCATCATTATCGTTATCATTGTGATCATCATCATTATCGTTATCATTGTGATCATCATTATTATCATTATTAAGATCATCATCAGTATCATTATTACTATCGTCATTATTACTATCGTTATTATTACTATCGTTATTATTACTATCGTTATTATTACTATCGTTATTATTACTATCGTTATTATTACTATCGTTATTATTACTATTGTTATCGTTATTATTACTAAGTGTATACATTAAAGCAAATATTTTCCGTACAATTTTGCATAGTCTCCTTTCAGATAGAGCTGGCTTCGTTTATTATGGCATCCAAAAAGTTTAATAATTTCTCACGTATAAGGTTATAAAACATGCAATTTATTTATTTCGCATGAAAAACTATTATTTCCACGCACCTATAAAACTAATGCATTATCCTAGCTCGTAGGGTTTCCAATCATGACCGCATACGAAAAAATAGGTATATTAAATGTTATTTAATACATTTACATTGTTATAAATAACAAAATAAAAAATATATAGTATCTGGCACAGCATGCGCCTGTGGAGTCTACTATACCACAATTTGTCTGCATGCTCAATTTAAATCCGACAAGATAACACCGTTCACACCAGAACATTCCATTTGACCGAATCACAACGCGGTTTGCACATGAGAGAAGCTTGCAGTTGTTCAACTTGTTTTTTGTAGTATTTAGGTTAATGCTTCCTAACATAAATAAACAAACGCAACCTCAAGCAGTGCAGTACTATATTCCGACGATGTTTGTAAACATTAAGGGCGTTTGTGAGCATTATCTGTTTGAAACGTTCTGAGACCTCGAGTAAATAATTGTGATAGTCCGATGGACGGGATTTACAAACTAACATGATTAAATACATCTGAAACAAATAAATCAACTGTAACTATTTACATTTTAAAACATTTCAAATTAATTACATGCTAACGAATAAAGATAATGCCCTATTCTCTGTCTCTACTAATTTCTGCCTATAGCGCAGGGGACATGAGTACGATAACCGGTACCAGCATGAGGATTTTTTTTCCCGCGCCGGAAGGACTGATTGTGCCCTTTCATCATAACTAGGCTACGAAAATGACTAAATTAACTTCTAGTTTACTGGCACGTTGTTTACAAACGAGTACAGAGGCGAGAGGCAGAAGTTTCGTGTGCTACTTAGTTTCTTCTATAGATGCAGAGGGTACACAAGTTAAATATATGGTTATGTCGTAGTAAACAAAGTATAAATAACATGAACAAAATAATAACTCTGTATTGTGATAGAAGAAATAATCAGTTTCACATGTGATTTATTTACGTGGGCAAATATTGCATTAGATTAGAATATAAATTTGAATTTATCAAAAATAAAAACATCATCTATTGAAATTCATACCGTTAGAACAGGTTCTGTGTGTGCGGGTGCGTACGCGTGTGATGTTGGAGTGGATGCTGTACTGCAGCCATTGACTTATCGTACATCAGACCCCAAACGGATAGGATGAGATGAGTAATTTCAAAGGGCTGCCGAAACCGGACGGCAGGGGAAGAGCCACCATGGAGGGTGTCTAACATAATTCAAGCTGTTCCTCATCTTGACGTGGGGGAGTGCTAGGAGCCCGCGCCCCACATCTGACCAAACTCTCCGTATCTACTGACGATTTCCAACGCCATCCGTTCCAGAAGGCAGTGAGCACCACGGAAGGGCGCCGTCACCGCAGTTCTCGCCGACTCTTACACCCCTGAAAGATACCGCCTGGGTGAAATGGATATGGAATGAAAGAACAGGAAGTTTAAGGGAATGAAGAAACTTCTCCAACATTTCCCTAGTGACACGCGAAAACTCCCGAAAAATCCATGGGTAAGAGAGGTCGGCCGCGGAAATTAATTCCATGACCTCCCGAATACCAGTCTCAAACGAAACGCCTGAACCACTTGCCTCGGTTAGAATAGGCTGCACATGTACTGATCCCTTGCTAGGAGTGAATAAGCGTCAGTGCTTAAAAGGGGGAGGTCCACTGAAACTCGGTGTGCACCAATTTTCCAACCGAGTGCAACCGAGCCGCAATTGTGTCCAAAAACAAACAACACCATCCCGCGGAAGGGACATGGCAACACTACGGGGCTATCATCGTTGCCTGAAAACCGAAGTCAGGCTGTGGTCTCTTCCACAATTCCGTCCTGGCCATTGACCGATCTTCGGTTGAACACTCATTTCACGCAACAACCAGCTTTTAAAAGATATAACTATGAATTTAGCCTAGTGTATGCCCTTATTTTCTCCTTGCTATACTTCTTATACGGTTCTCTTTGTATGATCAGAGGAGTAAACAAAGTAGATATAAAACTAAGGAGGACTTTTTGTTTTGAGAAAAACCTTTTAAAATTAAAAACAATAATAAGGATTATCTCGGAAATGGTTAACGCTATAAAAAAAGATGTGACAAATTGTGTGCTTTAACGATGTCCACATAATTGTGCAGCACTTGTTTCTCTTATGGTTTACAGCTGTACAAAAGTAATCCAGAATGAAGAGGTCTTCTATTCCCAGAAAATTCAAAATAAGCATTTCATTTGTCACAAAATTATCTTAAACCTGTGGTATTTAAATCCAAATTGTTATAGTCATTTTTGAGATGTCAAAACGATAGAAACTGTAGTTTGGGTTGTGGATTTTGTTGGAATCTTTCGAGTCGAATCCTAGGAGTATGCTGGAATATATCAAGAGTATTTTGTGAAATCCAACAGTCTTCTCTTCCCGTTCCACTGCATTACTATCTGAGCTACCAATGGCAGTGTATTATAAAGATGTCAATTTTTTTCAAATTTACCTGATAAACACAAGGCATTCACAACTTTCAAGATAACGTAATTCAATGTCGACTTACGCTTACATTCTGATTCTACCTTTCCTTCCTACGGAAGAACAATTATTCAAACTTTTTTTTCTCAGCGAATTAAAAACTGTTGCATTCTTGTCTCTACTACACCCATCGCGAATAAAGGATATGCCTATCAAGTTCATTAACTAAATCCAAATGGAGCTATTTGGGAGCGGAGTCTATGCTAATCCGTTACCAGCTTTACAACAAGAGCTCATATCACACCTTCTTATTTGTTTTTACTCTCTTTACCCGTAACTACAATGTACATAATGAATAGAGAAGGTACTGTATTCCACTCAAAAACCCGATACCGAGATTTCACCGGAAATATGTTTTGGGGTGCCTTGAATCCGAAAAAAGCATTTTCAGAATGTGTGTGTGTGTGTGTGTGTGTACAGAAGTTCGAAAATGAAAGACCGTAAAATACCAAACTTGGTATTAAGTTGCGTATCTTTCAAGAAAGCGACACAAAGATTATCAAGAAAATCCTCCAACCCAAACTACCCTTTACATGCAACATTTTTGGAAAATTTCGATTTTCTGAAAAATAACTAACGATTTTGATTGAAATATCTTATGTTCAAGATATTTTTATGACAAACGAAATATATATATTTAATTTTCTGGAAATGGTCTCTTGATAACCTATGCATTCTGGAAGACTTTTGTATAACTGGTAAACCGTAGAGATAGACAAAAACTTACTGTACAAAAAATTTAGATCTCCAACACTCAATGTTAACTGCATTTTTTTAATTTTATTTTTTTTTTATTATTATTAATTTGTTTATTGTAGAGTTAATTATTTTTGAGATATTCCGGATTATGGATTTCAATTTTAAGCCACTTAAACTTTTCTCAAACGGAAAAACATCTTTATTCTCGTTTCTCTACTCTTGGTAATCAAAGAGATGAAACTTCAATTGCTTCACATAGCGACTGGCTTTTAAAGAACTTGACTATCGCTTTAGGCTAAGAATTTTCTTATTTCCGTTAGTATCACAATAAATCAAGTAATAAGAGTAATATTGCTTGTGTTTATTTTCATTAACCTGACGCAGATAAAAGATTAATATTTTGAATAAAATTTTGTTTGTGGAACAGCTAGAGAAAGTCTTATGAATGGAACACATGAGACTTTTTGTACCCGACTGTACCTTGTCGAGTCACATTCACGTTTAAACCATATACAAGCGAAACAAAGCTATACAATGGTAACAGTCAAGCGGTGTTTGTATTGCCCTTGTGAAAAATGTGCTCTATTACACGTGCCCCACCGCCCGTCACTGTTGTGTTAGGTTTTGTATTGCTTGTTCATTTATTTTCAGACATTCACATTGGGAGTTTCACAATTATTGCCTCAACAGTAATTCTAACAACGCTACCATTGCTAAACCTACCACTGCTATAGAAGATACTCAGAGAGTTGGCTAATTCCCTACTCCACTGTGTTATTACTACTAAGCACTTTACCTTCGGAAAGCCGTCTATTGGCCAACTTAGTGTACAGAGCACCTCTATGTGCTCTTTACCTGATACCAAGAAACATTAAGAAAACGAGAGGAGTACTTTCGAACATGTGATACGCGAAGGCGAGCGATTTTTATTTTCTATACACCCACTATGTACATAGTGTATAGAGAAGATATTGCACTCCATTCAAAAATTCGATACCGAGATTTCACTAGAGATATATGTTTTAGGGTCCCCTGTATAAAAAAAAAAACATTTTCAAAAAAAGCTTTGTGTGTGTGTACTTGTGTGTACGTGTGTCTGTGAATACGATAACTCAAAAACGAAAGGTCAGTAAAATACCAAACTTGGTATTTTCCAGAAATGCGAACCTAAGATTTTGAGAAAAATTCCCCCACCCCCAACTACCCTTTACAGGCAGCTTTTTTCGAAAATTTGATTTTCTCAAAAATGGCTAACGATTTTGATTAAAACTTATACTTTTCTCATACAGGAATTTGTCAACACGTGTCCATACAAACAAAGGAACTCCAGTCACATAGCAACCAGCTTTTGACTATCACTTTAACCTATGGTACTCCCTTATTTCGCTTCTACTTACAAGGAAGCAAGTAATAAGACTTTCTGCTAATTTTTCTCGATTAGCATGAAGTAAATAGAAGCATAAGCTTTTTAACAATAATTTGTTGCAGATATGTAGAGAAAGTCATGTGAATGGAACATATCAGGTTTTCATCAATGCGTTCAATAATCGTGAAATGTAGAGGAGCGCACATACCGCTTCTGTGATGGTACACAGGAAGTTTAACCAATTGCAACATTATTGGTTATTGTTGAGGAAGTGGTGAAAGACTGTATGTATATGTCAAACTGAGCAAAAGTTACGAAACTTGCACATATGAAGGTTTATATCATAACATGTGCCATTTTCGAATACCCAAATTGATATTAAGAAATCGGTAGTATAGCACGAATATAAAAGGTTTAAGTTAAACTATTGCACTTCAGTAGTTCCGACATATTTTTGGTATGAAAAGTATCCCGTCAATCCAGTGTCTAGAGATATGACCGGGAAAAGTGATCACGTTTATAGAAGTTGGGGCGAGATTTTATCAGTACCAATATACATAGCTCCGTTCCGTTATGGGATGAAGGCTGCCCATTTCCATGTGGCCCATATCTCTTTCATACTACATATACTAGTCATATTGTGGCGGGCACCTGTAGCTGCTTATCCCGCCTTGGGCAGGACGTGGTTTCGGCGCAGGCTGACTTGTGATTGGATGCAGAAAGCGAGATGCAGATGAAGTTAATTGGATTAATTCAGTTAGCTAGTTTCAGTGTGTCACTGATTGATGAAATCTAACAAGATAGCCTTCTAACGGCAGGATAAATCTGAGGAAAAGAATAATTACAAGACACAATCGCTAATCTTATGTCTCTAAAATTATTACAAAGATTGTAAATTTAAGATTTCTGAAAAAAGGCTATTAAATTACAAACAAAACTTCTATTCTCTGAATTCAGTAATACACTCCACCAAAATGTAATATATCAATTTAGTTAAACATATACACAAAATAAAGTACTAAGCGGTCTGACTTGATATGTTATTTGAACCCAGATGGTAACAGCAGCAGCTTCCAAACCAGCGATGCATAGAGCAATTTTGGTCCAGGGTTATACAGCACATCAAGAAAAGAATATCGAATTTTGCAGCATTTTAGCTGAGAAAATTATTCTTTGTATATTCCATTTACACTATTATTAAGTAATTCAATTGTTTTCTGAACTTGTGTGTTTAAGGAATGTGTAAAGCAAATGTTTTCATACAAAAACACGTCTCTTTAAACTAAATCACACATTTCACCCTACATAGCTACATTCTCGCTAGAATTCTGGCAATTTTGTTGGAAGAATGATTACAAAATCTGTACAATACATATGCCGCCCAGTAAGATCAGAACCATGATGCGACCTAGGACGCAGATAAATAAAACCTGGTAACCTGTCCTCAACATGATGAAAAACAAATAGAAAGAATCCTCCTCTCCATCTGAGGATTCCCAATGGGTCTCTGAAGTTGAGCAGCATTAGATGTGATCTGCACGTGAATGGATGAACACATCGCGAGACCAAGGGTAGATCACAGAAAGACCCAAGCCAGAAACTGCGCATGTACTAAGTGAAGTTAAGTAGCATTGGGCATGGACGTACGTGGAAGGATGACTGCAATACCAGAAGCGGACTGCAGAGGAAATCACGCTGGAAGCTGCGTCGAGACCAGTTACCAGATCAAGAAAGTTAAGCAATATTGTTCGTCGTCAGCACTTGGGTGGAAGACCGCTACACGATACCAAGAGCGGACCTCGGAGATAATGAGCGCGTGTTCATCTATCGCAAGTCTGATTGGCTGAGACTGAACACAAATTCCAAGCTATAAATTGTCGTGTTTTGAGCCATATTTGCCAGCTTCCTGACGAAGACCAAGAGTGAAGATGGTCGAAAGCTCCGATTGCTATCCTGTAAAATCATCTGTAAGGTTAAAGGACGTTAAGTGTACACAAATTGCTACCACTACAATTCTTGGAGTCTGAGTAACACAATAAGAAAGTTATTTTGGCTCGTCTCGTACCATTAAGTCAACAACTGTTACCGCATGTTGTGCACATTTCCTGTTCTTAATGCGCCAAAATAATATAAACACCGAGCGGGATGGCTAAGGTCTGTGGCTCATATTCGGGAGGTAGCAGGCTCAAATCCCTTGGGCCAACCAATCTCGTTTTTTCGTAGTCTCCATAAGTTGCCATTGTGAATACCGGACCAAATATTTAATATGTACCGGGATTTCAATTTCCACCTTCAGTCTAAAACAGTATTAAGACTGAAAACAGTGGTAATAGCAACTACGCTGCCCTCTGTTAACAGACAGATAAAGCACCTAGCCCCATCTGCTTAACGTGGAATAAATGGCATGATTATGGAATGTGGCCTCGAAGGCCTGGCTGGCTCTTCATCTGACTAGGGATGATGTAGGCAGCTAGACTAGAGACCATTATGTCTGGCTAAACGTCCCATCTGACTGCGGATATAAAAGCAGTCAGACTGTGGCACCCTATCGCCTTACACTTCGCACGAAGCGTAAGTGATATGATGCGAATATAGTTCTGAAAGGTTAATTTCCACTACATACCGCCACCAAGAAATCTTGCCAAAAAGTTCTGTCGCGAACTGATTAAGAAGTGAAAGCAACATAAAACAAAATAAAGTACAAAAATCTTATGTGTTCCATTCACAATACTTTCTCTATATCTCTGCAAAAAATTATGGTCAAAAAGATTATGCTTCTATTTACTTCATTCTAATCGAGAAAAAATAACAAACATTCTTATTACTTCCTTCCTTGAAAGTAGAAGCGAAATAACGGAGTACCATTGGTTAAACTGATAGTCAAAAGCTGGTTACTATGTGATTGAAGTTCCTTTGTTTGTATGGGCACGAGTTGACAAACTCCTGTATGAGAAAAATATAAGCTTTTTTTAAAGCTGAAACCAAAAACAAGAATATCTCAAAAACGATCAACCCCCCGAAAAAAAATATATACCATAAATTGCGTGTTTTAATGTGCTCCACATTTTTGTGTGGCAAGTTTTTGTTCATCTCTTACGGTTTAGCAGTTATGCAAAATTTAGTAAAATTCATCCAGAATAAAGTAGTCTTCAGAGACTATTCCCAGAATTTTTGAAAAAATCAAAAGTTTCTAAAAAATCTCATGTAAAGGGTAGTTGGGGTGGGGCTATGCTGTCCACAGACACACAACACGCACGCACACACACACACACATATATATGACCTTTTTCCATAAATGTTTAACATGTATTTCCGGTGAAATTTCGGTATAGAATTTTTGGGTGCATTACAATACCATCTCTATATACTATGTACATAGTATGTGTAGAGAAAGTAATACCTTAAGTATTCTATTCACATGACTTTCTCTTTCAAAATATTATTCTTTTTCATTATCGGAATTCGTATTTTACTTGCTTCACTTTAATTATAAGAAGAAAGGAACTAAGAGAATGCACAATGCTAAAGCGATAATCGAACTTTGAAACCTATCGCTTTGCGATTGTTATTGAAATTCGCTTCTTTGAATAACCCCGAGTAAAACAGAAATACGGACGACTTCCTGTTTCAAGTATTTTAAAGTTAAAAACAATAAAACGATAGTTAAAAACAATACGTTGTAAAAATGCGCTGGTAATCATGGAAACTGAAAAAAGTGTTTTATCTTTTATCGCGGTTTCTTTGCAGTATTCTGCTTATTGCTGATACTATTTTCTCAGAAAAATTCATGAACCACTGTGAAAAAAACTACTTTTGAAAGATACACTCAACAAAACTTGGTTCCTTCTGAATAAATAAAGACAATAAGAACAAAAAAGAAGCAACGGAGCCAGCAAATTCATGCAAGAAGGTTTTACAACAAAACTTTGGTCATAAGAAGCACAATGTCGCATTAATTTAATTCGTTCTTTCCAACCTTACTTCTAGTTTGCTATTAACATAATTTTCCACTTTCTATTCACAATTTAAAACCAAGTGCGACCGTGTAATATTTGGCAACACCGCAGATCAAGTAACTAGGCTACATGAGGTTTATTAGTTCCACAATTTCAACAACTATGACACTATCTACTGCCATAGCATAGCTACCCTTATGCATTGTATTACTCACATAAACTAACATTACATTCACATATCATATTCCCCTCATTCCTCTATAAACTATTCTAACAAAATTTTGTCATATTTCTTGTTAATAGAGAAAACCTTATATTTCACATTTATACATTTCATCGTAGGTTTAAGGAGATTACAATAAGATAAAATCATAATTTTACTTTTTCTATTGAGTACAACGTATTAATGTCCACATAGTAGCTAGAGAAGTTACTGTATTTCACCCAAAATCTTAATAACGAGGTTTCACCGGAAATACACGTTTTAAGGGTCCACGAGTTCCAAATAAGCAATTTTAGGAAAATGTCCGCAAGTGTGCGCGCGCTACGTACACCTGTTGACAGCATAACTCAAAAACGAAAAGTCTCTTAAATATCAAACAAATTTAATTAGATATCTTCCAAGGTTGTGACAACTATTTTCAGGAAAATCCCCTGCCCCAAACTATCCTTTCCATGAATGATTTCTTCAAAAATTTCTATTTTCTCAAAAATGACTGATAGATCTGATTAAAATTCCGTATGTTAAATTCTACTTAAATGTCAATTAAAGTTTGTTGAATTTGTTGGAAATGACCTCTGAAATCCCTTCAATCTGAATGACTTACTGGTAAATCGCCAGAGAAACACAAAACTTGCTACACAAAAATGTGTGTTAAAACTCAATTTACGTCATATATTTTTTTGTAGAGATAACCCCTTCTGAGTTATTCCTTGTTATTGGAACTAACATTTTCAAAATTCAGATTTGTCTTAAATGCAACGTCGTTATTTTTGTCGTTCTGGCAATGTAAGAAGTATTTAATCACAATAATTGCATTACATAGTGACCGGCATAAAAGATTTAACTATCGCTTTAGCTCAGTGCATTCCCGTATTTCCCTTCTCTTACAAGGCACTAAGTAATATAAGAGCTTTTGCTAATGTTTACCTCGATTAGCAAGAAGTAGACACAAGAATAATCTTTTGTAAGAATAATCTGTACTAGAATAGATAAAAAAAATGTGATTGGAATACATCAGAGTTTTAAAATGCTGGTCGATTTGAGGTTCCATTGCCATGAGGAAACGAACGGAATGGCAATTTACCACTTTACTCAAAGTTTAACAAATGCAAACTAATAAAGAATATTTCGGAAATGGATAGCGCCATAATATGTCTGTGTTTTAACGAGATCTACCTTATTTTTAAATATATTTTGTCTATCTTTTACTCTTTACCATTAATACAAAAGCAATTTAATTGAATAGTATTTTACAGGCAATTCACAAGATATTCAAGATATTTAAACCATTATTTCTCATCTAAACATCTTAAAACGTACGAAAATTTTAATCAAAGCCATTAGTGCTCGATTTTTAGTAGATCAAATAAAGTAATGTCTTCCACTTAAGCGTATTTAGGGTGACTTTCTTGAAAATGTGTGTGCTGCATCCTTGGAAAATGAACTTAAATTAATTATTCATTCAAATTTTTGTTTTTGAGCTGTTTAAGCATACACGCGCGCGCGTAGATGAGGAGACAGGTAGATTCAGAAAGTGCATTTTCCAGACAACTTTCCGTATCCAGCTTTTGAGCCCAACACTTCCTTTGCTTAATATAAGTAGTAGAGAAAGTAAAGTATTATCAATTTTGCCTTAATTGCAATTATGTTTACTTTAAAATGTTTCAAATTAAGCAAACCTGACATACATGACGAGAAAGTAAACTCGTTGCTCATATCAAGTCAATTTGTTACCATACAGGGGTAGTCTATCCATCTTCTTCTTTACGAACAAGCTGTCTGTCATGTTTCTGTGGAAGGGTAATAGTGTGTGAAAGCCTGAGTCGCTTTCTATCACTGCCAAGACCACCTGCAATACAACAATGTGTTTGAAAATAACATATACTTTAACATAAAAGCAAGATGGTCATCGTCGGAATCGAGTCTAAACAGATGAGCAATGAATTCTTTAACGTTAATCCGTGAATCACGTGTATATATATATATATATATGTATATATATATATATATATATATATAATTCATGTCAGTAAACAAAACTATAAAAGAAGTAAACATGCGAGTATTTAAATATGTAAACGTAATAACTGTTGGTAAAATATAACATGTCCGGGCTTGTATATTTTACCAATAACACCGGCCGTGATAACTGCTATTAATAATTTGTGACAACATAACCTACATACACTAACATCTCATATGTTGCTAATCTTACAAATCATTTCAGTTACATAGGGCAATTAAAAGATATTAATAAGTTGTTCTGTATTATTTGCTGATCTTCAACATTTTATGTAACAGCATTATGTGTAAAGTCACGACATTAACAAAAAATGTCATTAGGAAATCTCTACATAAAAACACTTAGGTGGATGATTTTCTCATCACATATGTACTTGTTTACAAGAAGTATGAGAAAACTAATATTTATTCATCATACATGTAAAACAGTGGCTAAATTACGTATGCTTCTATATCTTTTGCAAAAGTGGGATTGCTCGAAATTTATTTCTAAAATTTCAATTGCATTTTCATTATAATAACTTCTTTCAATAGAAATAAAGGCTGCAACGTCTTCATAACTTCACTTTTGAAGCTCTCAAAGACAGAAACAATGTAATTTTCACACCATCGTTTTAAATTTTCAACGAATGCTAAGCATGTGTCATGAACGACTCTGTCATTAAATTATATTTTAAGTAGCTTCGCAGTATGACAGGATGGTTGATTAGGATAGCCATCATTTTTCACCATTTAATATTGGAGATATATGCTGTTTTACAATAACTTGTTTTTCAGATGTTTTACACACACTTGAGAATATAATGTGGCAATATGAGGAATCGTGTGTTGACTTAGTAAATATACCAAAAAAAAGCTTTGAAGCTGTGCTATCATATTTCAGATTAGTTCAAATACAATTTATAAAATCGTTATATTCATTTTGAAACATTTCTCACAAGTTTCGAAACAACCTGTATATCAGACTGATTCTGGACTTATGCTTTCCACACCTTTTCTAAACATTCTTTCGGGTACAGAGAAGTCTTGATATCAAAGTTTTTTGTCTAGTACTGTATCTTATATACCTTTACGAAGCGGTAATGCAAGAAAAAGATAGGTTTGCAATTAAGTTAATGCAGCAAAGATTTCCCCTTTCCATCAGAGGAACATGACTCTCAATAGTTTTTTTCCAACGTTTCCACTAGAGCTTAATATTGTTTATTAGCATAATTCTGCACTTATTATTCACCAAGTAACATCAAGAATAATACAGTAGGACATTTACCAGCATCGCACACTACACCTTTAAAACTAGGTTACCTTAGGTTATTAAAAATATGCAAATTCCAATCATTTCACCTGCTGCGTCTTTACTATGCAACTTCCGAGGCATTTTAAATTATAAGGACCTGTCAATGGGAAGGGGTGAAACAGGAAATGTTCTTCAGGCAGTGGCGTATTACTACAATTTTTAGCAGTATTTTTACTTTCTCTACCACTTCTTCTGATATTCGAGATGTTTCTCTAAGCTTCTGTTTCTATTACCTTCGAGAAGTTTTCAGAACGTTTGTGACGTCATTTTATCGCTATAAAAAGGAGGGAGAATTGCAGTAGGTCGCGAGTGACTGTAGTGTTAGCGCGCATTGGAGCGGGACTCATGGATGTGTGTAGCCTTACATTGTCGACTGTCTAACGTCGAGTGAATAATTTGTAGCAGTGAATAATTTGTAGCAGTGACTTAAAAGACTATTTGTAACCAATTGTCGAGTCAATAAAGAGATTTATTACACTGGCTTGAAGAATGATGATGTCGCGAGAATTCTCGCGTTCCAAAGGATCCTGTTGCGTTGCGCCGCTGTTTACCGTTGAACTGCAATGTCTCACGTTCCAGCTTCACTACCGCATACTAGAGCGAACCTGAGAGCGGTCACAAATACGCACGGCATTTTCACAATACCGTTTCTACCTACTGAGTAAAGTGTACATACGTGCTAGAGAAGGTAAAAATTCATCACCCTCCCTCGGGATATCCCGAACTTTTGGATACTAGAGAATAGTAACTACTACAGCATGGAGGCCGACTTGTGATGAAACCGTTCATATAGCTGTAGTCTAGTTTAACGATAAATGTAAACAACTATTTACTCCTATTGTTAATTTACACAAGCTATGCGTAGGTCAGGATTTGCTTAGGTAGAGTCAGACAACATTTCGGCCGGTATGTTGCCACCGTAGCTCAGTGATTAAAGCGACCGGCTAGGGACTGGGAGATTCGTGGTTCAAATTCCGGTTATGAAGTAGACTAACTGTCCAATTCTTTAGTCTCCTACCTAGAAGACAGAATTATGATTCCCTGTCTATCAATGGTAGCAAAATCTTTTCATAAAATTGATGTCCCAAACATTTCGCATCGATTGTAACATCCTTCATTGGTTGATTTTTTTGTCTCTGTATTGTTTTACAGTCCAGTAACATAGGCAACTATGTGGGGTATAAATTGGTTACCTAAGTTTACCTTATGGATGGTAAAACACTAATTTAGTTCAGGTGAATGTGCCACTTTTTATGCACGAGGGTGTATATGCGTATTGCAGGGTTTGGAGGAATAAGAACATTTAGCCACACCTATATAGTCAATACATTAAAAAATACCTAGCCCTGTGATTTTGAAAATATGAACATTTGTCAGGTACTCTGGTCTTAGCAAAATTGTCATTGATGCCGTTTTGGTACAACATACTACACGAGTAAGAAAATGCAAAACCGATCGGGCAATCCACCCTTTCATCCCCCTGGTCCACTCAACACTCCCATAGAACAGATCGCCTTGTATAAGCAATGAATTAATTTAGTCCACAACCTTTCAGTCATCTGATGTTATTCTTCATATAAACTAGAAATTCAGTTGATAAAGTAATTAGCAGAGGTAGATTCAATTACAATAGGTATAATGCGCGCATTACCTTGGTGTTAGAACTTCAGTGTGTAGAGCTGAGAAAAGACTAAACTAATTTTGTATGACTCGGTGAGAAGGGCGGAGATTGTTCAACCAGAATATTAAGAATCACCATTTCGCAATTCAGAAGTTCATTTGAAACAAGTTATATTTCATATTCAACCACTTCCCTTCGGAAAAGTGGCCTGTCCAACACGCTTTTAAGAACATAGCAAACAGGTGAAAGACAAGGGCAGAGTTGGCGAAAAGACCCCGTCTTACAATAAATATTTTTAATGTCTTTTATGTACTAGAGGAACGTCTCGAGCCAGATATCAGTCTATCCCCGTTAAGACTGACTCACCTACTGCGACTCTTTAAGAGCTTACCAAACGTACGGCACGGTCCCTTTTTTCCTCACAGCTAAATGAGTTGTTGCGTTAAGTAAGAGCGACGACAGTAAAGAAAGACTTCATCCTGGGAGCAAGACCTTCCTTTATTTTTCTATTAGCATCCAAATGTGCGCGCTCAAACTGTTTTGTGATCTTGCAAGAAAGATAACACAGATACAAACTGTCATGATTTTCAAGATTCGCTACTGTGTATGATGAACTTGCTTCAGCTTCTTCTTTCTTCCTTTCCTTCATACTTCCAAGGATTGTGTTGAAGACCCGTTGCGATCTGAAAGTTTAAATAGGTCACACCGTCTATTTCATGCATACCAATCTCGTCGAGCAATATGTTTAGTATAATAAACTGCTTGCCTTGGCAGTCGAACAGTGCAAGAGTGAAATTTCAGTCACTTTCGGTTATTGTGCATGACAAAATCTGATATTTTCCATTCACATGACTTTCTCCAGCTGTTAAACAACTTTCATTACAAAAGACTATTCTTTTATCTAAGATATGCTAATCAAGGTAAACACTAGCATAAATTGCCTCATTACTTGCTTCCTTGTAAGAAGACGGAGCATAAGAGAATACCCTAGGCTACATCGACAGTAATTTTTTTTAAAAGCTGGTCCTATGTGAAACAACTGAAGTTCGACCAGCTTTGCATGGCCTGCAGTAAAACAAGAGAGATGAAACGTAACATCATTTCCCGTTTGAGAAAAGTTAGCAGTTTAAAATTGAAACCAACAACAAGGACTATTTCAGAAACTGGCAGCTCTACAAAAAAAAAGGGTATGGTATAAATTATGCGTTTTAATGAGATCTACATTTTTTTGTGTAGTGGGTGTTTGTGTATCTCTTGCGGTTTGCCAGTTTTGCAAATACATCAAAATTCATCTAGAACAAGGAGCTCTTCAGAGGTTGTTTTCAGAAAAGTTAAGATATATGTTTTATTTGTCATGTAAATATCTTTAATATACGATGTTTTAATCAAAATCGTTAGAGCCATTTTTGAGAAAATGAAAACTTTTTTCCAAAATGTTTCCGTGCAAAGATTAGTTGCGGGAATTTTCTTGAAAATCTTGTGTCTATCGTTGGAAAGTACTAAACTTAAATACTAAGTTTGATGTAAACGGAATTTTTGCTTTAGAACTAGCTGCCGAAGGACGCGCGCGCACATACAATGCTAAAATTTCTAAAAATGCTTGTTTTGAATATAGAGGATTTCAAAACATGTATTTATATATAACGTCTGCAAGTTACTTTAGTTACGTTTATATTTAAAGTTGTGTGCGATTAAATATCCCATGCTATTTTCAAGTGCTGCTGTTGAGATATGTTAAGGTATATAATATTGCTGTAATTTTGCAGATTTTCGCAAGATTTTAGCGTTAATTCAAATTCATAGAGCCATGTGATCTGTACACTTTAATAACTGAAAATCATCGGTAGATGGCAGCTAAAGAAGCAATAATATCTGTTTTTCCATAACGGAACAAGGAAAATATTCCCTTTGAATTAGATACTATTTGCTTTCTCAAAAACAAATGGTTATTTTACCAACACACTTAGTAGTTAAATTCTGGGAGCTACCAGAAAACGAAAGGAGCCATCTATAAAGCTGGGACTTCTAAGGAATCCTGCAAGTTAAATTTTCTGTACAAACTTAAAGCTCATTTTTCTAAACTTTAATTTCCACAACATTTCTTGACGTTCAAAACTTAATACGAACCACAAAATGCATGCTAGCAACCTGAAAATGTTATTACGTATTCCCAAACTATTATTAGCAAAATTAAGTTATGGGATTTTTTATTACAGCATTTCTTGCTTAAATAAAAAAATACGTTTGCAGCAACAACAAACATTTTAGAAATGCTGTTTTTACAATGTGTTTCTCCCTTTGCAATGAAGTTATAAAAACCTAATACTTGAATCTTTTATACATGCTATGGTATCGCCAAATAATTTTATTTATTCTATTCAAAAACTGTACAACAAGATAGATCGGAAAAGTCTATATATTTTAAATCAAAATGTTTGATAACTCAAACGATTGAGTTTATAGAAGTGAAATCAGCACAACTGCTGATGTGTGTACCAAAACTGAAGCCCCTAGCATTAAAATTGTGTAAAACCCTCTTTAGTATGAATAAGTGTATTTATTAATATAGCAATATCATACATAGAAATTCAACAGTCGCACGGGTCCACAGACCGTACGTGCTTTTGTAATACACATTACAAGCAATATTAAAACAACAACCACAACAAAGAATTAAAAGAGTAAATACGAAAATAAAAAAGACAAAGGAAATACACAGTCAAAAGCAATATTAAACAACAATAAAAATTAAGTGAATCCGAAAATAAAGATACAAAGATATTCAAATATATCAATTTAAATTTACAGCACAGAGTACACCTTCATAAATGCACCCTCTTATAATAGATAATTACACTTAAAAGACATATATACACATAATATATACAACCCTAGCACAACAGTGACCTAAGTATGATATAATATTCATGTATGTAGAACATTGTAGTCACTTTTGTTTAGTTGATCTTATTTCCCCCCCCCCCTTCTCTATTGGCAGCCTCCTCAGATCTCAGCTGTCTTGCCTTAAGTATAAATTTACCTAGCCCGTCCATGTTTTCCGTGCCTGCCAGTAACGTCCAACATGCTTCTATCCCTACATTCGCAGTGGTAAAAAATCGCGGCAAATATTTTTCCCGCCATTCCTCCGTACCCCTACATCTTGCCAAGATGTGAGTCCACGACTCTTCTTCCTCGCAAATGGGACAGATTCTTATACCATTCTCGTCAGAAATGTTCGTGCTCCTCCATGCTCCTAGTCTAATCCACGCGAGCCCCTCTCTAATGAGTTTGGTACCTGTTTTGATGTATTGCTCCATACCCCACTCCGATTTCAGCCCAGACTGTACTTCTAATGACACCTTCTCTGTGCATTGCGCAATTATTTGCTGTCTGTCAATATCACAGAGACGTTTCTTAATTTTTCTCCAAATACTTCGCCTGTTTTCCTGCCCCGCCATCCAAATGTCTCCCATCCCAATAGTTTCCAACCCTTTCTTTAATTTTGATGCCCACGTCAAATTACCTTCCATTCGCAACTGTTCACGGTAGCAGACTGCCCTAATTAGAGATTGGTTTCCGTGAACGATTCTCATCCAATATTTAACTGCTCTGATTTTGCACTCTATCGTTTCACTATGTACCCCGAATTCCCTCATTATCCCGCAGTTTGCCGTACCCCTCCCTACACCCAGAATTCCTTTCAAAAATTGGGTCCTCACTTGATCCAGATTCCCTGTTTGTTCCCACCCCCATATTTCTCCTCCGTATGTCATCGTGGATCTAACTGTCGCTCCGTATACAGTTTCCATTAAGGTTATGGAGATATTCGGAATTCTGTAGCGTATCCGGAGAGCTTCCGCCGCTTTCACCCTTGCCTTGTGTTTCGTAATGTCAATGTGTTTTGTCCATTTTCCGTTCATCGTAAATGTGAGTCCTAAGTACACAAAGGATTTAACATTGTCCAGTATCTGTCCTGCATATGTCCAAGTCTCCTCCCTGCTATAAACACAACCCTTTTTGAAAGTCATTGCCTTAGTCTTATTCACATTAACTGTAAGTAGCCATTCATCGCAATAGTTCTTAAGTCTGTCCAGTCCTCGTTGCAATCCGTTTACTGTCGTAGAGCACAATACTAAATCGTCTGCGTATAAAAGTGTTGGGATCTGCAAATCCGCTACTACTGGTGCTTGAATATTCTCTGCTATCATTGTATCAGTAATATCATCCACAAAGAGATTAAATAGCAAGGGAGATAAAATACAGCCCTGCCTCACTCCCCTATAGCTTCGGCAGCTCTCGGACACTCTGTTTCTGTCGTACTTCACACAGAATTGGACATTTTGATATATTGCCTGCAATGCTCTAACCATTTTACTTGATAACCCCTTTCTGCCTAGTTTGTACCATAATGCATTTCGATTGATAGAGTCAAATGCCTTCTTAAAGTCCACAAAAGCACAATGAAGCTTTCCCCTCTTAACTAACAGTTGCTTAATCCTTAAAGTGTCTAATATAAAAGCGGCATCTATGGTACTGTGTCCTTCTCTGAAACCCATTTGAAATTTTGAAAGTTTGCCAAATTTAGATTCCCAGTCCTTTATCCGGTTATATAACACTCTACAATAAATTTTCTCCATACTTGGCAACAGAGTAACCCCCCTATAGTTATCCGGGTTTCCAATAGTTCCCTTCCCTTTATAAATGGGATGAATAATGCCCTTTCCCCAGCAGGTAGAAAACCCTCTTTAGTATGATAAAATGCCTGCCTTGGCAATAGATTAATAGAGTAGAGAACGTCATTTTTACATGGTTGTTTTAAAATAGCGTTATATCTTCGAGTGTCATTGTAGTTCTTATGTCTGCTTACCTTATCTCTCCCATAGGAGATCTCATAACCTTAATTTCTGGCGCGCAGTGATGCACGGGCCATGAATGCGTCCAGGCGTCAATTACCTAAGCGTCGAAACCTAATAGGTAGAAGTTACACTCCGAAGTACAGTGGTTATCAGGCCAACTTCTAATACCCAAATTTGCGGGTTCAAACCCGGTGGAGGCTAATGGATATTTTCGAACGTAAAACATTATGGCTTCCTTTGGAAGGGAAGTAAAACCGTTGGTCTCGTGTAGTTTTATTTGTAGGTAAAAGAACGCCACACCTTGAAAAACGAGGTTCCTGGCTTAAATTCTCTCAGCTTTACGTCCGAAAGCTGTGATTTTGACATATGGTGCCATCTGTTTGCGATGAGTCAATCCCTCGCAACCATTCGCGCATAGTTGCGAGCTCGCGAACTAGAAATTCCATTGCTTAAGATGCCAAGACTTGAAATTTACTTGTGGTGCCAAGATATAAAAGGTAGAAAGCCATGTAAATGCAATCATCGTAGTTTTTATATTCGCTTTACACTTTAAATTATTTAAAATAAACGTTTTGCTGGGGCAAAGTTCTCAGTTTTTGAAGACGTTCGTCGTTGTTAAGGTGGCTAATTTAATATGCGGAATCTTGCCGCAAATAAGACGTAGGTGACGCAATCTTGATGAACACGCGAAGCCGGCTTTTTTTTTTTTTTTTTTTTTTTTTGTCAGGACTTTCGTGTTTATTAAATCCAAAGCTGAAATGAGGGCTGCATAATAACAGAGAATATTACAAAGACGTAGACGTCCTGCAAAGGTAAATCCCAGCATGAAGAAGAATTAAAGGTCGGTGAGACTTGATTAAAAAGGGTGTGGCGTTCTGTGGCGGAGATTAATGCAATAAACGCTGAGATCGCCTTACAGAAAATTTCCTAATTTAAACCAAGCTGGATTTCTCGCTTCTTACACCAACCAACTGTTGCATTTGCCAAGGATTTTATACTCACTGTATAGCAGATTCCGACATGTAACAACAACGCAACGGAAACTGGGAGCATTACGGAAACTAGAGACAGAAAAGAATTTACTATACTTAAAGACTAGTGGTTTGACGTTCACAGCGATTGACCAGAGACAAAATATTAAGAAAGATTTGAAGAAAGAGAATACAATGATTTTAGCATACAAAAAATATGAAGGAAATACCCTAAAAAAATTACGAGAGTTAAATGCAGAATGAAAGGACTCTTATTAAATTCCTCATACTATGAACTCCATAGACGTATTAAAATAAGGTAATAATACCATTTTCTGTGACCAGCTGTTTTTGACAAAAATAGTTTGCCTTTTTCAAATTATATGACTTATTCCAAGGAAATGTAGAACGATAACAGATTTGTTTCTTTAATATGGGTGCAATAACCTATTTCTGGCCTATTTTCGCTAGTAAAAATATATCATAAAAGCTTTTGAAATAATTTATCATTTCACGAACACCGTTTTGTATTCGTACTGTGGTTGGTTGGAGACACAGGCAACGTTGCTGGATCAAGTTCAGTAAGTGTGAGAACCGGATTTCGGACAAATCATCACAATTTAACTCGGAGGTGGAGATAACGGTTTTGTTTTCCACACGACCCATAATCCAAACATAAAGGGAAAGTGGCAATGAATTACATCTGTTTTCACTCCTAGCTACCGGTCCTTTGTCACTACAAGATTCCAGCATTGTCATAGAAAAAAAATGAAAAATACGAAATGTGTCCCAAATTTCAGCTATATAGATGGTTTCAATTCATGTATATGAAATAAGTCTATAAGGGAATAAATATAATGCATAAGCAGCTCTCAAAGAAGAAAGAAATATAAGAAATAACGCCACCTTTCCATATTCAAATATTCTATTTAATAAACCAAGTTCCCCAAAGAAATTTAAATAAGGTGCAGCCATTTATTACATGGGGAAATTAAAAGGCCTTTACGATATATTTAAAGCTATAGTGTCTTAAGAACTTGGAGCAGGTTCTATCGTAAGTTTAAAATTGTATACCAAGATTTTAGGTTTTGCATAATGCTGCTCATATACAAAGGTATATTTTCTAAAAGTGCTTTTTTATAAATTTAATTTCTACAAAACGTATAATCCCGGGTGAAAAATCTTTATATCGAATATTTGTGTGGAATGCAATAACTCCTCAGCCAATATAGGTAAGTTAGAGAGAAAATAAAATAGGAATTAATTTTAAAATTTAAAATGTTCGGGCTATTTTGCCGTAGCCTGTAGGTTAAAATATGTTTAGTTAAAATATTTATACCTAACGTTTTGTCCCTGTCTGTGAGGGACATCTTCAGAGGCAATGTGCTCACGTCGCTAACTCGAAAAGAATAACAATAGTGCGGTTTATAGCCAGTATGTATACTCGGACACAGGTGGGCGGGGTCAAGTGGACGGGTTCTAGTTATGTTTATTTAGCCTGGAGGTACGGAGTTGGGAAAGTATAGGGAACCAGGTGGAGTTTAATTTAAGGCCTTCGTCTTTGTTAAAGTTGTTTGTGTTTTTATAAATCTCAATGGCCTCTCTGTATAAACGGGGTAATCATTTTTAGTCGTAGCTATAACCTCTACTTTATCATATTGCATACGGTGGTAACCAAAGATGACCATCGTAAAGTAAAAGTATTTTAAAGCTGAAATCATAACAAGGAATATCTCAGAAACAGTTAACTCCACGAAAAAAAATGTATATAACATAAATTGTGCGTTTAAACGAGCTCTACATTTTTTGTTGAGTAAGTTTTTGACTATCTCTTACAGTTTACCAGTTATGAAAATTCCGCAAAGTTCATCCAGAACAAAGATGTCTTCAAAGGCTACTCCCAGAAAATTCAAGGTACACATTTTATTTGTCATGGGAATATCTTTAATATACAATATTTTAATCAAAATTGTTAGAGCCATTTTTTTAAAAAAAAATCGATAATTGTTCCATGTAAAGGGAAGTTGAGGGTGGGAGGATTTTATTGGAAATCTTGTCGCACACTTGGAAGATACTGAACTTAGATACCAAGTTTGGTATTTAACGGACTTTTCGTTTTTGAGCTATGCTGCCCACAGACACACATGAGACACATTTTTTAATTCAGGGGGTCTCAAAACATATATTTCTGATGAAATCTCGGCATATAATTTTTGGGTACAATACAATACCTATATGCACATAGTTCGTATAGAGAAAGTAAAAACAAAATGCTGCTTTAAGTCGGAATGAAAAGAAGCTGATGCGTGTTAATTTAAATGTTTATATATTATATACGTAGTGTCACAACTAGTCACCTTTAAGGTGCTTATCCGAGTATTCATTCAAAATAAATAAAAAGAAAATTAAAAGTTTTAAAATTTATGAAATGTAACAAAGTAAATTATGTTTGTACATTTAACAAATGAGAACAACTAAATTCTCTCATTTCATTTGAACTTTTAAAATAGGAAATAGTCTACGAAGATGTTGAAATTAACACGTAAGACACAAACCGTGATTCTGAGTGATCAAGTTACTAAAAGCTGTACGAGGTGTGGTGAGCTATTCAAACCTCGTTGCGACATCCTATTTAATAAGAATTACAATTTTAGAAAACAAAAATTATAAATTGAGCAAAACAAGACGCTTAAATTCTCACCCGAAGTCCTGGTTCAATTCACGGCTGGGGCGGGAATATTTCTTTAACCGGAATTATTCCCTATCCCCCACAGAGTCTGACAGTATGAATGTGAGAGTGAATGTGCGAGAACTTAATTATATAAGATGATTAACCTAAAGACCATACCCTGCAGTTAATGTTTCACAAATTAAAAGCCCCCAACATGAACAGAGCCCTTAATGGGGGCTATACAACTGAAACAATTAAAAAAACGCTTAAGATACAAAAAGTGCAGATGAATTTAAATACATTATTAATTGTAGCATCTATTTGCCTTAAAACGTTCCGCTTGTGAATTATAATGTATCGAAAAGTGCGATTGAAATAAGCGTTCAAACTAAAATGTTAGTCTAATTTTTCATTCGCTTTTGGTTTGAATCATTCATACTTTATTTCCCTTGCAGCTGTATAACGACCGTAGTGGACTTCAAGCTGAAAAAAATGTCTTTACATACACCAATATTTCCGAAACTACTAATGCAAAGAAGTATGACATCTAAAATCATAAGGTTATAACTTTATCTATAGATTTTGTCTAACCGATAAAACTTTCATTTATGTGTGTCGACAAGAATAAAGAGGGCTTTACAAGTTTTCATTGAAAAACAAGATTTTATTTGCAGCACCCGCTACACAAACATACGACATTGTAAATAAAATTAGGATGATTGTAATATTGCGGCTTCATCTAGTCTCGCTCTCTTTCTGCACAAATCACCATCTTTTAGTTGCCCATAACAACTCGAGCTGAAGATTCGGCTGCTCTCCTCTCGTCGAGAAATGCTCCTGGTACACCAAGTTCAAGTTGAGGAAATAGTAGAACGGAACTGATTCGAACCTCCAGAGCCGTGGTCATTTTCCTTCCATCCCCTTACCTTCTCGAAATTTCCAAGAGGTCAAGGAAAGGAGAAATTCGGATATTTTAGCTGCGTCCCGATAGGAGTTCCGAAGAGTTCGGCAAGATGTAAATAGTTAGGCCGGTCTCTCAACAACCAACCGAACAAGCTCTGCCGCTGAAACAACGCCCTGCTTCTGCAGAAGAAGATTCAATTATATAATTCTATGATTGGCACTACAAATTACTGAACCATTATCCGCAAAATACTCCAGGATAATTAAATCAAAAGGTTGCTTGGTAATTTTACTCATTTTATCTTTTGTATCAGAGTGTATTAAAATAAGATTTAAATCTTTGTTTATCTCGAATTTAAACAATCGGTAGAAGTGTCCCCACAATATATAGAATAGCGATAATTTTATTTTTTGTAACTGAATGCTTTAAAATGTTCGCTCTGTTTTTACTGATGTTGATCCTGATTTTTCTTTTCAATTACAGAGGTCTGTACTCAGAAGATTGGAAGCCGCAGAATCTGCAGCAAGTAGTGGAATATATATTTGTAAATAAGCAAAACAATGAGCACATTCGACAAGAACTGCAATTTGTTTAATAACTAAAATAAAATATTATAGAAATAAATGGTTTGAACATGTCAGTAGAACGAGACGATGCTGCTTCATACGATTCTATACTACATCCACAAGGTCATAGAAGTCGCGGACGATAAGCTCAAAGATGAAAAACTAGAATAGGGATCCGGAACAGATCAGAAAGATCTAACCCAGGTATTGTCAACCCCGAACATTACTAAACACAACAGTATGAAACGAACCGATAGAACTAATTGCTTTTGTATACAGTTTAACCTATAGTGCAGTAATACAATTAAATAACATATTTTTACTTTTACGTTATTTCGTTAATATGTGAGTTACCTTCGAGAGACGTCTTTTCAGTTGCGCCAAGAGATGTTTGTCAGTGAAATGACAGCTGTATTCTCATTTGGCATAATTCATTTCCTCACACAAATATATACAAGCAATATTACCAACAGTTTAGCTATAAAGAGTTAATTGTGTTGTTATAACCTGATAACAGTTTAAATAGATCAATATGATGTTTACAATGACCAATTGTTTTAAACGTATCATTTTTATGTATATTAATTGTATTTTTAAACTCAGCCTAACCTTTGCAGATTCGATATGCATTAGGATTTACATAAATGTCAAAATCATTTAATCTTTGTTTTAGTAAAGAAATATAGTTTATTAAATTCCTTGTTCTTATTTGTATTTTGGAGTGATTGCAAAAAGGCAAAATGATAAAACTGCCTTGTATAACACTCCCTTCCACAGTTACAACTGCCCCCTAATATTTGGATTTCTTCCTTATTGGTTAAGCTCACTTAAGCTTGCTGTCAACAGGGCATAAGAACCCATTACAGAAAGCAGTTATCCACTAAGAAGGCCAAATCCTTATGTACATGTTTAAAATATGTAACTCTATTCAATTGGAACTCTGTCACGTCCCAGCACAGCTAATAGGATAGGTCACAACTATCACACACACCGAACTGTCACAAATCTGTCATGTGCGGGAAGATCATGTGATTCCTACCAATGAACCCGTAAGTCTGGTCTAAACCATGATTTAGCTGACAATAAAGAATAACACAATTTTCTTTCGCACAACTTTCTTTTTCTGAAAATGTCCATCTTCAGAAAATCTCAATATGAAGATACCAGACGAAAATTAAACAGTATCAAAATTCTGGGTGGAATATAATTTTATCCGCCTATAGCATGTAAGCCGCAGAGAAAATGAATTCCAACAACCGTTCTGTGATTTGTACCGCTTACATTCTCATACGATTTTTCTTTCGAATTCCGAAGGTACATTCGCGTTCCTTGTGAAAGAGATTGAACCCAGAGTCTCTAGAATGCGAGTTCTACCTATGCAAGTTGTGCTGTACGAATATTTGTGCAAAAATATATACTAGAATTCCGGAAAGCATGCCTCTCAATGATATTACAAACCCTTCGGCCGAATAAGCCATTCCACGCATACTTCGCATGCCTTCGTGAACAAGTGAGAAGCAATATCCGATTTTAGAAGGGGGTATTTCAGAAAGAAGCCGCTGCTCTAGGCTCGTGAAATAAACTCGACCAAAATCGATGTAGAGGGCAAGATCTTATCTGACGATGAGGCCAAAGATTAAGATCCAATGTGACACATTTGGGACTGTTCCTCTCTATCCTCATTTAAAACAAGGGAAGCACAGCACAGGTCACGAAAATCCAATATCATGATTTCCCAAGATAGGTACGTTTTAATCTTACAGGTTGACATGTTTTTGAGGAGAGATTTCAGAAATTATGTCCGATATGTAAAGTTTCTAAATGCAAATTCTTCATCTAAAAATTTATCCATGGATGTATGTCAACATCTTCACACTTTTAATTCAAGTTTTTAAAAGTACAGAAACCAATACCCACTTTCTATATACATACAGTAAGGAGTTAAAGTAATTCCACCCTAAAGTTCTGTGTTGAGATTTTATAACAAATAAATAGAAGGCATTTGGAAACAGTTCCGTTATGCTCTCTCTCTCTCTCTCTCTCTCTCTCTCTCTCTCTCTCTCTCTCTCTCTCTCTCTCTCTCTCTCTCTCTCTCTCTCTCTCTCTCTCATCTCAACCTCTTTCCATCTCCATCACTATTTCCATGTGCCTGAGAGAGAACAGCGTAATTAAAAATATCTTATGTGTTCTATTCACACGACTTTCTCTACATCCCTATAACAAATTAATGTTAATAACCTTATTCTTCTATATAATTCATGCTAATCGAAATAAACATTAGCAGAAACGGTCTTATTACTTAGTTTGAGTTAAAGTGGTCTTTTTTTCTAAAAATGTTTTTTTTTTATAAAGGGAGCCCAAAAACATATATTTCCGGTGAAATCATGGTATCAAATTTTTGTGTAGAGTGCAATAACTTTTCTACCTATATGTCATTACTATATAGAGAAAATAAAAGTAATCAGAGTACTAAACTCATCAACGAAAGCACACTGCAAATCGCAAATTAATAATATAATGAAAACCACCAATATGTATGTCTTTTAATTTTTGCAATATACAAAGGAAAATTTTCGAAGTATTAATAAGACCACCTCTGGCTGTTTGACAAATGATCTATTTTGTAATAATAGTTTGGATATTAATATTCTGCAGTGGATATGTACAACATACAGACAGGTAAAATTTCCCACCCGAAAATTCAACATAGAGATTTCACCAGAAATATATGCTTTGAGATCCGCTGAATCAAAAACAAAAAATAACAGTTTTAGAAAAGGGTCAGTGTGTGTATGTGTGTATGCGTGTGTGTGTGTGTGTGTGTGTGTGTGTGTGTAAGCGTCTTGACAGCATAGCTCTAAAACGAAAAGACCATTTAGTACCAAGATTGATATTAAAGTTTGTCTGTCAAGGACACAACACGAAGTTTTTCAAGAGAATCCCCTACTGCAAACTGCTCTTGACATGGAAAAATTTTCTAAAATGCCTCTAACGATATTGACGCACATATTAAAGATATTCACATCAAAAATAAAATACATATTTTAAATTTTCTGGAAATAGCCTCTGAAGACCTCTCCATTCTGGATCAGTTTTGCATAACCGTAAGGGATAAAACAAAAACTTACTATACAAAAAATGAAGATCTCGTTAAAGCACACAATTTGTACAATATCCTTTTTTATTTGTAGAGTTGACCGTTTTCAAGATATTCCTTATTATTGGCTTCAATTTTAAATCACGTAACGTTTCTCAAATGGGAAGTCACCTTTCATTTCATCTCCCTTTTGTTTTACTGCTGCCCATGCTTCAATCGTTCACATAGCCACCAAAGTTCAAAAGATTTGGCTATTGCTGTACCTAATGCACCCCATTATTTTCCTTCTGCTTAGAAGCAAGCGAGTAATAAGACAATTTCTACTATTGTTAATCTCGATTACCATAATGTAGATAAAAGAATAAACTTTTGCAAGAATCCATAATTTGTTTGCAGAACAGGTATAGAAAGTCATGAGAATGGAACACACTAAGATTTTGATATTAATAATTTACTCTTAAATATAAATACAGTTCTATAATTTTAATTCTCGGTATCTATTAAATATTATCAAATGCATGTTTCAAACTATTAAACTTTGAAGAAGCTGAACTTAACTTAAAATATTGTACCTATTTAACGCACGTTTTTGGTTACCGTGGCCATAAACACGCGCGTGCGGGGATCTCAAAATAAAATGGTTAAATGTCGAGCTCTACTTATGAGTATTGTCTCAGCTTTCTATAAACACTGACGAGTCTGGCTATTGACCATAATAAGTTGGCTATACTGTGAGGCCCGGAACTTAAAAGCAGGTACGATATTGTAAATCGCCATTGAGGTATTCATCTCAAAATAATTTGAGGTACCGTGTGGTTTACAGGGAAACATACGAGTCAGTAGAGGAATTTAAGATCGTGCCGGTATTTGCCATGGTAGCTCAGTGCTAGAGACTGAGAGATCCGTGGTTCAAATCCCAGCTATAGCATTGAGTTTTTCAGTCTGACACTCCTTATCCACTGAAGCAATTTTCAATAAGTATATCCAAAATTATGAGTAAAGAAAATAAGTTGGTTTTTCATTTAATGAATGAATTTGTCGTTATACATGAAAGAAAGACAATATAAAGTTTTCTGTGCTGACTTGCTCGTCCAAATGGAGCAGGCTTCACTCAGATAGCGAGCAATGTCAAAGACAAACAGAGGCATCAAGTTGTAATGATATCAGCAGCAAAGACTTTTGACTGCACCGAGACACTGAGCATCTTTCCAAAGACAAACGCAGAAGGAAAATCTGGACCATATCGAGGCTTCCCTCAGTAGTTATCTAAAGCTTTTGGAGGCTTTACAGGACAGCAACTATAGGCTTATATAGTAACAAATGAGATACAAACGTTATGAAAAACACGCTTTATTTTCCACTAAGCACTCTACGTAATGTCCCATTCACATTGAGATATAAGCGCAGATTTTGCATCCATGTTATTCGATGTAAGCATTCATTTAGACACACCAAAACCCTATGCAATGCAAGAGGGGTACATAGAGAAAGAAAACAGCACTCTTTCCTTAATGCTTTGCCAGTGCATATAAGTATACTAGAAGTATTGTTAATGGAACCAATGTTTTATTTTTTTCTCAAAAGTTTGAATTTTGGGTAAAAGGTCTTTTTTGGGTAGGAAGGGTCTTGTTTTATTTTATCCAATTCATCCCTCACCAACCAACCCAACAAAGAGTTCGCAATCTGAGATCTTACAGTGCCTATGTACATACACCCTCTATCTGGCGAGCCGCGCCATCTGTTATTTCCCTCAAGAACCTCCTTGTTGAAGTCTCCATTGATCTAACCGATGTACCAACCTCTACGTCTAGATTCTTGGCTCACATAAATCGTAAGGCGCAAAGAGATTATGTACATTGCATAAAATGTGCAGTTTTGTTACTCTCTGAAGTCTCCATGCTTGCACCATTTTCAATATTTTGGTCAAACAATTACGATGCGAGCGTCAATTTTGTGTGTGTTTGTATGTGTGTGTCTTCATTTATTTATTTCTAAATGATTGAGTGAATATTCTTATATTATGACATTGCTGGTTATATTATTCAATTTGATACTTGAGGTGCGTTTGGAATATATGTACAGATCTAGAAACCTTTGCCAGCATCTTGCGCTACACTTACAACTGCATTGTGAACAGTCGTCCCTCGCGCCTGCGCTTGCATCTCATTGTGAGTGTAGCTTAACACAAGACACACTTCAATCTCTATTTTCACACACTCAAGATACAATGCAGCTGATCCGCCCAACCGAATCACAACTGAATCACTGAACCATGACTCGCAATTGAACTGTACTCTGCAGTTCACTGTCCACTTATTGATTGTGTTCACTCTTTACTTCTTAAGTGACTGTCGGCCCTTATATAAATTTCCCGTGGCCCATGCCGAAACCTCTGGTTTTCGAAGGTACGACATTTTTCAAAAAGTAAGCTTCGAGACAGTGTCACTCAAACTCCAGTGAATTGACAATGGACTTTGCTTGTGTGGCTACTGTGTTCATTACGTGTTATTGTTAAAAGTGGTGGATGGGAACAATGGCTGCACCTAGCTGACTAAATATGACCCCTACTGCTCGCGGCGGCGTTCACAAAATGGATTAATTAGGCAATGATTGGTTCATAGCTTTCAGGACCTAATGTGTTTTGAACAGTTGTAATAAAACTAAATTCTCTGTCACCAAATTTACAGATTCTAAGACTTTTAACACCTAGTTCGGCTAAAATAGACAAATTAATAAAAATAATTATTTTCCTACATTTGTTCCTTTCCTTTAAAGAATGTTTTATTCATTGGAATAAATTTGGAGTTTTGTGTATTAATGATTAAATTAAGTAGAATTAGGTAAAAAGTGCACTCGTAAGTGGAGCACTCTACTCAGGAGTAAGACGAGCACTGACCTGGTAGTTTACTTTACCTCCCTCAAAGTACGGTCTATCTGCCAAAGAGTATTATTACAACTTAAACCATAGGCATATTTTTATTTTGCATTGCCGTTTTCTTAATTTTCGTTTGCCGTTTCATAGTCGCAATAATTTTAACCATTGTCTCTGCGTCGCTGATGAAATCTGCATATATCTATAAATGCCGTAACTTTCATCCAGTTTAAGCACACAGGTAAATTAACACTTCCTTCATCCTTTCCCTAGAAGGCCTAGTTATTTAATAATTATATTAGCCTTTAATTGTTTACCAATCATTTACCACCTCGGTCATAGAGGTGGTCGAATCACCCCTCAATTCGCAAACATCATGAACATAATTCATTGGTTAGCTGTTTTGTCCTAGTTTGTTTTTCAGGTCAGAGGCAGACTTCTGCTACTGAGTGGGGTCATAGCTTGAGTTTTCTAAAGATTAAAACCTTACGGAGCGGAAATTCACTATTACGATCTAGAGGAATCATATACAAATAAATCCAGTGAAGTAACAGACCTCAACCAACCCAAATGGCGGCCTGACTCCACTCACGCACGGCAGATTTTTGCGATCACCCAACCGATATTGGAAGACGAAGTGACCAGCTCATGCATCCACTTCTGGAAAGTTGACTAGCATTAAATAAGAGAGTGTTTGTGTGTGTATGTGTGTGTGTTTGTTTGCTCAGATAATCACAACACCACTTCATCTACGTTGATAATTCTTTCACCATTGGAAAGCCCAATCCACTCTAATAAGCTTGGGGTTATTAATATTTTATAATTTCATTTCAAATTCACTAAAAATACTACAAGGACTTGCAAAGTCCTTGTACTTGAATTTGAACAGTCTGGAGTTAAAAAGGATAAGGTTATCAAAGACCTTGAAATAGATTTAGTTTTATTTATGGACACTCTTACTTCTGCGGTTTTTAGCGTCCTATTTTAAACTGGACGTGAAGACCGCTTAATTTTGCCTGGAGGCCTCTTTATCAGGAAACAAGTATAGTTGTTTATAAAGCATTATTAATTGGTATTCAAATACAAATTATTTCATTAGCGGATTACGTGCAATAGCAGGACAATTGGTTACATTTCCCTTCCCAAGGAAAGTCATGCTAAGGATTGTTACCGCCCCCGGCGGTTTGCACCCGCGAATTTGGGTACCAGGAGTTAGCATATGGCTCCAGAGAATGACAACGAAGGCCTTGAATTCTAGTAGAGAATGCAATACAGTACTTATTACTGAAATGTATAGAATAAAAATGTTTGCTTATCTCCACAGAGAGAAATACCAAAGAAGGATGGCTGCCCTTAATCAAGAGTTACCAAAAAGATAGTCTATTTATATATCAAATGGACAGTGACCAAAATATGTGTGAAATTATAATGCATTGGACTATACTAATTATTCTCTATTGTTGATAATGAATAAGGATAGGGCGTTCCATAGAAATGTATTTAATCCTTAGTTACAATACTGATTATACAAATGGTTGTTTACAATGTGTAATGTATCTTTGAAGAATACTTAGGGTTATAGTTTGTAATTTTAAAAATCAGTGTTGAATTGCTTAAACACATTTACTGTAAATGTTGTAATTATTCTTCAGGCTGTTCCCAGTTTGAAATAGCACATTGTCTTTCCCTATATTTCACATGGCTCATAATAAGAATTGAATTAATTAATTAATTTTAATTGTACTGTAATTTCTGCTCGGCTTTTATTATTATTACTATTCATCCAAATAGTACATATTTCTTTAGCATTATGTATATACGTAAACACGACACTTGAGTCCATGCAACTTTTGTTTGTTTCCGTTTGTTCCTCACAGCTGATATGAACTCCAAGCTAACGCTGGGAGAATGGTTTGTTTACATATAGTCTAATCCTTGTTTCTTATTACTAGAGCTCGATCTGGGGTCACGAAATGGCGGATTAAGTTTCAATGCACAGAGCATAACAATGAGGTGATGGCGTAGACGTAGTCTTTACAGCCCGTTTTGAAACGTGTTGCACTATCTAGCATTGCTCACTACCTGGTCTCTTTCAGTTCCTGCTAGTAGATAAAGCAGAGAACACTGAAAGAGAGTGCAAACTGAAAAATGTCGAAAATACAAAAGGGTAAGTGTTTGACACTGAACAAACTTGTGGATGATTAAAACATATTTTGAGTGAAAGGAGGAGAGGCTTTACTTTCGATATAGTAAAGAGTTATCTTGTAATTCACTAGAATTAATTCTGAGTGAGTTTGGTTGATTTATTTCCATTGTCTTTTCCAAGTTCTGGACATTATTATCCTGAATATTTTTGTATCAAGCTTTATACTTTAATTTGTAAAAGTACAAGGCGTTTTATTTAATAATCATGTTATGAGGTAATTGTTTTATTGTGTTACTTTATAAATTATAACAATGCATATAATGTCAATACATGTAGTGAGCTACTTTTGTAACAGATTATACCTCAACGTGTGCATGTTTGCGCTACAAACCCGTCCCCACTACCTTCTCTTTACACAGCTGACTGCTCTGTGTGTTCGTGATTGTGTGCGCTTCGGAACCCAAAACAGAACTCTTACTTATAACCTCATGATAATACATGTCATACTCTCGATGACCTGAGAGAACTTTGAAACGAAGGATAAAACTTTATACGGATTTTGGATGCATTAAAGCTGCATTCATAATGAGACCTAACCTAACCTAAATGCAAGACTGCATTCATGACATTCAATCGAAGCATTTACCTCGACTTGCGCAACGTGCTACCTATGCAACGGTTTGCAAATTTCAAACTTTATGCTTGCACTGCATACTTAGAAGAAGGCTTCTGCATTCTTTCTTGTATGCATTGCCTGCTGTTCAACAGCAATTTGAGTTTTTACAGCGTTATTGTATATATGGAGCTCTTCCATTTGGCCGTACCGCACCATGTTTGAAAATGAATTTATTAATTTATTTGTACGATATTAATGGTTATGTTATTCGATTTGAAACTTGCGGTGCGTTTGAAAAATGTGCCTGTTATTTATGTATCTAGAAACCCGTGCCAACTTTTTGTGTTACTCTTTGCAGCATTAATGGTATTCCCTCGCATTAGTCGCCCTTTGTGATGTAATGGCCACCATACTAACTTCATATATCCAAGACCGGGTTCAAACCCGGCGGAGGAAGATGGATTTTTTCGGACGTAACAATTCTTAGCATGGCTTCCTTCGGAAGGGAAGTAAAGCCGTTGATCTCGGTCCTAGATTTACGGCACGTTAAAGAAACTTAAGCCTAATAAAAAGGCTAACAGCAAAATTAATCGGTCTTTCACGCCCAATATAAAATGGGAGTCTGCGGACCAGAAATAGTTAAGAGCGTCCATAAATAAAAACTCCATTTAATTTCCATTAGCGCTACAATTCCATTGTGTGAGTAAATGCAAATGGCGTTTTATTTATGGACGCTCTTTAACTACTATGGTTCTCAGCGTTCCATTCTAAACTGGGCGTGAAAGATCGCTTAATTTTGCTCAGAGGCCTCTCTGTTAGGCTTGAGGTTCTTTTACGTGCCGTAAATCTACGACACGGGACCAACGGCTTTACTTCCCTTCCGAAGGAAGCCATGTTAAAGATTTTTACACCGAAAAAAATCTATCGTCCTCCGCCGGATTTGAACCCGCGACCTTAGGTATATGAAGTTAGCATGGTAACCATTACACCACGGAGGGCGACATTTTGTGAGTATAGCTTGTTGTTACAAATATATATATTATTTATACGGCTATAAGCATTAAAATCCCACTTTTCTTGGAATATATCAACATAAAAGATGTTATGTAAGGAACCATTTTAGTACCGTAGGATAGCCTATTCCATGACAGCAGCCAATGAGAAGTGATAGTCATGAACCAGTTAATAGATACGAGGCAAAAATAACCTTACTTCTAGGGCTGGATCGACAATTCAATTAGTCGCAATACGATTAAGAATTTAAGCGACCTTAAACAGATTTCCACATCCCAATAATCCTTCCTGACGAAAGGATTTCCAAAGAACACGGGAACAAAGATTCCCTTTTAAAATAAAACACATTATTCATCACTAAATGTATCAGATACAAGCACAATGAACTTGCACAAAACTCTTCAGCAGAAGTCGTCAATCAATACCTACTCAACTCTAAAAGACCGGAGGCAACGCTTGCATTTGTCATTTGCATCCCAGAGCCAGAATTGTGTTGAAGTGTTTGCTAATGCAAATGGAAACTACTGTAATGTTCTGACCCTTCATGTGAAATAGATTTACCCAACTGCATTTGTACTGGATTCCGTGAACCGTAAGAAAAGCAAACCTACTTGCAAGCTGCTGATTTCCTCAGGCTTCCGCCCACGTCCAAACAATAAAACGCTCGCATTAATAATTCAATTGCACAGATAATTTGGTTTCCAGTTGTAGTCGCAGTCGCGAAATGCTAGAACTCAATAAGGAACTGCCAAGCACTAAATGCCGTTCCTTTGTACAAAAACGATCGTCTGTGCTCTAAGTTCTGCATACATTTCCGCAAATACTTGCAAAGATATCTTCCACAAAAGATGGGGCAAATCTTTAATTGACCCGGAGGGAATACAGAGTGCCTCCTTCCTTTGATTTATAAATAAAATTTTCAATATGAACATTTAAACATACAATAGCACATATTTTAGGTGCTATATATTTTGCCAGAGGGATTTACGAAAAATCTAAATAATAGGTTATTTCTAGCCCCATCTCTATATGAGAATATCTTCTGCTGAGGGTGTGCGATTTCTCAGAAATACACGCATTCTGGAAGCTTTTCAAATAACCATAATTACAATGGAGATTAAATATCCGAAGCTGAATGAATTTGATTTTAATCTCTACAATAATGGCCAAGAATATATCGATTTTCTATCATTTTCGCATTAATGCTTTAAACTGTAGTTGCAATGGGATTGAAAGCCTTTTTTTTTTTTTTTTTTTTTTTTTGCGTGATCAGGTGTTGACAAGTTCCCGTATGAGAAAAGTATAAGTATTTTAAAACTGAATAACAATAACAAGGAATAGCTAAAAAACTGTCAACTCCACGAAAAAGTCGATGTAATATAAACTGTGTGTGTGTGTTAACGCGCTCTACATTTTTGATTAAGTAAGTTCTTGTCTATCTCTTCCGGCTTACCTGTTATGCAATTCTGCAAAATGTATTCGGAATGTCTTCAGAGAATATTCCCAGAAAATTCAAGATATACATTTTATTTATTATGTAAGTACCTTTAATATACGATATCTTAATCAAAATCGTTAGAGCCATTTATGAGAAAATCAAAATTTTCGAAATTTTTTCTACATAAAGGGTAGTTGAGGGTGGGAGGATTTTCTTTAAAAGCTTCTGTCACATCCTTGGATGATACTGAATTTAAATACAGTTTGGTATTTAACGGACTTTTCGTTTTTGAACTATGCTACCCACAGACTCACACACATTTTTCTAAAAATGTTTTTTTTTTATTCAGGGTTCTCAAAACATATTTCCCGTGAAATCTCGGTATCGAATCTATTCTCTATGTACAAGTATGCGTGGAGAAAGTAATAAAGCACAATAAAGCTCTTCTATTGATAATACTTTAATTTCCATCTGTGTAGAAGAATTGCTGACACAGTTTACAAAATTCTGTTTCCTGACATTCAATTTTCCAGCTCCTGCAGCTATACCAAATAAGAATCTCTCTTCCTTTTGCAGATAAGCGTCATGCAGCGTTATTTTATCCCGCTTCTTGGAAATCCATTTCCATATTGTCAGCCCCCCCTTCTGTTGTTTTGCTTTTAATACCTTTGACTCGTGACAGTCTCTTCAGCTTCCGGTATGGTTTGTATTGTACAGACCATAAATCTCTACATAATACGCACGTGGGATTTGAGTTCCATATTCTTCTATTTCGTTTCTTTGCTTGCTGTATATAAAGCTTCATCTTTTTATCTTGGAAGGAAATTTGTATATACATAAACAATTTATGTACACCCGAGAGAAAAAAAGAGTGCCGATATAAACAATTCGGTGTTAAGTTGGCAAGACTTTAGTATAGCAGCTCCTGCCACATGCATGATTCCATCTGGTTGTAGTTAGACAGATGAATGGCTTATCGGCTTTTTGTGACGATGGATGTGCATCATGGCTAGGGTGCCTGACAACTTTAGATTCGCTGTAAAAACATATTGTATTTTCATAAGCTCTAAAAATATGTAAAATCAGAATGAAAAAGTATGGTGTAATGTCCACAAGGCCATTATGTTAAGGAAGTTGTAAATGTCTTGGGTTTTAAGGTAAAAATCTAATCAATGGAAAATTTCCTAGCCAGCTAGCGACGACTTCGTTGCTCAGATGGAAGAGCAGTGGCTTGGGAATGTTGGTAGTCGAGATGCTACTATGACAGTTACCTTTTATGCCTATTCGACCTTTCCAAATTTAAATAACATTTATTATCGGAATGTTACAATAACATGAGTATAAAGAAGGTTGCCAATCCCTTTCAAGTATAATACGAAATTTTTTCTTTCCTTCGTTATAGGTTCATTTGTGTATAGCCATGATTTTCTACTTTTATTTGCAATACTAAACTTGTCCAGTATCCAGTTTATCGGCAGCTCAATAAAATCAATGATTTCGGTTTGGTATCCATGTTCATTATCCCTTTAAATGGCATACGTAATAAACATAGCAATGTTCGCAATTTCACTCCACATAATATTTGTCTTACGCCCCTTTTTCCTCCATTTCTGACCTATGAACCGATCTGTAGTCATTGGTTATAGTTTGAGTGCCAGACAGCCGATAGTAACGTGCACATCTAGCCAGCGTCTTCCAACCACTAACGTAAAATGCTTCCACTTCCCACCCCTTGCGCTCTCTTTGTTTAACCCAATAAAAGGATATGCGTAGAGTACAAGTGATAAGGGGGATTCTGTCAACATTAAAGAAATAAAAACACTATAGGGAACCAAATGCACATGAACGTTTGTTTTTGTTTTGTTTCATGCTTTGGTCTGTACGTAGGTTAATCTAAAAAAAGAAATAAAATACCGGTTTTTGTAATGATTTCACCATTTAGAAGCAGGTGTTGAAAATCTGGAATACGTTTGAATCTGTTCACATAGCATAAAAAGATTTTTACCATTAGTAGTAAGAATTCCCCCGATTTCTTAAATTTTAAAGAAAACCATAAAATTTGACAAGATGCACATATGTTTCTATAGTGGCTTATTAGTTTTATTTAGCTGCCGTGTATTTTCAATTAATTATTTTAATATTTTTGTTATTTCTATTCTGTGTTCTTAAGTGTCACTAGGTTCTATTTACTTTAATTATAATTGTTTTTGGTTTATTTGTTATTTCTATTATGTCTTCTTTGGTGTCACTTAGATTTGCATATTTTCAATTAATTATTATTCTACTTCATATATTTGTTTATTTATATTGTATGCTTATTTGGATGTATTTTATCTGTACTAATGTTGTGTTTAGGACTTTTTTGTTTTGTTTGCCAGAGCAGAAAAGAAGGCCAGACAGCATTAGCTCTGCCAAAATAAATAAACAAATAATAATAAAATAAATATTCGCCATATAGAAAATCAAAGCACCGACGTAGGGAGTTTTTATCTAATACTCCGCGTTGACATTAAAGTATAGATCCTACAATTTTATTATAATAAGCATTTAAAATCTGATGGCTCACATACATATAACTTTTTATACCTATGCTACAATAAATTATTCTTGCAAAATTTTCACGATCTTCTTTTTTGTTTGTCTCATAGTTTTTTTGTTTTTTTTTTTTCTGTACAAGGGGAATAAGGAAATACAATAAGCTAAAGCGATAGTCAACTATTTTGAAACCTGGTCATTCTGTGATATTATTGTAATTAGTTCTCTTTGTTTGACTACATCCAACTACGTGGGACAAATTAATTAAAACTTGCTTGTTACGAGAGAAATGAAATATAAGCATGGTATAACAAAGAGCTTTAAAATTATAAGGCTCAATTCCATTCAAATGTCTATGGTCATTATCCTAGAAAGATCATTGTCGTCTCCGTAATGTTTCTCTTTCTTGATAACTTTAGGTGCTTATACTGTACCTTTCTGGTGCAATAATGTGGTAACACTGTGTTCTTATGCTACATATAGGGGCATTTGTTAAGTAGTTCGGCCTTTTACCGTGTGAGTTGCATTTTTTTCGGTGCTAAAGAGGTTAAGGCGTTAAGTCTGCCAGTCAGTCTCAGTTTGGGGTGTTTTACATGCACAGGCCTTCTCAGAGTGGAGCGGTAAGTTAGTCACCCTTAATTCTTTATTCAAAGGGCTAAACTAATCTCCTAGGTGTTACGTGGACATGATTGCTCGGTGAAACTTATATTTAAACTCATTTGGGTTTTGTGAAAAGGTTAATTGTCATGATTTCTCATCTAGTAATTTCGTTGCCATTTCACTGATTTTACATGTTTGTTAAAAGGTTAAATTATGGGGAACTCTGTAATCTCATTTCTAGTTGAATTTGAAGGTAACTAAATTGCGCACATAACTATTCTATTATGTGTTGCTAAAGTTTTCATATGTTATTAATGAAATAAATTGTTATAAACGTTAAACTAGACCCAATTTTGTTCATTATTGTTAGCGGGGTAATACATATATAATTTGTGTTTGTTGTTACCGTGTTGATCCTTTATTGCTAATTTCGCCTGTTCTCCATTTTTCATAAATGTGAGTTGCCGGGTACAAAAACTGACAAAGCACAACTCATAAGCTGCTGCAGTTCGTTGTACAGTTTTATCGACGTGGATAGAAGGATGTCCATTTACCTCCACGTACTCTTCCATTCATAAGAATTCCCAGGTCCTTCTCAATAATTCTAATTACCTGGCTGTTATTACGCAAAGAATTTTCACTTCCTAAATCATCACTCGGTGATCGGGGTCGTTTTTGAGACATTGTCGCACTTCAAATAATATTAATTACATACATAGGTAATTATCTATAAGTTCCAACAGTATTGTCAATAATAATAAATGTAAATAGCAACAAATAATATGCAGCTTTTAAAGAACAATTCTGCATACCAATTCATAGACCACAAACTGAACCACCGGTTGGAAACAGATTCGACAGATTCAGGTCTGTTTCCGCGTTGTGGAAAACACACCAGATTATGATTGGTTCAGGAAATTAAATTTTATCTATTTTTTATCTTCTCTACTTAGTATTTAGTACATAGGTGTAGAAGGTATCCCATTCCACCCAAAAATTCGATACCAAGATAAAAGGTCAGCGCGCGCGCGCGTGTGTGTGTGAATACTCAAAAACGAAAATCCAGTAAAATACGAACATTTTTGGTTAAGTTTCGTACTTTCAAGGATGTGACATGAAGATTTTGAGGAAAATTCCTTCACAGCAAAGGAGCATTTACATGAGAAAAATTTCGAAAACTTTTATTTTTTCAAAAATTGTTCCACGGTTTTGATTAAAAATCGTACATTAAAGATATTTACATGACAAAATGTATATTCTGAATTTTCTGGAAATAGCCTCTGAACACCTCTTCGTAATTGGTAAAACAGTAAGAGAGAGACAAAAACTTCTACCAAAAACGTAATCTCCTTAAAACACAGTTTCTGCCATATACATACTTTCCGCGGAGTTGACCTTTTCAGAGATATTCCTTGTTATTGATTTCAGCTTTAAAATACTTAAAAATTGTCTCATACGGGAATTTGTAAACTCCTGGCCATGAAGAAACTGATTTCAATCACATAGAAGGTTTTACAAAATTTGGCTATCGTTTAGCCTAGTATATTCCCTCATTTCCCCCCTACTTAAAAAGGAAGTAAGTAATAAGACCATTTCTGCTATTGCTTACCTCGATTAGCACGTAGTAGAAAGAACAGTTAGCTTTTTAACAATAATTTGTTATAGAGATGTAGAGAAATTCAATGAATGGAACACGTCAGATATTTTTTACCAATGCTGACAAGTGCAAAGTTTGTGAGTATATTAGAGTAGCAAAAGTATTGATTTCAAACTAATATTACGGCTAAATGAAGAATGTATCTAGGATAGTGAGTAGAGTGCTATATCCACCACCAGACTGTACATCGGAGATCAGCTGTTATGTGAAGACCTGTCGATTAGCTAATGTTCCGTAACACGGCGCCTGTTGATGAGATTCTCGTATAGCGGATGAAGAACTTTTATGGCAGCCGTAAACAATGATTTAAGGCTGGAGGGTCCCGGCTTTATATCTTCATAGATTTATATTTATGGCTTGTGTGCACAAAGTGAACAAGATGTGCATTGCGTGTTAGTGCTCTTCCCTTTGTTTATACACACATGCTTCATTATTTATTGTTACTATTTTTACACTTGGAAGCAGAAAAACAGGCCCATTCCTCTAGATCCGTAAGCTTCCTTTATTGATCTAACCAACACGATATAGATTTCAGCCAGCCCATATCACATATCTCTATGATTGCGTTGAAACAAATCCTAAGAAACAAGCAAACCACTGACATGCGTTGCTCTTTTTACTTTCTCTACACGTACTATGTACATTGTATAGAGAAGGTATTGTATTGCATCCAAAAATTCGATATCGAGATTTCACCGGAAATATAGATGTTTCGATACCCCCTAAACAAAAAAAACATTTTTTGAAAAAGTTCCGTGTGAGAAGCATAGCTCAAAAACGAAAGGTCCGTTGAATACCAAACTTGATTTTTAAGTTCAGTATCCTCCAAGGATGCGACACGAAGATTTTCAAGAGAATCTTCTCCCACTCGCAATTACCATTTATATGGAAAAACATTAGACAATTTTGATTTTCTCAAAAATGACAAATAATTTTTATTAAAATCTCTTACTTTCAGATATTTACATGACAAATAAAACGTATATCAAGGATAACTGGTAAACCATGAGAGATTGACAAAAACTGTAGATCTCCTTAAAGTACACAATTCATGTCATATACCTTTCTTTCTTGGAGTTGACCGTTTTTGAGATATATCTTGTTATTGGTTTCAGTTTTAAAATACTTAAACTTTTCTCAACTTGTCAACTGTGGCTACAAAGAAACTGATTTCATTCGGGGTCAGAATGCATATTTACTTCTAAGAACGCATCTAAGGGTAGATTAGATTGGATTTTCCAAACAGAATGCAGAAGTTGTAGTCACACCTAAGGACAAGTTAATCAGCGAGATGTAGAGGCTGTCTCCCGAGACTGTTTTTCCTTTATGTATGTAGATTTTGATTGAGGAACGATGCTTTGTCACTATCACATCGTAATTAACTTTGGAGAACAAAAGCTTTACGTCATTTTGGTGGCCAGCCACATCAAAGAGTGAATTGCAAGAACCTCTGCGCTCCATGTTAATTGGGTAGAGAAGGAGAGTGAATGGCTTTCGAAATTTCCAGCGGAAATCATTTTCTACGTAATGGAGGCCATTTTCTTTCGATAGAGTAAAGGCTCCGAAATTCACAAAGAAAATATACGAGGGTATCCCAGAAGTATCTTACCTAACAAAGAAAACATAGAAAAATAAGTAAAATATCCTTATTTCGCTATATAGTCTCCCTTTAGATCGATGCAGTTAACTAACAGCCTTCTAACGTGCATCTTAGAAGACTATACGTGCTGAATAAAGCATACTGTGTCCACATATAGGTACTATACATATGTTAGAACTTTGGCGCTCAACTGCGATAGGACACCAATTCATCTTGTGAATAATACATCAGCAAACAGTAAAAAATCTGATGTGTTACACTCACATGACTTTCAAGCCGTTCTATAAACCACTTCTTAAGAGTATTCTTTCTGCACCTTGTTAATCAAGGTATTCAGCACAATGTTCTTATTACTTAGTTCCTTATAAGTAGGAAGAAAATAAGGGAATACACTAGGCTAAATAAATAGACAAATGTTTTAAAAGCTGTCGTTATGCGATTGTCATTACAAATGGCTTCTTTTCTTGGCCAGGAGTAGAACAAAAGAAAAACGGACACTCCCGTCTGAGAAAAGTATAAGTACTTCACAACTGAAACTAATAACAATAAATACCTCGAAAATGGTAAGCTCCACGAAAAAAATGTATATTTTGTTTATAAGTTTTGTCTATCTCTTACAGTTTATTAGTTATGCCAAATTAAGCACAATTCATCCAGAATAAATAGGTCTTTAGAAGCTATTCCCAGAAAATTCAAGATATACATTTTATTTGTCACGTAAAAATCTTTAATATACAATAATTTAATCAAAATCTTTAGAGTCATTTTTAAGAAAATCAAAGTTTTCGAAAAAAGTTCCATGTAAAGGGTAGTTTGGGGTGGGGGTATTTTTCTCAATATCTTCCTGTCGCATCCCTGGAAGATACCGAACTTAAATACCAAGTTTGGTATTTTAGCTACTTTTCGTTTTTGAGTTATCGTGTTCACGGACACATGGACACACACACACACTGACCTTTTTCTGGAAATGCTTTTTTTTGGATTCAGGGGGTCCTAAAACATATATTTCCGGTGAAATCTCGACATCGAATTTATGGGTGGAATGCAATACTTCTCTATCCCTATGTACATTGTACATACGGGGCAAGAGAAAGTAAAAAATCTGATGTGTACCATTCACATGATTTTTTCCATATCCCTGCAGCAAATAATTCTTAAAAAGCCTACACTTCTATATACTTTATGCTAATCAGAAAAAAATAGCAGAAATAGTCTTATTACTCGCTTCCTTGTAAGTTGAAGCAATATAAGGCACAACCGTAGGTTAAAGTGATAGTCAAAAGCTGGTTGCTATGTCAATGAAGTTCCTTTGTTTATATGGATAAAAGTTGACAAGTTCATGTATGAGAAAAGTATACTTTTTCATAGCAGAAACCAAAAATAAGCAATGTCACAAAAACGACGAACTCCACGAAAAAAATGTATATAACATAAATTGTGTGTTTTAATGTGCTCTACATTTTTTGTGTCGTAAGATTTCGTTCATCTGTTACGGTTTAGCAGTTATTCAAAATTTAGTAAAAATCATCCTGAATAAACTACTCTTCAGAGGCTATTCCCAGAAAAGTCAAGATATACATTTCATTTGTCAGGTAAATATCCTTAATATAGGAAATTTTACTCAAAATCGTTAGAGCCATTTTGAGAAAATCAAAATTTTCGAAAAAAGTTCCATGTAAAGGGTAGTTGGGGGTGGGGGGATTTTTTCTCAAAATCTTCGTGTCGCATCCCTGGAAGATACTAAACTTAAATACCAATTTTGGTATTTTACCGACTTTTCGTTTTTGAGTTATCTTGTTCACAGACACACGGACACACACACGGACCTTTTTGTGAAAAGGTGGAGTGCAATACTTTCTTTATACACTATGTACATAGTGCGTATAGAGAAAGTAAAAAAATGCTTTTTTTGGCTATTGGGGACTCTAAAACATATTTCCGGTGAAATCCCGGTATCGAATTTTTTGGTGGTGTGCAATACTTTCTCTATACACTATGTACATAGTGCGTATGGAGAAAGTAAAAATCTGATGTGTACCATTCACATGACTTTCTCCATATCCCAGCAACAAATAATTCTTAAAAAGCTTATACTTCTATTTACTTCATGCTAATCAGAAAAAATTAGCAGATATAGTCTTATTACACGTTTCCTTGTAAGTAGAAGCGAAATAAGGGACAACCGTAGGGTTAAAGTGGTAGTCAAAAGCTGGTTGCTATGTCAATGAAGTTCCTTTGTTTATATGGATAGGAGTTGACAAGTTCCTGTATGAGAAAAGTATACGTTTTTCATAGCGAAAACCAAAAATAAGGAATGTCACAAAAACGACGAGCTCCACGAAAAAAAAAATTATATAACATAAATTGTGTGTTTTAAAGTGCTCTACATATTTTGTGTAGTAAGTTTTTGTCCATCTCTGACGGTTTAGCTGTCATTCAAAATTTAGTAAAATTCATCCAGAATAAACTACTCTTCAGAGGCTATTCCCAGAAAATTCAAGATATACATTTCATTGTCAGGTAAATATGTTTAATATACGACATTTTAATCAAAATCGTTAGAGCCATTTTTGAGAAAATCAAATCACACACACACACACACACACACACACACACACACACACACATACAACACGGACCTTTTTGTGAAAATGCTTTCTTTGTATATTGAGGACCCTAAAACATATATTTCCGGTGAAATCTCGGTATCGAATTTTTGGTGGAATGGAATACTTTCTCTATATACTATGTACATAGTGCGTATGGAGAAAGTAAAAATCTGCAGTACTATTATAAGACATTTTTACTTTCTCTATACTCACTATGTAGATAGTGAATATGTATTGCACTGCACCAAAAAATTCGATACCCAGATTTCACCGGAAATATATGTTTTAGGACCCCCTGAATCCAAAGAAAGCATTTCCAGAAAAAGGTCCGTGTGTGTGTCCGTGTGTCTGTGAGCACGATAACTCAAAAACGAAAAGTCGGTAAAATACCAAACTCGGTATTTAAGTTTAGTGTCTTCCAGGGATGCGACACGAAGATTTTGAGAAAAATCCCCCCACCCCCAACTACCCTTTACATGGAACGTTTTTCGAAAATTTTGATTTTCTAAAAAATGGCTCTAACGATTTTGATCAAAATATCTTATATTAAATGTATTTACCTGACAAATAAAATGTATATTTTGAATTTTCTGGGAATAGCCTCTGAAGATTACTTTATTCTAGATGAATTTTTCATAACTACAAAACCGTAATAGATGGACAAAAACTTAACCCACAAAAAACGTAGAGCACATTAAAACATACAATTTATGTTATATACAATTTTTTCGTGGAGTTGATCGTTTTTGAGATATTCCTTTTCTTTGGTTTCATATTTGAAAAACTTATACCTTTCTCATACAGGAATTTGTCAACTCCTGTTAATACAAAGGAACATCAGTCATATAGCAACCAGCTTTTGGCTTTCCCTTTAACCTATGGTACTCCCTTATTTCGCTTCTAGTTACAATAAAACAAGAAATATGAATATTTCTGCTAATTTTTCTCGATTAGCATGAAATAAATAAAAGATAAGCTTATTAACAATAATAATTTATAGAGATATAGAGAAAGTCATGTGAATGGAACACATCAGATTTTTACTTTCTCCATACGCACTATGTACATAGTGTATAGAGAAAGTATTGCACTCCACCCAAAAATTCGATACCGAGATTTCACCGGAAATATATGTTTTAGGGTCCCATATATCCAAAAAAAGCATTTTCACAAAAAGGTCCGTGTATGTGTGTGTGTGTGTGTGTGTGTCCGTGTGTCTGTGAACACGATAACTCAAAAATGAAAAGTCTGTAAAATACCAAACTTTGTATTTAAGTTTAGTATCTTCCAGGGATGCGACACGAAGATTTTGAGAAAAATCCCCCCACCCCCAACTACCCTTTACATGGAACTTTTTTCGAAAATTTTGATTTTCTCAAAAATGGCTGAAACGATTTTGAGTAACATTTGCTATATTAAGGATATTTACCTGACAAATAAAATGTATATCTTGAATTTTCTGGGAATAGCCTCTGAAGAGTAGTTTATTCTGGAGGACTTTTACTGAATTTTTAATAACTGCTAAACCATAAGAGATGCACAAAAACTTACTGCACAAAAAATGTAGAGCACATTATAACACACAATTTATGATATATACATTTTTTTCGTGGAGTTCGTCGTTTTTGAGACATTCCTTATTTTTGGTTTCTGCTATGAAAAACGTATACTTTTCTCATACAGGAACTTGTCAACTCCTATCCATATAAACAAAGGAACTTCATTGACATAGCAACCGGCTTTTGACAATCACTTTATCTTATGGTTGTCCCTTATTTCGCTTCTAAATACAAGAAAGTGAGTAATAAGGTTATTTCTGCTAATTCTTTCTGATTAGCATAAAGTAAATAGAAGTATAAGCTTTTTAAGAATAATTTGTTGTAGGGATATGGAGAAAGTCATGTGAATGGTACACATCAGATTTTTTTTAAATATGTAATATGTACACATATTTGGTAATGTTAGCTAATTGTACAATTCATTTATTAATTACCGTGCCAACAAGTTCAGCAAGCTGTTATAGTATGAGTTTGACAGGTCATTAATACTTACAGTACAATTAGGAAATAGCGTAACAGACATGTGCTACTTCACGTAAAGAATCTATTGCAATTCATAAACAAAAGGTGTATAAGAAGGCTTTGTCCACATAATTTAGATATAGCCTTTCATTTGTTCAATAAAATATTGAAAAGCAATTTCGATTTGTTATTACTTTCTCTATAGGCACTTTGTACATAGTGTAGAGAATGTATTGCACTCCACCAAAAAATTCGATACCGAGATTTCATACATGCTTTAGAGTCCCCTTTATCTAAAAAAAGCATTTTTGGAAAAAGGTCCGTGTGTGTGTGTGTGTGCGTCCGTGTGTCTGAACACGATAACTCAAAAACGAAAAGTCGGTAAAATACCAAACTTGGTATTTATGTTTAGTATCTTCCAGGGATGCGACACGAAGATTTCGACAAAAATCCCCCCACCCCCAACTACCCTTTACATGGACCTTTTTTCGAAAATTTTTATTTTCTCAAAAATGGCTCTAACGATTTTGATTAAAATTTCGTATATTAAAGATATTTACTTGACAAATAAAATGTATATCTTGAATTTTCTGGGAATAGCCTCTGAAGAGTAGTTTATTCTGGATGAATTTTACTAAATTTTGAATAACTGCTACACCGTAAGAGATGGACAAAAACTTACTTCACAAAAAATGTAGAGCAGGTTAAAATACACAATTTATGTTATATACATTTTTTTCGTGGAGTTCGTCGTTTTTGCGACATTCCTTATTTTTGGTTTCTGCCATGAAAAACTTATATATTTCTCATACAGGAATTTGTCAACTGCTGTCCATACAAACAAAGGAACTTCAGTGACATAGCAACCAGCTTTTGATTATGACTTAAACCTATCGTACTCCCTTATTTCACCTCTACTTACAAGGAACCAAGTAATATGGCTATTTCTGCTAATGTTTTACTGATTAGCATGAAGTTAATAGAAGTATAAGCTTTTTAAAAATAATTTGTTGCAGGGATATAGAGAAAGTCATGTGAATGGTACACATCAGATTTTTTTTTTTTTTTTTTGCAGTTTTTTCCAGTGCCTCAAAAAGTAATTGTTAACCACGAACTGTAAGTTACTTATCAGATCTCGAATGCTTGGGAAAACTCTGCGGGCCTCGTATTCCCAATTTGATTCTCGACCTGATAAGTATTACATACAGTTCTTAATACGAAATACACTATTATTTTTCACTTGTACTTTATCTCTTCTCTTGAATACACTTAATGCTTTTAAATACGGTGTATAGGCAAATATATATAAAAATAGACTTATAAAATAATAAAGATTTTAATTGTTTCGAGTATCATCATCGTCCTTGACAAAATTACATACAGAGAGTCGAATGTCTTAAAACAGCAAATAATGAACGATGACTGCACTGCTTTGCTCTATTTCATTGTAATAAGATATTTGATTTAATCTTTTACACTATTCAATAACGTTCTTACAGGTATTTTCATTCGTTTCATTTTTATCTTATACACTGTTTTGAACATCTGGGAACCGTTTCAAGAAGGTGTGAATTATAAATTTACAAAAGTACAGGAAATGCTATTGTAACTACAAATTACAAATGTTTGTATTTCACAAAAGATTTAGAAATATCCCTGTATTATAACATTAATTAATATAGAGATGCTTCGTTTAAATAAAGTAGGTGTTGTGTTTCAAAAAAAGGCAGATTAAGTAGACCTAAAGTGGTGAAGGATTATTACTATGAATTTTATGAAGAACTGAGAAGAAATTCTAGACGCAATAAAGCAGAAAAATATATTTTATTTGGAGCTATTGCAAATAAGGTTACAAGGCTGAGAAACTGTGAGTGGGTGGAAATCCATAGAAAGGCACTATTACTAGATCTTGTCTATTAAATAAAGATGTGTTATCTAAAGGATATACTATATAGGCATCAATAATACTACTTTTTTCGTAAAATATAGGTTTAACTTTTGTGTGCAATCTCCACGCATAAAACATGTGCTAAGCATGTTTCATATAGCTACATTTCCTGCTGTTATAACGGTGTAACGAACCATTGAGATCCAAACGCCAACATGTCCCCGTGGCTGAGATACATGTGGCACCATTTCCTTGCAGCCAATCACGACCGCAGACGGTATGATGCAATTATCATGTAAGCGGGTAGTTAACGCGCCAAAGACAACACTTCATGGTGAGCAGTTTATTGATCTGCCTCTACATTGTGTCTTATATTAGTAATACTGATTATCACGAAATTATCACACCACGACGAATTAGGACAAAAGTGAGAAACCCATAAAATTGGAAGCGTCGAGAGAAAACCTTTACCTACAGTTTCGCAGATGCAGATGCGAATGTTTATGTCAACGGGGAACATCCAAGTGCAAAATGTGTGCTCACGCTTACGGTGCACAGAATTCATATTGCATCTCCTTTCTCCCTTACCTTGAAAACGTTTCAAGGTTGATTGATTGGAAAAATATCTCGTTCGAAACATAATGAGTGCAGAGGTACGATTCCATTTTTAAAATTAGTGTGTTCACATTCATACAACGTGAATCAAATTTCAGTATGAAATCAAAATGGTAAAAGGATTGAAAGTATTACTTCCTCTACACGTAATATGCACATGGTGTACAGAGAAGATAATGTATTGCAACCAAAACTTCGATACCGAGATTTCACCGAATTTATATGTTTTAAGATAGCCTGAATTTAATAATAATAATAATAATAAAAAAAACAAAAAAAACAGTTTTTAGAAATATGTCCAAGTGTGTGCGTGCGGGCAGCATATCTCAAAAATGAAAAGTCCGTTAACTACCAAATTGGTATTTAAGTTCAGTATCTTCCAAGAAGACACGAAGATTTTCAAGAAAATTCCCCACCCTCAATTACCCTTTACATAGATTTTCTCAAAAATGACTAACGATTTTAATTAAAATGTCGTATATTAAAGATATTTATATGACAAATAAAATGTACATTTTGAATGTTCTGGGACATCTTTATTCTGAATGAATTTTTCTGAATTTTGAGTTACTGATAAACCGTAAGAGATTGACAAAAACTTACTATATAAAAAATTCAGAGCTCGTTAAAACACAACTTTATGTTATATGCATTTTTGGCGGAGTTGACCGTTTTTAAGATATTCCTTGTTATTGATTTCATTTTAAAATACTTTTACTTTTCTCATACAGAAACTTGCCAACCCATGACCACGCAAAAAGTCGGATATCTATACCATAGCAACCACATTTTAAAGCATTTGACCGTTGGTTTAGCCTAGTGTTTCCCCTTAGTTCCTTCTAGGTAGAAGGGAAATTTGATTTATTCTAGTTCCCTATTAACAATAATTTGTTGTAGAGAAAGTCATGTGAATGGATTTATCTGCGTAAGTCTCTTAGATCATTACAGATAATTGGGATTATTTCTATATTACGTGTAATAATGGTTTAAACGCAAAGCTTAATACAAAATCAAAATAATTATTTTTGTTTTATTTTTGATGAAGTAATTTGTATTTAAATCAGTCCTGTACACTACGGAATGGAATAAAAGAAATATGCCCTATTCATAATATAGTTAGATAAATAAAACATGGAACTACATACCTAAATACTATTGCTAATTGCCAATAATTAACTCTTAGTGATTATAGTATTGTAACAAATGTCTTTATTGACTCAACATTTAACATTTGGTTACAAATAAAAAGCTTAATTCATTGCCACAAACAGTACTCTCTACGCTTCGACATGTAGACAGTTGATGGCTTTCTCACGTCGTTGCTGGCACGCCACTGCGCTCTTTAGCAATCCAGCCACTCGCGACTCATTACACATTCTAGCATGCAAATCTTCCTCCTTTTATAGCTAGAAAATGACTGTCACAAAACTTTCTGGAAGCTTGTGAAAACCTAAGCTTCTGGAAGAATGCAGGCCGTTCTACGTTCCAAATTCTCCGGTTAACGGCGGCCTGAGTTGTTTCAAATTTCTATGTGGATTTAATGCAGATATTTACAAAGTTCAAATACATTTTTAAAACAACTACTTATTCTTGGTTTTATCTAATGCCTTGGTTACTATAACGCATATGGAGATGCCATTGATAGTTTGTCTTCTAAAAACAGTATGTACTAAACATTATGTGCTTTCTTCACTTCCTTAAAATTTACTGAAAGTGGAAACGTAGGGGTTTGCATCTAGGTACCACTGAGTAGAGGCAGCAGGATTCCAAGTTAATAGCAGTACGGAGTTTTAAGGTGTAAGAGACACCGGGTGGGGTCGGCACACAAACTGTCCGCTCAGACGACTAGTGAGGGGATGCAACTTAATTTACCTATGTACCAAATTATTGCCAGGATATTTTGTCGAAAGCATCGAAGGTGGGGCAGTTTTGAGCAGTAATTTCTATCAAAAATGGATTTGGAGCTTTTTCCTACTGATGGTGATGCGGAGAAGAATTCGGTAGGAAATTCACCCCAGATATTTCTCAAAATGTATATTGTTGTATATTCCATTAAATGTGGCCATGATAAAAGTGACTAACTACATATCTATAAACCAAATAGTTGTATACAAATGTTGTGAATACTTATATGCATTAATATATAGTTACATCGTTCTGTTGTAATACCACAGGTATCGCAACTTATAAACGAACATATTTGGAGGTTGCGCTAATTAAGCGTGAACGGTTTTGGATCCCCTCTCGCTGTCATTCGTCAAAACGCTTATGTTTACTGTAGCAACAGGTCTCTGCGTGTCCGTGAAGCCCGGGTCAGTCTTAGACAAGGTTTTCTTCGTAATGCATTCAAAAGTCGCTGATTTGTGGTAGGGGCACATTGTTGTGCTAGTCCTTCATTGATAGTGGAAAGGTGCAAACAAAAAGGGCTTACCGTAAATAAATCGTGTGGGGGCCATATAACACAGCTACACAAATGGAAATACATGTTTTGAGACCTCCTGAATCCAAAATAAGCATTTTTAGAAAAAGGTCCCCGCGTCCAATAACTCGAAAACTCGGTAAAATATCTAACTTGTATCTTCTAAAGATGAGACACGAAGATTTTATGGAAAATTCCCCCATCCCAAGCCACCCTTTACATCGTAAAATATTCGAAAAATGTTATATATCAAAATGGCTCTAACAATTTTCATTAAAATGCCGTATATTAAATATATTTACAAGACAAATAAAATTTAATTCTCTAGGAATGGCCTACAAAGACTTCTTTATTAAGGATGAATTTTGCTTAAGTTTGCATAACTGCTAAACCATAAAAAATAAAAAAAAAAGTATTACACAAAAAATGTAGATCCCGTTAAAATACAATTTATGTCACACATTTTTTCGTAGATTTGGCCATTTTAGACATCCGTTTTTATTAGTTTCAGTTTTAAAATACTTAAACTTTTCAGATATATTAATTTGTGAACTCCATGCAAAGAAATGGATTTTATTCCACATCCAACAAGCTTTTAAAATATCGTTTAGTCTAGTGTATTCCTTTATTGGCAAGAAAGCAAGTAAGGAGATCATTTTGCTAATGTTTGTTTTGATTGACATGAAGTAGATAGAAAAATAAGTTTTAATAGTATTTTGTTACCGAGTTGTAGAGAAAGCCATGTGAATGGAATATTTCAGATGTTTATACTAACGCATATGCTTTTTGCTAATGTTTGTCTCGATTAGCATGAAGTAGATAGAAAAACAAGTTTTAACAGTATTTTGTTACTGAGATGTAGAGAAAGTCATGTGAATGGAACATTTCAGATGTTTATACTAACGCATAATTATTGTAGAAAAAAGATTACATTGTGTTCTCTCAATGTTTTAAAAGTTCATAATTTATTTCCCAAAATTTGTTTGCAAGAAACCATTTAAATTTGGTCGTGCTGATTAGTAAGCATGCGTCTGTCCATTTATAGATTCAGTTAATCTGTAGTTTAAATGACCCAAGTGGGGAAAATTATATATTTTCTTAAAGCTTTGAGTTCATAGCATTTTATTGAGAAAAACACACAACACAGATGCATTAGCTTAAGGACAATTCCAAATTTCTATTTACGGACGAACTGGTTTTAAGTAACACATAACACACATGCACTCTAGCATTCGCATTCAAACACTACATTCTGAGTATTCCGTGGAATGTTCTGGATTAAAGACAGCTTTCTCGAGCCCAGACAGAAATCTAATCTGGAAACCCTCATATAGAAGGCAGGTGTTCGACTGAGCTGCAGAAGTACTCATAGCACTTAGTGTTTGTTTTCAAGTCTTGGTGTTTAATTTAGTAACATCTGCTTGTCGGTATGTAGTCCCCTTCACAGTTCTGCATAGGCAAAGCTTTTGGCATTCGCGCTATCCGGAATAAATTCCAAATTCCACCTGGTCATTTTAAAATCATGTAAAATGCAACGTTATCTACAATTATCGTTTCTTGAATGCGATTTGATGATAAATAAAATCTTATATAATCCATTCACATGACTTTCTCTGCCCATTTTGCAACAAATTGTTACAAAAGTTTATTCTTATCTACACTTCATGCTAATCGAGATAAGCATTATCAGAAATGACTTTATTACTTGGTTCCTTATAGGTTAAAAGGAAATAAGAGAATATACAGGCTAAAGCTACTGTCAAATCTCTTAAAACCCGGTCGCTATTAATACAATTTAAACCCGCTTCTCTCTGCACAAGCAAAATCAGAAAAGAGAATAAAATTTCTCACTTGAGAAAAGTTTCAGTATTGGACATTTTGGGACCAATAACAAGGAATGTCTCAGAAATTGTTAACGAGATATTCCTTGTTATTAGTTTGAAAATGTCCAATAAACTGTGTGTTTTAATGAGATCTACATTTATTGTATAGTAAGTTTTTGTCTATATTTTTGTCTACCAGTTACACAAAAGTCATTCAGAATGAAGATTTCAGGTGATAATCCTAAGAAATTCGGAATAGACGTTAGAGTCATTTTTGAGAAAATTAACAATTTCGAAAAAGAAATTTCCCATGTTAAAGGTACATTTGGATGGAGGAATTTTGCTGAAAATCTTCGTGTCGCATCCTTGGAAGATACTGAAATTAGATACTAAGTATTAAACTACTTTTTTAAATCATGCTGCCCAGAAAAATACACACACGCGTGCGCTCATCTTTTCTAAAAAAAATATATATATATATATACATTTTTTTTTTTTTTTTTTTTTTTGATTCAGCGGTCCTCGAAACTTACACTACCAGTGAACTCTCGGTCGAATACAATACATCCTCTACCTACTATGAATACTCCGCTTATACAAGTCAACTTGTTCCAATGGAGCGTTAAGCGGGATGAAGGGATGGATTGCCCAATCGATTTTGCCTTTTCTTACTCGTGTGGTATGCTGTACCAGAATGGCATCAGTGGAAATCGTGATAAAAGGGTGCCCGGCAAACGTTCACATTTCCAGCAACATCACAGCGTCAAGCGTACTTTTATTGCCTTTTAGTGTACATTGTACTTCGTACTAGAGAAAATTAAAAAGGGACGTTAATAATTTTTTTCTTTAAATAACAACTGAAGCTTTCCTGGCGACGTATTAATTCAAAATTTTGAAGTAATTTTTTTCTTGTTTTTGTTTTTATATTGAATTTAATTTACAATCATTTTCTTTATATACTTAACATGTTCGTATAAACATGACGAAATATAGATAACTATTTCTTTATGCTAGTCTCTGGTTGTATTAATAAAATTGTCTGAAATGTGAATCAATTGAACCAAACTTAGTTGTATGAGCTATTCTTTCTCCTCGTTGACTTATTTTCTTACTCCGTGTCTTGTATCGTCACTTTTTATGTTTGTTTTCCTCGGATGTTTGCTGTCATTTATCATTTTTTTTCCTCGCTTCGCCATTTCTTTCGTTGTCAGTCTGTAGAGCGCCCCTGCGGAATCTATCGGCCACACTTCAGTTGTCGGCAGAGTAGTTTATAATCCCATTTCCGCAAGAAAAGATTCCGCATCATCATAAGTCACAGTCGGAATGCTTTCTCCTACAAATGCTGGTACTGTCGTCATAAATCACCAAGTGGAAAAAGTTAATTACGTGAGCTGATGGATCACCAGACATTGCGTGATTTGTAACGAACTGAATAGACCTCAAGTGAAAATGCAGCAAGTTTTGGAGGGCATTGTAGATATTGTGTGGTCAATTGTCGGATGAAAGGCGCCATTTTGTTGATATTCAATTCATCTATCTATGAAGCTTGAAGTATTGCTGTTTATTTACGTTCTTTGTAGCAGAGGAATGCTTCACCAAAATGCTATAAAGGAATTTCACTGAGATACAGGTTTTTATATTCTCTGATCCCCTCATAAATGCCTTTTAAGAGAAGCATACACTTAAGCATGTGTGTATGTCTGTGAAGAGCATAAACTAGTCTTGCAAAAGATTATTCTTCTGTCTATTTCATGCTAATCAAGATAAACATTAGTATAAATTGTCAAATTATTAGTTCCTTGTAAGTATTAGGGAAATTAGGCTATTACGATAATCAAATCTTTTAAATATGGTCGTTACATGATTGAAATTCAGTGCTCTTTGTTTGGCCAAGTTCCTTTTGAGAAAATATTAAATATATTAAAACTGAAATCAATAACTGAGTATCTAAAAATGGTTAACCCCACAAAATCTATAGGACATAAATGGTATGTTTTAATGAGATCTACACTTTTCACTATCTCATCTACCTTTGATTATCTCAAACGGTTTACCATTTATACAAATGTTATCCGGAATGAAGAGGTCTCCAGAGCTATTCTCATAAAATTCAAGATATATGAACCATGTATGTTTCGTGTAAATATCTTTAATAGAGAGTATTTATACAAAATCGTTAAGAGCTATTTTGAGAAAAACAAAATTTTCGAAAACATTTCCTTATAAAGAGTAGTTTGAGATGGGGGATGTTCTTGAAAATCTTCGTGTCACATCCTTGAAACATAGTAAACTTAAATACCAAGTGTGGTGTTTAACCAAGTTTTCGTGTTCACACGCGTGCACACACGCGCGCACAGACAAGCGCGCGCGGGTCTTTTTCTAAAATTCTTGTGTGTTCCATTCATTTGAGTTTCTCTATCTGTTCTGCAAACAAACTGTCCTTACAAACGACTGTTCTGTAATCTACATCATGCTAATTTAAATAAATCTTACCAGTCTCTTACGGTTTACTAGTTATGCCAAATTAAGCAAAATTCATCCAGGATAAGCAGGTCTTCAGAAGCTATTTTCAGAAAATACTAGATATACATTTTATTTGTCAGGTAAATATCTTTAATATACGATATTTTAATCAAAATCGTTAAGTCATTTTTAAGAAAATCAAAATTTTCGAAAAAAGTTCCATGTAAAGGGTAGATTGGGGTGGGAGGATTTTTCTCAAAATCTTTGTGTTGCATCCCTGGAAGATACTAAACTTAAATACCAAGTTTGGTATTTTAGCTACTATTCGTTTTTGAGTTATCGTGTTCACGGACACACACGGACCTTTTTCTGAAAATGCCTTTTATGGATACAGGGGGTCCTAAAACATGTATTTTCGGTGAAATCTGGGTATCGAATATTTGGGTGGAATGCAATACTTCTCTATCCCTGTGTATATTGTACATACGGGGCCAGAGAAAGTAAAAAGTAAATCTATTGTAAACCTAGGGTTATAATATTAGACCAAAATTTTAAACTTTTTACTGTAAGGGACTTTTTTGTGATGTGACAACAACATAAACAAACTTGAGAATAACCTCCAAACCATTAGAAACAAACGATGAAATTTGCACTGCAACTTATTTGCATTATATTACATCTGTGGCATTTTAAATTATTTATTCCATATTAGTATGGAATTTCAAACTTTTAGTCATACCTCTCCTTAAAATAGTACCGTCTTCTAATACAACCTTGTTTTTATGTATAATTTTACACCCTTTTGTTTGTTAGAATAAAATTGCCTTGTATATATCTAGTACATAGCTTATATAAATTTTCAACTTGCTGGAAATGTTTCACAAGAATTTTATATGCTGATGTTTCATCCCCTTGTGAATGTGTGAAGTGAGACATATATATGCGAGTCAGACAGAGATGAAATAATAAGACATGAAACAAAGTGTGGAGTTGCTCAGAACAAAGAGCGTCAGCTGTAGAAAACTCTTCCTCGACATAAACCTCATTCCTGACGAAATTTAGAATCCCCCTCTCTTTGACAGGAGCTCGTGAATTACTGAAATAAGTTTTTTTACTCCATTTTCTTGATGCGTGTTTCCCAAGAAGAAAGCGCTGTTTTACGACAAGCATTAGCATACAGACAATCTTGAACTGAGATGTAATGTAAACTTTTGCTTATGCTCTCCCGTCCATTTATCAAAACATCAGAGCTGACCTTAATTGCTATCATTTCGAGTTTCAGAATAAACAGACAGCCAAGCAAAAACTTTTCCAGTCCTGTTTTAATAAAACAGCGTGAGCAAAGGGGGTGGAATATTTTAATGCGATTTCAAAGGCTTCTTTCGGTTCAATTTAGTAGTATAAAAGAACCGTTGCGTGAACATATTCGAAATCTCAGTAAACATCTTGATCACCACGGTCCGCATTTGGGCGCTCGCGGAATCATGACCCCATGGGTACTTTGGGGTTTCCCCGGGTCGCTAGACAAATGCTAAGTAGATTCGTCATATACCTCAAAGTTCCCGGTCCATTATTTCCCGTTCTCATCATTTCCTAATCATCTATTTTAGTTAAAAGACCCGGTGACGATATTCTACGTGTTGAGGTTGGACGGTGGCTTGCGCATTCTAAAAGGATTATCATGGGGTCGTCATGGGGACCATCAGATTGTGAGCCACTTTCGGTCCGCAGGGAGGTTCGGGTCTCGTAAGCATGGTCAGGGAAGCATGGTCGAAAGCTTTCACTGTAGCAGTCAGGCCTCCTCAGGCTTGCGCTCATCGTCATCTGATCTGGTCGACTTTCGAATCTCTTCCCTCATCCCTACCTCCCTAGTGTCATGTAACAGGACAAGGACTTATGTCTGATAAACTGGCACAGTGTCCTGGAGACACAATCGTATGATGACATAACTCACACAACTGTGTACAGTAGATTTCTAGGAAAAGTACCGATACTTTCAAGTGTGTTTCGTTCCCTTGTGAATGTGTGAAGTGATATATATATATATATATGCGTGTGTGTGTGTGAGTCAGACACTGGTGAAATAATAAGACATGAAACAAAGTGTGGAGTTGCTCAGAATAAAGCGCGTCAGCTGTAGAAAACTCCTCCTCAACATAAACCTCATCCCGGACGAAGTCTTTGACAGGAGCTCGTGAATTACTGAAATAAGTTTTTTTATTCCTGTCCGCTTTACTCCATTTTCTTGATGCGCGATTCCCAAGAAGAAAGCGCTGTTTTACGACTGGAGGCACCAAGCATTAGCATACAGATGAATCTTGAATCTTGAACTGAGATGTAATGTAAACTTTTGCTTATGCTCTACCGTCCATTTATCAAAACATCAGAGCTGGCCTTATTTGTTATTTCTAGCTTCAGAATAAATAGACAGCCAAGCAAAAACTTCTTTGCGTTCGTTTTAATGAAACAGCAAGAGCAAAGAGGGTGCAATATTTTAAAGCGGTTTCAATGGACAAGATTGCTTTCGTTTTAAAAACTGCTCATGGTTAATGTTCTTCAGGTTTATTTTGTTTAGCTAATATTAGTTATGACAAATTTGTATTTAGGAGCAATTAAGTATCCAAGTCACCAAAAATAAGATTATATAAATCCATCATCAGACCTATATTACCTGGGTACTTAATGAAACAAGTAAAAAAAAAATAAAAGCCTAAGGGTATTTGAAATAAGGATATTGCGGATTATATTTGGAGCACTGAAACAAAATGATAATACATGGAGAATATGTCATAATAACGAATTAAATTAATCAAAACTGAAAATATCATTAATCACAGAAAGGCTTAAGATTAAGTTGATTTGGACATATAAATAGGACCCAGGATGATAGAATGGTTAAAAGAATATACAAATGGACCCAATGAACAAGACCAAGGGACCGTCCTAAAAATAGATGGTTAGATGACATTAAGGATATGAAAATAAAAAGCTGGCCTATTGGCGTAAAAGATAGAAAAGTCTGGAAACAAATTGTCGAGAAAGCCAAAACTTTTGTAAAGTTGTAGTGTCTTAGTAAGAAGAACAATATCAGATTTGAGCGTTTAGATAAACGAAGATTATTAATTAATAAAGGTTTATTCAATTTGGTACCGAGAATGGCATTACGATGGTTTTTATTATCTTCTTCCAATATGACAGCACCTCCTTCTTTGTCGCCCTCCGTGGTGTAATGGTTACCATGCTAACTTCTAATACCCAAGGTCGCGGGTTCAAACTCGGCGGAGGACGATGGATTTTTTCGGTGTAGTAATCCTGAGCATGGCTTCCTTCGGAAGGGGAGTAAAGCCGTGAGTCCCGTGTCGTAGATTTACGGCACGTAAAAGAACCTCAAGCCTGACAGGAGAGGCCTCTGAATAAAATTAAGCGGTCCTTTACGCCCAATTTAGAATGGGACGCTGAGAACCACAGCAGTTAAAGAGCGTCCATAAATAACATGCCATTTCCAATTTACCTCCTTTAAATTTGTTAAAATAAACTGATTTATTAAATTAAACAGTTGCTTAAATATGGTTCAGAAATGTGTGCTCTGAATCATAGATTTATACTTATAGTAGTTGAATCTACTTCAGCAAATGATTTTATCAAATGAATTATTCATTTATTTGAAGAAAAATGTACATCAGTTGACTGAAAAGCAACTGGTCTCTTAAACCGGATTATAGTAATTACTTCCGATGAAAGAAGTTAGTTAAAAACAACATTTATATGTCACATTAAAAGCATTAATAAATTAGCACTTCTTTATTCCTCAAATAGTACCTGTTGACTATAAGAATATAAGCATATTGTATAAGCAGTTCTAAAAATGAAATTATTACTAAAATAGCATTATTATTCATATCAACCTGCTTGAATTAGAAAATATTTTAATAGGGCTTCTGTGGAAAACATATTTGAAAGATAGCAAGGGGATAAAGGAGAGTAAATTAATTTCTAAACCTATTCACACTCCTATTCATGAATTAGCACATATTGAAATAATTACATCTCTAATTAAAGTTATTAAAAAGAAGATTTTTGTCGAATTATTGGGCATTAAAAAAGAGAGATTAGGTAACTCTATAGATGGGTTTCAATATTGGAGTATAACAGAATCGCTGCGTGACATAATTGGAATCTCACAAAATACCTTGATCACCGAGGACCGCATTTGAGAGGTCGCGGGTTCCTGACCTAATACGCATTTTAGGTCGCCAGGCAAATGCTGAGTAGGTTCATTATATCCCCCAAAGGTTCCGGTCCACCAGTTCCCGTTCTCATCATTTCCTAATCATATCTTTCGGTTAAAAGACCCGGCGACGATATTCTGCGTGTTGCGGCTGGACGATGGCTTGCACATTGTAAAAAAAAAGATACCCTGGCGTCGTCGGAACCACTCTATTGTGAGCCACTTTCGGTCCGCCGGGAAGCTCGGGTCTCGTAACGTAAGTATGGTTAGGGGCGGCATAGCCGTTAAGCCTCCTCTTTGCTTGCGCTCATCGTGATCCGATCAGGTCGACTTTTGAATCTCTGCCCTCATCCTTCCTCCCTGGTGTCGTGTAACAGGCACAACTACAAGGACTTATTTCTGATACACTGGTACAGTTTCCTGGAGACAAAATCGTGTATATTCCTAATCAAAATGACATAACTCGCCCGACTGTGTACAGTAGGTTTCAAGCAAAAGTACCAAAACTTTCATCATCACCATTATTCTCATGGTAGATCCTATGGCCTGTTCCGACTTAGAATTCAAACATCAAGTTCTAGAACAGTCGACATTTAGTGTGTAATTTAAGAATTATTATCATGCCACTTAAAAGGGGCCGTTCACACTGTTAATTTTACACTGATCTCGCAGATTAAACTGCAATTGTTATAGTGAAAATACATTTAAAACAAAAATACCCGTGTCTCGGTTTTCTCTCTCATTGAGTTTCTTATTCGCCTACATCTAAATATTCTAAGCTGAAACGACTGATTTATTTCTGTCTTCCACTCGACGATCAGCTGCCTGGTACACGTTAAAAACGCCTGGAATACCTATGCTCTTAAAAGCGTATTGGATAGGCCACGTTACCGAAAGGAAGGCGTTGAATATGCAACAAATGAAGGTCTGAATTGCAAACCGGTGATGCCTACACTTTCTGGTTAGACAATAATCCACCCTCTCACCGGGTGATATACGATTAGGTTAATCTTTTCTCTGCGCGTTATGTCAAGGTAATTCGGGCAAGTACTGGACAAAATTAGCACACTGCTCATACTGTTCTGACGGAGCATCGAGCGGAATGAGGGAGGAAAGGAGGATTGCCAAATCGGTTTTTCCTTTCCTTACTTACATGGTATGTTGTACCAGAATGGCACCAATGAAAATCGTCTTGCGACCCGAGTCCCCGTCAAACGTTCACATTTTTAAAAAATCACAGCGCCAGGCGTATTTTTAATGTCTTTGAGTGTATTATGCCAGACGCAGATAACGAACTTTGCTCGCACCAAGCCTACAAATATCTCGGTGAAGACCCAGTAAAGTTAACTCATAACCAAGAGTTCATTTAGGGAAAGATGAGAATATCGCCAAAATAGTTTCCTTTTCCCCCAGTGATTGATGTGCTCCATTCACATCACTTTCTCTGCCTGTATGTAAAATTATTGTTATTATTATTATTATTATTATTATTATTATTATAAATCAGCTTATTCGTTTATTTACTTCATGCCAATCAAGATAAGCATTTGTAGAAATACTCTTATTACTTGCTTCCTTATAAGTAGAAGGGAATAAGGGAGTATACTAACCTAAGCGATAGTCAAATCTTTTAAAAGCTGGTTGTTATACGAAATTCATTTCTTTACTTGCCAGGAGTTGAAAAATTCTCGTATAAGAAGAGTTTAAGTATTTTAAAATTCAAGCCAATATCAAAGAATATCTCGAAAATGGGCAGCTCCATTTTCATTCCATGTATCACCAGAGCCATCGTGGATGTTAAACACTAGTAGTAAAAGCGGGCGTTAAACGCTATAAAAAACAAAACAAAAACAGATCTGCATTTCAGTAACAATTTTTTCTATCTATTACGGTTAACCAATTATGAAAAAACAATCATAATGAAAAGGTCTTCACAGGCCTCTATCGTACAGCGCATCCAGGATTGTCTTCAGTCCCTCTCAGAGGCAGGTCAGGGTGTGGGTGCCTGATCACACTGGCGTTGTCGGGAATGAGGAAGCTGATTCTTCTGCCAAGAGAGCCACTCTATCTCCCAGGATTTTTCGTTCTTCCGTTCCCGAGAATGATCTGAGGGCGGTTTTTCGTGGGACCATTCTTACTCGTTAGGCGGCTGAATGATCCCAAATCAGCGACAACAAATTGCTGGTAATTAAGCCACTCCCGGAAGCCTGGAAAACCTCTTGTCGCGCTTCCCGCCGAGAAGAGGTCATTTTATGTCACCTATGTATCGGACACTGTCATTTTAGCCATTGTCATACACTGCGAGGAGAGCCAGCGCGCCGACCTTGATAGTAAAACACTGCCAGTTTTTATCTCCCCATCGCCTGTCATCGTGTTTAGCACATGCCCTCCTGGCATGCTGTACAACGTGTTTAATCCTTTATTCGACTGTACCTTATGATTGGCCTATATAGTTTTAGTTCCGTTTTACAGTTTTGGGAGTATGGAGTTTTATTTTATATTTTAGCCCACGAACCGTTTTTAACGTTTTAACTACATGGAGGTTATCTTACTTAGCTGGTTTTACCACGATCTTTTAGCAATAAGTTTAATTTTACGTTTTTATTTTACTTTATAGGGCGCTAATAATCATATAGGTTAGGCGCAGTTAATCCTTACGTCTCTCCCTCTCTCTTTCTCTTCTTAGGGTATTCCCAGAAAATTCAAGATGTACATGCTAATTGCCATGTATAATTTAATATTTTATTTCAGTATTTAAATCAAAATCATTAGAGCTATTTTTGAGAAAATCACAATTTTCGAAATTTTTGCCATGTAAAGGAGTTTTTGATAAAATCTTTGTGCCTTTAATCTTTTTTTTTTTTTCATAGTCTGCCTCCCTCCCCGTTTTTAGGACTGACACCCTCCTAATACTTACGAGCCGATGCCTAGGAGTCAGAAGTCAAGCATGTGCGTGAGGAAATGGATGATATGAATGCAAGCAAAATGGATTATGAGAAAGGTGATGGAGCATTTGGTGGAAAGAGTAGCGGGGGAAACCGGAGGACCCCGAGAACACCCGCTCAGACGTTGCTTCGTCCACCACAAATTTCCATTGCTGTCGCTTGGGGAACGAACCCGGGCAGCCTAGGTCGGAGGGGAACGGTTTAACCACTTGGCCACGGCGCCGCTCCTTGGAAGATACTAAACCTAAACACCAAGTTTGGTAATTTACGACTTTTCGTTTTTGAGCTATCGTGTTCAGCTTTTGCTAAAAAGAGTTTTTTTAGGGGGGGGATACAGGGGACACAAAAATGTATATATTTCTGGTGAAATCTCGGTATCGAAATTTTGGGTAGAATGCAATATCTTCTCACCTATGTATATTGTAAGCATATCGAATTTTTGGGTGGAGTGGATACCTTCTTTATCCATTACAATGTACTATGTACAGAATGTAAAACTTAGAGATAATCATTGCCCGTTTGTGAAATCTCTCGTTTAATGTTTTCAAATACCGATATATGCAACAAATTAAGTATCATTAATGATTTGTTCTAATTTTCAAGTAATTATTTTCTTATCAAACTGAGCCTATGGGAGAGAAAGCTCAGACACGGTTATTTTTATTTTACATCTACTTTCGCTACAAAAATTCCAAATCGCTCTGTAACATCAATGGGACAATGTTAGTTTTATTTGGTTTTTTTTCATTCAAGTTAAATATAGTTAGTTCTGATTACATTATTATTTACTTGATCAAGCAGTGCATGATTAGAAAACCCACTTAAAAAGGTAATTTAAATTGCTTCAATTTTCCATCTGCCAGGTTTATTTAATGCCAAATTTTCAGAATCATACAACAACATATGTTTAGCCTTCACCTTATTGAATTTAATTTGCCTATCAGTTCTATTTTAATCATATTATGTAACATGAACACATTGCATGTAGTTTAATTTTGTGTAATTTGTGAGCATCCATAAGGAGTTTATTCTTTGTTTGAGCTGATAAAACAGCAGCAAATAATATAGTATCTAATATTATACCACTTATTTTAAAATGAGTGTTTAACATTTCCTTCCATTCACATTTAGTTGGGTTTATATGTGTGGGTGTATGGAGGGGTTGGATCGCTCGCCCCCCACCTAGCGATCTGGGTTCAATCTAAAGAGTCCGCATGTGGAATTTGTGGTGGATGAAACGGCGTCTGGGCGAGTTTTCTCCGGATCCTCCAGTTTCCCCCACCAATCATTCCACCAATTGCCCTGTCGTCACCTTTCCTTTCATCCATTTCGCTTGCATTTCATATCATCCACTTCTTAACGTTCATCTCTGGCTACAGGCCGACGACTCGTTCCAGGTTCTCCATTCTGTGATTAGGTGTCGTTGGCTCCCCGACAGGCTTTTGATACCTAGGCACCCGCTTGTAAGTCCAAGAGGGGTGTCAGTCCTACATAAGAAGAACGTAAACTGACTATAAAAATAGTATAAACATTAAAAACGTAGGAGGCATTGTGCAACCCTGTCTTACCGCTTGGTTTATAATTAGTAGTGATGTCGATCGATCAAAAATTTTAGTCACTTATAGAAAATTATACAAAGTTCCTTCACAGTCTAGTCTATTTTAAGAAAATTCAAAGTATAAATCTTATATTTATATCTTAAAAAAATATGATACCTATTTTAATAAAAACAGATGCGTTTTGAGGGGAAATGTAAGCATCAAAAATGTTTCTACGTAAAGCGTAGTTTGGTGTGGGGAGATTGTTTTGCAACTATTCGTGTCGCATCGTCGAAGGATCTTTTTGGACTCAGGAGGGCCACCAACAAAATTCGGATGAATTCTGGACATCGAAATGTTGTAAGGAATGTAATACTTTCTCTATCAACCAGGTACTGGTAAAGAAACTAAATATCATTAAAAGTGCATACGATTAAAAAGCCTTTAAAACTTCTCAACATGTAAATATTGCTTGTTCTTAATATACATTAAAATAAAAACTTTCTCTTCGTTAATTCGGTTGATAATTTTAAAGAGAAGAGAAAGTTCTTTTGGGTTACTATTTTGCCGTGTAAGATTTGAGATGTTGCAATTTCCTGTCTAAAAGAATTTTATAAAAAAAATTATTACGGGAAATTAAACTTTGTAATTTTTTATTGTTAATTAAGTAAACTTCCGTGCTGAAAGCTTTATTCTTGAGCTCAACTATTGAATTTTGTTCTCAATGGTAATCCTAGCAGCCTTATGAGTAATTAAGAAAATTTAGGAATAAAGAAAATGTGTAGAATCTTGCATAACTGGTGTACGTTAAGCTATAGACCACTACGATATGTTCAATTTTGTAAATATACTGCGTATGAGCACAGAGGACTGCCAACATCTCTCTCTCTCTCTCAACCTGGTTGGTAATATCGGACGATGAATGAAATTTATGAAATGGTGCTCAACTAACCTCGGAGTCCACGGGGCTTAAAGTTACTCGACATACATCTTCTCAGGATAAGGGAAAATCCCGGAAGAAAAAAAAAAATAAAATAAAAAGCTTATCCGCGTAACTCACCCTAAGCGAGATCGAACTCACGACCTGTTGAATGTGAGGCATTCACACCACTACCACACTACCAACTATTGTTTTAGCGCAGGATAAACAAACCCCTTGATAAGTAACCAGCTTACTACTTCCTAGTTTCAAACGAACCGGTAGATGGAGAAAGAAGCAGTCAATGAGTGAACTGGTTGTGCCGATTCTTTGATTAATAGTACTGATTTCTTTTCTATACAGTTTAGATTACACAAAAATAATAAAAAAAAAAGCAACTCTGTGCTTTAATTACATTCTTTTACATTTGGAAGTATATCGTTTAATTCCGATGGAGCTATTTTCAACTGCGCCAAAATATGTTCGTCAGTCATTTGCAGAATGTATTTGTGAAAACAGTTGCTCAAAAAATACATAGAAGCAAAACTATTTTAGCTCCAAAGAGATTGCAACTGAGAGATTTAATTAGAATAACACTATATTAACTGCGGCACAAATATTTCAAAATCTTATTTTCCACGAATGTAGTCATAGCTGATTGTTGGCAACCATTGTTAAACGGCATTAGTGGACACCTGTGCCGGCGGCAAGTTCTTTTGACATCAACTGTGATTGTTGCATCTGTGCGAGTTAATTCATGTGTTGCCGGAAGGTTATTTAACGACGAAGCCCGGCACTGTTACACCTGAGTGAGTTAGTGACACCTGCGGTGGTTTGCACGTGAGACTGTTTCTAGAGATTTCCAGTCACCTGACCGAGAGCTATAAAAAGGGGAAAGAAGCCTTGCACAGTTTTTCGCTGGAAATGTTTTGCGAGCAATAATTAAGCGAGTTTCGAGGGAGATTCGTAGCATACAGTAATCCTCGCCGCAGCGAACGTCGAAAATAAACTATACGGCAGAGTTGTTAAAAAAAACAGAGGAAAGCTATTTGTTAGCAGATTCTGACTGTAATTAATTTGTGGAAGAAATATAAACTATTTGTTGGAGAGAACGAAAGTTTTCATTACAGTATTATGGTACAAATTCGGTCTTACTTGCAGGTTCCAAACATCCTTAGCTAATTAGATTATGGAATATACCGATTACATTCGTTGTTCTCATGTGTATTTTGAACGGATTGTAAAGAGGGGAAATGATACAGCAGCTCCTTTTGTAAGTGCCCCTTCTACAACTAGAACTACATGGCACTATTTATTTTTGATTTATTTATTCCCTTTCAACAAGACATAATTCCCAATTACTGAAAGTAACTGTCAACAAGGAAGGTAAATCTTTATACCTTAAGCTTAGAATCCACAATGACGACTTTTAAGTCGCAGTTCACTTGCTCATACACTTCATCAAGTCTCCTTCACCATAGATACTGAAGGGAATACCCTTTCCTACAAAGGTATTGTAGACAGTTGGCGGTAGGGTACAGAGTCGCAGTGCTGCACTGTAAATAACTATCTCAGATCACAGTGAAGAGTGAATTTGATAGAAGAATTATGACAGAAGAGTATTCGATATATTTCACTGTCAAATGCGACTTCTTTTAACTGCGCCCATAGATTTGTATCTGATCTGGTCGTGAATGCGATTTTTCTGTTTTAAATTTTGAAAAATTATTATGTTCCAGAAGTTGTGTTGCACGCTCCATTCTTGTGTGATTATGAATTGTCCAATTTTACCTATTATCACATTTCTACATCCCTAAGAAAATATTAAGATTCCGTTTACAATACCTTCTACGTATTTTAGATCTCGATGAATTTATTCAATTACACTTTGTGATAATGATGATCAAGATAATGATAATAGTGATCATAGTAATAGCAGACTACTACGCTTCTAATAATAATAATAATAATACTTACACTTAATTTATATTATTGAAATTCCTGGCCTATAATGTTCACATGTTCTTTATGATACGCAATATAATGACATATTATTATATTAGCCTTATATAACCCCCGTAAACTTGGCAACAAATAAGGCACCTTACATTTTTGTCAGAAGCAGTTCAGAAACATTGTTCCTCCCATTCGTCCTTAAATGTGTGTACACGTTCCCGTGGATTCTTATTATGATTTGGAGCAGCTATTTCACTGCGACAGACAGTCCACAACTGCATATCTCAGGGAAGGGTTGAATACACTGTAACGTTACGTAATACCCACTCATCATTTACAGGCCTATGACCCCTCCCCCTCCACATCTCTCCCCCTCCCTCTTCACCTTCCTCTCCCCCTCTCTCCACCTCCCTCTCCCCCTCCCTCCCTCTCTCTCTAGATATTTTTTTTGTCACCCTCCGTGGTGAAATGGTAACCATGCTAACTTCACATACCCAAAGTCACAAAGGACGATAGACTTTTTCGGTGTAAAAATCCTTAGTATGGTTTCCTTTGGGAGGGAGGTAAAGCCGTTGGTCCCATGTCCTATATTTACGGTACGTAAAAGAACCTCAAGCCTGATAGAGAGAACTCTCAAAATTAAGCGGTCTTTCACGTCCAGTATAGAACGGGACGCTGAGAACCACAGCAGTTAAAGAGTGTCCATAAATAAAACTCAACTTCCATTTCTCACTCTACATGCCAGTATAATCGTCCACCATTATAGTTCAAGACCACTCCGTTAGCCCTTGATACCAGTATAAACCATTAGGTATTTTCCTTATTTATCGCTGCCCTCAAATCAAAATAAACACGAACATGTTTAATTTTCAGCAAAATTCTTATGTGTTCCATTCACATGACTTTCTCTCTCTGTTCTACCAACAACTTTCCTTACAAAATATTGTTATTTTATCTACTTCATGCCAATCGAAATAAATATTAGCAGAAATAATCTTATTACTTGCTTCCTTGAAAGCAGAAGTGAAATAAGGAAATGCACTAGGCTAAAGCGATAGTCAAAACTTTTAAAAACTATCATTATACGAAACAATTGAAATTTGGTTCTCTTTTGCATTCCCGAGAGTTAAACAAAAGAAGTGAAGGAAAGTTAACTTTCTTCTTGAGAAAAATATAAACTTTAAAATTGAAACCAATAACAAGGAATATCTCGGAAACGGTTATGTTTACAAAAAATGTATTTAATACAAGATGTATACTTTGGTGAGTTCTAAATTGTTTTGTAGTAAGTTTTGCCTATACTTTACAGTTTACGAGCTAAACAAAAGTCGTCCAGAATGAAGAGGTCTTCAGATGCTATTCTTAAGAAATTCAAAATATAAATTTCATATGTCATCTTAAACATTTACCATTTTTGTCAAAATGATTAGTCATTTTTTTAAAAATCAACATTTTCGAAATATTGTCCGTGTAAAGGGTAGTTGGGAGTAGGAGGATTTTCATGAAAATTTTCGTGTCGCATTCTTTGAAAATGTTGAACTTAAATGACAGTTTGGTACTTAACCGACTTTTCGTTTATGAGCTATGCTGCTCACAGACACACACAAGTGTGTCTGTATTGTTTTAATTTAGAGGATCTCAAAATATGTATTTTCGGTGAAATATCGATATAGAACTTTTCGAGTGGAATACAATACCTTTTTTATCTTCTATTCACATTATGCGTTCGTGATAGAGAAAGTAAAAATGAAAGTTTCTGTACGCATATTCTAATCAGTTGCCTCATTATTCATTGCATTTATCATTATACGTATGTAACAGTGATTTCGTTGAACATAATTAGGAGTTTTTACGTAGAAAGGATATAAACCTACAACAAAAAACTTTTCAGCCACATTAAGTATGAATGCAAACTCTGATAGGTGGTAATATTTATGCGAGATGAAATTCATTGCATTAAATTAATTAGTCCACATATTATCTTTAAAATTATTTAATATTTAAACATAAAAGCTATGGAGGTAACATTTTGCTAGAGAATAATAAACACGTTAGAATAGTAATTTATTAATATTTCTTTTAACGATTTACTCAACATCTGTTTATCGCGATTTCAAAACTTTTTGATCTAATAATGACGCACCCACCGATCCAAAAATTCCATTTTTCTTCTGTATATACTGTTTTCAGGGCTCGGTTTAGCATTTGCAGCATGATAATTTATCGCGGATACAATATTACTTTAATTAAAAGCAAACCAAATGTCGATTTATTTCATTTTACTTTATGCTTTTCCGGATCAACTTCTTTAAATTTAACAGATTGTTTACATATGTAATATTTTCAACACGTATTCATAAATATTCAGTCGTATTCTAAATTTTAGTAAGTCCCTTATACATGTGGCATTTTTATTATTTATTTATGAATATTTACATGTATAAAATAATAATAAATGTGATGTATTCCATCCACATGACGTTCTGTACATCGCTATAACAAATTATTGTTAAAAATCATATTCTATTTAAATTATGATAATAGAGATAAACATTAGCATAAATGTTCTTAATTACTTGCTTATTTATAAGTAGGAGAAAAATAAGCGAATACGCTAGGCTAAAAAGGATGTCAAATCTCTTAAAAGCTGGTTGCCATGTGGTTGAAATCCGTTTCTATGCAGGGCCAGAAGTTAAACAACATTCCGTATGAGAAAAGTTCAAGTATTTTAAACCCGAAACAAATAATAAAGAATACCTCAGAAATGGTCAATTGCACGAAAAAAACGCATGTGACATAAATTCTGTATTTTAAAGAGAATTCATTTTTGTGTGGTAAGTTTTTGTTAAACTCTTACGGTTTACCAGTTACGCAAAATTCAGCAAAATTCATTCAAAATAATGAGGTCTTTAGAAGATATTCCCAGAAATTTCAAGATATACATTTTGTTTTACGTATAAATATCTTTATTATAAGAAATTTTAATGAAAATCGTTATACCAATTTTTGAGAAAATATAAATTTTCAAAATGTTTTCCATGTAAAGGGTAGTTTGGGGTGGGGGGATTTTTATCAAAATCTTCGTGTCACATTCCTGGAAGATAATAATCTTAAATACCAAGTTTTGTATTTTACCGACTTTTCGTTTTTGAGTTATCGTGTTCAGAGACATACGGACACGGACACACACACACTGATCTTTTTCTGAAAACACTTTTTTTTTGATACAGGAGAGCTTAAAACGTCTATTTCCGGTAAAATCACTGAAGCGAATTGCAATACCCTCTCTATACACAATGTATATAGTACGTGTAGAGAAAGTAAAAAACAACTAAACACAATTAAACTTTTTTTCTGAAAGTTACTTTTGTAGCCTCTCACGGATGTTAATAAGAGTAAAGAAGCAGATGAAGTGCAATACATTATTTTCATATGTATGTTCTTGTAGATAACTAGCGAATGATAAGTAGAGGGTGTGGATATCAACAGTTTCGAGGTCACTTAAGTAAAATGGGACTTGCATCGTACTTTTTCAATATCTACATTTGGAACATTCACTTGTGCCTCGTAAACATGCAATCACAGCATTTATGCTGATAGGTATCTCAAATAACTGCCTGGTTATGGTAAAGTACAGTGCTTTAATGGCACAACTTCCCCACGATAAACTCTTCTTTATACTCTTTACAGCAGTAAATGAAAACTGATCTGCACAGCAACACAAATTATGTAATCGCTGGTCACTTCTATCTCGCGTGCAAAGAACGCAAGAAATGTTCTGGTGAAAGACAATTCTGCTCCGCACAATACATCAACCTGTTTAGGAAGTCTGCAATGCTGTCAGATGTTCAATTCTGTATCTCCCCTTTGAGAACTAATAACGTTTTTGCTCGCTCGCTGAACTAATAACGTCATGTTTTTAATTCCTCTGGCGCTAAGGGCCGAATAAATCTGAATCTTGGTATTTAAGTTTGGTATCTTCCAACGATACGACACTAAGATTTTCAAGAAAATCCCCCCACCCCTAACTACCCTTTACATGGAAAAATATACGAAAATTTTGTTTTTCTTAAAAATGGCTCTAACGATTTTGATTAAAATACCATATAATAAAGTCATTTTTATCACAAATAAAATATATATCTTGAATTTTCTGGGACTAGTTTCTAAATACCTGTTTATTCTGAATGAATTTTGCTTAATTTGTCATAACTCGTAAACCGTAAGAGATAGACGAAAACTTACAATAAAAATGCAGATCTTGTAAAAATACACAAGATATGTCATGTACATTTTTTCGTGGAGCTTACCGTTTTCCTTATTAGTTTCAATTGTGAAGGGCTTAAACTTTTGTCATACGGAAGTGTCCGCTTTTAAAACATTTGACTATCATTTTAGCCTAGTGCACTCCCTTAGTTACATTCTACTTATAAGGAACTAAGTGATAAAAGCCTGCTAATGTTTAGCTCAATTAGCATGCTGTTGAAAGAAGAATTATCTTTCGTAAGAAGGTTGTTTGAGAGTAGCTAGAGAACGTCATGCGAGTATAATACATCAGATTTTTTGTATTTGCATTTAAATCTACCAATCGAATTCAAACGTTCGATGAAGTAAATAACACAAATTTACAAAAACTGATAGTTGCCTCGCAGAGCCTAGACGAATTTATCGCCACTTATCACGCCTGTAATTTTGGAGCCAAATTGCTCTTCTGGAATCATCAGTCGGGAATCTGAAAAATCGGTGTTTTTTACGAGTTCTGTTGGAAAATATTGGTACCCAGTAGCGCCATATTTTATAAACTGAACATTTTAATTCCGCCAAACATGCATTAGCTTCCATTTACTACCATCTGCTACGTAAGGAGAAACTAAAGTTTGATCTTGTTTAAGTTCCCTTTGAGCCCCTCTTTATAGTGCTCGTATATGGGTCTGTCACGTACACCGAGCTTCTGCAACGACATCATCTGTCGTATGCGGGAAGGTCAAGAACCGCATGTGGCTCCCGAACCAGTACTATGCGCGTAACTTTTCTTGGGCGCTAGTTTTACGAAGAAGCGAGAGCCTTGGAACAAGAGAAAGCTCATCTGCCTGTCTTTCCGCAATGTTTTCAAACTAAGATTTGAGGTCTTTAGGCACTATGATAGATAGGTTATCTAATTCACGCGAAGTAGCCGAATTATTAAACGAAGCACAGAGCATGTGCGTAAACTCTGAGGTCTACAGACAGAATGAAACCTTAGCATTGAAGCCACTAGTAATCAGGATGTGTAGCGTACTTCATGTCTCAATGATGTGTGAAGATCTCAACATTCTGAAATAATCTTATTGACTTTTTACTTTCATCACACGCACTATGTATATAGTGTACAGAGAGAGTATAGTATTCCACCCAAAGTTTCGATACCAAAATTTCACCCGAAAGATATGTTTTGAGGTCCCCTGAGTAAAAAAAAGGCCTTTTAGTAAAAGGGCCGTGTGCGTGACTGTAGACAGCATAGCTCAAAAAACTAAAAGACCGCTAAAAATCAAACTTGGTATTTAAGTTTAGTAACTTTCAAACATGTGACATGAATATTTTCAAGAACATTCCAATCTACATTTTAAAAATTTAAAAAACAAAATAAAAATTGGTTTTTCTCAAAAAGGCTATAACGATTTGATTAAAATACTGTAGATTGTAAATATTATCACAAAATAAAATGGATATCTTGAATTTTCCGGGAATAGCTTCTGAAAATCTCTTCATTCTGAATGATTTTTGCTAATTTTGCTTAACTAGTAAACCGTAAGAAATAGACGAAAACCTGATACACAAAAAATGTAGATCTTGTTAAAAACATAATTTGTCGTATATATGATATTGTAAATTTGAATGTTTCCAATATATTCCTTATTATTGGTTTAAATGTTAAACTATGTACCTTTTAAAAAATGGGATTACCTGTCCCTACATCTTTCATTTGTTTAATCCTGGCAAGCAAAGAGAACCAAACTTCAGAAGTTCAAATAGTAACCAGCTTTTATAAGATTTGACTATCGCTTTAGCCTAGTGAATTTCCGTATTTCCCTTCTGCTTACAAGGAATCAAGTAGTAAGACCATTTATGTTAATGCTTATCTCGATTAGAATGATGTAGATAAAATAATACCTACTCTTTTGTAAGGGTAGTTTGTTTGCAGAATCACATCAGATTTTTATAACTCTTAAACAAAGCTATACACAAAATTTTAAGATTTCGTTAATAATACAATTTAGCAATTAACATTTTATATCAACCATGCTGAGATATTGTTGTTATTGGTTAGGGTGCTAATTTTTCCCGTAATGTCGTAGAAACAGTTTGGAATTTCAAACTCAGAGAATGAGACCCCACTTTTTTTCTTTCTTTCTTTATCGTCGCTTCAGTATACTGTAATCCTCTTCTAGCTGAAATGAAATGCGTACTAAAATGATTTCTGCAAACGTTTATTTCGAATAAAATACGAAGGAAATAGAAAACGCATATGGCATGTTACATTCACGGGTTTCTCTATCGATTATTAGTGGTATACAAGTTATTCTTATGAAAATGTATTTTTCTATCTACTTAAATGCAATCTAGATAAATATTTGCAGTCTTGCAGAAATATTTCATCACACATTGCGTTATAGAAACAGAGAATATCGACAGTCAAATGTTTTAACAACTGGATGCTATATACCGTACTTCAAATTAATACTCTTTCCGTGTAAGAAACAACTGAATGCCTACAGGACTTTAAAAGAACGACAATGTATTGAAAAAGTTTGATGTGCTCCACTCACATGACTTTCTCTACATCTCAGTAACAAATTACTGTTAAAAAAAGCACATTCTTCTATCTACTTCATGCTAATTGAGATACACATTAGCAGAAATGGTTTTATTTCTTGTTTTTGTAAGTAGAAATAAATAAACAAATAAACTTGGATAAAATGATAGTCAAATCTTTTAAAAGCTGGTTGCCATGTGGATAAAATCAGTTTCTTTGCATTACCAGGAGTTGACATATTCCCGTATGTGTAACGTTTAAGTATTTAAAAACTGAAAACAATAACAAGAAATATCTCAAAAATGGTTAACTCCATGAAAAATATACGAAAAATTGTATGTTTTAACTAGATATACATTTTTTTTTTGTAGTAGGTAAGCGTTTATCTATCTCTTACGGTTTACCAGTTAGGTAAATTTCAGCAAAATTCACCCAGAATGAAGAGTTCTTCAAGGCTATTTCCCAGAAAGTTAAAAATATACATTTTATTTTTCGTATAAGTATCTTTGATGTACTATATCTTAATCAAAATTGTTAGAGGTATTTTTGGGAAAATAAAAAATGTCCTAACTTTTTCCATGGAAAGGGTAGTTTGGGTTGGGGCAAAAAATCTTCGTGTTGCTTCCCAGGAAGATATTAAATTTATATACATAGTATTTTACCGACTTTTCGTTTCTGAGTTACCGTGTTCACAGACACACCATAGAAACACGGACGTATTTCTAAAAATGCTTTCTTTTATACAGGTACCCTAAAATGTACATTTCTGGTGAAATTTCAGTATCGAATTCTTAGGTGGATGCAATGCCTTCTGTATACACTATGTACATAGTACGTGTAGAGAAAGTAAACATCGAAACATTAATATCTCCGAGGTTAGATATTAATAATCTAAGTAATTCCCAGATATCTCTAGAATAGTAGGTGGCACAGTAAAGGTTATTTTAAATATGTTGCGCGATTTAAATAAATCACAGGAGATTCTATTTGAAAGTGTTGAAAATAGTATTACGTCCAATTTGAAATCCGCTAGATTACTATGTTTAGACTCCTTGTTGGGATAAATGCGGTTTTAGCCTCACATATCCCTCGGTTACACCCTGTATTTATAAAAAGAAATCCCTCAGTTGCGCTTTGCGGCTTGCCTACACTGTAAAGCTTGGCTCCATAAAATTTTACAACAGACCAGTAACTAAAAAGCAACTCCAATGGCAGAATAACAAATGCACCAACCCCAAGTACGTATTGAAGTAATGTCAAGTGGAGTAACCAATGTATATAAATAAAGAGAAATAGTCGGATTGTTGTTGAAAATCCAGCAACGAGTCCCCTATTAAAGAAACCCCATTTGACTTACCGCGGTGTAGATTCCACTGGCATAGCTTCCAGTCCTTACAGATCTCCAACAGCAACAGGATTGTAGGATGGCCATGGTGTTTTAATTTTTCTTGTTCTTATCCGAGAATGTTTCTACATAGTGGAATACAAATAGCGTCCTTACACGTGGTCTGTCCGCGCCTGTCATTCATCTATCAGTTTTTGTGACTAGCAACGAAAATGACGTCAACATGCGTTTGAGTAATCTTGGCGGTATTAGAACCAAAGAGGTACAGGCGTACGACACAGTTTCACGGTACATTTATTCTAATAATAGCCGACTCCACTACATGACGCTAATTTTAGAAGTCGACATACTCCAGTTTTAATGACACTAAAACTACGACGTGTTTCTGAGGAATTAGTCTTCAACTTAGAATAATTAATACAGAAACTATTTTAAAGAAACAAATTTTAGTATATTAGTTTCTATTTTTATTCGTCCAAAATCTACTCTGTTGTATTAAGTCACTCGAAAACACTACGCAGTTTCCACACGCACACGACGGCATGCAGTGACTGAAGTCCGCCGAATTCAGGCAGGTCCAATCAGCACGGCCTCGCCGACAAGACTGAAGACGGCATGCATGTGAGTGCGGACTGATGTAGTGAAACGCGGCACGGCGCAAGCTCCAGCAAATAGAGTTGCCGTGGTCAGGGATTCGGCGAGACTGTGGCACGCGGGTGAAAGATTTGAGTCAGTGAGGTATCATCATTATCCGTAAATATACGAGCCACATACTGCCTTCATAATATTATACTCACGCTTTGCTCTCTTTTTTCCTGTGGGTTCTTATTTTACAGTGCAACGTTGGGAGTCTTGCTAAGCACATACTGTGGATTTATGTTGCCCAATTTCTAAAAACTATACTATTTTACCATGATGCCAGGTTGATCGGTTGACCAGGTTGATCCGTCCGTAAAATGCTCGCAAATATGCAAATTAAGTAAAACGCACGAAAATTGTACAAATCCAATTTTAAAAAATCTGGTGTCTTCCATTCACATAACCTTTTCGATCTGTTCCTCAAAACATATTTTTACAAAAGATTATTATTTTATCCACATCATGCTTAACGAGATAAACATTAGCAGAAATTGTTTTATTTCTTTGAAGAACTAAACCCCACTGTACTCTAAGTACTAACAATCCTATGTTGTGCGTCTTCTAAAGGTCGCGCTTGTAATAGTGACTTCTGCGACCTATCGAATTTTGAAACGATTACGTCATAAACCTCAAAAACAAATTAAATATGACAATTTATTTATACGGGTCTTCAAATTTATTCGGCCTTTAGCGCCAGTGGGTTTAAATGTATGACGTCATTATTAAATCAGAAAGCCCCTTGTCTTAGAAGGAAGATGCGGAATTGAACCTGCATGCATTACCGACTTCGTAAATATGTAGTTTGATGCACTGGGCGGTGCAGAATAGTTTTTCATCAGGACATTTTATGCGTTATTTTTACGCGAGATGAAATTAACCACCGATCACAGAATTTGTATGGTGAGTGCTTCTTCCAAACTGGAAGAAAACGTTATCTGTCAGAATAATACTGCAATTGGGAGTTCGCGAGACGCAAGGGAATGCTCCAAATGTAAATGTTGGAAAGGTACGATACAAGTTCCATTTCACTAAAGTGACCTCAAAACTGTTGACATCTACTAGGACTTTGCTAAACCTCTGCCAGAGGCAATGGATGATAAACTCGCTACCTAGTATAGTTGCCATGCGTGGACAAACGACTGACAGCAAAGACCGAATAAATCTGAAGACTGTATAACTTCAAATATAGTTTTAAGTGTACAGAAATTAATTTGACTCTTTCTATGGTCGTGTGGGCAGCATTCTCATTTCTCGGCTCAATTACCGGCTAAGGCGAGGAACATTTCTTTATTCAGAATTCCCTATTCCTGTGAGATCTGGTAATACGAATTAGGGAGGAGTGAACACGTATATCTTAATAAAACACAATTAAACGGGATGGCTCATGAGGTTAGTCTGTGGCTCGCATTCGGAAGGTCCTGGGTTCAAGTCCAGGGTTTTATCGTGGTTTCCCTCAGTCGCCAATGTATGAATATTTATTGCTACAACCCAAAGTTCCAAGTTCAGCCTAAAACAATAGTAAAACTAAAAATCTGATGTGTTCCATTCACATGACTTTCTCTATCTCTCTGTTACAAACCATTGTTAATAAGCTTATCTTTTATTTATTTCATGTTAATCGAGGAAAATTAGCAGAAATAGTCTTATTCTTTGTTTTATTGTAAATACAAGCGAAATAAGCGAGTACCATAGGTTAAAGTGAAAGCCAAAATCTGGTTGCTATGTGACTGATGTTCCTTTGTTTGTGTGGACAGGAGTTGACAAATTCCTGTATGAGAAAAGTATAAGAATTTCCAACCTGAAACCAAGAAAAAAGAATATCTTAAAAACGATCAACTCCACGAAAAAAATGTATATAACATAAATTGTGTGTTTTAACGTGCTCTACATTTTTTGTGTGTTAAGTTTTTGTCCATCTATTACGGTTTGGTAGTTATGCAAAATTCATCCAGAATAAAGTAATCTTCAGAGGCTATTCCCAGAAAATTCAAAATATACATTATATTTGTCAGGTAAATATCTTTAATACATGATATTTTAATCAAAATCTTTAGAGCCATTTTTTATAAAAATCAAAATTTTCGAAAAAAGTTCTATGTAAAGGGTAGTTGGGGGTGCGGGGATTTTTCTCAAAATCTTCGTGTCGCATCCCTGGAAGATACTAAACTTAAATACCAAGTTTGGTATTTTACCAACTTTTCGTTTTTGAGTTATCGTGTTCACGACACACGGACACACTGACACACGGACACACGGACACACTGACACACGGACACACACACACACACGGACCTTTTTGTGAAAATGCTTTTTTTAGATAAAGGGGACCCTAAAACATATATTTCCGTTGAAATCTCGGTATCGAATTTTTTGGTGGAGTGCAATACTTTCTCTATTCACTATGTACATAGTGCGTATAGAGAAAGTAAAAATAGATAGTAAATATAGTTGCGCTGCCATCTAACCACAGATAGTGAAACCAGCTAGGTCACACGGCACCCAACTCCATCTACTTGTCACGGAGAAAAGTAGAATGGTGTAAAGGAATGAGAACTGGATCTGCTGTATACCATCTAAGTATAGATGACGAAGAAGCAACTATATCCTTAGCTCTACAAACAAATCTCATGTGTTCAATTCACATGAGTTTCTCTAGCTGTTACACAAACCATTTTCCATACAAAAGTTTATTTTTTTATATGCGACATTCAAATCAAGGTAAACATTAGCAGAAATTGTCTTACTACTTTCTTCCTTGTAAGTAGAAGAGAAATAAGGAAATGCACAGACTAAAGCGATATTAAAATATTTTGAACGCCGGTCACTATTTGAAACAATGGAAATTCGGTTTCCTTTGCTTACTACGAGTAAACTGAAGAGAGACAATTTCCCGTTTGAGCAAAATTTAAGTAGCTTAAAACTGAAGCCAATAATTCGTAATATCCCGAAGGCTGTTCTGTCTGCAAGAAAAAAATTCTATATTATACAAATAATGTGTTTTAACGAAATCTAAATTTTCTTTATGTTTTTATTCAAAATATATATTTTGTTTGTGATTTAAATATCTTTAATATACGGTATTTTAATCCAAAATTCTTGTCATTTTTGAGAATTTTTTCTCAAAAATTCGCACATGTTAAGACAGTTTGTGGTGGGTGGATTTCTTGAAAATCTTCTTGCCATATCCTTATAAGATACTAAACATAAATACCAAGTTTGGTTTTTGAGTTAAGCTATCTATAGAAAACAAACACACACGGAGCTTTTTCTAATAAACATTTTTGGACTCAGGGGACCTCAAAACGTATATTTCCGGTGAAATCTCATATAGAATGTATGTACATTGTACATAAGTGCTAGTGAAAGTAAAAAGAACTATATGGTATATATCGTATTTATTATGTAGTAAGGTTTTGTCTATCACTTGCTGTTTACCAGTTATACAAACGCCATTCAGAATGAAGATGACTTCAGAGGCTACTCCCAAGAAATTCAGGATATAACTTTCGTTTGCCATGTAAAATTTTAACATTCGGAATTTTGAGGAAAATCCTTAGAGCCATTTCTGAGAAAATCGAAAATGTTCAAACATCTTCCATATAAAGTGCAGTTTGGAGTGGGAGATTTTCTTGCAAATCTTCATGTCTAATGTTTGATAGAAGCTGAACATAAAGGAAAAGTTTTATGTTTAACCGACTTTTTGTTTTTGAGTTACCGTATTCACAACACACGAACATAAGGACACATACGCGGACCTTTTCCAAAAGCTGATGTGTTCTATTCACACGACTTTCTGTATATCTCTGTAACAAATTACTGTTAAAAAAGCTTATTCTTCTATCTACATAATCGATATAAATATTAGCATAAATTGTCCTTATTACTTGGTTTCTTGTAAGAGAAGGGAAAAATTCTAATGTGTTCCATTCACATGATGTCCTCTAGCTGTTCGGCAAACAAACCTTTTTTTTTTCTCAAAAGATTAATCTGTTATCTAAATCAAGATAAACATTGGCATAATTATTTTATTACTAGCTTTCTTGTAAGTATAAAGGAAATATGAAAATGCACTGGCTACGGCTTGTTGCTATGTGAAACAATTGAAATTCCAATCTTTGTTTGCTGGATTATACAAACGAGAAAAAAGACGTCTTTTCGTTTAAGAAAAGTTTAAGAGGCTAAAATTAAAACCAATGATACAGAATATCCCGAAAACGTCTAACTCTACAAAAAATAATGTATAAGACATAAATTGTGTGTTTTATTGAGCTCTACATTACATTTTTGGTGTTGAAAGCTTTTGAACATCTCTTACGGTTTGCCAGCTATACAAAAGTAATCCAGAATGAAGAGGTCTTGAGAGGCTATTCCCAGAAAATTCAAGATATACATTTCGTTTGTCATAAAAATATCTTAAACTTACGGTATTTTAATCAAAATTGTTAGAGAAAATAAAATTTTCGTATTATGTTCACTGTAAAGGGTAGTTCGGGATGAAGAGATTTTCTTGGAAATCTTCGTGGCATACATATCCTTGGAAGATACCAAACTTAAATATCAAGTTTGATATTTAACAGTCTCTTCATTTTTGAGCTAGGCTGCCCACAGACACACACACGCACACAACACAGACACGCACGGAAATTTTTCTAAAAAGGCTTTTTTAGTATTCAAGGGATCTCAAAACATGTATTTGAAATCTCGATATAGAATTTTTGGGTGCAGTACAATATGTACATTGTACGTGTAGAGAAAATAAAACTACTTTAATGAATACAGGAGGTCCTAAAGCATGTATTTGCACTCTAATCATGGTATCCAACTTTTGGATGTTAAGAAATAGCGTCTCTACCTATGTACTGTGTACTAAGAAGAGAAAGTAAAAAGTAAATGACCTCTAGTGGTATATCTTAAGGGTGAATTGTTGAATAGAAAGTAAAGGCCGATTTTCCCGGATTCTGATGGCGTACCTCACGTGTATTTGGAATTCCTAATACGTCGCTTCCTGGGGATTCTAAAGAGGAAATCCGGTGGCTTCAAACGTTTTGTACTCATTTACACCTTGCTTTCAACTAAACGTCCTCCCTCTCTATGGGGCCCTTGTAATTGAATACCTCAAATAGCGATCTAACCTGCAAAAATCCACACCATTGTCTATCAATGGATCAAAGACCAAGGTAGACATTTTCCATTCGAGTATCTAAAGGAGGGATGGCTAATCCTAGGCCCGCGGGCCAAATAATAACCCTTCCAGACATTTTGAAGGACTCGCCCATAGTTCAAAATTCGATATGAACCTAAGCATCATTATTATCTCTTTCTCGATCTGAAAAGAGTAGCGCGCATATATATCTGGAACTTGTTTCCGCTAAGTACCAAATCCAACAATTTCGAAAAATGAGTTCATAATTAACTGGTTGCAGAATCTAACAAATAATTTTTTTTTCTGGAAAGTATTAAATCCATACATATAAGTAAGTCGCCAAAGTAAATTTTTCAAAAACAGTGCCAAATGATCTCAAAAAACCACAGTAATAGGATAGGAGGACAGAATACAGTCAGAGAAGACTGGTTAGGTAGGTAGGTTGGTAGGGGGATTTAGGGATTTACCCTTGGCTGCTTCAGGGATTTTCCCTCTTCAGCCAGGATTATTATTTAGAGGAGAGACGGGAGTTTTTCTTTTTTAAATTCATTAAATTATTTACAGTTGGTTACAAATAAGAGTTCACAATTATTACGTTTTTCTTACCTTGTTTGCAATTGGTTTAAAGATAGTATGGTTACAATTTATGTATACAATATAGTTATTTATGTTAGTGTGGTATAAATATTAATCTTAACTTAATTCTAAGCTACTTATACTATAGATGGTATTCCTTTGTTTATATCTGTAGTGTTTGTTGTAAATGCTGTCCAATTTCTTCGTCTTCTAGTTGTTTTTCTCTTTCGTATTGTTCTGTAATTGCTTTTAGTGGAGGGTATTTTGATTGTTTTTCGGACTGAAGCTGAGTCTGTTTTAGTTCCTTTCCTCTTGACAGTAGTTTCTGGCGATGTGGTCTGTGCTCTGCATTCGTGATGTATTTCCTAGTCATTAGGCAATGGCTTCGCCTATGGGTTTCGTTTTGGAGATTGTGTATATTTCATCTGATTTGGTCCAAGGGGATAGTTTCTGGATAACTCGCAGACATTTTCTCTCCAATTGATGAATTCTTTTCTTGGTGGATTAAGCTGTGATGGGTATGAGTGTTATAGCTGCGTGAGTTAGTAGTGGTCTTATTATAGTTTTGTACAATTGAGTTAGTATTTGCGTATCTAGTCCTTCTTGTCCTGCTTTGGATAGAAAATACAATGTGGATAGTCCTGCTTTCGCTTGGCGTATTTTTGTGATGTAGTGTCTTCTGGTGTTCAGTTTGTTGCTTAAGGTTATACCTAGGTATTTTATATGGATTTGAATTGGGATATTGTGTTTGTCGTATTTTATGGTTAGTTGTTTATGTTTAATCTTGTGGTTTCTACGAAATATGATTGCCTATGTTTTTTCTGGGTTTATGGTAGCCCATTTATTAAATTCTTGGGGCTGTTTTAGTATGTTCAAACTGAGTTGTTTTATGTACGCCAAACGAGGAGGCGCCCCGAAAGGGAGAGATGAGATGAGAGGATACACCGGGTGGCCGGAACCAGCAGCGACGACACAGTTTCCAGATTGAAGGCCATCGACAGTCGTCAGGCACATCGGGTCCCCCACTTCACATAGGATCCAACTCCCCTGCCAAGAGGCCCTCATACAAGCAACCAACCGAAGTTTGGGGACGGAGAAAGTCACTTTGAGCATTCTTTTTCCCTGCTACGCCGCACCGAGCACAATCGTTGACACTTTCAACCCTGAAAGAAACCAACGGGATGAAAGATGAATGAAATGACAGTGGAAATGATATACAGGGACAGGACATTTGGGAGATGAAGGAAACTTAACTAATATTCACCTGACGACCAAAGGAAAAGTCAGGTAGGTAAGGTCAGGTAGGCCGGCCTCGAGGAGCGAACCCGTAACCTCCCGCATGTGGGTCACAGATGAAGCTGCCTAAGTTCGGTTCATAGCAATTAAACCAAATGTGTAACAATTAAGTATGAACTAAAGCCAGTCCAATTATATAAGAAATAATCGAGGAATCTACTATTAAGTAACAGTTTCTGCTCTAGATAATGCTAAAGAAGTAAAATGTTACCTTCTCTGCTACGTATTGTAAGTAGGGAAATTATTCCACTCAAAAATCTGATGTCGATATTTAATCGAAATACGGAATTTCAAAGTCATTAAGTTGCAGCTCTTAAAATATTGACTATCGCTTTAGCCTAGAGTATTTCCTTACTCCCCTTGTAACTAAAATATTTAATAAAAGTATTTCTACTAAGGTTTATCTTGAGTAGCATAAAGTAGATGAAATAATATGCTTTTGTGAGATAAGTTTATTGCAGAATAGTAGAGAGTGGTGTACTAAGAACCGAAGCAGCTAAAGTCGTCCATAAATAAAACTCAATTTAATTTTAATTTTTCGGTAATTCTGAGTAACTAGCTACTTTCTGTCCCTGTCACTCAGTGAGCAGTTACCTTTCGTCTCCGTTACTTCTTTAAATGTTATAATAAGCAGCCATTAGTTTTCAGCCACAGAAAAATCATATTTATAGATGTTCGACAGTACGAACGCAACTAAAAGGGAAACACTTGATTCACGCGTGCTCTCTGTCTAGTGCATGGTCTGTTTTACACTTATTTTCATCACTTTGTTGGAAATCACTATTCTTGCAGAAGCATATTGCCCGACTATCCTTTCATGTACTTCCCTTTGATGGAGCTCAGCGGTAGCCTAGAGCATGAACTGCTCTGAAAAGTCGGTGTGAGATTGCAGCGAAGTGCTGCGCAAAATACCCTCCTCTGAAGATATTGACCTATGATAGTACTGCTCTTATCACTTGCAGTGCCCTCTGCTCAAAGCTAACTGTAATTAAGAGCCCGACTGAGTATCCTTCTGGACTCAACCATCAGTAACAAGGCGGCTGAATTTCACTCTAATCCGCCATCGTCATTATTCATGTATTCCCAAAACATCTAAGGGAAAACAGATATTTATAGAACCTAAATCCTTTCTATTCTTTTACTCTCCCTCCCCTTCCCCATATCTCTCTCTCTTTCACTGTCTCTGTATCGCAACCATAATCTGTTAAAATTTCCTGCTGTCCCTGGTTTTCAATATCCCTTCGAACTGCACTTCCTTAACATTTCTACATTATCTTCCGGACTACATCACGCACAATACTGCTATAAACGCTGCCTATTGCCATTTTCTGAGCGCTACCTGGCCAGATTATGTCCAGATATACACTGGTGGCTTGAAAACCACTCAGGGAGTAGGTTATGCCTACTACTCTCTACTGAAGACTATACTCAGGGCCAACTCCCAATGGAAGCCTCCAACTATACTGCTGAGGTTCTTGCCATCCGAAGAGTCTTGCAAAATGGGCTATCTCGACACTTTCCAAAGTTGCTTATATTAACGGACGCCAAGAGCGTGCTACAAAGATTGCAACAACCCCTATGGAGCAGAGAAATGCACCAATACTTGCATGATATTCTGCACCTTGTGAATTCAGCCACTGAAGAAGGGCAGCAAGTTCACTTTCTCTGGATTAAAGGTCATGCAGGTATACATTAAAACGAGATCGTCGATCACCTGGCTAAATAGAACATCGATCCGGGTACATTCCAAGGCATCGACTTTCATACACAGACGTTCAACCAACTCTTAAATACAAATACCCACCGTAGCTGGAATGATGTCTGGAAACTTTCCAAAATGTCAAAAGGAGTACGCCACTATCCAGGAAGAAGTTCCCAGGATTCCCTGGTTCTCAGACTACACCACAGCATGCCGACATCACAGCACATTGATCTGCATGCGACTTGGTCATGGATGCTACTCATAACATTTCATCGTCTTCGTTTCATCGACACCCAGCATATACTTCTGACCCGAAGGAAAGCACTGACCTACATTATATTGTTTTCCGTTGTTCCTGTTACAATTCCCAACGTACTTACATATTTCGCACTCTCCATAAACCTTCCGTCCCTTTTCACAGCTTCTACTTCCCATATTGCAGTCTTGTTAAAAACCAGTTTGCCATGCAATAACAAAGTTCCTTAAAGACTGCAATTTAAACATATAACCTTATATCCTCCCTCATAGCATTAATTGTCTCTGTCTCCTAACATCCAAATAGTTTACACAACAAAAAAAGTGTGCGAGTTAGAGAACTGTGGACTCTGAACACCACCACCTTGACGTGAGGGGAACAGTCCAAAGGACATACTAGCCTGCTAGTTGTTCAACGCCGTCGTGCTTATGATACCCTTCACAAAGTTCAGTCGCAGTGGCGTTGGCCTCGTGAGTTCAAGTCCAACATACTTATTACTAAGTAATGCTAATATGATTTTACTATATAAGTTTCTACAGTTTCTTTCGTTTAAAGAAAAATTCAATTCATGTCAATAAATTAAAATGAGTTAAGTTAGTTTAAATAAAAAACTTTTTACATTGACATATTCAAGATGTCCAGACATTTATTTCATCAAACATGGGAAGCTGGGTATTTTTGTGTCCAAAATATTTGAAGTTGAAGTCTCAATACAATATCAAACGACATTTGGAACTAGAATTCTACTGCAATTAAATATTATATTAAAGAATTTAGGGACATTTTTTAAATCACTGCTCTGCGATAAATGTCCACAGATACGCGTATTTGCAATAAATTAAATGGCAATCTTCGGGTCTACATACCTTTCGAGCAAACTTTTATCAACTTGAATTTTATAAAACGCCATTATCATAATACAATCACTTGGTAAATCTTCTGAGAATTTGTACGTCATCACTGGTTGCAAATGTCGACAGCCTGTTAAAAGTAAAATGTGCCAGAGATGTCTCTTAAGACAAATGTTCGTACAAACGTCACTATATCCACGGTGTAATTGTATTAAATATATTTAAACAATATCGCAGTGGATCAAAGTACCTTTATATTATAAGCCATCTTTTGCAACGTAAAGTAGGGCTTGAAACGTAAGAAATGTAACTATGCGGTTCATAATGAGAGAAGCTAATATGTAAATAAGATGTAGAAAGTGTGAAATTCATGTGAGATAGGTGGACAATATAGCAGCAGCAAGAATGTGAAACGTAGGGAAATAATAAATTTGTAAAATGAACATAATGTAAAGCAACAGAAAGACAAAAATGGCGAATAAAGTAATATTATAGTCAAATGTATAAAAATTCTATTCTATACACAGACTAATTTTTCATCTGCAGGTTTTTAAGTAAAGTTCGCCTCGTGAAAGCCATTAATTGTGTTTCTTTAACAAAAGAAATTGAAAATTCAAAGTGTTTTATAATACAATATTGGGGGAAACAACCTAAACGTAGGCTGAACTTTGCTCACATTGGGGAAGTCAGAAAGCGCTAATGTCCTTCCGATATGTTTCCAAGTTTGTGATCAACTCTGAAGCGATGGAAAACCCCAAAGAGCAGAAAATGGGATGTAAATATTATTCATAAAAGTTGCAAAATTTGTGTAAGATTGGCTCATATACTATAAAATTGGTGAAGTTTAGGAGTTTTATCTAGGCGGAAAGAATTTCAGAAGAGTGTGGAGATGAAATGAAAAATTATTTATGAAATACTTTGTGATCTGTAAACTTGCTTGTGGAAAAATGTACCCTAGGTAAAAGCGTGCCAATATGGGAAAGATTTGGATGTTAAAACTTGTAAAACATCGCGACTGTAAGAATAATGATTTTCCTATCAACATTCTCAAGGGAAACGTATAGTAAAACATTCGTGTAGGTAAACTGACTCAAAGCCTTGTGGTTTAATTAACCACTTATTCAGAGATAAAACTTAGTAAATTTATTTGATCGGAATTTAACTAGGCAGGGTGTGTAAATTAGGTCAAAAGGAAGTCAGAGGGGCGGAAACATTTAAATGTTGATTGTTCAAAGACGGGATATCCGGAAATAAATTATTTTCATCGTGTTTCCACACACTAAACCTGAAACCCAGGTTTCAGATTCTAGGAAATCCACGTTCCTACCCAAATTCCTGATAGGCTAGTTGGTAAAATTCCTTTACCCCCAAAACATTCCTCCACCGGATTGGTATTAATTATATTTTACACCCAAGCACCTAAAAACTCCCGCATAGCTTACGTGCTCACAACATGTCGGAGCTGGTGAACGGAGTTTCACCCACCCACCCCTCTTCTGCCCGCGGTTGGGCAACCTTGCTCTGCCGTTTGCCTGAGGAAGCATTGCATTCCGCTCTAGAAATCAATTTTCAGATTTCACCAGAAATACATCCCCTAAAATCAAGAAGAGAAGCTCATTGGTTGATCTGTGCCGGCGAGGTCATTCATTGCTTTGCGGTAGCTGTGTTAACATTAAATATGATAGTGGAAAAGAAATAAGTTACAAAGGAAAAAAGCTGATGTGTTCCATTCACATGACTTTCACGACATCTCTATAACAATTATTGTTTAAAATCTTATTCTTCTATCTACTCCATGATAATCGAGATAAACATAAGCTGAATAAGTCAAGAAAATAAAAAAATTCGAAAAATGATCCATGTAAAGGGTAGTTGGGCTGGAGGAATTTTGTTGAAAATCTTCGTGTCGCATCCTTGGAAGATACGAAACTTAAATACCAACTTCAGTATTTAACGTTCTTTTCGTTTTTGGGCTGTGCTGTGCACAGACACACACAGATTACCACACGGATACTTTTTCTAAAAATGCTTTTTTGGATTCAAGGGGTCTCAAAACATGTATTTCCGAGGAAATCTCGGTATCGATTTTTTGGGTGCAATACAATACCTTCCCTATACTCTGTGTACATAATATGTGTAGAGAAAGTAAAAATGGAATATATTTAGACATAGAATAATCCTGAAGTATTATTAAAGAAATCAATGTGTTGAAATATCCTTAAATTCGAAAATTGGGAGTTAAACTTAAATTAGATGGTTATGGATTATTACAGGTAGGAATATTTAATAGAGTATTTTGATTATCTAAATGATATAATTGAAAAGTAGTGTTATACATGATTTAAAACGATAGCAAAACATCCCGACACAATAAATTAAAAAGTAGTGTTATACATGATTTAAAACGATAGCAAAACATCCCGACACAAATCAATTATAGTCTTTAGATCTATATAACTAAGTGATAGCATATGCATGCAATACCGTTAGCTATAAAAACAAAGCAGTTCTTTTATTAGTAGAAATTAGCACAATTTTGTTTCTGGAAATGCTGCACAAAATATATAATATAACAAAATAAAATGTATTATAAAGTGATAATATTACACAGATGATTTCAAATTGAACACATATAAACTATGCATATAGTGCAACTATCCACTAAATGTACGCGCCTATATCTTGCCACCATGAATCCCTGCACGTACTTGTACGGCATACTTTCGATCTGACTTATGTTGCAGGTGTGCGCAAAAATAACAAGGCCGGAACTGGTGGTTTTCATTGAAGCGAGGCATTGTCTCATCTGAGTGAAGTAGTCACACTTCTGCGTAATTTACAAGTGCAATAATAACCTCTACTTCTAAAATGTTTTTGCCACGCCATCAACAGCCACCCACACAGTTTAGTTTTCGACAGCGAGTTCGGAGCGTACACTTCGATTAACGAGACAGTCGAAGAATCTAGTTAGCATAGAAGCGACGAGAGAAAAATTCGTACTAAATAACTGAAATAAAGGCAAGTATTATAAACAAAGTTGCAATATAAAACAGATTTGAATACAATGTGTAGTTATAGAAGGCGATAGAGTTGGCATGGCCGAAAGCTCTAGCGATTTTATCAACATCACATGACTGGTAACCCAAGAAGCTCTATCAATAACTATCGCCATTAAAGCTTGTAATCTTACATATTCCTTGTAATCGGTTTCAATTTCAAAATACATAGCTATTTCTCAAATGGAACGTCACGTTTCGTTTCATCTCTCGTTTGTTTTACTGCTAACCATGCAAAGCGAACCGAACTTCAGAATTCAATTCTTCACTTAACGACCAGCTTTTAAAGATTTGACTATGTTCAGCCTAGTATATTTCCTTACTTCCCTTCTGATTGTAAGGAAGCAAGTAATAGACAATATGTGCTTATGCTTATCTCGATTAGTAGGATGTAGACAAAAAATAATATTTTGTGAGAGAAGTTTGCGTGCAGAACAGGTGGAGAAAGTCATGTGAATGAGATATCTCAGTGTTTTTGGTATAAGTGTTCTATTTATACCCCGTCTTTAACTACAATTAGCTTTGAAACATAATGCCTTTGTGCAGTTGTGTCATATCGTGTAAAGCTCTCATTGGATTATATTTCTTTGGAGATTTTTCTACTCACTCTCTCTCCCATTTATATTTCTAGACTCTGGGGAAGGCAGGGAATAATCTTGTCTAAAGAAAACTTTCCAACAGGGACCCGTAGCATAGTGATAGGCACTATTGAATTTTTTTGAAAACGAATGCATTACTAATGAGAAATTACTCTCGAATGATTAGATTTAGAAGTACGCTTTAGTGCATACTATTTTGCAATATTAAAGCATATAATTTCTTGCAGCTGTTCTCTAGTAATTAAAGAAATAATTCATTCCATGAAAATTGGATTCTGAAAGCATACCGTTTCTCAATCAGACTACCAGACTACCACATATAACTCTGAAATGGAACTTTGTACATAAACTATACATTATATATAGGTGGTTATATTTCAATAATTTAAGGTTATATGGTATTGTTATTTACTATCCAGTTGATTTAAGGTTAAAATTAATGTACCAAAGATTATTCCCTGGCAGTATGGGGAGACCTTGATTTATTAATTGGTTCTTATTATGTATGTTCGGTACTCGGTCGTAAATTTGGCTAAATTATATTTTGAATAAGACGTACCTAACATTCTAAGCCCCACGTGGACATGTACATCTCTATTTTAATATACAAACAGTAGGGAGCTATAATAGTTTTTGTGGCAGTTAACTAGCTAGGAAATATAGAGCAGTAATATTACTACAACTTTAACTTCTGTTGTACAAAAAAGAGGTTGCGCTAAGGTTTGGATATAACGTTTTGGTTTTTATTTATAAGTAAAGCAATTTTCACCTATCACCACTGGGTAATTAGTGCATCCGCCACAAAATTGCGACCTCACCGGCAGTGTTACCAAAATTAATGCGCATGTATGTGCTAGTGGTTAGTAGAGCATTTGCATACTGGACCCTGGACCGCGCCGAGGCCGAGTAGTTAGACCACTTGCCTTTCACCTAGATGGCCCGGGTTCGATCCGATTTGTGGTGTATAAAGCGCCGCAGAAGTGGGTTTTCTCCGGGTTCTCTAGTTTTCCCGCCATCCCATTCCACCGGTGCTCCATCTTCATTCCATATATTATCAGTGTCATCATCCGGTGCAATAGTAGTAAAATCGGGTTTTAAACATGTAAAAAACTGCATACCTATATTTTTTGCTTGCTAGTTGGCATTAGATACTTTATATTCTATGCCATTGCTCACTGTCTCTATGATGTTGACGTCAAACTGCATTGATTTATCGATGAAAGCTACTTAAAAAGCTAATGGGAACTGTTGATTGCCAAGCAACCAATGGTGTAGTAGCCTTTTAAACCCGAATGAAAACAGAATACTTGGGTAACAACCGAATAGCTACAGTTAGGCGACTATCAAATAAGTCAATAGTTTTTATTCGACAGTGTCCACTACTACCCTAGCATAGCAGGCTGTTGCTCTGCGAACAGAGTAAGGCCATTTGAGCTCCATTCCTGAAGGACCTCACATGGTTCTGCTAAACCAAGCATGACATTTTGTGACGCTCGAAGTCATTCTCCCCCTTTTCGCTTCAACCTCAGATGCTGGGATGACAGTGCTAATAGAATACGAGGGCGGATTAACATGTGCCCGTGTTTCAAAATGTGTTACTAGGGCCAGTTAGTGCATACCATAATGTGCTACTTTTTCTACACGTACTATTACTTTCTCTACACGTACTATGTACGTAGTGTATAGACAAGGTATTGCATTCCACCCAAAAATTCGACACCGAAATTTCACCGGAAATAGACGTTTTAGGGTCCCTTGTATCCAAAAAAAAAAGTCCAAAGTCCGTGTGTCGCTGAACACGTTAACTCAAAAACAAAACTCGATAAAATACCAAACTTGTTATTTAAATTTAGTATCTTCCAGGGTTACGACATGAAGATTTTGGGAAAAATCCCCGCACCCCAAATTACCCTTTACATGGAAAAATGTTCGAAAATGTTTATTTTTTCAAAAATGACTAATGATTAAAATACCGTATATTAAAGATATTTATATGGCAAATAAAATGTATATCTTAAATTTTATAGGAATATTCTCTAAATACCTCTTTATTCTGAATGAATTTTGCGTAACTGGTAAACTGTAAGATATGGACAAAAACTTACTACACAAAAAATGTTAAAGCACGCAATTTGTCATACATTTTGTTCGTGTAATTGGCCATTTCTGAGATATTCCTTGTTATTTTTTTTCAGATTTAAAAATCCTAAACTTTTCTCACACGGAAAGCTGTAAACTCCTGGCCCAGGATAGAAACCACAACCACATGGCAGCCCGCTTTAACAAGATCTGACTGTCGGTTTAGCCTAGTGTATTCCTTATTTTCCTTCTACTTACAAGCAAGTAATTAAGACAATTTGTACTAATGTGTATCTCAAGTACCATAAAATAGATAGCAGAATAGCTGTTTATTAATAATTAACTACAGCGATGTAGAGAAAATCATGTGAATAGAACACATCTAATTTTTTTTTTTTTTTTTTTTTTTTTTTTACATGTTACCAAAACATGCTTGGTACTAATTCATAGGTTAGTTTGGATTAGGCGGGTATATCAGCTAGTCATTCAACGTTCAACGCTAAAATAAAAAAGCTTTTATGTTACACGCATATTACTTTCTCTAACTGCTCTATGAAACAGACAAAAGATTATTCTTCTTTCTACACCATGCTAATGCTTAGTTCCTTATTAGTAAAAGTGAACTAAAGGAATGCTCCCTGCTAAAGCGATAGTCAAATGTTTCAAAAGCTATGGTTATGCGATTGTCTTCGAAATTGGGTTATTGCTTGCCCTGGAGTACAAAAAAAATCTGATGTGTTCCATTCACATGGCTTTCTCTACATCTCTGCAAAATGTTATTCTATTTACTTCATCTAATCGAGAAAAAAATAGCAGAAATAGTCTTATTGCTTGCTTTCTTGTTGGTAGAAGCGAATTAAGAAAGTACCATAGGTAAAAGTGATAGTCAAAAGCTGGTTGCTATGTGACTGAAGTTCCTTTGTTTGTTGTACACGAGTAGACAAACTCCTGTATGAGAAAAGTATGTTTTTCAAAGCTGAAACCAAAAACAAGGAATATCTAAAAAAAAAACAAACAAACAAAAAACGATCAACTCCACCAAAAAAGTGCATATAACTTAAATTGTGTGTTTTAACGTGCTGTACATTTTTTGTGTGGTAAGTTTTCGCCCATCTCTTACAGTTTAGTATTATGCAAAATTCCGTAAAATTCATCCAGAATAAAGTAGTCTTCAGAGTCTATTCCTAGAAAATTCAAGATATACATTTCATTTGTCAGGTAAATAGCTTTAATATACGATATTTTAATCAAAATCGTTAGAGCCATTTCTAAGAAAATCAAAATTTTGAAAAATGTTCCATGTAAAGGGTAGTTTGGGGTGGAGGAATTATTCTCAAAATCTTCGTGTCGCATTCCCGGAAGATACTAAACTTATATCAAGTTTGTTATTTTACCGACTTTCCGTTTTGAGTTATCGTGTTCAAGACACACGGACACGCGGACACACGGACACACGGACAAACGGACACACTGACACATGGACTCACGGACACACGGACACTCACGAACCTTTTTCTGAAAATGCTTTTTTTGGATACAGGGACCCTAAAACATATATTTCCGGTGAAATCTCGGTATCGAATTTTTGGGTGGAGTGCAATACCTTCTCTATACACTATGTACATAGTACGTGTACAGAAAGTAAAAAAGGTCCCTTCCTGAATGAGAAAAGTATAAGGATTTAGAATTGAAAGCAATGACAAGAAATACTTGGAAACGTCAACTCTACAACAAGATGCTTATGACATACATTGTATGTGTTAACGAGATCTGTATTTTTGGTGTAGTAAGGTGTTGTCTATCTCTTGGATTTAACCGTTATGCAAAAGTCAGCAAAAATCAACCAGAATAAAATGCTCTTAAGAGACTATTCCCAGAAAATTCAAAATATACATTTTATTTACGTTGTGAATAACTTTAATATACAGTATGTTAATCTAAATCGTTAGAGCCACTTTTGAGAAAAACAAAATTCCGAAAATTTGTCATTTTTTTTTTGGTAGAGTTTAACTCCCGCTTTAACTACTTATGGCACCGCAGGTGGTGACACTGATGATACATGAATGACGATGGAGCACCGGTGGAATGCGATGGCGGAGTAAACCGGAGAACCTGGAGAAAACCCGCCCAGCACCGCTTTGTCCACCGCAAATCTCACGTGCGGTCGTTTCTAGATGAGAGGCGAGTGGTCTAACCGCTCGGCCATGTGTCGCGGCCCGATTTTCACTGTAAAAGGTAGTTTCTTGAAAATCTTCGTGTTGCATCCTTGGAAGATAATAAACTTAAACACCAAGCTTTGTATTTAACGGTGTTTTACTTTTGAGCTATACTGTACACACACACACACACACACACACACACACACACGGACCTTTTTCAAAAGACCGGGGGGCTCCGATGAAATCTCGGTATCGAATTGTTTAGTGCAATACAATACCTTCCCTATACCCGATGTACTTAGTAGTGTAGATAAAGTAAAAAGTGCAGTATTGTTCAGTGATTCGCTTCAGTTTGGGATTGGGAAACTTTCTAGGAGATAAAAACGTAATTGCATGCTGTTTATGGGGGACCTTTCGCATATATCACAACAGTATAGAAAAGGTTAAACGATCTTAATCCTGGTCGAACATCCGTTTTTATGACGAGTAACTGCGTGGTCGAGTGGTCAGTGAGCTGACTTCTCACCCGGGTGTCACGGGTTCGATGCCCGGCTGGGGCTGGGAATTTTTCTCTAGCCAGAATTATTCTCTATCCCCCCACAGAGTCTGGAAGTTTGTATGTGAATGTGTGCGTGTTTGAATAAAACAAAATGATTTAAACCAACGTAAAAAAATGTACAGGCAACGAGTTGTTTCAAGTGGAAGGCCCCCGATATGACCTTAGATATTAAAGGGGGCTATATAAATGAAACAATAAAAAAATGCCCGCATATCTGGTTACTCATGAAATTATTGAAAAAATCTGAGGTGTACCATTCACATGACTTTTTCTGGCTGTTACACAAATAACCTTCCTTGCAAAAACGTATTCTGTTATCTATCAAAATAAACATCAACAGAAATTGCTTCCTTTGAAGTAGAAGAGAAATAGGGAATAACTAGGCTAAATCGACAGTCAATACACCTTTGTGAAAGGTTCGTTAGGTTCATTTTGTATAGCCTACAGTAAAACAAGAGAGATGAAATGGACATTTGAGAAAAAATAAAATAGTTTAAAACTGAAACCAATTAAAAAGAATATCTCAGAATCGGTCTAGTCTACATAAAAAACGTTTGACCTAAATTATGTGCTTAACGAGATCTACATTTTTATATTATCTCTTACAATTTAACCGTTATGCAAATTCTCAAAGCGCATCCAGAAAAAAGAGATCTTCAGAGGAAATTCCCAGAAAATTCAAAATTAACATTTTATTTGTGATGTATATTTTAATATACGGCATTTTAATCAAAATCGTTACAGCCATTTTTGAGAAAAACAAAATTTTTAAAAAAATTTCTATGTAAATGGTGGTTTTTGGTGGGAGGATTATCTTGAATATCTTCGTGTCTCATCTTGGAAGATTATAAAGAACGATATTTTCGTTTCTGTTCACAGACACACAAGGACCCTTTTCTAAAAATGCTTCTTTAGAACTCGGGAAACCTCAAAACATACGACATCGAATTTTGGGAATACAATAACTTCTCTATTCACTGTGTGCATTTACATAGCAGCTAGAGAAATTAAAACCCCAGATATGATTTTCACTTATCGTTGAAGGAAAGTTCGAGGAGTGGCAGAGACAATAGGTGTGTCGACGGGATGAAAATGTTGTCGACCGATGGGTGCCGTGATTGCCCACAGTAAACAACAAGCTTTCAATTTCGAAACTGTATTCAAAGCTATTTGGACTTTTTTGTGTCATAATTCACCGTCGATGATATTGGATTCATCATTATTCTCTACAAAGTAAGCAACAATCAAAGCAATAGGTTGCTTCCGGCGAATCTGTTCCAATGAAGGCAAAGACTTCTATCGGCCTGAAAAGTGATTTTTTTTGGGATGCGAAGGTCTTATTGTCTTTTTACTTTCTCTAGCCCGTATGTGCAATGCACATAGTGGATAGAGAAGGTGTGGTATTCCACCCAAAAATTCTATGTCGAGATTTCACTGAAAATACATGTTTGAGGCCCCTGAAACCCAAAAAAAGAATCATTTTTAGAAACATGTCCGTGTGTTGTGTGTATGTGGGAAGCATAGTTCAAAAACGAAAAGTCGGTTAAATACCCGCTTGGTATTTAAGCTCAGTTTCTTCCAAGGATGTAACACGAATATTTTCAAGAAAATTTCCCCATCCCCAACTAACCTTTATATGGAACATTTTCCGAAAGTTTTGATTTTCTCAAAAATGGCTTTAACGGTTCTTTGTTAAAATGGCATATGTTTAAGATGTTTTCAATATAAACGAAATGTATATATTTAATTTTCTGGGAATAGCCTCTGAAGACCTCTTCACTCTCTATAAGTTTTGTATGACCTTAGTATAACTGTCAAACCATAAGATATAGACTATTTCTTACCATACTAAAATTTTAATCTCATTAAGACACACAATTTATGTTGTATACATTATTTGAGTATATAGATAACGAAGTTGTTTCGAGACATTCCGAGATATTGGTTTCAGTTATAAAGTACTCAAACTTTTCGAAAACGGTGGTCATCTTTCCTATCATATCTCATTTGTTTACTCCTAGCAAGCAAAGAGAACGGAATTTGAATTGTTTACTTATCAACCGGCTTTTGAAAGATTTGACTATCGGTTTCGCCTAGTGTATTCCCTTATTTCCATTGTACTTACAAGGAAGCAAATAAGACAAATTCTGCTAATGTTTATTTTGATTAACTTATATATAAAATCCAATAAGCTTTTTAAGAAAAGTTTGTTTATGGAACAGGAAGAGAAAGTCATGTGAATGGAACCATCGGATTCTTAGATAAAGGAAAAACGGCTACTAGACCATCCCTACTATGGTGAGTTATTTGCCCGAATCAAAAGAAGTTAAAAAAAGCTAAAGAAGTCACATTCCTATTTGGCGAAGAAGGCAGTGTTGATTCATCACGGCAATTCACCAACATATTCATCCGGAGTTGCCGCCATCAAATTGCGATTTTTTCTTGTTCCAAAACATCAAATGATGTTTTACATATATCAAATGAGGTCATCATCGAGACCGAGGTGTATTTTTCAGATCTTGAAAATTCTTTTGAGAATTATTGGGGAGGTTAAAATAGCAGGAATATTGAGAGAAGTGAATATTCCTAAATACATAATACATAATTTTGTTTGAAAAACTGGCATCTTCATTCCTAATAAGGTTACTTAATTGAACAGCCCCCGTATGAGTACATGCTCCTTGGATGATAGACAAACTGAAGAACAAAACAGGGAATGTGTTAAACCTCGTGTCCTCTCTTGTGACGATTCTGCTAAAATATTCTCGTGCAGTGAAATTGTAGGCTTCAGTTTGGAGTTTATAGGGAATAAAAACTGAAGTCCCCAGGCTCCATTTCTCTGAATGTGTGGTCTGAAGTATGTGAAGCTTCAGAGTGGTACCAACCAGATTTCTTCGGGCTCCATTAACGGTACCAACATTTCCAACGACTTTCAATGTACGCACAACTCCCTCAGTCAGGGATTACAAGCAGATGCAGTAGCTTCAAAGCAAGGTTTGCCAAACTCTACCCCCGAGCTGATTTTGTTCAAATCATATATAGATAATAACCGATGTGTTCCATCCACTTGACTTTCTCTCATTATTCTGCCGCAATCTTCTATGTAATCCATGCTAATCAAGATGAAAATTAGCATAAAGTGTTTTACTACGCATTTTCTAACAGGTTCAAGCGAAGTAAGAGACTAGGCTAAAGCGAAGGTAAACTTTTTAACAGCTGGTCGCTATGTGATTACTTTGTAATTCCGTTCTATTTGCATGTCCAAGATGAACAAATAAAAAAGAATGATGACTTATATAAGAAAAGAATAAATACTGGAAAATGCAAACCAAATACAGGATCTGTATGTATCTGAGATAAATTGTGTGCTTTAGACAGATGTATATATTATGTGCACTAAGATTTTGTCAATTTCTTATGGTTTAACTTCCGAAATTTTATTTCACTTCATGTCCATCGCCTGTATTCGTATGCAGTAATAATGGCGCAAAACATCATAAAAAAGCGAATGTATTTCATTCACAGAATTTTCTCTAGCTGTTCCACAAACAAATGTTTCTTACAGAGGATTGCGTCATGTTAATTTAAATAAATATTAGCAGAATTAGTCTTATTCCTTGCTTTATTATAAGTAGAAGGGAAATAAGAGAATACGTTACGCTAAAGCGATTGTCAAATCTTTTAAAAGCTGGTCTCTATGTGAAACAATTGAGGTTCGGTTTGCTTTACACGATCCTGTTTTAAAAAAGTTGGTAGTTTAAAATTGAAACCAATAACAACTAATATCTCAAAAACTATCAACTCTACCCTGAAAAATGTATATAACATAAAGTGTATGTCTTAACGAGATCTACAGTTTTTGTGTAGTAAGTTTTTGTCTATCTTTTATGATTTATCGGTTATAAAAAAAAGTCAGGAAAATTGATCCAGAAAATCAAAATTTTCAAAAAATGTTCCACGTAAAGTGTAGTTTGGGGTGGGGAGAGTTTTTGGAAATCTTCGTGTCGTCCTTGGAAGTTACTGGACTTCAATGCCAAGTTTGGTATTAACAGACTTTTCGTTTTGAGCTATGCTGTCCACAAACAAACACACACACGCACACTCACACAAACGGACCTTTTTCTGAAAATGCTTTTTTCTGAATCAGGGAACTTCAAAACATATTGTATAACATATTTCAGTATTGAATTTTTTGTTAAAATACAATATTTTTTCTATCCACTATGTACATTATATACATATGGGTTAGAGAAAGTAAAAATACCCGGTAAATGAATGGAATGAAATGTTGTGTCTATATCTAAGGTATTTTTGCTAAACTGCTCCCAACATGCTTGTTTTAAAATACAGGATGCAGCAATTGTAAGCCTATTGATCTGTACTAAACTAAAACAATTCGCAAGTCACTGCGGCACTATACTGTTATACTGAGCCTATTGTTGAAACTTATAACGCTTTATTCTTAATTATCTTGTCATATTCTGGCTCTAAATTGGAGATATACAATAGTAATATGTGTTAAGCTTCCATCACTTTAACTAGTGTGTGTGAACCATTTTTAACATTGTTAAATCTGCTGAAAATATGTTTACATGATACGTTGTACCAAACACAGCAACAGTACGACTCCCAAAAGAGACACAAATTTGGAAAATTCACGTTGGGCAATACACAAAATAACGCAACTCCCAAATCCCTAAAGTACGCACAGGTATGTTGTTCTCGAGGATTAATTCCAAATACAAGGTGCAGCAATAGCATTGAATAAAATTTTGATATGTTCCATTCATATGATTTTTTCTAGATTTCTGTAACAAATTATTGCTAAAAAGCTTATTCATCTCCCTACTTCACACTAATCCAGATAAGCATTAGTAGAAATGATCTTATTGCATGCTTCCTTGTAAGTAGAAGAGAAATACGACTATTTCTACTGTTTGTCTCAATTAGCATGCTATAGATAAAGGAATTGTTTGCGAAACAGCTGGAGAAAGTCATGTGAATAGAACACATCTGATTTTTTATACAGGAAACCCTAAAACGTGTATATCCGGTGAAATCTCGGTATCGAATTTGTGGGCCAAGTGCAAATCCTCTTCTACCTATGTATCATGCAGTACGTATAGAAAGTAAAAATGGATTATTAAACATTCCGTACTCATGCTCCTCAGATCATCAAATTGGATTTTGAATTTTTTTATGCGTTTTCCAAAATTGTTTTATATTTTTTAACACTTTAGACGACCCTTTAATAAATAGGATTTTAAATTCGGAAATTTGTATAAAAACAGTGTAATATATTTGATAGATCCAAATACGAATTTGTCCATGAGAGCTTTTAGATTACCAATCATTGTAGCTGTTTATTCTCTTTATTTGGCTGCAATGTTAAGATCACTCACAATTGCCTATCTTTGGTGTTAAGTTCCCTAAAGTCTATTTTCTGATGTTTTAAAAATGTCTACTTCGCAGCTTAATGCACAACTTATGGCAGATTAAAAAGTCACAATCTTTTCTTTTTTAAAACGTTGCTGACATTATCTTTCACAATTCGCACAACTGACATTACTGCATCTAGCGCTGCTGACTTGATGCAAAGTGTCCCACGATGAATAAGCAATATATATGTAGTATTTGCTGGCGCCGTGGCAGAGTGGTTACACCACTTTCTTCCCAAACCCAGGGGACCGCATGTGGGATTTGTAGTAGCGTCTGGGCGGTTTCCTCGGCTTTCGGATCCCCCGGTTTCCCCTGCCATTCATTCTACCCAATTGCTCCGACGTCAGCTTTCTCATCACTCTTTCGTATACATTTCATACCATCTACTTCCTCATATTCTTACCAGGCAACGGGCTGATGCCTATCCCTGATCCAAAGCTCATCTGCTCCAAGGCTTTGGTTTGTAAGGCCTGGAAGGTGTTATTCCTCAATATGAGGAGAGTGAGAAGAAGAAAAAGAAGAATACGATGAGGATAATGATGTCTGGTTTGATTCTATTTCCTGCAAGAACATTTCAAAATCTTCCTACAAATCCTAGCGTGTGGTTCATCATGAATGGCGCTCAATCGGTTGCAGCACAAACTAATTTACAAGGGAACATTAAAGTTTTACTGCAGCCTTAAGCATATTCTTACCTGCGATACAGTCTTTTAATGATGCAAAAGCTCGAAATTCTTCTATGATATTGATATTTTAAGAAAACAACAACTAACGGCCTGTTCTATATTCATCACAAACAAATAGATCAATTGAATAAATATATAATCTTCCTCTGTGTCTTTCCTGTCACTTCGTTCGTCTGACGCTATTGGTTACTACATTAGGTTTCTGATTTTCGATTTCAGTTTTTCCTTCAAATTCAAAGCCTTTTCAGAAATTTGTTTAGTAACTGTTTGAGGGGGTAAACAGAGAGTTCAAAGGAATTCACTAAATTAGGGCAAAACTCTCTAGCAGCAGCTATTAAGCATTCCTTCGATAGTTCTCCTTCAGAGAGTGGTTTAGAGGATTTGGATATTTGGCGAACTATATTTTGTCCATCGACTGTCGTCTTGTTTGTACTCTCACTTTTGAGTTGTAACGTTTTCTTAAGGCGATTCAGCACTTTACACCAGCCACTCCGACTAGTTTCTCTACAGCAAATCTCTCCGCATAAGCCTTATGAAATGCGTTTTAATGTTTTAATGTGAAGAATATGATACCATTGTACCAAAAACTATACTGTGATTTTCTACCATTAAAGATGACGAAGCAGTTTTCCTCACATTAAGTATTAAAAGTTAGCGAAGCATGTCCTGTACTTGTGGGGGATACGTCACTGAACTTGGTGATGGACACTATTGAATGAAATCTATCAAATTATTCGCTAGTCGCCTAACTAACGGTTGTTCAATATTACCCAAGTATTTCGTTTTCATTAGATTTTGAAAAGGTACTATACAATTGGGTGCTTCATCGTTGACAGTACCCACTTTTCAAGTTACTTTAATCGTTAAACGAACGCAGATATGAAGCCAACCGCACTTCAGAGAATATAAAGCATAGTGTTTTAAATTCTTTGGCATGCTTTCATGTTTGCTTGCCAGCAACCTCAATAACCGTCATTAACCGGGGTGCTTCCGCGGAACCCGATTAGCACTAACAAAGCACCCCTCTTGCTCCCTGCATATTTAGTCTGGGAGACGATTTTTTTTTTTTTTTTTTTTTTTTAGCATAACAGAAGATAAAGTTTTTATGTTGCCCTTCTGCGTTTCCTAGCTAGTGCCATAAAACTATTGTAGCTCCCCACCTGTTTGTGTATTAAAATCGAAAAGTAATGGAGTTTAGAACTATGCCTTCCATTCAATTTAACTTAAAGTATCATTTAGTCAAATTTAGGACCAAGAACCACGAATACAGCATAAGAACTATTACTAAATCAAGGTCTCTACATATTACGAGAGTATAATTTTGTCATATTCAAATTCAAATCAAATAGATAGGAATATGGATATGATAGATATAAGCCATATAACATAACCTCAAAATACTGAACCACAAGCACACATAATTCTGGAAAAGGTGTATACCTACCTTAATAAGGGAAAAACATTTCTTTATATATCTTTATTTTAAAACGCATATTTCTATGTCAGAGTTATATGCGCTACGCTAGTTTGATTGAGGAACGGTATGCTTTCATAATTCGATATTCATGAATGAAAACGGAATGTAACCGAATGTAACTTATCTGTGTCACTACTCCCCTCCCCCCTTTTTGCGAAAATAAACAGTTTTTAAGTCCGGAAGAAAAGTCTCATCATTTGATAGCCATTTCTCACTATCGTAATGCATTGGATTGTCGAAAACATTAGTGTCCACCAGTAACTGAACTGGCCTGCTGTTTGTATCGCCCTCACTCCTCTTGGCCTTATACAGGCAGGGTGTTAGAGGTCTGAGTGCGCAGATTTCGCGTGCTGGGAGAATCAAATAAGACGAATAAGAAAGTCCAATAACAATTTTATCTATCTTGAAAGGTAACGGAGATAATTGAACGTTACCAAATGTATTATCTGCACAGTCTAGCAACAGAGTAGGATTTAACCGAATGTTTAGTTTTGGTTTGTGCTTGAAATTCGGTTCGCCACATCCTATCAGTTTATTATTATCTACTGTCATTAACGAGGGGTGGGGGTGGTTTTCTTTCAAGCTATCCCATCGTATTCACGAGCTGAATTAAAAACTACGTAAGAAGCTACGCATAAGATTTAAACTCATGAGCCAAAGCAAATTCAAATGTGAATTATGTAAACACCTCGTTAAGGTGTATCGTGGAATAATTAAATCAGTCACATTTTTGCTGAACAGGAAATTTATCAATGGTCAATAACTGCAACATCAACAATATGATATGTTCATTTACAGTAGATGCGTAAAATGTGCTAATTTCATATACCCAAGGTCGGAGGTTCAAACCCGGGGAGGACGATGGATTTTTTTGGGCGTAAAAACCCTTAGCATGGCTTCCTTCGGAAGGGAAGTAAAGCTGTTGGCCCCGTGTCGTAGATTTATGGCACGTAAAAGAACCTCATGCCTGATAGAGAGGCCTCTGAGCAAAGGAAAGCGGTCTTTCATACCCAGTATAGAATGGGACGCTGAGAACCACAGTAGAGCGTCCATAAATAAAACTCCATTTCCATTTCAAAATGTGCACCATTAGAATCTATGCAGCTGTCACATTTTCTTAGTCAATTTTGCCCTACCCGCGTTAGCGGTTCTGCGTTTTGTCCAATCCTAGGATTGCTTCAAACACACACTGTGAAGATCATCAATGGTAGCAACCTCGACATGGTACATTTATTGTTCAAATGTCTCCACAAACAATAATCTAAGGGATAGAGCTTTGCTGTAAGCAAGAAGCATATCTAGATACTCTAAATTTGTAAAGTCTGCCATAGTTCTGAATGCTCTTAACGCATCTGAAGCACTGACAGAACCAACTGTTGTGCAAGGTGAGAGAGAGAGATCGAGAGAGAAAGCCTGCGCAGCGTACCTTGTTGTCAAGCGTATCACCGCGACTTTATTCCAATAGACACGTTGGAATCGAATCTTTTAATATCATTTTGTAGTTAAACGACTCATCTTTTGTAGCTCTACCTTGCTATTCTAATTGCAGAAGGAAACGATAAAGAGTGGTGACATATTCGCAATCAAACTTTTAACCAATTTTATTTTTTATTTATGCAACCATGTACTTAAGAGGAAAATGGTATAGGGACTTATGTTTCAGCTTAACGCCCGGAAGTTACCATTGAAGTCTGCGCACTCATACCCCTAACACTTTGTATACACACTCTTATCAGAGTAAAGCTTTGAGCGACCGATAGCTCGCTGAGCACCAATCACCAGGCCTGAACTACGTGAATCAAAAATACACTATGAACGCCGCCACATCTTATACCTGGTGGGATGACTTTAATCTGGTGTGCGTAGTTGGTAAGCTGTGGAGGAGTAGAGCAAACTCAGCGTAATGTCTTGCCGTAAAGAGCTGATATTGTTTCCGGCGGGGAAGTCCGTCCCTTCGCCAAGCACAAGGATTAATTAAAACCGACTGGGCATTCGATGTTACAGTGTAATTATTGCGCCTAGCAGTATTTTTGGCTCGTTCCGCAGCGGAATTGTGTGTTCCTTGCTGAAATAGCTTCAGTTACAAATTACCTCCACCTTCCCTATTTTTACTACCCTCAGTTTACGTTACAATTAAGTCAGGGCTCACATCATTACTAAGAGTTTGAAAACAAAACATTCCTGTTGGAGCAGTTTAAGTATAATATTAAATTCTGTTTTATCTATGATGAACTAAACTTCTCAGAGAAGAAATTAAAAATCTCCTACTAAAAGTTCTACTTGTAAATGTACATTTAGATTTTCCCTATTTTAAGCAAATATATGGCTATTAACATCTTAGTATGTAGCCCTAATTATGGGGGTTCTTTTGTTCACAACGTACAGCTTCTGTGACTTTTAAAAATAATACTAAAACTTATTTTTAATTTCTCTGCTGCTTACCTATAGTACGCAAAGGAAGTAAAGTATTCCAAACAAAATTTCGATACCACGGTTTATCGGAAATGCACGATTTGAGACCCATGCATTTAAACAGAATGTGTGTATTGCGTGTACCTTAGAATAAATAACTAAAGATGAAAAGTTGGGTAGACACCAAACTTGGCGTTTCAGTTTATTATCTGCCAAAATTGTGACACGAAGACCTTTAAGTAAAAATCCTCAACCAAAATTACACTTTAAATGCAAAAATGTTCGATATTTTCATTTTTTTAAATATTTTAAATACAATGCGTTTAGAATGTTTACATGACAAATAAAATGTGTATTTTGAATTATTCGGGAATAACCTATGAAGTCCTTTTCATTCGGAAGTATGATGTGTAATAGTGTTAACTGGTAAACCATATATACTAAAAAAAAAAAAAATGCTAAGTGTATATGACTTTCTCTACATGTACTGTAACAAGCTATTGTTAGTAGAAATAAGCATTAGTAGAAACGGTTTTATTACATGTTTCCCTATAGGTACAAGGAGAATAAGGGAATTTGTAAGGCTAAACCTATAATTCTATCTTTTAAGAGCTGCTTGCTTGTGGTAACATTGAATTTCCGTTCTTTTTATGTGACCAGAATGAAAATAAGTGAATAACGGATTCCCATTTAATAAAACTATAAGTATTTGGATATTAAAATAAAACCATTAGCAAAGAATATCTCAGAAATGCTTTACTCCACAAAAACGCATATAACTCGAATTGCGTATTTTAATTTGATCCACATTTTTGTAGTAAATTTTGTCTATCTTGTACGGAATACCAGTTATGCAATGGTCATTCAGAATGAAGAGCAATTCAGAGGCTATACCCAAAATTCAAGATAATATTCTATTTATTATAAAAATATCTCAAACATATGGCATTTAATTAAAAAGCTAGCTAGATTTAGAAACCAATGTTTCCTGAAGTAAAGGGCCCACCATGGTTCATGTTTGGAAGATGCTGAACTTAAATATCACCGACTTTTTTTTCAAATTGTGATTGTCGGATATCTGTAAGCTCTATGGACCTCGGGCTCATTTCACTCATCTCATTCAACCATCGTCCGCTACGAGCTACCAAGTTAAACTGTAGTGTTGGGGTAACGGTTCTGCCTAACGTTCAAGAGGTCCGTAGTTCGAATCTGTTAGGGTGACTTACCCGGTAAGAACTGTTTCTGGATTTTCCTTTATCCTGAGAAAACGAACCTATCTTTAAGCTCCAAGATCATTTGAGTATCATTTCGCCGATGTCATTCATCGTCCTACATGACCTACCAGGTTAAAGGACTTCAGACTAATAAAAACAAAACCAAAAAAAAAAAAAAACAAACAAAAATTATGTGTCCCATTTACATGACTTTCTCTACAACTCTGTAACAAATTATTATTAAAAAGGTTATTCTTCTATCTACTTCATGCTTCTTTGTAAGCAGAAAAGAAATAAGGGAGCACATTGGGCTAAAGCATGGACACATCCTTTAAAATCTGGTTGTTATGTGATTGAAGTACCTTTGTTTGTATGGCCAGGAGTTGACAAATTCCCGTATCAGAGAAGCACAAGCAGTTTAAAGCTGAGACCAAATAACAAGGAATACCTCAGAAACGGTCAACTTTACTAAACAAGAACAAAAAATAATAAAAAAATAAAACGTTTATGACATAAATGATGTATTTTAATATCTCCAGCTTTGTGCCGCAGGTTTTTCTTTGTCTCTTGTGGTTTACCAGTTATGCAAACATTTCAGCAAAAATTCATCCATAATAAACCGGTCTTCAGAGGCTATTTAATTTATCATGTAAATATCTTTAATATACGATATTTTAATCAAAATCGTTACAGCCATTATTGAGTAAATCAATTTTTTTTAAAATGTTTTCATGAAAGGGTATTTTGGGGTGGGGGTATTTTCTCGAAAAAATCTTCGTGTCGCATTCTTGGGAGATACTAACTTAAATACCAAATTTGGTATATAACGGACTTTTCGTTTTTGAGCTATGCTGTCTACAGCCACACACACACACACACACACACACACACACACACACACACACACAGATACATACAAAAACCTTTTTCTAAAACTGATTTGTTATATTCAGGGGGTCTCAAAACATGTTTCCAGTGGAAATTCTTATTGAATTTTTGGGTGGAATACATAACTTGTCTACCCACTGTGAACACAGTACGTATAGAGAAAGTAAAAATGCATTCTCTACCTACAATGTACATGGGCACGGTAAACAAAATAAAATTTGAAATGATAAGAGTTTATACATAATTTCCAAGAAGATTGTATTCCCAATATTTTGATTTCAGTTACTGCTGAGAAAAGCCTAAAAGTTGGTTCACAATAACCTGAGAACGGCTAGCCATTCAGGACAATAATCCGGTAACGAGAACGGGAATGCATTTAATATTATTATTTTCCTCATCAATTTTGCGCATTGCGACTTCACTTATTTTTAACTCGTCATTGCTATTTTTATCTGTCTTCAATTCAACCAACATAATGCAGGTTAGTCAACATTATAATTCGAAAGAATTGCGACTAAAGTGAGCTCTACGGTGTTTCATATCACGGCCACTTAGAGCAGCTCTCCACATCGAGTCGCCGTCCGTGGTGTAATGGTTACTATGCTAACTTCATATACCCAAGATCGCGGGTTCAAACCCGGCGGAGGACGATGGATTTTTTCGGGCGTAAAAATCTTTAGCATGGCTTCCTTCGGAAGGGAAGTAAACCTGTGGGTCCCGTGTCGTAGATTTACGGCACGTAAAAGAACCTCAAACCTGAAAAGAGAGGCCCCTGAGCAAAATTAAGCGATCTTTCACGCCCAATATAGAATGGGACGCTGAGAACCAAAGCAGTTAAAGAGCGTCCCTAAATAACAGGCCATTTCCATTTTCTCCACATCGAAGAGATAAACAATGCATAATACGCATTTAATATGCCGTGCCTGGTAACGAGAACGAGAAACTTAACCCTACATTACATGAATTATGTTGTTTCATATGTCGCCACAAGTGAATCGACTTAAATAGCCTGATCGTTAGTGCGATACAAAGTTGACTGGCCATCTATTCGAGTCCCAGCGACTGCAGTCAAATCGGTAAATGATGGGGAGGGCCCAGGTAAAATAATCGGTGTAATGGCACGCTTGGATGCTAACGAGGTTACATTTGATTGCAGTTGCATGGTTTTTGCACTTTATTGTTAAAAAGCACAACCGTTTTATAGCAAAAGTATTAGCAACTATAAATATCCTAATTTTATTATTGTTGTTATTGCAATACAAAATTAGAAGTCCATTAAAAATACTAAAACCTGTAATTAATCGTCTTTGTTGCCAAATGTGTAGGGTTAAAACTTGACTAGACTTGCTTCCTGTTTCCGGGGCCCGGGAAGGTTTCCCGTCAATTGTGAATCCTTCCATTGAAATATGTGTATTTCAACATTCCCGTTCACGTTTTGATTACCGGTTGTTTTGAACCAGCCGTAACAGATTAGGAAGTTGGCAATAAAGTTGCTGGTATTTAGAAAGCAGGGCTGTGTGGTATACTTAGCGAAAGGAAAGCATACGAGGGAAGTATGTAGTTTATAAAGCCAAGGTTTTATGCGAAGTCTCTACTCACCGCAGTAATTGAGTTCAAGCCGCATATTCCACTCTGAGCGGGGAAGACGTGGCTTAAAAGCATAAAGATGTACAGTGTACTTCACTCGGCAGTAGCTGAACCGAAAAAGGATAAAAGCGGGTGTTAAACAAAGTTATTATGATCCATAGCGTGTTTCACAAAATTGCACCCAATGGATGAGAGAGAATAAATATTGTAAATCTAGAGAATCTATATAACGTTTAATCTCACGAAAATGATCGCAAAATATACAACAAATGCCTAACACGTTTAATCCTGTCAATAAGAAACCATACCGTCATTTATTACTTTCTCTACACGCATTATGTACATAGTGTACAGAGAGGGTATTGCATTCCACCCAAAAATTCGATACCGAGATTTCACCGGAAATATATGTTTTAGGGTCCCCTGTATCCAAAAAAAGCATTTTCAGAAAAAAGAGCCCGTGTGTGTGTGTGTCCTTGTGTCAGTGTGCCCGTGTGTCTGTGAACACGATAACTCAAAAACGAAAAGTTGGTAAAATACCAAACCTGGCATTTAAGTTTATTATCTTTCAGGGATGCGACATGAAAATTTTGAGAAAAATCCTCCCACCCCAAACTACCCTTTACATGGAACGTTTTTCGAAATTTTTGATTTTCTTAAAAATGACTCCAACGATTTTGATTAAAATATCGTATATTAAAGCTATTTACCTGACAAATAAAATGTATATCTTGAATTTTCTGGAAATAGCCTCTGAAGAGTACTTTACTCTGGATGAATTTTACGGAATTTTGAATAACTGCTAAACCGTAAGAGATGGACAAAAACTTACTGCACAAAAAATGTAGAGCACGTTAAAACACACAATCTATGTTATATATTTTTTCGTGGAGACATTTTCGTCGTTTTTGAGACATTCCTTGTTTTTGGTTTCTGCTTTGGAAAACATACTTTTCTCATACAGGAATTTGTCAACTGCTGTCCATACAAACAAAGGAACTTCAGTGGCATAGCAACCAGCTTTTGACTATCACTTTAACCTATGCTACTCCCTTATTTCCTTTCTACTTACAAGGAAGAAACTAATAAGATTATTTCTGCTAATTTTTCTAGATTAGCATGAATTAAATAGAAGCATAAGCTTTTTAACGATAATTTGTTGCAGAGATGTAGAGAAAGTCATTTGAATGGTACACATCAGATTTTTTTTACGTTTTCTTCTACCTAAGCAGGTAGTGAAGTATTGGATTCGACTAAAAAAAAGTGTTAAAGTTTCACCTGAAATACATGCTTTGAGGCTTACTGATAAAAACATTAGAAAAGTATGTACTATGTATGTACTAAGGCTTTCACGGCCGCCTTCCATTTACAGTAAAATTTCTTTCAGGCTCGGAACCAGTGGTCGACAAGTTGGATTTACTACTGAGTTTCGCTCGAAACTGTTTTGAGCATCTTCTCGACGAAGGGGAACAACAATAAAGTTTTGGGGTGGTTGGAAAGGATGAAGGATGAGACGAGAAAGGAGTTTGAGCTGTGGTGACTGTTTGGGACTATTTCGGTGGCATTAAGCCTGGTCCCGCCGAAACGGGGGCGATGACTAAAATGGCGGGCTGGTCCGGCTGTTGGGTGTAGGCAGACATCCTGGCGGAGACCTACTTATTGAGGGGACTTTCTTTTTCCGTGATGGAGTGTCATAAGGGTGATGCTGCTGGTCCCTGTTGAGTTCTGGGTCATCGGGTGTTACGGCGGTCTGTCAGGTGTCGTTCTAGATGTTGTAGGCGTATGGTTATCGCACGTGTGTGTTGGAGCATTTTATCTAGTACTTGTAGACCTTGTAGATCCGGGAGATAGACAAAGACTTACTTCAAAAAATTAGAGTTGGTTAAAACACACAATTTATGCATTTTTTTTCGTGGAGTTGATCGTTTTTGAGATGTACCTTGTTGTTGGTTTCAGTTTTAAATGCTTATCTTTTCTCATATAGGAATTTGACGACTCCTGGTCACGCAAAGAAACGGATTTCGGTCCCAGAGCAACCACATTTTAAAACATATGACTTGGTTTAGCCTAGTGTATTCCCTTATTTCCCTCCTACTTATAAGGAACTAAGTAATAAGATCGTTTCTGCTAATGTTTTTCTCGGTTACATGAAGTGGGCAGAGGAATGTGCTTATTAACAATGATTTGTTACAGAGATGCAGAAAAAATTATGTGAATGGTACACATCAGATGTTTTGGATTCAAGGTACTTCAGAATATATAATCCCTGTGAAATCTTGGATCAATTTTGGGTGGAGTACAATTCCTTCTCTACCTACTATGTAGCATGGTACCCGCATTAGAAATAAAAATAAATAATGCGTTCCATTCACATGGCTTCCTTTACCTATTTTGTATTAAATTATTCCAAAAGACGCGTATTCTTCTCTCCACTTCTGCTAAGATAAACATTAGCAGCATGCTTGTATTACTTGGCTCCTTCTAAGTAGAAGAGAAATAAGAGAATTCACTAGGCTAATGCGAGAGTCAAATCTTTTAAAAGCCGATCGCTATATGCTGTAACTGAAATTCCCTTGTCTATGCATGACCAGGATGAAAAAACTGAATAACGATTACTAATTTAGAAATATTTAAGTCTTGCAAATTATAAAACCAATAACAATGAATATTTCGGAAATTGTTAGCTCTACAAAAAAAATGTAAGTGATATATATCGATGCTTTAACGAGATCTACATAAGTTTTTGTTTATTTCTTACAGTTTACCATTTATGGAAAAGTCATTCAGAATGAAAAAATGTTCAGAGGCTATTTCCAACATATTCAAAATATGCATTTTATTTGTCAATTAAATATTTTTCATTTACGGTATTCTAATTAAAATCGTCACAGCCATTTTTGAGAAAATAAAAATTTTGAAAAATCTTCCATATAAAGTGTAATTTTGCGTGTGGGATTTTCCTGAAGAGTCTTCGTGTCACATCCTTGGAACATACTAAACTTAAATACAAGTGTGGTATTTAACCGACATTTCGTTTTGTTAGTTATAGTGTCCACAGATAGACACTCACACTCACGCACGACCTTTTTTTCAAATACCCTATTTGGATTCAGGCTCCTCAAAACATGTATTTGCGCAAAATCTCGGTATCTAAGTTAAGGTGAATAGAATTCATTCTCTACCTACTATGTACATACAAGGTACTTAATACATAAAAAGTAAAAATAATGACTTTCCATTTGATAATAGTATACATATTTGAAAGTTCAATTAAATAACAAATGATAACTCGGAAATGGTTTAAGCCACGGAATGTTTTATTTGACACAAACTTGTGGTTTAGTGTCATCTACATTTTTGGGAGCTGTGTAATAAGAATTTGACTATTTCTCACAGTTTACTAATTAAACAAAAGTCATTACAAAAGAGAGTAATTCGCAGACTATTCCCAGAAAAAAACACCAGATATACCAGCGTTTTATTTCTCAAGCAAATATCCTAATCATGTGACATTTATAAAAAAATCGTCACAGAAATGTTTGAGAAAATAAAAATTAACGAACATTTTCTTTGTGAAGGGTAGTTAAGGGTGTATGGGAGTTTCCTGACTTCTTGGTATCGTTTCCTTGGAACACGTTGAACATAAATATGTGCTTAGTTTGATGTTCGACTTTTCGTTTTGGCATTGTGCTGTTCACAGACCGTTGCGCGCTCACAACACACACAAACACACACACACACACACACACACACACACAGTGGACCTCTTTACCTACCCTTGGGTAAGTACATATTGTATTGTATTACATCCAAAAGTTCGATACCGAGATAACCAGAAATACATATTTTAGGACTCCTGAATTCAAAAAATCTTATGTATTCCATTCACATGACTTTCTCTATATCTCTGCAACAAATTGTTGTTAGAAGGCTTATTCTTCTCTTTACTTCATGCTAATCGAGAAAAAATTTGCATAAATAGTCTCATTACTTGCTTCCTTATAAGTAGAAGCAAAATAAGGGAGTGCCATAGGTTAAAGTCATAGTCAAAAGCTGGTTGCTATGTGACTGAAGCTCCTTTGTTTGTATGAACAGGAGTTGACAGTGTTTTAAAGCTGAAACCAAAAAAAAAAAAAAAAGTAATATCTAAAAAACGATCAACTTAATGAAAAAAAGTTATGTAACATAAATTGTGTGTTTTAACGTGCTCTACATTTCTTGTGTGTTAAGTGTTTATCTATCTCTTACGGTTTAGCAGTTATGCAAAATTCCGTAAATTTCATCGAGAATAAAGTAACATTCAGAGGCTATTCCCAGAAAATTGAAGATATACATTTTATTTGTCAAGTAAATATCTTTAATATACAATATTTTAATTAAAATTGTTAGAGCCATTTTTGAGAAAATCAAAATTTTAGAAAAAAAGTTCCACGTAAAGGGTAGTTTGGGGTGGGGGATTTTTCTCAAAATCTTCGTGTCGCATCCCTGGAACATACTAAACTTAAATACCAAGTTTGGTATCTTACCAACTTTTCGCTTTTGAGTTATCATGTTCACAGACACACGGATACACGGACACATGGACACACACGGACCTTTTACTGAAAATGCTTTTTTTGGATACAGGGGACCCTAAAACATATATTTCCGGTGAAATATCGGTATCGAACTTTTGGATGGAGTGCAATGCCTTCTCTATACACTATGTACACAGTACGTATAGAGAAAGTAAAAAGAGAAAAAAATCTGATGTGTTACACTCACATGACTTTCTCTAGCCATTCTACAAACTTCTTACACAAGATTATTCTTCTTTCTACACCTTGCTAATCGAGGTATTCAGCACAATGTTCTTATTGCTTAGTTCCGTATAAGTAGGAAGAATATAAGGGAATACACTAGGTTAAATCGATAGTCAAATGTTTTAAAAGCTGTCGTTATGCGATTGTCATTACAAATCGCTTCTTTTCTTGGCCAAGAGTACAACAAAAAAAAAAAAACGGACACTCCCGTCTGAGAAAAATATAAGTACTTCACAACTGAAACTAATAACAATGAATACCTCGAAAACGGTAAGCTCCACGAAAAAAAATGTATATTACGTAAGTTGTGTATTTTAATAAGGCCTACATTTTTTGTATAGTAAGTTTTTGTCCATCTCTTACGGTTTACTAGTTATGCCAAATTAAGCAAAATTCACCCAGAATAAACAGGTATTTAGAAGCTATTCCCAGAAAATTCAAGATATACATTTTATTTGTCAGTTAAATATCTTTAAATTACGATATTTTAATCAAAATCGTTAGAGCTATTTTTAAGAAAATCAAAATTTTCGAAAAAAGTTCCATGTAAAGGGTGGTTTGGGGTGGGGGGATTTTTATCAAAATCTTCGTGTCGCATCCCTGGAAGATACTGAACCTAAATATCAAGTTTGGTATTATAGCTACTTTTCGTTTTTGAGTTATCGTGTTCACAGACACACGGACACACACACACACACGGACCTTTTTCTGGAAATGCATTTTTTGGATTCAGGGGGTCCTAAATCATATATTTCCGGTGAAATCTCGACATCGAATCTTTGGGTGGAATGCAATAAATACTTCTCTATCCCCATCTACATTGTACATACGGGGCTAGAGAAAGTAAAAATTAGAAAAAAATTCCACGCACATACGGGTGTGTGTGTACGTGTGTGTGTGTGTACGTGTGTGTGTGTGTACGTGTGTGTGTGAGAGAGACAGAGAGAGAGAGAGAGTCCGTTCAAAAACGAAAAGTCAGTTAAATATTAAACTTAATATTTAAATAAATCGCATATTCCAAGGAATCGATACGAAGATATAAAAAAAAAATTACCATTCTCCAAACTGCCTTTACATGGAAAGTTTTCAAAAATGTTTATTTTCTCACAAATGCATCTAACGATTTTGATTAAAATATCCTGTTTGAGGCACTTTCATGTGAAATAAAAGTCATATTTTTAATTTTCTGGATATAATTTCTGAACACCTCTTTATTCTGGATGACTCTACATAAATGGCAAATTATAAAAGATATAAAACACATGCAGTTTATGTGATATTCATTTTTAATTGTGTAACCATTTACAAGATATTCCTTGTTATTGGTTTCAGTTTTAAAGTTCTTATAGTTTCCTTAACGGGATTTCGTTATTCTTTTCTTCCTCCTGGTTATGCAAGACATCGGAATTTCAGTAGCATCACATAGTGGCCCGCTCTTAAAAGAGTTTACTATCGCTTTAGTCTATTGTATTCCCCTCATTTGTGATTATATGAAAATATGTAATAAAAGCATTTATGCAAATTTATCTGGGTGAACTAGATGGAAGGAAAAGCTTCTGCAAGAGCGTTTTATTGAAGAATATGTAAATAAAAGTTATGAGAATGTAGCACATTAGTGTTAATAAATATTTTCTTTTGTATTAATGCATTCTCATATCAAACGTGCATGTCTAGTGAAATATTGGGCGGAATACAATATATAGGTAGATAGATACCTATAAATAAATAAAAGGTACAGTTGCGGTCAGCATTGTGTTACATTTCCTATATACAATAATAATTCCTATCGCAAACATTTGCTGCAGTTTGGGGTCAACACACTCGTATTTCGCAGGTAGAGGGAGCGATGTTGTTTTGTTCATGAGAAGCTGAAGGAAGTGGAATTACAGCAACTTCCGTAGCTACAGTCTTCCTCTTTGCGAGATTCCCTTTTTCGCCATTTTGCAAGGAAAAGCGGCGTCCCGGAACGCTTCTCGTAATATTTCATCTCAACACTTAACGTGAATCATTGGACCATCGCGGCTACGAGCTGAAATGGCTTCCTGAGAGACTCCACTCAAATTATCTTCAGGCTCGAGAACCTTCTACGTGGGAGGGATAGTATATCGCATGTTTTTGTTGACCAGGTCAGTACTTCCCTTCCTTTTGTTATCTTTCCTCCTTTGGTGGCTCTATGCATCTCCACATTTTACCAAAGCTCTATACATAGTACCTATTTTTACCTTCTCTGCACATACTATGTATCTACAAATGTATAAAGAAGGTATTGTATTGTACTCAAAATTCGATACCAAGATTTCACAGGAAAGACATGTTTTGGGACCTCCTGAATCCACAAAAAGCATTGTTAGAAAAATTTCCATGTGTGTGTGTGAGAGAGAGAGAGAGAGAGAGAGAGAGAGAGTGTGTGTGTCTGTGGGCAGCATAGCTCAAAAACGAAAATTCCGTTGATTACTAAATTTTGTATTTAAGCCCAGTATATTCCAAGGATACTCACGAAAATTCTCAACAAAATACAACCACCCTTTACAAGGAAAGAAATTTCGAACATTTTTCTTTTTTCAAAAATGGCTCTAACTATTTTGATTAAAATCTCTTACATTTAAGATATTTAAATGCCAAATAAAAGTATATTGAATTTTCTGGGAATAGCCTCTGAAGACATCTTTATTCTGGATGAATTTTGCGGAACTGGTAAACCGTAAGACATACACAAAAAATGTAGCTCTCGTTAAAATACGCAATTTGTCATTTTTTTCCCTGGAGTTCGCCGTTTTCAAGATACCTCTTGTTATTGGTTTCAGTTTTGAAATACTTACGCTTTTCTCATACAGAAACTAATCAACTCCTGGCCACGCAAAGAAACGGACTTCAATCCCATAGCAACCAGATTTTTAAACATTTGACTATCGCTTTAGCCTATTGTATTTCATTATTTCCCTTCTACTTACAAGAAAGCATTTCTGCTAATGTTTATCTTGATTAACATGAAGTAGACAAAAGAATAAGCTTTTTAACAATAATTTGTTACAGAATTGTAGAGAAAGTCATTGAATGGAACACATCAAATTTTTAAACATTTGACTGTCGAATTAGCCTAGCGTATTCCCTTATTTCCCTTCTACTTATAAGGCACTAAGTAATAAGACCATTTTTGCTAATGTTTATCTCAATTAGCTGAAGTAGATAGAAGAATAAACTTACTAACAATAATTTGTTACAGAGATGTAGAGAAAGTCATATGAATGGAACACATCAGATATTTAGAGAACAGGCCTTCAGTATAAGACTTGGCCGCTCGCACGGTGTTTCGCTACTGGGTAGAACGACAGATATAGCCGGTCGTTCCAGCACTCTGGCTTTGCTTCTTAAATCTATATTCCTGTTTTATCTATACATAAACTGTAACTAAATTGATAGCAAGTACTGAAAATGTCCTTCCACAGATAAAAAAGCACTATACCGAGTAAACAAACGAGCCAGGAGTTTCATTGGCATTCGGGAGACCGTGAGTTCGATTCCCGCGGCCGACCTCTCTCACCCGTGGGTTTTTTGGAGTATTTGTGGGTCACTAGGTCGATGCTGAGGAGACTTCTTCATTTCCGGAACTTCATGTCCCTTGGCTTCTTCTCCATTTCACTACTACGGTCTCATTCAATCGGCAAGAACTGCGGTGGTAGCGCCCTACAGTGGTGATCAAATATATTTTGGAAATACAGCTCTCGGCGCAGGGATGTTGCTGGAGTCGTCTATAGGATCTAGGGGCTTTGGTCAGAACCTAGGGCGCAGGATCCTAGCGCTCCCCGAGATTGGACTTGTTAGGGACCCTCCACGGTGGCTTTTTCCACGCTCGCCAGCCGCCCTCGATAATACTCGTATATCGTCCTAAACTTCTGGGGTTTGATGCACAATAAATCCATAAGTGGCTGTAGCGTGAAACTCCCTCCGGGATGACCACACACATGCATTACCAGTTGACTATTCCGTTGCGCCAAACGCCCCAGGGAACAAATCCATAGAGTTTTCCAATAGACCGGTATCTATTTAATTCTCCGACCCCCTTGCTGACGCAAGGACGGAAGAGTATACGCCACTTACACATGTTAACCCTATAGGAGGATGATTACAGAAGACATCGGAGGGGGACAGTTATTAACTCCTGTCTACTAAGCTATCCAGGATAGTGCCCGGAGGACATTGAGACGTCTCACAACCCCGCCCAGACGTATACAGCCTTCATGGGTTGACCGGTTGACCCAACCCAATCCGAATAGTTCCCTTTCGGGAGCTTAGATGTTCGGTCCCCGTACTTCTAGCAACCACGGTTGGTCGTAGGCCGCAGCGCTCGCACCGGAGCAGCTGGAGAAGTTGCAATCATCCCCTACTAAACACAATTTAGCTCGGCCAAACGTATTTTACGCCGTATGTTTTCCTTAACTTCTTTGCCCAATATGTTCCACAATTTAGTCTAATTTTCTTCTGGTATCACTGTACATCTTCATGTTCTTCTTGCTCTGCACTGATCCAGATTTTTTTCACAAGATCATGAATTGAAGTTCTGGAAGGAGGCAACTGTGCAGGAAACTTTAGGATTAATTCTTTACGTACAAGACGAGCCGATTCGTATTTAAAGTAGCATTCACATAAAAATACCACATCGAAAGTAATATCGATGAACAACACAAAAACAAAATCCGATGTGACTTTCTGTACCTATTCTGTAACAAACTGTTCTTACAAAAGCGTGATTTAATATCACCAAAATTATCATTATTTTGGCTAAGTGAACCAGCAATCAATCGGTAAAATTAAAGCTTACTCCTTTCTTCAGTATGAAAATTGCTATATAGGCAAAGAAAAGTAAAGCACAAACCAAACGAAGAAACACTTCAAAACAGGTGCTGCTGTAACAAATATTAAACTATCAATTAAGCTTTAAATGAAACATTCATAAAAATGTGTCCAGTCAGCATTCATTTGAACAAATAAACTTTAGAAAAATATATCGTTTAATATCGTTACATTAGATGTTCGCGTGTGTTTATAAAAACACAGTTGTAAATAGATTTCCCTGTGTAAAATACGTGACAGAAAATAAGTTATGAATACCCAACATGAAAAATGGTGGTGGTGGATGTGGTGGCGGTGGTGGTAGTAGTGGTGGTGGTGGTGGTGGATGTGGTGGTGGTGGCGGCGGCGGTGGCGGTGGCGGTGATGGTGATATATTTACACACAGTGTTCATTAATGTGTGTTTTTATTTCTCTACCAAGTACGCACATAGTAGGTAGAAAATTCGTATCCCATCCGTATTATATATGTGTTCCACCCAAAAATTCGATACCCAAATATCACCGTAAAATATGTTTTAAGAAACCCTGAATCTAAAAAAGACATTTTAACTTCTCTACACGTACTATGCATATAGCAGATAGGGAAATTATTGGAAATATATGTTTCGAGATTCCGAGACCCAAAAACAAACCATTTTTAGAAAAATGTCCATGTGTGTATGTATGTATGTATGTATGTATGTATGTATGTATGTATGTATGTATGTATGTATGTATGTGTGTATGTATGTATGTATGTATGTATGTATGTATGTATGTATGTATGTATGTATGTATGTATGTATGTATGTATGTATGTATGTATGTATGTATGTATGTATGTATGTATGTATGTATGTATGTATGTATGTATGTATGTATGTATGTATGTATGTATGTATGTATGTATGTATGTATGTATGTATGTATGTATGTATGTATGTATGTATGTATGTATGTATGTATGTATGTATGTATGTATGTATGTATGTATGTATGTATGTATGTATGTATGTATGTATGTATGTATGTATGTATGTATGTATGTATGTATGTATGTATGTATGTATGTATGTATGTATGTATGTATGTATGTATGTATGTATGTATGTATGTATGTATGTATGTATGTATGTATGTATGTATGTATGTATGTATGTATGTATGTATGTATGTATGTATGTATGTATGTATGTATGTATGTATGTATGTATGTATGTATGTATGTATGTATGTATGTATGTATGTATGTATGTATGTATGTATGTATGTATGTATGTATGTATGTATGTATGTATGTATGCATGTATGTATGCATGTATGTATGCATGTATGTATGCATGTATGTATGCATGTATGTATGCATGTATGTATGCATGCATGCATGTATGTATGCATGCATGCATGTATGTGGGCAGTATAGCTCAAAAACTAAAATATAAATACCAAACTTGGTTAGTATTTTCCAAGTATACGACACAAATATTTTCAAATAAATCCCCACACCAACTGACCTACATCGACTCTTTTAATGTTGTTTTTCTCAAAACTGACTAACAAATTTTATTAAAATGCGATATATTAAAGACATTTACATCAAAAATAAAATATATATCCTGAATTCACTGGGAATAACTTCTTAAAACCTCTTTATTCTGGATGAATTTTGCTAAATTTTGGATAACTGGAAAACCGTAAGAAATAAAAAAGGTAAATGACGTGTTATTTATGGACGCTCTTTAACTGATGTGGTTCTCAGCGTCCCATTCTAAGTTGGGCGTGAAACACCACTTAATTTTGCTCAGAGGTCTCTCTATCAGGCTTGAGGTTCTTTTACGTGCGTAAATCTACGACACAGGACCAACGGCTTTACTTCCCTTCCGAAGGAAGCCATGCTGAGGATTTTTACGCCCGAAAAAATCCATCGTCCTCCGCCGGGTTTGGGCATATGAAGTTAGCATGGTAACCATTACACCACGGAGGGCGACCCGTAAGAAATAGATAAACATTTACTGCCCAAAAATGTACATCCCGTAAAAACGCACAATTTATGTCCTAAACATTTTTGTTGTAGAGCAAACCATTTTCGAAGTATTCCTTGTTATTGGTTTCAATTTTAAAGTACTTAACTTTTCTCAAACTGGATCTCGTTCCGTTTCATTTCTCTTTAGTTTGTCTGCTAGCAATACAAAGCGAACCGAACTTTATTTGTTCACATAGCAACCAGCTTTTAAAAGGGGTTACTACCACTTTAGCCTACTATATTCCCTTATTTAGCTTCTGCTTACAAGAAAGCAAAAAAGATTATTAACATTTATCTCAATTAGTATGATGTATTAACGGTTTGGTATTTAACGGACTTTTCGTTTTCGAGGCATGCTGCCCACAAAGAGACAGACAGACATACACACAATTACCTTTTTCCAGAAATGTTTTTTATGGGCTCAGGGGGTCTCAAAGCATATATTTCTGGTGAAATCTCGGTATCAAATTTTGCTCGGACTATAATACCTTCTTTACCTACAATGTACATTGTACTTACGTGCTAGAGAAAGTAAAACACGCATCTCATCTCAAATGTTTAGGGCGATAAACAATATTCATTCTTTTTGGTTTGAATTTTAAAATTGTTTTACTTTTCTTAACTGCAAATTGGAGAAAATGTTCATGTTTATTCTTCGTATTCATGCAAAGAGAACAGTTTTTCCAACTCAGCACATAGCGAGCAGTATTGAAAATATTTGACTATCGCTTTATTTTATTGTATTTTTCTTATACCTACAACGAAATGCGTAAATCAGTAATGAAGATTGATCTGGATTAACAAGAGGTAGATAGAAAAACAAACTTCCCTATTTATGAGTGTGTAGAGAAGGCTATAGAATATAACAGTTCAGTTTTTTATCAGAACCCGATTAATTACTTTCATAAAAACCGAAAAGAAAAATTTTGAAAGTCCCGTTATTATCGTATTAGCGAAAGCGCAGGAAACGCAGCGAGAAACTCGTGAACGTTTCTAATACGTTATTGTGCGCCTAGTGTGTAGTATACCCGACAGACAGGTGCGGTGAAGAAGTTGCCTGCAGCACATGGAACTCGAAATAATAAACCGACCTAGTATTAGCCGGTCCCCATGGCCGCGCTCGCCAAGGCGTCCCGCTTTGGTGCTTCGTAGCGCTGGGGATCGTGGGTTAGAGTCCCGCCTTGAGCATGGGTGTTATATGTTTGTGTTTATGTGTGTGTTGTAACAGTAAGAAAACAGCAATCCAGTATTAATACAGAAAAACAAGGTAAAAAGGAAAAAAAAAAAAAAAGTAAATAAAAGTAGGGTATACAGTACCGGAGTCCTGATCAGACTCCGGTACCGCATTTTGAAAAAAAAGAAAAAAAGTATGGTCTACTAATGGCACATTAAGCAGTACATTGTGGATCCAAGACACAGGCTTTAGGCCTTGGCGCAGTCCGGACTCACCTTAAAGACTAGCGGTTTTATTAACTTAGAGAACTAACTGCTCATTTCTTGCAGCACATGGAGCAGCTGGTATTCGAATTCACAATTCGATGTGCATGACGAGCAACAGTACCAATGTGGGCATGATTGGAACTTCTACCTGCACTGTTCAAATTTTAAATGTTTGTCTGTCCAAGAATGTTGAAATTATGATTCTACTTTTTGTAATTTGGAATAAATAAATGATTGAAATCTGTTCCTTCTTTTTGAATAGCCCTGTATTACAACATTGGTTTAAAGCTTTAGTAGAATGTGTGATATTAATCAAGAATTTCGGTCGATGAATATTGCGATAATTACCATTGCATTCCGAGTCCGAGGAACACGCCCCCTATTCTCACGGTTCTGGTATCATTAGTACATAATTGGATATTCATTATTTCTCGCAATAGCTGCTGCTAAATGGGCGAATTAGCAAGAATAAACTGGAGTAGGTTGCTAATTTTGTCTGCGAATTGCCTTTATCCAAGTTTTTAAATGGACTTTCCGAGTTAGAAATCTAAAATCTAATAAATAATCCAGAAACATTCTGTTGTTAATGTATAACATACTTCACTAAGTATACCACCGAAAAATCACTTAAATAAGTACACTAACCTATGTATTGAAATATTTCACAAATGTACCCCCGAAAAATCTCTTAAATAAGTATACTAACCTATGTATAGAAACACATTTCTCTTTCCTTGTTTTTGCTTCTGATATTCGAGAAACTACAATCAAACTTCACACACATATTAGCCATTATACTGGTTTAAAACGTATAGTATAAATTTACTGCTTAATTGAACATTTAACACCACAAAATCACTTAAATAAGTAGGCTAACCTGTGTATTAAAACACATTTCCCTTTCCTTATTTTTGCTTCTACTATTAGAGAAAATACAACCAAACACCACACATACATTTATCATTATCCTTATTTAAAACTTACAGTCTAAATTTACTGCTTAATTGAACATTTAACACCACAAAATCATATTTTTGTGTTCATTTAACCCACACAAGACATGCTGATCCCGAAAGTGTAGTGACTAACTATGGCGGCTGCGCCAAGATCCTGCTTCACTAACCACAATGCTTGAGGATAGGAAATTTCCGATCTAATTTCTCTATATATCTATGGTTTGAATGAATGGCCAGCCATGGTTATATTTAAAAAATAACGTGGGCGTTGATGCAAGTATGTTAAACAACATCTATAATTGTGGTTACTGCCAGATTACGATTTACAATTAGTGATTATATATGTCTTCTTCAGGAAATGTTAGCAAATAAACCTTACGAAGATAGCGATATTCTCAATAAAGTTTGCAAAGGAACTTTACTTATGGTAAAGCATCTATACAAAGCCAATATAATATGTCTGTATAATATTGTATAAATACTATATCACTTTATATATCACTTAATGAAATACAAAGAAAAGATTCAGTAAATAAGAATTAATCATTCTATTATTTTTGCAAGCATTTTTTTTTTTCAGATGAGAAACTATTTATGTTGAACGTGGTATTTTTGTTTCTTCTTGTTTGTTAAAACAGCCAGTTGAAAACTGTTAAAACTATCCAATAAAGAAAGTATTAATAAACCTTCCTGATTCACGTAGAATAAAGAATTACAGAACAGCAGACTGTAACAATGAAAGCTAAGCAATACGAATACTTCCGAGCATTTCCAAAGGAAATAGTGATGTTGCTTCGTAGTATAATGTTTAACGTTAGGGGTGCGAAAATTCTCTATGTCTGGTAACGGCTATAAATTTCGTAGTTGTAGTGTATTAATAGTCGCAGGTAACGATTACAAATAACAACAGCCTGCTCCAACTGGCTCACTTTCCGGCGGCATGGAAACGACAACATCCCCGCAGACCTATCCTTTCCTGCCCTCACAGACTACATCCTCCGACTCTCCCATGACTTCTACGCCAGCCTCCCATCCAGCTTCAACCACCTCATCCGTGGCCTCGGGGAATATGATCTCGACCCCGGGGACCGCTACAAACACCCAAGACTGATGCTTAGCCTCTAAAACCACTCCCTCCTACCCAAGTCAGTTTTCCTACCAATGGAATCTCCTTAAAACATATAAAACCTACTCCCCTGTCAACCAGCCCCTGTTTACCCCCGTCCATGAACAAAACACCCTCCCCAATGCCAGAAAAGGCCAACGACCTGGTATGGCAATAGTCGAAGGCCCTCTCCCTAACAGGGGAGGTTCACCTTTAGCGACACCACAATGACTTGTGCCATTTTACCCATCAAGTCATTCATCCCTGATGATGGGAGAGACACATGCTTCTGAAGTATCACTTCACCTGGCTTGAAGCCAGAGAAGACCTGAATATGTTCCTTCCTTGTATATTTAATACTCTTATTTATAGTTACAATAAATATCTTGCACGTTGATTAAGCAAGGAGTAGATTGAAAACCATACACCTCATTACTCTTGTGAGCACTAAACTTGAACCAGATGCTTACAGTGAAAGTTTTATGATCCATCCCCCATTACGGCCCGAAGGCATCATGAAAGGGGTGCAGTGCTGGAGGGTGAGATGTGATCAATACGAGTCCCTCCCGGCCAATTGATGCGGTCTTCTCGATCTGGAGCCGCTACTTCTCAATCAAGTACCTCCCCAATACAAACATTTTCTTACAAAATATTATTCGTTTATCTACATAATGCCAATTGAAATAAGCATTACCAGAAATGGTTTTATCATTTAGTTCCCTATAAGCAGAAGAGAAACAAGAGAATACACTGGCTAAAGTGACAGCAAAATATTTTAAAAGTTATCGGTGTGCATTTTCATGACCAGGAGGTAGAAGTAAAACCAAATAAATGTGTAACCAACGATGACTTTCCGTTTGAGAAAAGTTAGCATTTTAAATTTGAAACCAGTAATAGGGAATATCTTTGTAATGACTAGCTCTACAAAAATAAACAGTATATGACATAAATAGTGTGTTTTAATGAGATCCACATTTTTTGTATAATAAGTTTTCGTCTATCTCTCACAGTTAATCAGTTATGCAACAAAAATGAGGAGGACTTAAATTCAGCATATACGTACTTACAAACATCTTTAATACATGGCATTTTATCAAATATAAATCGAAAATTTCGAAAAATGTTTCAGATATAGGGTGGACTGGTGTGATATTCCTGAAAACCTTCGTGTTGCATCCTTGGAAGATATTAAACTTAAAGGCCAAGTTTGGTATTAACCGACCCGACACAGCACTCCATATCACTTCAGTAACGTATTCCCTCGGCAAATATGCTTCTTTATACACCCTCATGAGACATCTAGAATATATGTATACACCTCTAAGGGGAGATCGGGTCTGCAATATTGGGCCTGTTTCTCGATTAACCCTGCTTTCTTAAACGGGAGCACCTTCTTCCCTCTCTCCAACCAATCATGCGCAGACTACAGCTGAAGAACACTTTCGCAATCTATACAGTGGAAGTCAGGCCTCGTACAATATTTCCCTTTTATCCCGGCGTATTCTTACAGCTTGTCAAGAACTCAGATTCTTCTTCCTCCTCCAAATGAATCAGATTCTCAAACAACTTCCATTAATAATGTGTATCATCCGCCATACATTAAGTCTAAACCATATGAATCCTTGCTTAATGAGTTTGGTCCTTGTTTTGACACATTACACCCTATCCTATTTGGGAATTAGTCCCTTTACGACCAATGAAATCTTTTCAGTACTCTGCGTAAGTGTATTTATATCCCAAAGGCGGAACTTAATATTCCTCCACACTCCATCTATTTGCCTGACCTGCCGTCTTTATTTTCCAAACCCCTATTTAATTTCAATGCTCGGCCTAGGAAATACAAGCTTATACTTGTTTAACGATGCACATTTATCTGTGTTACCGTTAGGCAATAAGTATTAGCCTTTGTTACCGACAAGAAGTGCTGGAGGATCTGAAAATGGGTCATGTCTTTGTAGCAAAATGTTTGTAGACATTCTTCATACAAATGGCTCCTAATTCCGAGAAACGCCGTAAAAGCTATGTCGTGACCCAACGTAAACATTGCCTGGGAGAGATATTGTTCCCTAACGGAGGTCGATGTTCCAGAGAGATCGCGCGCTGCTCTGAAATATGTGACTATATGTCTCACTTCTCCCGTTTTATGCTATCTTTTGACACAAACTCGTCCCCAAAGATTCAAGAGGTACTTCTGGGTTCGTAAACTATTTCATGAAAAGTTCAATGGAAAACACTCACGCTCGTCTTTTAAAGACACAATGTCGCTCGCTTATTAAAACCTTTACTATAACATCAAAAGAAAGAAAAAAGAGTAAAACCTAATGCATTACAATCACATGCTCTCTACATAATATTATTAGAAAACATCTTCTTTTAAATGATTTTGTAATCGACATAAATGTTTACAGAAATATTTTAACTATCTCAACCACGTATGTACAAACACAAAAGGTAGAGAAGATATTGTATTCCATCCAAAAATTCGATACCAGGATTTCAATGGAAATACATGTTTTAAGACTCTCTGAATACAAAAACAAATAGATAATGGTCTTTTTGTGTGTGCGTCCTTGAATAACTGAGAAACAAGAAGTCAGCTAGATACCAAACTTGGTATTTACGTTCAGAAGCCTCCAGGGATGCGACACGAAGACTTTAAGACTTAAGAAAAATCCCCAACCCTTTACTTTAAATTGTCGAAGTCATTTTTGAGAAAATCAAATTTTCAAAGTGTTTGCATGTAAAGATTAGTTTGGGGTGGGTGGATATTCTTGAAAATTTTTCACGTGGTATCTATCCTTGTAAGATGCTGAACTTACTATCAAATTTGGCATTTAACCGACTTTGCGTCTCTGAGTTGTTGTTCACACACACGCGCGCGAACGCGCAAACACACCTTGTCTCTCTCTCTCTCTCTCTCTCTCTCTCTCTCTCTCTCTCTCTCTCTCTCTCTCTCTCTCTCTCTCTCTCTCTCTCTCTCTCTCTCTCTCTCATACACACAGACACGCGCACGCGGGCCTTTTTCTGAAAATACTTTTCTTTTGTATAGGAGACCCTAAAACTATATTTTCAGGGAAATTTCGATATCGATATTTTGGGTGGAATGTAATACTTTCTCTACCTATATGCTATGTGCTGAGTAGAGAAAGTAAAAAGTGGTTCTTTAGTTCACTTTGCGCTCCTGCCTAGGAATAATTTCAAAATAAATAACAAGTGCTTATGAGTAATAACAACTTGTGGAAACCAAGATAGCTGCACTCGAGAGGTCCTGAATTTGAATCCTGGTCGACCACTCTGAGCAGGAGCTTTCGGAAGTTTTTCCTGGTTGAAAAGGCGAATGTTTGGGTGGTTTCTCTTCTGCCACGAATTTCTTTTCTCTTCTTCCTATCATTTTCCTTCCTCTTTCATGCTTCAGGTAGGCTTAGGTGATGTACTGTGACGGTCACTGTCGGATAGATGGCACTGATGCTTGCTCTTTTTGAAAATGCTCCACACAATCGCCTCAGTCCTCCCAGTTCCGCAAGAGGGAAGTCTTCTCTGAGCAGCCTGCCTAAGTAAGCAGGTCCTTAAGCAGTTCCGCCAGAGGGAAGCCTTCTCTGAGCAGCCTGCCGGTGCTTTTATGTATTATTGGCACTCTTTAACTGTTATTGTTCATATTAGTTGTTAAAGAACGCCCAAGTTAGATTAGAGGCCTCTTTATCACTTGAGATTATTTTACGTGCGGTAAATCTATGACATGGGACATTTGCTTTATTTCCCAGTATTTTTACTCCCAGAAATATCCAACCGTGTCCTTGGATCGTCAGGAACCTCAGCGCATCTCTGTCTGCGGGCCTATAGTCTCCTGCGGTTCAAGAGGGTGGCAAGCACAAAGGATCTCCGAGACGTCCCCTCCGTTCTCGTGATTCACACGACTTGGGTAAACGTAATTCAAATGTTTACTCGCGATAACAGCCCTTTGACGGGTAGAAATGAAATAAAAGGTAAGGCGTTCCATTTGCATGTCATTCTCTAGTTGTTCTACAAACTAATATCTTACAAAAGGTTATTCTTCTTTCTACACCATGCTAACCGAGAAAAAAAATAACAGAATGTTCGTATTACTTAGTTTCTAATAAGAGGAAAAAATAAAGAAAAGCCCTTTAAACAATAGTAAAATGCGTTAAACGCTGTTGCTATGAGACTTGTTGAAATTTGCTAAATTCCACTGCCCGGAGCCAAATAAAAATAATCTGATGTAATCCATTCACATGACTTTCTCTATATCTCTGCAACAAATTTTTGTTAAAAAGTTTATGCTTCTATTTACTTCATGCTAAGTTAGAAAAAAATATTATGTGTTCCATTCACATGACTTTATCTACATCACTGCAGCAAATTATTCTATTTACTTCATCTAATCGAGAAAAAATTAGCAGAAATAGCCTTATTACTTGCTTCCTGGTTAGTAGAAGCGAAATAAGGGGGGTATCATGGATTAAAGTGATAGTCAAAAGCTGGTTGCTATGTGACTGAAGTTCCTTTGTATGGACACGAGTTCACAAAGTTCTGTACGAGAAAAGTGCAAGTTTTTTATAGCTGAAACCAAAAACAAGGAATATCTCAAAAACAATCAACTCCACGAAAAAAATGTATATAACATAAATTGTGTGTTTTAAGGTGCTCTACATTTGTTGTGTGGTAAGTTTTTGTCCATCTCTTACGGTTTAGCAATTATGCAAAATTCCGTAAAATTGACCCAGAATAAAGTAGTATTCAGAGGTTATTCCCAGAAAATTCAAAATATACATTTTATTTGTCAGGTAAATATCTTTAATATACGATATTTTAATCAAAATCGTTAGAGCTACTTTTTAGAAAATCAAAATTTTCGAAAAAAGCTCCATGTAAAGGGTAGTTTGGGGGGGGGTAATTTTTCTCAAAATCTTCGTGTCGCATCCCTGGAAGATACTAAAGTTTGGTATTTTACCGACTTTTCGTTTTTGAGTTATCGTGTTCACAGACACACGGACACACGGACACACGTACACACGGGCACATACACCCACACACATGGACCTTTTTTTGAAAATTCTTTTTTTGGATACAGGGGACCCTAAAACATATATTTCCGGTGAAATCTCGGTATCGAATTTTTTGGTGGAGTGCAATATCTTCTCTGTACACTATGTACATAGTACGTAGAGAGAAAGTAAAAATCTGATGTGTACCATTCGCATGACTTTCTCTATATCCCTGCAACAAATTATTCTTAAAAAGCTTATGCTTCTATTTACTTCATGTTAATCTAGAAAAATTAGCTGAAATAGTCTTATTACTTTCCTCCTTGTAAGTAGAAAGGAAATAAGGGAGTAGCACAGGTTAAAGCGATAGTCAAAAGCTGGTTACTATGTGACTGAAGTTCCTTTATTTGTATGGACATGAGTTAACAAATTCCTGTATGAGAAAAGTTAAGATCTTCGACCCTGAAAACAAAAACAAGAAATATCTCAAGAACAATCAACTCCAAGAAAAAAATGTATACAACATAAATTGTGTGTTTTAATGTGCTCTACGTTTGTTGTGCGGTAAATTTTTGTCCATCTCTTACGGTTTAGCAGGTAAACAAAATTTCGGAAAATTCACTCAGAATAAAGTGGTCTTCAAAAGCTATTCCCAAAAAATTCAAAATATACATTTTATTTGTCGGGTAAGTATCTTTAATATACGATATTTTAATCAAAATCGTTAGAGCCATTTTTCAGAAAATCAAAATTTTCGAAAAAAAGCTCCCTGTAAAGGGTAATTTGGGGTGGGGGGATTTTTCTCAAAATCTTCGTGTCGCATCCCTGAAACATACTAAAATTAAATACCAAGTTTGGAATTTTACCGACTTTTCGTTTTTGAGTTATCGTGTTCATAGACACACGGACACACGGACATTTTTCTGAAAATATTTTTTTTTAGACAAAGGAGACCCTAAAACATATATTTCCGGTGAAATCTCGGTATCGAAGTTCTTGGTGGAGTGCAATATCTTCTCTATACAATATGTACATAGTTCGTATAGAGAAAGTAAAAATTAGCAGAAATAGCCTTATTACTTGCTTCCTTGTAAGTAGGAGCGAAATAAGGGACTAACATAGGTTAAAGTCATGGTCAAAAGCTGGTTGCTATGTGACTGAAGTTCCTTTGTTTATAAGGACAGGAGTTGACAAATTCCTGTATGAGAAAAGTATAAGTCTTTTTAAGGCTGAAACAAAAAACAAGGAATATTTAAAAAACGATCAACTCCACGAAAAAAACGTATATAACATAAATTGTGTTTTAATGTGCTCTACATTTGTGTGTGGTAAGTTTTTGTGTATCTCTTACGGTTTACCAATTACACAAAATTCTGTAAAAATCATCCAGAATAAAGAAGTCTTCAGAGGCTATTCTCAGAAAATTTAAGATATACATATTATTTGTCAAGTATATATCTTTAATATATGATATTTTAATCAAAATCGTTAGAGCCATTTTATAGAAAATCAAAATTTTCGAAAATGTTTACATGTGAAGGGTAGTTGGGGTGGGGGGATTTTCTTGAAATTCTGCGTGTCGCATCTTTGGAAGATACTGCACTTAAATACCAAGTTTGGTATTTAACGGTCTTTTCGTTTCTGAGCTATGCTGCCCACAGTCACACAGACACACACATGGACATTTTTCTAAAAATGTTTTTTTTTTATTCAGGTGGTCTCAAAACATGTATTTCCGGTGAAATCTCGGTATCGATTTTTTTGGTACAATGGAGTACCTTCTCTATACACTATGTACATAATACGTATAGAAAAAGTCAAAAACAATACATTTCCTGTTTGAGAAAAGTATAAGTAGTTTATAATTAAAACCAATAACAAGGAATATATTGGAAAACGTTAACCCTACGACAAAAATGAAAAGGATATACGTTATATATTTTGATGAGATCTAGGTACATTTTTGTGTAGTAAGCTTCTGCCTTTCTCTTACGGTTATGCAAGAGTCATTCAGAATGAAGAGGTTATTTATATAAAATTAAAAATACACATTTTAATTGTCATGTAAGTATTCATAATATACAATATTTTCATAAAAATCCTTAGAGTTATTTTTGAGAAATTCAACATTTTCAAAATGTTTCCTGTAAAATGTGGTTTGGTATTGGCAGACTTTGTTAAAAATCTTCGTGTCGCATTCTTGGGAGAACTATACCTAAATACCAAGTTGAGTTATGCTGTCCAAATACACACACAGACCCTTTTTCTAAAAATTCTGTTTTTTTATTCAGGAGATTTAAAAACATATATTTCCGGTAAAATCTCGGTATTTATTCTCTATCTACGCACATTGTACGTATGTGCTAGAAACAGGAAAAATCTTATGTGTTCCATTCACACATTTTGCTCTATAAATTCTGCAAAAAGCAATTATTACATAATATTATTCATGTATCTACATAATGACAATCAAGATAAGCATTAGCAGAAATGTTCGTATTACTTAGTTTCTTATGTGTAGAAGGGAAATAAGGAATTAGACTAAGGCAACAGTCAGATTAAAAAGCTGTCGCTAAGCATTTGTTTTTAAATTCGGTTCTCTTTCCAAGGGTAGAAGTAAAACAAAACAGATATGAAACAAAAGATAATTTTCCATTTGATAAAAGTTTAGATTGTTTAAAATTGAAACCATAACAAAGAATATCCCGGAAATGATCAACTCTGCCAAAAAAGAAAGAAATAAAGAAAGAAATCATATGGCATAAATGTTGTGTTTTAACGAGATCTACATTTTTTGTGTAGTAAGTTTTTATCTATCTCTTTCGGTTTACCAGTTTAAAAATATCCTACACATATGATATTTTAATCAAAATCGTTAGAGCCATTTTGAGAACATCAAAATTTTTTAAAAATGTTCCATGTATAAAGTAGTTGAAGGTGAAGTGATTTATACGAAAAGCTTTGTGTGGTCTACTTGAAAGACACTATACTTAAATACCATGTTTGGTATTAAACCAACTTTTCATTTTGAGTTCTGCTGTTCATTAACACAACCACGGACATTTTTCCTGTTTTTATTCAGGGGTCTCTAAAACATGTATTTCCGGTGAAATCTTTATATCGAATTTTTAGTGGAATTCAATACCCTGTCTATTTACTATGTGCATTGTAAATACCTGATAGATGATGTAAAAGTCTGAGGGTTTGCATTCATATAATTTTCCCTACCATTGATGTTAATAGTGTTTATACTATTCTTGTATCTACTTCGTTTTAATCGAAATAAACTGTTACACGTTTCGTTATAGACAGAAAGTGAATCACAACAATCAAATATTTAACAACTGGACACTGCTGATTTTAAAATTACATAAGCTTTCCATGCAATTGCGAGAAACAATTGAAAGTCGACAAGATTTTAAAAAGAATAACAAAAGTATTGATAAATTCGAACCGTTAATATCTCGGAAATGGCTTATGTTACAAAAAAGTTATTTGGAACAAATTGTATGCCTTAAAGAGATCTACATTGTTTGCGTAGTACATTTTTGTCTATCGCTTAACGCTTGATGAGATTAGAATTCGTGTTAATACTTTTATTGGTAATGTTGTTCGATTATCAACTTCCCGGTTGTAAGTATAAATTTCTTCCGGATAAAGATGACTTCGAGGTCTATTTCCAAAATGTTCAATATTTACATGTTATTTTTCATCAAAATATATGTAATATATGGTATTTTAATAAATTAATGTTGCAGCCATTTTTGATAAAATCAAAAATTTCGAAAAATGTTCCATGTAAAAGTTAGTTGGATGGAGCAATCTTCTGAAAATTTTTTCTGTCGCCGCTGTAGAAGACACTATAATTAATACCTAGTTTGGTATTTAGTGGACTTTTCGTTTTTGACAGTCACCCTGACCTTATTCATTTTACTTTCTCTAACGCATATGCGCAACGTACTTAATAGATAGAAAAGGTATTCTATTGCACACAAAACTCAATACCGAGAATTCACCGGAAGTATATGTTTTGAGAGCCCATGAATGAAACAAATATTTCAGAAAAAGGTTAATGTGTGTGTGTGTGTGTGTGTGTCTGTGTCTGTGGGCTACATAACAAAAAAAGGAAATGTCGCACGAGCGACATGAATATTTTAAATAAAATCCTCCCACCCACACTACCTTATACTTGGAAACATTTTCGAAATTTTTAAGTGTCTCAAAAATGCCGATTTTGATTAAAATTCCATATTTTAAAGATGTTTACATGACAAATAAAATGTATATCTCGAATTTCCTGGGAATCGCCTCTGTCCTCTTCGTTTTCTTTACATTTTTGTTGTGGAGGTAGTCGTTTCCGAGATATTACTTGTAGGTTTCAATTATAAAACACCGATATGTTTCTGAGACAGGAAGACGCCCATGTTTCTTTTGTTTTACTCCTTGCCAAGCAAAAAAGCAAATTTCAATGACAATCACATAGCGATAGCGTTTTAAAAAAATATGGTGTGTTCCATTCACATGACTTTCTCTACATCTCTGTAACAAATTATTCTTAAAAAGCTAATGATTTTAGTTACTTAGTGCTAATCGAGAAAAAATTAGCAGAATATAGTTTTATTACTTGCTTCCTTGTAAGTAGAAGCTAAATAAGGGAGTACCTTAGGTTAAGGTGACAGTCAAAAGCTGGTTGCTTAGTGACTGAAGTTCCTTTGTTTGTACGGACAAGAGTTGACAAATTCCTGTATAAGAAATGTATATTTTTTTTAAAGCTGAAACCAAAAACAAGGAATATCTCAAAAACGATCAACTCCACGAAAAAAGCTATATTACATAAATTGTGTCTTTTAATGTGCTCTACATTTTTTGTGCGGTAAGTTTTTGTCTATCTCTTATGGTTTAGCAGTTTTGCAAAATTCTATAAAATTCATCCAGAATAAAGTAGTCTTCAGAGGCTATTCCCAGAAAATTCAATATATACATATTATTTGTCAGGAAAATGTCTTTAATTTACGATATTTTAATCAAAATTATTACAGCCATTTTAAGAAAATCAAAATTATCGAAAAAAGTTCCATGTAAAGGGTAGTTGGGGGTGGGAGATTTTTCTTGAAAATCTTCGCGTGTCGTATCCTTGCAAAATATCAAACATAAATACCAAGTTTGGTATTTAACGGTCTTTTCGTTTTTGAGCTATGCTGTCCACAGAAACATATATTCACAGCCACACACACGCACACACACGCACACACGGGCCTTTTCCTGAAAATGCTTTTTTTGGATACAGGGGACCCTAAAACATATATTTCCGGTGAAATCTCGGTATCGAATTTTTGGGTGGAGTGCAATACCTTCTCTACACACAATGTACATAGTACGTAGAGAAAGTAAAAATATGACTATCGTTTTAGCATAGTGCATTCCTTTGGTTCCCTTCTCCATATAATGAACTAAGTAATAGGAACATTATCTAATGCTTATCTCGATTAGCATTGTGTAGAAATAAGAAGAATCTTTTGTAAGAAGTTTGTAGAACAGCTAAAAAACGTGAGGGTAATACATTAGACTTTTACTTTCTCTGCACGTACCATGTATATACTTTATAGAGAAGGTACTGCACTCCACTCAAAAAGTCGATACTGTGATTTCACCGAAAATACATGTATTAGGGTTCTCTCTATCCAAAAGAACGCATTTTTTAGAAAAAGGTCCATATGCATGTGTGTATCCGTGTGTCTGTGAACACGGTAACTCAAAAACGAAAAGTCGGTAAAATACCAAACTTGGTATTTAAGTTTAGTATCTTCCAAGGATGCGAAAAGAAGATTCTGAGGAAAATCCCCCACCCCAACTACCCTTTGTATGGAAAAAGATTAGAAAGTTTTGATTTTCTCAAAAATTGTTCTAAATATTTCGATTCAAATGCTGAATACATGACCAATAAAATGTATATCTTGACATTTTGGGAATAGCCACTGAAGGCCTCTTTACTATGGATGAATTTTGCTGGATTTTGCGCAACTAGTAAACCGAAAGAGATATACAAAAACTTACAACACAAAATATGTAGAGCTCGTTGAAAAACACAATTCATATCATATACATTATTATTATGAAGTTGGCCATGTTTGAGATATTTCCTTGTCATTGGTTCATTTTTAAATACTTTAACTTTGCACATACGGGAATTCGTCAGCTCCTGACAATGCAAAGAAGCGGATTTCATCCACATGGCAACCAGCTTTTAAAAGATTTGACTATCGTTTTAGACTAGTACATTTCCCTTCTAGTACCGCCAAAATTGTATCTCCATTGGCATGAAGTAGATAGAAGAATAAACGTTTTAACAATATTACCAACAATTACCCAGAAATAGAGAAAGTCGTTTGAGTGGAACACATGTGTTTGTTTTAACTCAGGAAATGTTATTTTCGGTGAAATCTAGATATCCAATTTCATCCTAATATTATTTCTCCCCATATTACACGATAGAGAAAGGCACGCGAATGTAGCACGTCAAATTTTGAAATAGTACCTACAGAATTATTCACTTGATCTGCATCTAAAGAGAGCTTAAGGGCGGGCTCAAATTAGTTCTGGGTGGGCTCCAGCGCACCAAGGCCCAGTCGCTGACACCACCCCTGCAAATAGTCGGGCCAAGAAGAAAACACAACTTGAATCTCTGCCAGAGACGCCCAGTGATAGAAGTGAGTAATTTGCATACTCTAAACTCGCAGAAAATTGTAAAAGTTTTTATTGCACACATTTTTCTCTTTACTCCGACAAGGACGACAGAGTTAAAACATGCCTCGCAACTTACGAGAGCAGTTCAAAAAGTATGTCTGTTTGGAATAAAAATATATTTTTTCAAACACAAATTATTTATTTCACAACATGGTCCCCTTTTAGAGATACACAATTCTACCAGTATGCCTGTCATTTTAACCCATATAAAAGAGTGTCAACCTTTCCATAAAAAGTCTCAAGCTCTGTCTCGAAATGTCCTCATTTTATATAATTTTGCTCCTGCAAGCCATTTCTTCACGTTTGGAACAAGAAGAAAACGCACGGAGCCAGGCCGGGTGAATATAGGTGAGGCAGTAATTCTTAACGCAATTCGTGCATTTTAGCGCCGATAAATCCTTATCAATGTGCTGGTGCACTTTTTCCTTGTCAAATCTGGCCAATAACACACTGTAGTGCTATCGAGTAATCGTTTTTCCTGTTTTTAAGAAGTCAATGAGTACGATACACTTCGCACCTAAAAATTTCGCTGCCACCACTTTTCTAATCGATGGGACCTGGATGAATTGCCTTCTTTGGAGCAGATTCACAGAAAGAAACCCATTATTTTGATTGTTGCTTGGTTTCCACAGTATAATGATGAATCGAGGTCTCATATCGATGGCGACAACTCGACACAAAATGTTCTTCGAATTTCGCTTAAACAGCTCTAAACCAGCTTCGAAGTTGAAATCCGCACCCGCTTGTTGTTCACTCTGAACAATCCCCTACATATCTAGCCAACAATTTTTTCACTTCAATTTATCCCGTCGATACGCCAATGGCCTCTGCCACTTCGCGAACCTTTGTTCGACGATCACCGAGAATCATATTGTGTATTTTTTCAATGATTTCTTCGGGAACGACATCTGCCAATCGTCATCAAAAACGGATGTCCGATCACATTTATATTCGTTGAACCAATGTGTAATCGTTATCATAGATGGCGAAAGGTCCACAAACAACATTCAATTTCGTTTTTATCTCCTCGAAAATGTTCTCACCCAAAAGTAAAAAAGCGAAAACAATACTGCACTTTTTCCATTTTAGCGAAAGCACGTTGAACGACTAACTGAAATGCCTGCCACATTCAAAGTAAGCTATATGTGAGTATACGATGGTAACATTAACTTGCCTTAGTAACACTTTCTATTTTGAAACATTTACTTACTGAACCGCTCTCGTATAATCCTTTAACAGATTTTTTACAACACGAACAAATTTTGACGAGAAGTTAGAACTTTCTTGATGCTCTGTCACTTAACGCAATCTGGTTAAGTTAAAAGGTGATCCGTAGCTAAACTTGAAATTCGTAAGCTTAAGCTGTCTTCTCGCTCATACCACACATTGGTGGTTTCTTTTTCCTCCAGCTTTATCGAATTTACATTTCAGGCAAGTTCGCAAGTGATACAACTTCTGCGACAGTGAAAATAGGTCTCCCTGATGGATTCGCAGCAGGAATTCGCTTAAGGAAATCAAAGTTTCATAACGCATGATGGGGTTCGCATTTATATGCATTAAATATTACAATTCTCTGCCGCTTCCCTCGAATATGGTGAAAATCCAAGTTTTCTTAACAAGTTGGTGAATTTTGCTTTAGCATAATTTGTTTTAAAAGAATCAACCTGTAAAATTTGTACATTCTGTAGTTTTCAGTTTTAAAGTTTTTAATTCTGTACTCAGATATTTGACATATTCTTCAATAAACCCATAAAATGTTCAACAGTGAACAGTTTTTTTTTTTTTTTTTATTGAAGACCTGAAAGCATATATGTCACTCATTATCAAATTTTTGGGTAGAATACAATACCTTCTCTACCTATCGAGTGAGTCAAAAACTTCCAAACCGGCTGTGCGGTGTTTTCCCACTGGGTGTATGGACACATGATTCATCACTGCTACTGTAAGGAAGGCCACGCTTTTGACGCAGTTTTGTTCTGCTCTGGAAAAACAATATTAAGTTGACAGTGATATGATATAGTTCAATTATTACAAGTGATTTATTGTTTTGTCCTGTACTTAGTCACAAAGCGTATCATGTCTTGAGTATGTTTCTGCTGCACAGCATGTATTCACTCAGTCAGCTGGCCAAGTAAAAGTACGATTTCCAGAAAGATTGCGGAGAAAGAGTTATAGGGTAATTTTTTTAGAGTCAACAGTTGACGCCCGTACATACGTGAATACAATGTTGCCACCTTTCTTTTAGAGAAGTAACAAGCTGTGTGTGTGTGTGTGTGTGTGAGTGCTTGGGTGTGTGTGTGCGTGCTTGGGTGTGTGTGTGTGCGTGCTTGGGTGTGTGAGCGTGTGTGGGTGGGTGTGTGTGGTGTGTGTATGTGTGAGTGAGTGTGTGTATGTGGTGTTGTGTGTGTGTAGTGTGTGTGTGATGTTGTGTGTGTGTGTGTGTGAGTGAGTGTGTGTGTGTGGTGTTGTGAGGTGTGTGTGTGTGGGTGTGTTGTGTGTGTGATGTGTGTGTGTGTGGTATGTGTGTGATGTGTGTGTGTGTGTGGGGGGGGGTGTGAGTGAGTGAGTGAGAGTGTGTGTGTGTGTGTGTGTGTGTGTGTGTAAAAAAAATGTAAATGGCGTGTTATTTATAGACGCTCTTTAACAACTGTGGTTCTCAGCGTCCCATTCTAAATTGGGCGTGAAAGTCCGCTTAATTTTGCTCAGAGGCCTCTCTATCAGGCTTGAGGTTCTTTTACGAGCCGTAAATCTACGACACGGGACCCACGGCTTTACTTCCCTTCCGAAGGAAGCCATACTGAGGATTTTTACACCCGAAAAAATCCATCGTCCTCCGCAGGGTTTGAACCCGCGACCTTGGGTATATGAAGTTAGCATGGTAGCCATTACACCACGGAGGGCGAGTGAGTGAGTGAGTGAGTGAGTGAGTGAGTGAGTGAGTGAGTGAGTGAGTGAGTGAGTGAGTGAGTGAGTGAGTGAGTGAGTGAGTGAGTGAGTGAGTGAGTGAGTGAGTGAGTGAGTGAGTGAGTGAGTGAGTGAGTGAGTGAGTGAGTGAGTGAGTGAGATTCTGCCTTTTTTCAACACGGCTCTGCAACAGTTCATACGGCCAATCTTTCGATGAGAACAATTGAAAATGTGTTTCAGGACAGAATTATTAGTGGAGATTAGTGGCCCGCTTTGTCCCCCAACCTAGCCGATTTCTATCTCTGAGGTAAATTAAAACATAAAGTACACAAAACAAACCCACATACCCTGAAAGAATTAAAACGAAATATCCGTCAGGCAATTGCCAGCATTTTTCAAGGTGAACTACGGCGAATAATGGATAGTTTATTAAAGAGGTGTCAAAAATAAATGACCAGCATCTCCTTTCGGTCTCATCCGCGCCTTTCTAAGATAGCGGCAAACGGCAACGAGCGCCGTGGACGCGGACAGGCTGGTTAGTACTTTTTTGACTCACTCGTTATTATGAATAACTTGTAGAGAAAGTAAAAAAGCTTCGGTGCATGGCAATCAACACATGCACATAGCTGACAATGGCTTGGTAGCCTAAGACCTACAGTTGTTTTACTTGACTATCTCGTCTGCCAGGTGTAGTCGTGTAGTACCAATACATTGGGAAAGAGGCGCATGTGTTTTAGCTTGCAGTCTCAGTGGAATGAAAGACCAATAGCATTGAACTCTAGTACCATTATGCGAGTTCACAATGGAGCGATGTGGCAACGCGACCGAAAACCGTCACGACATTGCTCATCGAAAACAAGTGTTCACAAACAGATAACACAATTTGGCATTGCCACGCGGTACTGGCTTTCTGAATAACTGTTTATGTTTATTTGATGATACGCGCAAAATGTATAAATATGAGACAAGCGACAAGTCCAGATAATATTCACCATTGTTCTTATTCCACATATTAAACCCTGTTGTATATATGCATATTAGGGTTATAAGTTTATAATTTTAAAATAATTACAGTAATATCAATACATAGGTACATTTTACAACTTTTGATAACTGTAGTGAACAAGTTGATAAAAATGCTTATAACATCTTCTATTAAAAATGTTATAGAATGGTTTTGTAAAATCTATATTGCAATTGTTTAAATGGAGTGTTAAGTACTACATGAAACGAGGACACTGAAAAGTAAATGCTCTACTGTATCTTCCTTTCCATAAGGGCAGTTGAATTCCTTCTCTATAATAATAACCATCGGAATTATGTCCCAAATTTGCCGTGACCAGAAACAAACAGTAAGTATAAAATCAGGTAAAAGAACTTTGCATTTTATGGACTGTGTATATCAGGGAAAATTGTTAGAGCCATTGTTGCTATTTATCCACTCTGAATTCAATATATCTACTGTCTGTATTTTGGCTCCATCTTTATTCCCGACATTGAACATTTGTTGTAGGCATAATTGTCACTGCTGGAAGCTGCTTTTTTTGCTATAATATTTGCTCATCCCCGACATTACCAATGTGTCCTCGTGCCCATTCGCTTTTGGAAGTAGGATAAGTGAATATTGTCATTTTAATTTGTATTTGCAATCATGAATATTTCTAGCAGTTATTTTAATGAATAACGCAAATCAAGGGCAAAAGCTCGTTCTGCTATGCACAAATAAACGCACCTAGAGTAAGTGTAAATAAGTACCTAGATTAAGTGTAAATAAGTATCTAGATTAAGTGTAAATAAGTACACGTTATAAGTTCACAGAAGGCCATGGTGATTTCTAACCATGCTTTTCGTTGTATTTGTGTAAGCATATGAACTTAGTTCAAACCCGGCGGAGGACGATGGAGTTTTTCGGGTGTAAAGTCCTTAGCATGCCTTCCTTCGGAAGGGAAGTAAAGCCGTTGGTCCTGAGTCGTAGATTTACGGCACGTAAAAGAACCTCAAGCCTGATAGAGAGGCCTCTGAGCAAAATTAAGCGCTCTTTCACGCCCAATTTAGAATGGGATGCTAAGAACCACAGCAATTAAAGAGCGTCCATAAATAACACGCCATTTCCACTTCCATTTTTCAGCTCATAACTCGGGGTGAAGCATCATCATTTCGATCAAAATGTCTTTCCAAACACGTTATCTGGATGTTGATATAATTTTTAAACTAATTACAGAATAGTAAACGACACAAATTCTATAAATGTCGTCAATGTCGCGCGGTATAAGTTAACTCCATAACTCCAGTTCAAGTTTTGTCGCGTTCATGCTATTGGCCAATCGTTTCGTCGCGCGTGTCGCGTCGCCATTACAGTTCCATAATGAGCCGGGCATCAAACGTTTGACAAGTGACATTGATTGTAACGTCCGTGTAGATCCAACAATGTTTATTTTCTCTACGCGTACTATGCACATTGTGTATAGAGGAAGTATTGTAATTCACTCAAAAATTCGACACCGAGATTTCACCGGAAATACCTACGTGTTTTAGGACCCTCTGAATAAAAAAATATTCATTTTTAGAAAAATGCCCGTGTGTGTGTGTGTGTGTGTGTGTGTGTGTGTGTGTGTGTGTGTGTGTGTGTTGTGGGCAGCATAGCTCAAAAACGAAGGTCCGTTAAATACCAAAGTTGGTATTTAAGTTCAATATCTTCCAAGGATGCCACATAAATATTTTCAAGAAAATCCCCCCCCCCATCCTCAACTTCCCTTTACATGGAAAAAATTTCGAAAATTTTTATTTTTCAAAAATGGCTCTAACGATTTTGATTAAAATATTGTATACTAAAGATGTTTACCTGACAAATAAAATGTATATCTTCAATTTTCTGGGAATAGCCTATGAAGATATGTTTATTCTGGATAAATTTTGCAGTATTTTGTATAACTGGTAAATCGTAAGAGTTAGACAAAATCTTACTACACGAAAAATGTAGAGATCGTTAAAACACACAATTTATGTTATGTACATTTTTTTCGTAGATTTGACCATATTTGAAATATTCCTTGTTATTGGTTTTAGCTCTAAAATACTTACTTTTTTCTCATACAGTAATTTGTCAACTCCTGTGCATACAAACAAAGGAACTTCAATCACGTAGCAACCAGATTTTAAAAGATTTTCCTATTACTTTAGCCTACGGTACTCCATTATTTCCCGTCTACTCACAAGCAAGTAATATGATCCTTTCTGCTAATTTTTTCTCGATTAGCATTAAGTAAATAGAAGAAAAAGATCTTTAACAATAATTTATTGTAGAATTGTAGAGAAGTCATTTGAATGGGACACAGGTTTTTTTTTTTTTAAGTGCAATGAAACAATTGAATATGCATATCCATAACAGACAGAAATGTTTCCCTGTAACCTTCCACTGTGCGCGTTGTAAGAAACAATACTGATCTTACCAATTACATTTCCAATTAGCTTTTGCTACTCAACGGTATATTGTAGTTTCTTTACCTCTTTTCAAAGTGTCTGATTATCTGTACTTTCCCTCTCAGCTTGCCTGTTGCTGTAATATAACCAGTTTTGGCTGAATATAAACCACCTTTCTTATCCTGTCATAATTGTGTATTCATTCCAGGCCATATCTCATACTACCTACGTTAGATCACACATTTCCCCTGTTATTTGCTATCATGGTACCAATACTATTAGTTGTGTGTGTATGTTTTTTTTACCAAGTTTTCATCGGAAATACGTGTTTTAAGACCCCCTGAATAAAAAAAAGCATTTTAGAAAAACGTCCGTGTATGTGGTGTATGTGTGTTTCTGTGAACAGCATAGCTCAAAAACGAAAAGTCCATTGAATACCAAACTTCGTATTTAGGTTTGATATCTTCCAAGGATGCGACAAGAAGATTTTTAAGTAAATCCCCCACCCCAATTACCTTTTACATGGAACTTTTTTCGAAATGTTTGATTTTCTAAAAAATGGCTATAACGATTTTGTTTAAAATATCATATATTAAAGATATTTACCTAACAAATAAAACATATATCTTGAATTTTCTGGGAATAGCCTCTGAAGACTACTTTATTCTGGATGAATTTTACAGAATTTTGCATAACTGCTAAACCGTAAGAGATGGACAAAAACTTAACACCCAAAAAATATAGAGCGCTTTAAAGCACACAATTTATGTAATATAAATTTTTTTCCTGGAGTTGATGGTTTTTGAGATATTCCTTATTATTGGTTTCAGCTCTGAAAAACTTATTTACTTTTCTCATACAGGAATTTGTAAACTCCTGTTCACTCAAACAAAGGAATTCAGTCACATAGCAAACAGCTTTTGACTATCACTTTAACCAATGGTACTCTCTTATTTTGCTTCTTTTTACAAGGAAGCAAGGAATAACATTATTTCTGCTATTTTTTTCTCGATTAGCATGAAGTAAAAGAAGCATACGCTTTTTAATAATATGTTTTTACAGAGATGTAGAGAAAGTCATGTGAATGGAACACATCAGAAGTTTTTCTGATACAATATTTCAGATAAGGAAAAATTTTGAATAATATCTGATAGTTCAAAATATAAATAAATAGTTTTATAAGCCAGTGCACAGTTGCAAGGTTGTTCGGCTGCGATCTAAGTGTATTACTAACCTAAGTGAGCATAGTTCGTCATATGAAATGAAATGAAGTTTTATTTATGGATGCTCTTTAACTATTGTGGTTCGTGTCCCATTCTAAATTGGGTATCAAAGACCGCTTAATTTTGCTCAGAGACCTCTCTATCAGGCTTGAGGTTCTTTTACATGCCGTAAATCTACGACACTGGACCAACGACTTTACTTCCCTTCCGAAGGAAGTCATGCCAAGGATTTTTACACCCGAAAAAATCCATCGTCCTCCGCATATTTCAGCATTGGTACAAGTCATTCACTATCATATTCTGGCTGTAAGTAATTCCAAAATGTCATTATTGGTGGTCGTCTCCTATATTATTTCACATCCCATGAAGGGTTTAAATTCAATAGGAAGGATTTAAATTCATCAGTCATGTAAATTCCACTTTTGGAAATAATATATATGTGTTTCATGGAAGTAGATAAAAGTATCTTGTATTCAGATTTTGCATTAGCAGAAATTCTAGAGGAAAGTAAAATGTCAACGCATATACTGTTTCATGGCAGATTAAGTTGGCTTATTAAAGCTTTTACTTTACTGGTTAAATAAGTGGCTAGTTGGATGAAGCTTTATAAGTTTATTGATCCATGTGAATTTTTTTTCAATTAGACCTTTAAGCCATTGGTGGCTGGTGGGAAAAATTCTAGAATGGGCACAGGATTCCATAATGTTGCAAAACATCTTCATTGCTATTTTACTTGTAGGTGAATTTCATTCACCATCCCTGCAAACATCAGTTATGTATGGAATTACATTGATTAGCTGCATATAAAGTTACAACATTGCTACTGCATTGAATCGTTCCTGCCCCATGATGTCGCATAAAAATGTTTTCACTCTGAAAATCTTCTTTCAGTCTCAGCTGTTAAAGGAATTGTCACTATATTCTTCAAACACTTTACTGTTTCAGGAGACATTTGTTTTCAACAAGGAACTGCAAAACAGAAGTGACATTGATCCATTTCAAAGATAAGTCCTGGAATAAAGCATTTGTTTTCTTAAGTTCCTAAAACCTGTGAATGTTTCTCCTAAGTCATTTGCGAAGTTTCTAAAATTTTCAGGCATACAAAGCAATGCAGCCTCAAGTTGTTTGATGAAAATAAATCTTGATTTTACATATCATACAGTTTAAAGACATTTAGGTATTGTTTTCCTTACATCCACAAAGCCAGCTACATCTGTAGTATGCAGAACAAATGAAATCAATTATAAGCTTAATAGTTTACCAATTATATTCCTAACTTTACTCATTTTTGCTTACTAAAAGACATATACAAGCACGCTGCAAAGGATATACAATCAGTTACATGCAAAATAATAAACCCAAAATTATAAAGTAAACATTCCCCTTCTGATAGCAGGATTGAATAACAGAACTTGCAGTTTATATAGAATTCATCTGAACATAAATTAAAATCCATTTACCTTTTTGCCACAAAATTCCATGGCTCAGTAGTTAGACCGCTTGCCTCTCACCTAGGTGGCCTGGGCTTGATCCCATGTACCTGCATGTGGGATTTGTGGTGGATGTAGCCATGTCTGGGCAGGTTTTATTTGGGTCCCTAGTTTCCCATGCCACTCATTCTACCAATTGCTCCATCATCATCTTTCTTATCATCCATTTCACACTCTTATCTGGTTATGGACTGACCACTTGTTCCAGGTTTTCCATTCAGTATTTTTGTACCGTTGGCTCTCCAACACGCTTCTGACCCATTGGCATCCGCTTGTAAGTCCTAGGACGGGTGTCATTCCTAAATATGGGGAGGGTAAGCCAAGTACGAAAAGAAGCCAAAGTTTAAAATGTTTCTAAATCGTAATGTAACAAGCGGAAACTATTTAATATACTTCAGTTTCTGGAATTTGAATTACATCAATTGATATTCGTAGCTGTGCATAGGTTCAATGATTCAAATTAACAATGACCATTTTCCACTGCGGTGATCAAAGTTTTCGCCTGCTAGTGATTTTTGTGAAGTAGGCCGCAAGCTCTCTGAACCCAATTCTAGGTATACTTCAGCAACTTCGGCACAGCCATCTTGCAAAGATATAACAAGCAGAATGGGTGTCCCCCACTTATGTTGACAAGCTTGGCCATTTTGAATGTTCAGTTAGTTGTTGACAGCTATTTTGCTTGGACATGTTTTGGCTCATCTTCGATTTTTGCCTATTCCAAAAAATAGAACAAAGAATCTGTATCAAATTTTGTGTTAAAAACAAAATTAAGTGCACATATGCATTCCGAATGTTGACTGTGGTATATGGTGAAGCTACCTTGGACCAAAGCAACCTTTATCGGTGGTACAAAATGTCTCAGAGGGTCGAGAAGATGTGAATGACAAAGAGCGTCCTGGATGCCTGAGCTCGTCAACAACAGATGAAAACATTGAAGAAGTGAAGAAATTAGTATTGGCCAATTGTAGAATCACCATTAGAGAAGTTGTCGAGGACCTAAACATATCGATTGTTTCGTGCCATTCAAGTTTTACCAATTATTAGGTCATGAGACAGGTAGCCGCAATTTTGACCAAAAACACCATCACATTAGTGTTGCTAAGGAGCTGTTGAACTCTGTCGGCGACGACCCAAATTTACTCTAGTGGGTCATAACTGGTAACAAAGCATGGGTTTATGGTTATGGAAACTAAAGCTCAATCATCCTAATGGATGCTGCCACACGAGCTAAGACCGAAAAAAGCACACCAAGTTCGGTTGAATGTGAAGATTTTGCTTACACTTTTCCTCGATTGCAGGGGCATGGTGCATCACGAGTTCTTGCCACAGGGTAGAACGGTCAATAAGGAATATTACCTGCAAGTTATGCACAATTTGCACAAAGCAGTCCGCCAGAAACGAGCAGACTTGTGGAAGAACAAAAATTGGCTTTTGCGCTATGATAATGCCCCTATTTACACATCGTTGCTTGAACGCAAATTTTTGGCCAAAAACAACACACTTATGATGCCGCAGCCACCGAACTCCCCAGACCTGGTCCCCTGTGACTTTTTTTTTTCCCAAAACTGAAGAGGTCCATGAAAGGACGACGCTACGCCACGATTGACAAGATAAAGATGGCATCGAAGAAGGAGCTGAACAAGATCACAAAAAACAATTTTTTAAAGTGCTTCGAGGATTGGAAAAAACGTTGGCACAAGTGCATAATATCTGGTGGGGATTACTTTGAAGGGGACAAAATAGATATTCGTGAATAAATAAATATTTTTTGAAAAAACACAAAATTCGCGATACTTTTTAAACAGACCTCGTACATAGTACGTGTAGAGAAAGTAAAAGTAGCCATTAAAAAAAAATGAACACCATATTAATTTTATCTTCCAATATTATTCTACACATTTTAGTATCCTATTTTTATTTATATGTTTTAGGTTTTTAAACACTTTGTGGTTAATAATTAACATGTGTTAGATATTTTAGGATAATTATAGCATAAATGCTTTCAAAATAATTAAAATACATTATATTTTGGAAGGTTGTCAATATGAAGAAATAGAGAAAAATAATTTTATAACAAATTCTATATTTTTGGACTACATTGCATAAATATTGAAAAAACATAAACTTCATCTGGCTTTGTTTTATTTCCCCTCATTATACATAGCAATTAAAGAAAAGAAATCAAATGTGCAAAAGTGCATTTTGATTCACTCATAACATAGGAACCGGAAGAAAATATCAGTCCCTTTATAACTGCTTGTATTTTCTTACTTCCATTAAATACTGAATAAAAATATACTGTCTGTCTTTCTGGATCATCTCAATAGGCTACTTAAAAACATCAGTTTTACAATGGAAGTTGAGAAAAATGGCTCCCTTCCCTTCTTGGACATGGTGTACAGTTGACACCTTGGGACATAAAGTGTACAGAAAGCCCACACACATAATCAATATTTGGAAGCATCCAGCTCTCACCACCTGACTCAAAAGAAAACAGTCATCACCACATTGTTTCATCGAGCCCTTGATATAGCAGCTGAGGACAACATTCAGCAAGAAATCCAACACTAGCAGGACTCTTTATTGCAAAATGGTTACAATATCCAGGAGATCAAAATGGCATACAAAAAAATTTGGAAAAAAGGATCAATTCGCTGGACCCACCTTAATTCCAAGGGTAGAGATACATGGTTAAGCAAGGCCTTCGTACCATTCTATGGTCCTACTTCCAACCAAATTTCCCGCGTTCTCGCCAAACGCAACATCAAGACCTACTTTTATGCCCCCAAAAAAATCTAACAATACCTGAGAGCGATAAAAAAACCCATGGTTGCTCAAAGTTCCAGGAATTACAAAATTCTGAGCGAATGCGGGAAGGTGTATGTTGGATAAACTGAAGCACAGTTGAAGAGAGGTGCAAAGAACATCAGTGCAATATCAGACTGCTTCAACCTGAAAAGTCAGCAGCAGCCATATACTGCACAGGAAAAGTACATGAAATCAACTTCAACGACATCTCCATTCTACATCAAATGGATAAGTACTATGACAGATTCATTAAAGAAGTCAATGAAATCAAACTACACTCTCTTGGAATTATAATAAGAGATTCAGGACTTCAACTAAGCACAGCTTGGACACCAGCCATAAAACACTCATGCAACAGCAACTTCAATCACCCGGGAAAGATGATGGACCTAGCAGGAACCACCAGGTAAGCCGAAGCATGTGCCTTGAGTCAGCCAGGCCAATCACAGATTGTCACGCAATCATTGGCCAGGGCAGCACAAGCCCCTCCCATCTAGCTAGAGTATATAGAGGGGCAGTTTCCAGCAATTTTACTCATCTTTTGTAGTTTCAGTTGCGGGACACAAATCAACACTTAGGCCAATAAGAGGCAGAGTCCCCGAAGGCTCTGTACTATCCCCCAAGCTATTTAGCGTCTACAGGGCCGACTTACCAACAGAGCAGCATGTCAACATAGCTCAATATGCTGATGATGTGCTATTATTCTGTACCAACAAAAACCCATGCAGAGCCTTCAACCCCATTCAGACACACCTCCGCCTCCTCCAAGAGTGGTGCGAGCATTGGTGGTTGTCCATCAATCTGGAGAAAAGCCACGATATACTCTTCACCAAGCGCCACTTTCCTGCAAACTACCCTACATTCACTTACCTCAACCGGAGGATACAATGGACGAACACCATAACCTACTTGGGGGTGAAGCTTGACAGGGGCATCACTTTTGGGGAGCACATCAAGGTACTGAGGTGTCAGGGCTAAGGCCTCCTTGTCCCGATGCTGAAGTCCACGATGCTGAAGTCCACGATGCTGAAGTCCACGATGCTGAAGTCCACGATGCTGGTTCCCCGTAAGTTGCATCTCTTGAGGGCTCTCATAGTCCCTTTGTTATTCTACGCCTGTGAGATCTGGGGCATGGCGGCAGACTCCAGTCTGCTGTTGCTTCAGCGGGTACAGAATAGATGTCTCCGGGCTATCTATTCTGTGCCTCGTGGCTTTCCTAGGAGACTCCTGCACGAAGCCTCTGGTCTACCATACCTGGAGGACAAGATTAGGCGTCGGGCAACAAAATTCAACGAAGGGTTACCATTCCATCAGAGCACCCTCGTTAGGTCTCTTGAGGATTACAATCCCACAAACCACCGCTTCAGGCGATACTGGCTTCCCCGCATGGCTTGCGGGCATCCCCGGTAACGAAGGAGCACCTCCAACAGCTGCTAAGGCTAAGCTCCTTACAATCCTTCAAGAGTTGCTTGGATATCAAAATTAAAAACCACAAAGTAAAAATTGTTGAATAATCATCACACCATAAGTGCACAAGAGCTGTTGCACCATAACTGGCAACCATTAAGGAGCAATATTTGCCTCCTCCTGTCATTCAACAATCCCATCTCTCATCCGCCATCCTGCAAACCACACAATCCCATCAGAACGTGGTTAAGTTCTCTCCGAGAACAGGGACACCGCTAACACTCCTCGGGCTGCCCTCAGCCTGCCAACTGTCGTGAGCATGAATCTCACTCAGTCCCTGAAGAAGGCCCTGGAGTTAGAATGGCTGAAAGCTCGGAGGATTTTATAAACTTGACATGGCTGATCACCCGTGAAGCCATGATTAACAACAAGAATAATCATATGTTTACAGTCCATTCGTAATTTTTGGGCTAGGGCTTGAAGGAGAGGGATGGAGTGCCACATGCTTAACTATCCTGTCCATCCCTCCCTTTCCCTACCTGCTGTCTGAAAAATATGTGAATGAATATAACTGCTATCATACAAACTTCCAAATTATTGTATGCCCCATAATTATGGTGTGAATTGGTAGCTCTGTCAGAGCATTAACAGTACAGGAAAAGATTTCTTCAAAGTAAGCAAAAGCCACCAGAGACTGATAAAAGGGATATTCCATTCAACAACAGGAAGAGACAAGAGTGGGCAGTCAATTGTAAAAACATACTACTCACTTCATTTATCAATTCTTTTTATTAAGCTTTTCTTGGACAACACATGCCAATAAAAACTGTGTTATTTAGTGCACCAAAGTTATAATTTATTGCACAATAAATAGGTCTTAAATAATCAAGACTTTGGCAATTTTCTGACTATATTTTGTTTTGCAATGCTGGCTATATGTACCCAAAAAATAACAGATAAAATAGTGCAGGTACTGTAGTTATGCAGCTGTAAATATTTCTGCTCCTTCACTTGGCTCAGTAGAGAAAACCAAGCAGTCAATATCCCTGTCCACTGCTCCAGGATGACCCTTGTAGAACTGCTCTTTTAGCACTTTTATATAGTAACTGCAGCTTTCTTTGGTACTTAGAGCAACAGTGCAGCCACCCCATCTGAAACAACATATACACTAAGTTAAAATTCATTACTTTTATGTTCAGGACTACATATACTGGCTGAAGAGGTAACCACTTGGGAAGACATTCTTAAGCTTTTTTTGAATTTTCCTCTAGTTTTTCCACTTATTTGACATAAATATGAAGGGCAAAACCCAAAATATCAGAATTTTAGCTTTAATACTTTTCTGAATATTAATATTCTGCTATCCCACATTCAAGCAATTTGATAAATCTGGTGTGCTCAGTTCACATGATTTTCTCTCAGTTCTGCATGGAAACTATTCTTTTATCTATATCATACTAAACAAGATAAATATTAAAACAGAAATTGTCTTATTACTTAATTTCTTATAGAGAAATTATTTATTTAATCTTTTCAAGTTACAAACTTCACACATATATAGTTACTTTCCTGGAGTTGTTGAATTTGGTATCATATGCAGCTAACACCCAGATTATTTATGTATATGCACCTTTCCCTCTATTTGTACATTTTTATACCCTACCAACTTAATCTGTTTATCTCATCAGTTTTATTATCAAGATCCTCTTCTTTTTTTGGCAATTTTCTTCCCCCACTTCTCTCATACTTTCCCTGTATAATTACCTAGTTGTTTCAGAAATTCTTTCTTACTTTTTCCAAAAAAGTTTTAAGTACAATATCTCTGGCAGCAACTTTTCCCAGTTTTTATTCCATATTTTCTCTCTCCACATTTTAGTTTCCTTGCACTCAATTATGCAGTATAAATTTAGTTCCTATAGAATAGAAATAGGAAATACTCTATGCTAAAGCGATAGTCAAATGTATTAAAAGCTGTTGCTATGCAATTGTCATTGAAATTCTTCTCATGGCCAGGAATAAAACAAGAGAGATATGAAATGGATGACGACTTCCTGTTTGAGAAAAGTTTAAGTATTTTAAAATTGAAACAAATAATAGGGAATATCAGTTCAACATATGCCTCTGTTATGTTGTTCTTTGTAGGTACAAGGGGGAATAAGGGAATACACTGCTAAAAATAGTATAATCTCTTAATAGCTGGCCATTATGTGACAGAATTGAAATTTCATTCTCTTTGCATGACCAGATGAAAATAAATGAATAAGGACTTCCTATTTAAGTAGAGTATAAGATAAATATTGAAAAATTGAAACCAAAATAAGCACTATGATGAGTCACTATTGAGAAGCCATAGAAGAGATGCATGCACCATTGAAGATACTTGTTACAGACACAAGCAAAACTTCTGGGAAACAAGAGGAGAAACCCAGTGAACCACGGCCTACAAGCCTGGTTTTGTTTTCTTTTAGTCGCCATATACCAGCCTTGAAAGCCTTTATATTTTAATAAGCACTATCACGAGAATGGTTAATTCCACAAAAAATAACACTTACATAAATTGTGTATTTTAACAAGCTCTACATTTTTTGATCAACTGGTATGAAGAGCTGGAAGAAGATGAACTACCCTAGCCAAGGATTTCCAACTATGGACGGCCATTTTATAATGTTAAGGCTTAATTTGGTGTTAGACTAAACTTAAGGATTAATAAACAAGAAGATAAAAAAAGGTTAATTGGAAGCTTTTGCATTCACTACCCTACCTAGAGTAGGAGTACATTGTCCTAAAGGAATATAAGGCTATCTTATCTTAAGTTTTTGACTATCTCTTACAGTAAGTCATTAAGAATGAAGAGAGCTTCAGGGGCTCTTCATAAAATATTCAAGATATGCATTTCATTTGTCATGAAAATATCTTAAACTTTTGGTATTTTAATCAAAACATTATAGAGCCATTTTTGAGAAAATAAAAATGTTTGATAAATATTCTATATGAAGAGTAATGTGGAATGAGGAGGATTTTCTTGAAAATCTTAGTTACATCCTTGGAAGATACTGAACATAAATAGTAAATTTGGTATTTAATCACCTTTCATTTTATAATCGGTCGGTCGGTCGGTCGGTCTGTCTCTTACCTTGCTCACATGTATGCACACACAAACACATATTTTTCAAATAATACTTTTTTCTAGATTCTGGGAGTGTCAAAATATGTATTTGCAATGTATATCAAATTTTTGGGTAGAATACAATACTTCCCTACTTACTTTATCCAATAGAAAAAGTAAAAAGGTTAAGTTAAAAATCTAGTGTTTTCTTCTTCAGGCTGAAAATTTTTTTTAAAAAAAAAAAAAAAAAAAAAAAAAAACTTTTTAACGTATACAAATTTAAGAATTGTGTTACATTTCAGTTTCCATCTCAAAAGTTGACATTAGCACACACAAGGAATTTATGTATAAAGATGTGATAATTACCCAGCTCCAGTGAGACGCACACCTAATGTGACATTCTTTCCCAACTCTACAATCCTGTCAAGGTTGGGATGGCTGCATTCAAACAAGTCTCTTAAACTTTCATGGCTCTGTTGCATCAGCAATCCCAGCTCTTTTAACTTGCTAGGAGTATCCATGTCTGTTTTACAAATATCACAGAAAGCCTTCACTCGGCTTGCCTCTGTAAAAATAATAGGACTCGGAGTTATTACAATTGCATATATAAAAATAGATGTGCCAGAATGTCTTTAGTATAATACAGTGAATCTCTATTGGTTTATTACAACTCAAGCTTTGAAACTTAAGTATATTCAGGACTAGTGTTGGGATGATACTGCTTATTTCTCAATACTCGATTCCAAAACTGCTTTTTGAGCACCAATACTCGATACTTATTTTATGAGGGCCATAATGAAAGCAATGAGAAATAATTTTTAAATATTTATTTTTAGAGAAATCAAATATATGATCATAATCCAAAGTTTTCTCTCACTTTTTAACATGTTTTCCAATTCTTTGCTCACATTTCTCCCATCGTTCTGTATGTTTGAAAATACCTTTTGACAGAACTCCATTCTAGTGGCACACAAACATTGCTTTCTGAATATCCTGTATCATCTCATAGTGTTATATCTATCTGTTCCTTAATAAACTACCAAAAAGATGGTGGTCAGATGGTGCCAAGTTGAGACTTAGGAAGGATGTGAAAGTTTCCCACCCAAATTTTCTGATCTCCATTGTGACATAGGCAGTCTGAGGATGTGCATTATCTTGTTGCAGGTTGATCTTTCCAGAGCATTCATAGCTCAATGCAGGATGGATTTGCCAAAGTGTCTGGATATGACAGCATATATGGTTTGTCCAGCTTCCGGAAAATCAATTAGAATGAAATCTCTGAAAAAAGTTTTGGCTGATGGTTCTTCTCTGAAGTTTGTGGTCTTTAGTCAATAACATGATACTCAACAGGCACAAACTTTTTGATAACCTAGCTCTATATCATTTCTTGCCTTGCACTATGTCCTACTGCAAGTTGTGCAGCTATTGCCTATCTTCTCTAATGATCAACTCCTTCCTTGTTGCATTCCATGGAGGCAGTTCACAGATGACTGCTACGAGGCTCATCTTTGAAATGCTTCACCCATCTCCTAATATTGCTAGTACCCATACAGACATCTCCATCTCACCTAGGCAGCCCAGGTTCTATCCCAAGGGACTGCATGTGAGATTTGTGGTGGACAAAGTGGTGCAGGGGCGGGTTTTCTCCGGGTTCCCCTGCCATCTCATTCCACTGGGGCTCCATCTTCATGTATCATCAGTGTCATCGCCTGCAGTGCCAGAGCAGTAAAAAAAAGACATCTCCATAGGCATGTTGAAGTCTGAGGTGAATTTCAACAGCAGATTTTCCCTCTTTAACAAGGAGTCCAATGATAGCACGCTGTTGAAACAAAACATCAATGTCTGCCATTTGGAAATACTGACTGTGGTCATGTGATAGAAGCTAATCGCAACATGTGGTGTAAACTTTGTAGTCCTTTTTGTTACATTGTTGGAATTTAAATTTTAACAATGGGCTTTCAGTAAATGGGCTTGCATAAAAAACTTTAAAGGCTTTTTCACTGAATTACATTCTTATTACTAGTTTTCTGTGTATAAATCCAAGTAACCAATTTTGTTGAGTACCTTGCACTATTTTATTTCATGTGGCTGATGTTAAAACTGTATAACTGCACAAGACAGTTGCTGCTTTGCTCATCATTTTCAGATATCATGGCATCATGTTCTGTCATTGATGCAAAACTGGTAAATTCCTTTTTTAATAGAAGTTTTCTACACTTCACTTGGTGTACGAATGCAACATGCTTCTTTATATTTGTTATATTGTGCGACTTTCATTGGCAAAATTTTTTTCTGCATATCTTACACAATATTCTGTTGTTATTAATATTGTGTATTACAAAATAATGCCACACTTCACTCATGTTTTATTCAATATCAATTTATAAATAGGTAAAACAAAATTATTTTGAAAATTAGTTGTATGGTATGCTGTAAGCTATGCTTATAATCTAAGTTTGACTTGATTATGCACAAAATTACAGATGAAAGCAAAGAACAATAGAATCTATACAATTTACTATTCATTCACTCTCAGAAAACACAAGATATATCAAGAACTACAGTCCAGCAACTCTTTAGGATATCTGCAAGCCAATAATGTGAAGTCTATATTCATTTCATTCCTTATCTGGCATAAAGTTAGAACATAACTTTCATTAATGAAAATCTTGAACATTTCAAAGTTTCAAAAAAGTATTGAAGTTTTATATCAAAATACTCTATTATACATACTTTGATACTGCTAAATATTGAGAGTATTGAGGTATCAACTGCATCAAGGTCCTATCCCTATTTAATACAAAGCTTAATGACTCTCTATAAATATTTATTTATTTATTAAAATGTACATACATAGTTAAGACTCACCTTGACCCTGATAGTTGGCCAGGCCATAACTATTTCACTATACAAAGTTTTATAATATTACATAGCTATCTTTGTCATCTAAAATCTGATCTAAGCACCACATTTTTCAACTGACCATTTTCTTTTTCTCTTTACCTTCCACAAAAACACTCCTAATTTAGGTATCTGCTTCTGATCTTCAAACATTTTCCTAACTACAGTTTCTTTGTTCCTCAATAACCATTTCTTATTTATTAGATTTTCTCTCCAAGCCTTTATTGCCTTACATTGAAGTGAAATGTAACTTTAATCTTCCTTGTCACTACAGATGGGGCACATTCATTTCCCTTAGTTTCCAAACACCCAATCTACACCAGGTTAACCCTTCTCTTTCATGTCTTTTACAAATTAAAATACATTTCTCCTTCTCTAGGTCATCATTTAGTTCCTTGTACAATGATAGTGAGCTTTTCTCACTAAACTTAGAAAATAATTCTGCCTATTTATGTTTTCCTTTCTAGATCTCACTTCTCTCCAAAATCCTCTTCCAAAGTATCCTATTTTGACCCAAATATCTCCCAACCCATTTTTAATTACCCGTTCCCTGATTTTCCACATTAGGTATAGTACTCAAACTTTCCTCTTGATCTATCAGGCTTATTTTCACTAAATCTGTATATGTAACTCTTGGACTCAAAATAAATATTTCAATTTTTTTTCCATTATTAATCCTCTTTGTAACTTTAATAAAGCTATAAATATAATGTAGGATGTCTCACTCAACAGAGGCACTTCATTGCATAAATATTTTGTCAAATATGAACAAATTTGGATATATGACAATCCATTACATGAGAAAGTTGACATGGTAATTCAGTATCATAAATATTGAGGAATATCAACCTTACAGGGGATTCCCAAATAATCAGGACTAGTTTTTTTTTTTCAATTCTGCTCTAAAAAGTAAATATTTATATGGAATTCTTTCCAGGATTTGTAAACAGTTGGACGATCAAGAACACATTGCTAGCACTAACAACATAGTACAAAATGCCACAATTCTCAACTAAGTATGCCTATGGTGAAATCATTTTTCTCCGATGATCATGACACCTAAGGTCAATTGAATTTGATTCCAACTGACTTTTTCCTCTGATGATGTTTTATTAAATAAAAGGTCTACAGAAACATACCACCCACCCTTGATCACTTATGGCAGAACATCTGCTGTGAAATCCAGACAGTAACACCTGAGGTTCTAGCAGCTACATTCACCAATTTAAAAGCTCATCTTGTTGAACTATGTTTAAAAGCTGGGGGAAGTCATTTCTCACACATATAACTAGTTCACATTCAAATTTCATTTCATGTCCTCTCCATTAACCTTTTTTACTTAGCAATTTTTGCAATCACTTTCAAGTGAGACACCTGATATAACACAAGAGTAAAAAATGCTGAGGAAGTGGTACCACATAAAACCCTAATGAGGGGATGAAAAATGTTTGGTGGAAGGCAATTTTCTAGTGTTTTAGCATGATTTTTCTTTTCTCAATACTTTTTCCAACATTAAAATTACATATATTTGCTCTTTATTTTTAGGGATGTCAACATAAGAAATCACTCTTTAACAAAAAATGGGGTTGAAGAATACTTGATTAGGAGAAATCTGCAGGCTTTTGAGTACAAATGGAAAATTTGGGTTATACAATCTTTAGGACAAGACTACTCTCCTCTTTTTGTGGTGTTTAACACCAGTTCTTGCCACATATGGCACTACAAATGGTGGACACATTTATACATAAAATGGTAATTGGGAAAGGATTTGGGAAGAAAATATCCCAACCGTAAGTATAAGGAGATCCCCAGAATTTTCCAGTAATGAGGATTGAGGAAAACCTTGATAAAGCCTCAAGCAGGCAGGCAGGCAGGCAGGCAGTTAGGCAGGATGGTGCTGGCAGAATTTGAACCACAGACCTCCCATTCATGAGTGTAAGTATTGATGATTTTGACTTGTGTACACTCTGATGAGGAATCACAACACATTACCCCTAATGTGAGAGGGGATAGAAAATGTTCAACAAGAGACAATTTTGGAGTTTTTCATCCTGAGAGGACCTATTTTCTAAAATCTTTTCCATAAGTATAAATAAAAATGTGCTTCTCTTCATTGTTTAGAGGCGATAACACAAAACATATCCCTAACAAGAGGGAGAATCTTCTGAATTACAAAGGTTTTTATAACATATGTGGGCCTGTTTTCCCAATTTTTTTGTTAAATAAGAAACAAAATGTTACTACATTCTTCTGGAAAATAATATTTTGTTGGTAAGGAGATAATAAGGAGGCATAAATCATGATGAGCATGATTTTTCAAATACTCTCCCCACACTGCACAACAAACAACCCAATTTCTGCATCAGGAGTCCTTCCTATAGTTCCATCCTCCCTTCAGTCCAGATCTGGCCCTTTGCAAGTTTTTCCATTCCACAAAATGAAAGTAAAAATTTGAGCTCAACAATTTGAATCACCTGAAGCCATAGTATTGCTAAAGATGAACGTATTTGCACTCTCTCCAAAGAAGAATGACGTTCAGCATATGAAAAATGGTTTGGTGTATGCAATACAGAATATTTTGAAAAGATGCAATGATCAGATCTAAGTATTTAATATTTTATTGCATCCATTTTCAAAACTCTTGGAGTGACCCTCTGGATGGGATGGGAAAAGTTGATCTTATCCATTATGCATTACATAATTCATATAAAAATTGATTCTAATATTCAAGTTGGATGAAGAAATAACAGAGTTGAAATGCCCTATTACATAGGAAAATCTACAATTATAACTACAAAGGACAGACTCTTAGCTCATATGATCAAATTGGCAACAAATTATTTTAGTGAATTGCTTATTCAACTTATTTACATGTATAAATGATTCCTTGCAAAAATATATATAATCTTAGATATAGGTCCCTAATTATGAATTGAGAAGCTAACAAGGAACACTTCAGTTGTGTGAATTCAAGATTTTATTTAGGTTGCAAGATAAACTGGCTAAGATGATTAAATTTATTTGTTTTGGCCCAAAGTGATATTTAGGGCTATTTTAGTGTCCAATTTTTACAGCACATGAAGCTGTTCATTAGAAGGTACCTTTCACTCTCTGACGTTGTTAGCTTCACTTATTCTTACCTTCCTTCTACACAACGTCTGCCAAAAACCTCAATGCTAGTATGCCCCACCATTTCTAAAAAAAGTACACCACCACAGCTTTCCATAAAATCAAAATCCCAATTTTAAACAAATGCAATGTTCCTTGTAAGGTTTACATTTATTTAAGCTCACACATGTACATGTGCACAGGCTTAGTGAAAATTCCTGCACCATCTGTATAATTTTTGAAGCTTATGATTCTAGGATATGAAACTTTATATGCAGGAATAGTTATCTATTGAGAACTTAGGAATTGTATAATTTATTTGACAAGTCAATTAATTACACTAAACAACACTTACTTGGGATTTTTGCCGGAACATGATTCAAAGGACTTGTTTCCTTCATTTTCAACTACACATCGACTAATTCCTTGCAGTGAAGCTGGCATTGTTGTAAGTGTTGTCTCCTATGGTGGTGGTTCAACGAACTTTGAAATTGAAAACTTTAGTGGAACTGTGAAATTGAAAACCCTATTTCTATATTTTATAATGAAGATGTGTTCTCATGTGGCCAGCTCTTGTTTCCCTGCTATGCGTTTTAGAAGTTTTGGTTCTGAATTTATGTTGTGGTGTTTTGTCCAAAAGTGGGTGGCAACTGCTGATTTTTCCAATTGTTTTTATTTATATTTCTGAAGTGTTCTTTGGATCTTCTTACAAACTCCTTAAGTATTTAAGTCCCAGGCTTTAGGAATCAACTATTAGATCAATCAATGTAAATGTATTGTTAATGCACTCCATCAATCACTATTTTATAAAACTGCATTCCCTATCAGAAAAGTATCCTCTAAAGTTTAAGTTTATGAGAATGATGCTGGAGTCTTTTAAAGATTTCCATCATAAAAATTTGCGTATTTGTGCCAAGTTTGTAGTATGAACTTTTGGATTTTTTTCTACATGGATAACAATCAATGATATTCTTATTAGTTGCACTTTTCAGGCAGCTTGATCCTTTGCAAGCCTTTTAAGCTTTCAGTGCCATTAATCTCCCATATGATCCAACTGTTGTATATGGAATTGGATTGTGAACCTTAAGCATACTATTAAATACATTTTCTGTCTGTCAATATCACTGGTATCTCCATAGCCAGCCATCATTACATTACAATTCCTTCCCTTTAACTCATCATGGATAAAATTATTAAAAAAATAGATGTAAGATTCAATCCCTAAAATAAGATACATCTATATCAATAAATGTTTCCATGGATAAACAAAGGACAGTCAAATCAAACAAAAAAAGGGTTTTACTTATATTCGTTAAGTTTACACTTCTTTTAATTTAGCATAAATGAATCTATATGGAAGTACCTAGGGTGGGTACTTTTTGAGTGTCAGTCAAAAATTTAATCCAATATATAAAAAGGGAGTAGTTGGAAGAGTAAAAGCAAAAGTCCAAAGAAGGTTAATAATATAGTTTGAGACTTCTCAATATATATAGCTAACCCAACACTCCAAGATATATGCTATTGAACTATATGTTTCAAAAGTTATTTAGGTGATGTAGGACTTTTAACTAACGCTGTATAAGCAAAGACATTTTTTACACTTTTGACAGTACACAACTATCACTAAAATAGATGAAGTAGGCATTCTTTAGGAACACTCAAATCTCAAGAGTCATTAAAATAATAAGAGCTTGACATGATGCAAGTCAAATGTAGCATTTCACTTTTCACTACTAATATTAGGGAGGGGATGTACTGTGTTCCACAAAAATTTCAATTTTAAATTTTACTGGAACTATGTTTAGAAGTAAAAATGATATTTCTTTAAAAATATATAAAAAAATATCTCTATCTCTAAGTAGGGGAGGGGGAGGGAGAGAGAAAAAGAGAGAGGTGGGTAGAGGGGGGGATTGGTATCCAGGTTCAGCATCTTCCAAGGATAGGACAGAAATTTTGAAGACAATCCCTCTTTCTCTCTCGCCTTTTACATGGATAAAAATGGCATGCATGCACTTGCACACCTAAATCTCTGAATAGTGTAGCTCAAAACAAACATACCAAATTTAGTATTTAAGTGAGTATCTTTCAAAGATGTGATAGGAAAACATGCCAGCAGCGGTACTCATGATAGACAAAGGCAATCCTTAATACCATATATTTCAAGAAATTTGAGTGTCCCTAGCATTGTTATGCAACATTTAGCTTTTTTAGGAGGGAGTAAGCAGTAATTACATAGCTATAGCATATTTACAAAATATAGCATGCACAAACCCATATAAACATGCAGCGCTCTCTGGTGAAGTTTGAACTCTTTCAGGTGAGTTGTATTGTTGGCGAGGGACACACTGTTCAACTTCTGCTCATCCACTTCAAGCTCCTTGCAGATCTAGACAACATCATTGATCCAAATCAGTATGTTTATTAAAATTTTTTATTTTTACTTTTCTACACGTATCTTGTACATAGTGGATAGGAAGGTATTTTATTGCACCCAAAACTTTGATACTGAGACTTCACGAGAAATACATGTTTTAAGACCCCCTGAGTTCGAAATAAACATTTTTGGAAAGGTCTGGGTGTGCATGTGGGGGAGGGGAGATGCATGTATGTGAGTCTCTGTGGACAGTATAGCTCAAAAAGGAAAAGACTGTTAAAACCCAAACTTGGTTATTTATGTTTGGTATCTTCCAAGTATGCAACACAAAGATCTTAAAAAAAAAATACCCTCATCACAAACTATCCTTTACATACACAAATTTTTGAAATTTTTGTTCTTCTCAAAAATGGCTCCAACAATTTTTATTAAAATACTGTATATTAAAGATATTTACACCACAAATAAAACACACATTTTGAATTTTCTGGGAATAGCCTCTCAAGACCTCTTTATTCTGGATGAATTTTATTGCATAACAGTTAAACCGTAAGAGATAGACAAAAACTTTATATACAAAAAATATACATCTCATTGAAACACATCATTTATGTCATATACATTTTTCTTGTAGAGTTGACAATTTTTGAGATATTCCTTATTATTGGTTATAGTTTTAAAGTACCTAACTTTTCCCAAACGAGACCAAGCAAAGCGAACCAAACCTCAATTGTTTCACATAGCAACCAGCTTTTAAAAGACTTGACTATTGCTTTAGCAGTAATATATTCTCTTATTACTTACTATATTTCCTACTGATGAAGCAAGTAATAAGACCTATTCTGCTGTTTATCTGAATTAATATAATGTAGATGAAAGAATAATCTTTTATAAGAATAGTTTGTATTTGGAACAGCTAGAGAAAGTTATGTGGGAACACATCAGATGTTTTTTCTTTTCTTTCTTACTTTTTAGGGTGGTAAAAATGCAGATATTACTTATTTATTTCTGATTGTCCAAGAGGAATTAATTTTATTAATATTAAAATACAATAAATCTCTCTTAAATAACACTACTGTATCTTCGGAATTCATGTTTTTTGTTTATTTTGCTACATCATATTTCCTTAAACTTTGACTGCCTCGTTTTTGCAGTGCATGGTAAACTGAAGATTAAGTTGAATTTAACACTACATGATGTCATGTAAGATGAACAATAAAATTCTCTGAATTAAAGGTCTACTTTGGGTCAAAATATAACCTAAAAATATATAATGGCACAAACATATTAGAAATGATTATAGACAATGAAACTTTTAACATAACTGAAATTGTGCATGAGCTAGTGACATTTTGGTTTCACTTACTACATTTTTACTCTGAATAGACAAACACCTAAATAATATAAAATCTAAGCAAATACACCAACTGGCAGTAACTCACCAAATTTTGTCAGCAGAACACATCAAATGTTAATAAAGCGTTTAAAATGTGTTAAAATACCAGAAGATGAGGATGAGGGAAAAAAATTCATAATGTTAAATATGTTGCCACTAGGCACCTGCAGTGCTGCTTGTACTAAAAGCAGGCATTTAACATTATAAAAATATCAAAACAAAAAAACAAGACCAAAGCAAAAAGCTAGGTAGTGATATACTTTATAAGATTGTAGTGCTTACTATCTTACAAGACAAATTCATTTTATATAGCTAAGATTTTAGGACAAAATTGTTTAAGATGAACAATCACATTGCTTTAGAAACTATGTCAATTCATTTCCTACCCATCTCCATAGTGAATGTGCTTCATATTCAAGAGGTCCCGAGTTCAAATCTTGGTTAGAGTGAGTTGCTCGGATAAGGTTATTTTCCAGGATTTTATCTTATCCTGCAAAATAAATTTGAGTAAATAAGCTCTATGCACCCCAGGTACATTTGAACCTCATTTCAGCCATTTTATTCCTCATCGAATATGACCTAGGTTATCAGCTTAAAGGAAATTAATTAAAAATAAACTTTTCTGGATGCTTATGTCAGAAGAGGAGCATCACATGATTCAAGGGGAGTGACTGCAAATGTTCTGCTGGATGGAACTGATTTGTTTAGGAAATGTGCAAGTCATACATATGTCAGTGCTGAATGAAGTGCTGCTATGTCAAGGGCTCATCTTGAGATTTGAGAAAAACAAACTACCACCAGATAAGCTCACAACTTTATTTCAGGACCAGGCAGCATGCTAAGTAAGATTCTTTCAAACCTAATAAAAGAGAGGCTCAGAAGGGTTATTGGCTACTTTAATGGACACAATATTTTGAGGCGGTTCTTTGCATATTAGTTCTTGCTGAAGAAATGTGGGATGGATTTTAAGACCTCTCAGCATATTTTATATGAATGCAAGGCATTTGCTATTCCCAAGTATGTAACTCTACGCTGCTTCCTTTTGGAGCCCGGGATATAACAAGGGCGACGTGGTCTGATTTATCGGGACCATTGGAGTTGAGTGAAGCTCACTTTAGGAGACACAAAGTGCTCCGAGAGCCTTTGTGTGAGGCCTCAAAGGCCACCCAGGTGACAACACCATTATCAGCATCAGCTGGTGTAGCAACCTCCAACTGTATTTTTGTCGACTCACTCCTTCTGTCTGAGAGATGCCTTAACTGTAAACTCTGCTTGGCTCTTTAAATTTTTTGTTATATTTAACTTTGGAATAGGCACAAAGAAACATGGAACATTAGATCTCTTCTGTCAATAATTGGGAGCAATAATTGTCTGGAGCAGCATCATTCTTAAAATGCTTTGCACTGTTAAGTGGTTCACAACTAATTAAACATAAATATGGAACTAGACTTGTAACTTATTGGTGGAAGTTCTCCACAGACATGCACAGTGCTATTTTCGTAAGTTGAGATGTGACAGGTTAACTATGAACTAAATGCTATGTTGCTAATGTGAGCAACACATGTTCACTTGACATGTGCATGCACCAGAAAGTAATAATAAATGAAACAATCTACAAAGAGACAGCAAAAATCAGTAATTTTTAATTATATTTATGAAAAAATTAATGATTCAATAAAAATGTATTTAAGGAATGTTCCAGATAATGAAATTAAATAAATGAAGAAAGTAAAGAAAACAAAATCATTTGGTTACTTTGAGCCGGTCTTCCATACATTTTGAAGTGTCAAGAAGAGAGTTAAAGTACAAGAAAATGGCCATAGGTATTTGTAATTACATCTCACCTTTGGTTTTTCATCTTATCACAAGTTAAATAGTAAGGTAAACAAGTTAGTGGGTAAGAGAAATATAAAGAAACCAAATTAACCAGGCACACACTTCTGCTACATGCTGCCACATTGCTTTGTGTGTTTTGTTTAAAAAGTCGGGAGCTATCACATCTCAATCAACCATTTAGAAAAATAATTTTCATAGCCGCACAAACAATGAAACAAATAAGTAACAAATAATGCAGGTGTAAAATAACTGAAAACAGCAAAAACAAAACACAGTAACTGTAAGCTGGAGCCAAGAGTAATGCCATGATTGAGCACATGGTAATTTTGCAGAAGTAACCCTGGCAACAAAGCAGCTATTACCATAGCAACAGTTTACAAAAATAGCACTATAGATGCTAGTACAACTAATAGAGGATCCTCTTCCAGATGCCAGTAGATATACAGCTGATGATGAAGACAAACATCTTTAAAACATCCTGAGTGAAAGTTTAGTAAATGAACCTAAAGTGTCACCTATACACTTACAGTTTCATTAAGCATATAGTTAGTTTGATTGGTAATTCTGTCATTCAATAAATATCCTGATATGTTTTACTTGATCCTGACAGGTTTAACTGAAAAACCATCATCCATTTTATTGTTTAAGGTTAAACAATCTCTATGGTTTTCTGTGAAATGTTTACAGAAGAAAAGAACAAGAAAAGATAGCATAAGATTACATATAATTTCACAAAAAGTCTTTGCTCCATGTTAAATGGTCTGAATTAGTTAGCACATAGAAACTACCTGACAGAAGAAGACAGGTATTGTCTAAATTAATTTACATTAAGTTAAGGGGCTATTAGAATAGCATAACATAAACATAGAAGCTTGTTTAAGTATTTAAATGCATGTATTGATATAAACATGAACATGACCATAAATTTATAAGTACAAATGTTTGCAAGCTCCAAGCTTTCAAGTTTATGGCTAAGTCAGGACAAAAAACTAGCCAATCAGAGAGCAATTCTCCATATATATATCATCCCATAACCATTCCTCTATTCAGATTAGATTTTCCACTACTGTGAGCTGTCTTGCTAATTGCCTTTATGTCTAAGATCACGGGCCAGGAACTATACAATTAGTACAATATGACAGCACAAATTATGTTGGTAGGCAAAGTTTTTTGCAAGCTTATCCTACGACCAAGTAGTGGTTTATTTTGTTTACTCTGATACATGTACATAACATCTTTCCTAGCATGTACTGTTGGTAGCCACATTGCAGACTGCCAAATTACCTCAGCTGTTTCATTCTTTTGCAATGGCTATGGTTTATATTTAATTTGTCATTGCAAAATGTAACATTACAAAACTTATTGTAACGGAAGAGCAGATGCCACGCCTGTTACTGAGCATGAGGGATTCTTGCCATCCCCAGCATCCTACAGCTATTTTTAACAATAGTGCAAACGAAATAGCCAGACAAATAAAGGCCATTATGTTTTAAAAGTAAAATGCTTCTTGAGATGTCAATTGTGATGTCCCAAACAGTCGACTACCAGAACTTTCTGGGCCAGAGCGACAAGACATATATATATAAGCAGCCTGACTGGCAGTCTAAAAAGTCAGTTCTAGTGAGTGACAAAACAGTATATGAAAATGTTAACTTTAACAGTAGCAAACTTTAGATGGCACTCTCTCTAGAAGAGTTGATGTGCCATGAATCTGAAATCCATAAGAGAACCAAAATCTTAAAGATATATATCCTCTAATTAAGCATATGCAGATTGCTTGCAGAAAGGATCTGGGATCAGGATGTACATTTACTAGCCTTTTAACTGAATTCATTTTCTCTCAGCTGGCAACTAGAGACTGCTTCAGTGATTTGTTCATACCACAGTTGCCGAGAATCATTTTTGTAATGAAGAATCTAATAAGTATAATATGGATCTAATATGACATACCTGGAAATGAGAATAAGGAATTTAAGCCCACTGGGGTAGTATGGTGGTAGCTACCGCCTCACATTCAACAGGCTCCGAGTTTGAATCTCGCTTAAGGGGAATTACCCAAATAATGTTTTTTTCAGGGTTTTCCCTATCCTATCCTAAAAAGACAAATAATAAGTTTGAGCTCCATGGACCCCAAGATCATTTCAGCAACATTTTACCAATTTCATTCATGACCAACCAGATTAAAGGATGTTAAGCACACACAAAATAAAAGAAATTTAAAACTTGACCAAGTCCTCTTTCCCATTCACAAGAACTAGAAAAACTTCCAATTGATTATGAATGCTCACATACACAATATAATCCATATATTTTATATTTATTGTTCTCATTTTGGTTACTGTTCTTAGTTATTTTTAGCCTTAACAGACATAGTTTGTAAACTTCTCACTCAAGGCACAGCTGGCAGTGCAACAAATATAAAGTTAGGCTAGTTTATTGCAAAATCACATGAAGTGGACTCTACTACAATTGTGATTCAATTTATAGCTTTTAATGTTATATCTGGTAAAGTAACATGGCAGAAACACATCAGGCATTTCTTTTCTCCACAAAAATAAAAAATCTGATGTGTTCCATTTACATGACTTTCTCTACATCTCTGCAAATTATTGTTAAAAAGCTAATGCTTATTTACTTCAGAAAAAATAATTTTATTACTTGCTTCCTTGTAAGCAGAAGCAAAATAAGGGAGTGCCATAGGTTAAAGTGATAGTCAAAAGCTGGTTGCTATGTGACTGAAGTTCCTTTGTTTGTATGGACATGAGTTGAAAAATTCCTGTATGAGAAAAGTATAAGGTTTTTAAAGCTGAAACTAAACACAAGGAATATCTCAAAAATAATCAACTCCATGAAAAAATGTATATAACATAAATTGTGTGTTTTAACGTGCTCTACATTTTTGTGTTGTAAGTTTTTGTCTATCTCCAACAGTTTAGCAGTTATACAAAACCCGTAAAATTCATCCAGAATAAAGTAGTCTTCAGAGGCTATTCCCAGAAAATTCAAGATATACATATTATTTGTCAGGTAAATATCTTTAATATACAATATCTTCATCAAAATCGTTTGTCATTTTTGAGTAAATCAAAATCAAAACTTTCTAAAATAGTTCCATGTTAAGGGTTGTTGGGAGTGGGGGGGATTTTCTTGAAAATGTTCATGTCGCATCCTTGCAAGATACCAAACTTATATATCAAGTTTGGTATTTAACAGTCTTTTCGTTTCAGAGCATGCACGCATGCACCTTATTCCAAATTGCTTTTTTTGGATTCAGGGGGACCTAAAACATGTATTTCTGGTGAAGTCTCGGTATCAAATTTTTGGGTGCATTACAATACCTGCTCTATACACTATGTACATAGTATGTGTAGAGAAAGTAAAAACATGTATCTATGCTAATTTTAATTAGTAGCCAATATGTAAATACTACTGCCAACTGTACCTCTGATGAGCCTACTAAGTCCATTTATTTTATAAATGTTGCTAAAATCTTTAATCATATTGCACTTGTTAATTTAGTAAGCACTCAATCGATTTATCATATAGGAACAAAGCACATTATGCTTGCTGTATGTTACAAAGCATTTAAAGCACAAAGTTAAAACTTCTTTTCAAAACAGTGACTTCTTGTAAAATTTTTTAAAAACCTAGATATTACCTCTTCCTTGGTATAAATGTCTTTATGCAGGATCTTGTTTACAAGCCTTATCATATCAACAAGACATACATTGAGCTGCTTCTGAAGATCTGCCAAAGTTAGAAAACTCTCCCAGTTAAGACCATGCTTTTTTGCAATAATCTGTAATGAAAAAAAAAAAAAAAAAAAAAGAAAAAACAGATAAAGAGATAGTTGAATAAATGTGTGGTGTATGTATGTGTCCACTGTCATTTATTTTGACTCTTCCACAAATATTCTTATGAAAGCTTCTTTTTATGTCTACTGGATTCTAATAAAAGTTTTCAAATTAGTTTCATTGCTCATGGTACAAAGGAGCATACGGCAGACCAAGCAATACATACTTGGCTTTAAAATTCCATACTTTACACAATTCACAAGAAACAAAGAAAAAGAATCCTGACATAACATCAAAAATATGATGTGTTCCATTCACATGATTTTTCTCTGTTCTCTGTAACAAATTATTGTTAAAAAGCTTATTCTTCTATCTACTTCATTCTAATTGAGTTAAACATAGCAGAAATGTCTTTTAATTACATCCTTGTTAGTAGAAGGCAAATAAGGGAATACACTAGGTTGAAGCAATAGTCAAATCTTTTAAAAGCTGGTTGCTGTGTGATTGAAATGTGTTTCTTTGCATTGCCAGGAGTTGTCAAATTGTCATATAAGAAAAGTTTAAGTATTTCAAAATTGAAATCATAAAAAAGAATATCTTATAATTGGTGAACTCCATGAAAAAAATGTATATGCATAAATTATGTGTTTTAACAAGATCTACATTTTGTGTGTATTTTGTTTTAGTCTTACAGTTTTACCAGTTATGCAAAGGACATCCAAAGTGAAGCGGTCTTCACAAACGGTTCCCAGAAAATTCAAGATATACACATAAGTGAGGTGAGTGTTACTATTCCGACTCATTTTCAACATCACAATCTTTATGGTTATCTCAACAACTCATCGATTTATATTTATTTTCTCACTACCAGCTATAGGAACTAAAGGAACTATTGCATTCAATCCAAAAATTTGGTTACAAGATTTTACTTGAATTACATGTTTGAGATCTACTATACATTGTAAATTCATTTGTATTTTAATTATAAACCTAAAATACCTTCTGGTGCAAATGGTTTTATGTATCTGCATATTCAATAATAAATATTTTGTGGCTATGCCTGCAGCCATAATCACTAAACAAGTGTGTAAAGCTTGCTTTGTCACACATAGCTGATTGTTGGCATCCATTGTTACATTCACATGCATTAGGAAAAACCTGTGCTCCGGTAAGTTCTTTTGACACCGCAGATGTGATTGTAACACCCGCACGCATAGGCACGTATTCTTTTGGAAGGTTCTTTGACATCAAAACCACACATTGTTAAGTCTGAATGAGTTTTGCAAACACCAGTTTATTGCATGTGCACCATCTTCTGGAAATTTCTAGTCATGTGACTGACAAATACAATGCCCAGGGTGCAGTTTTTACTGGGAATGCATCACATGCAACAGCTGAGTAATTTTATGGGAACTTAAAATTGTCACTATTGTCGCAGCACTAAATGTGGAAAAGAAACAATTAGGTAGAATTGTTACAAAAGACAGTTGTGAGCAGATTTGTAATAGTTTGTGGAAAAATAAAAAGTTATTGTTGGAGAAAAAAGAAAGTATTATTTACAATACACATGCATTATTTTTTAATTACCCATCTGCTTCAATAGCACAAAGTAAAACCATAATTTTGGATGAGTACTAAACTTTGTATTTTTGTTGAGCATCTTTCGAAGATATAGCACAATGATCTTCAAAGTTTTCTACCCTAAACTACCTTTGCATGGAAAATGCTGTAGTATTTCTTACCCACATTCTCAAAAACAGCTGTAATGATTTTGCTTAAAATACAATATCTTTTAGATATTTGTAAGACTAATAAAATCTATATCATGTAACTAGCATGTGAAGTTTGTGCATCTGGTAAACCATAAACAAGTGAGAAACACTTACTGCACAAAAAATATAGCTCCTGTTAAAGCACACAATTTTAAGTCAAATGGAGCTTCTTGCAGCATTAAGCATTTTTATATAGCATTTATTGGTTTAAATTTTTCAAATACTTCATTCTTTTACCAGGTTTCCAGTATGTGTGCATATGTACCTGTGCGTATGTGCGTGGGCGTGGGCATGTGCGTGTGCATGTGTGTGTGGGCATATCAGGTGTGTGTGTTAGATAATAGCATTATAAAAGTTAACCAGTTTTTAACATCTGGTGATCGTCTCAGTCCACAGTATCCCTCATATACTGCAAGAAATATGCAAGTAAAAGCATTTCTGCAAATATTTATGCCAATTAATAAAAATAGATAGAAGAACAGGCTTATGTAGGAACAGTTCAAAAAGTGATTGGTAGTAAAAGCCATGTAAATGTAACTTTTAATGTAAAAGCTCAAAATATAAACTTAATCATAATTTTCAGATCAAAACTCCTCCATTTTTTCAATTTTACATAGCTTTTCAAAATGCAAGATATGCAATAAAATTGAGATTTTACCTGAGCTGCAATACGACACTCAGCAACTCGTTGATTATAGTCTGAAGTTTTGGCTTTATTAAGGACAGCCAGTGAATGGGCAATGACAAAAATTGCCCCATCAGGCAATTTCATGTCCTCTTCTCGAAGTGGATTGAACATGATATGCTTTGCACTTCCTACAACAAAGATATCACTTATGTTATACAGGCTCATCTTTACAGCATTTTCAAACTCCTAAAAGCAACAGTCCAAGATGTGCACCAGATGCATAAACACATAAAAAACATTACTCAAAAATTCTTTAAGTATGCATGTATGGAAGGCCAGAAAGGTACTTCTTTGGTCATGATTATTCATTATACACCATGTTCTGCTTATAAGTATAAAAAAGAAACCTTTATAATTTCAAAACTATGCATGCAAATGGGTTAAGGTTGAGACCATTTGAAAGAGGAAGTTGGGAAGTTCTAATCTACTGGTGTTAAGTTTTAATCTGCACTTGCACAGATCATTGCATAGGAGAATGCTTATTAGATTGTTCATCAGTCAGCATGTGGGTGCCACAGCAAAAAGCCTTTTTTGTGCTAGCCTTAGCAGAACATAAGTCAAAAACAGACCTCCAAAAATGGTTGGGTGTGTTTGGGTTGACATCACTTTTCTACGCCTATGACAAAGAATTTATGCTGCTAACCAAAAAAAAAAAAAAAAAAAAAAAAAAAAAATCCCAGTTTTCATTATTTGTAGCAGGTGGTTTCACCTCCAGATTTGTACTAGTTCAGAAGATATGGCTATTGCTTTTATTATGCCTATAAGCAGAATATCCTACATATGTAAACTACTACGGGGCATTCAGAAATGATTTACAAGAACAGTCTTTTATACCTTATCTATTAATGAATATCATTCAATGTAATGGGGTCCCTCAATATACAGGGTGTCCAGCAAACTATCCTCAAGAAATTCCCTGACTTTTCCATACCATGAGATAGTTTTTCCCTGACCAAACAAAAAACAAATAAAAAAGCAGCTAAACGCAATTAAAACAAAAGTAAGATTTCATATCAGTGTCATTAGACATAAAAGTACTCTGGCTTATAGTCTATGGTCTACTGGACATTCTTTTTCTAGATGCTTCGTTCAAAACGATTAGGTATCTTTAGAGGTATAGCTGAAGTATTCTCTTGCTAATCGCATTAAGTTGCACCAATATTAGCAAAAGAGTACTTCAGCTATACCACTAAAGATGTTCAACAAAGCTTTGGATGAAATGCCTGGAAAAGGAATACCCACAAGCCCAATGAAGCATACTTACAATATAATATTTACCTAATTATAATAACTAAAATTAATAAGTTAATAACTCACCTACTGGCTTGTAATTGGAGATCATATGCCACCATAAATTATACAAAATACTGCAAACTAATATTTACATTTATTCACATTATTTACACTGTAAGAATTCCATGCTAACTCATACTACTAAGCTTTTTAATTTCTTCAGTTAAAACTTCTGCTTCTTTGAGAGCATCTTTTAGAAGCTTAGTTTTTTGGCTTCTAACATTTTTACTTCTGTGAGTGCTCTTCTTTTTTCTACAGCTCTCTTACCTTTCTCTGTCATAGCCTGAAGGAAGCAATATTGTTAATTACAAGATGGAACAATCTTGCCAGTAAAAATAATTTTGGAATAAATCATTTAAATCAAATAAAACACCCCAAACAGAAACTTGTGACCATCAATAATGTGTTTTTAAGAGTTTATTAATTATATTTCATGAGAAAATGTATTTGTAAAATTCTATTTTTTAAAGAATAATTAGTTGATCCAAATCAAAATGAAGATGCATTAATAAAACACTACATGTAAAACATACTTGTTATTGATATACAATTACTGAACAATGTATTATTTTTATGAATTAATGTTTTGTTAAAGATATTTTGAAGCACAACTTTAGTGTAAAGACAAAATGGTGTATTTGTTAGTCATATTTCATTTGCTAAAGAATTTATCTTCAATTATTGTAAATAAATATTAATAAATTAATAATTTAATCTTTAATTCAACATATATTTATGATTTATATACTCAAAAAGGGACAACCAAAACCAATTATAAACTGAAAAATGCTCTATACCAGAGTTTTAACATTTGTAATTCTACTGCTGAATAATGAAAAAGTTTATATTTAAAAAATTGCATTACCTCTTTCCTATGAGCTTCAGCCTCTTTGTATCTGCTGTAGGCATTTCTCATTGCATGGATCATTTTCCTAGGGATTGGTTGCGAACTGAATTCTTCTATTCCTCCATCGTTGCAGACTGAGTCAAAAATCATCCTATGTTCAATGAGCGACTCTTCTTTCAAATTCTCCACTAGGATTTCTTTATTGATAGAGAAGCCCCTTTCAAGAGTTGCATTTCCATGAGAAAGTAAAAGAACCTTTTTCACCACAGCTCTCATTTGTTCATATGCCTTAAGTTGGGATATCCAAAATGTGTCCAGCCTTGTTTCCTCCCTCTTGTAATTGATACATTCAAACTTGAAAGAAGGTTTTGAGATGATTTCTCTAAATTCATTGTCTGCCTTTTCAACCTGACTTGGTGAAAATGCATTTGACTGAATCATAATGTCAAATGCTTTTGACATATTATGGCAGGCCTTTAGTTCATTGGCTGCTATATATGATGGATCTAAGAAAGATAGGGCCTCTGTCGGAGGGTACTTTAAGGGTGACCTTTCTTGCAGTTTGACAACAAACAACTGGAAACAAATCCTAACATCCTTCCTAAACTCAAAAGGTTGCTTGTAATTGACACCATGGCATTGCCTCAGTGCAGATCTTGTGCCATATTCAAGGTCTATTTCCTTTATGCTTACAAGGTTTTTGAAAACTTTGTTTTCCTTCTCCAAGATATTAGTTTTGAAAAACTCATTTTTTTCCATTTCTTCTTTTTTGACAAATTTAGTCATGACTCCCTTGATGATGTTTAAGAGACTACTGTATAAAAAAAGGTACTATTAGAGAGTCAGTTTGGGATTCTGTTAAAAATGGTTCCAGCTGTTCAGCAAAACTCTGAAAGAAAACAAGCTTAGCAAGAAGGAGCTTGTCCTTCACACATAATTCCACCACCTTAAAACTTTTACAAGCAGCCTCCACATACTTTTTGAGTGATGGCAACATCTCTTGACTACGTCTGCCACCCTTGCATTTTCAATCCACCGCACATTGCAAAATTGTAGGGGAAATAAGGAAGACTCAGTAACCTGTGAATAATGTCCTCTTTTTGTAGGAACCATTTTAAACAAATTAAACAGTGATCTTAAAAGCTCAATTATGTTCCAGCCAGTAATCTAATACCAGTTTTGAAAGCTCCGTGGACAGTATGGAGCACACATGACCCCAAATCCAGCAGTTTTGGACCATCAGGACCAAGAATAGCACTAATGTCATTTTTTAAAAGTTTGTAAAAGGACCAATTTACATTAGGGCCGTCCATAGAGATCTGAAGCATCTTGGAAAAGTCAAGTTCCAGGACTTGAATGCTTCAAGGAGGTTGATTGCCTTAGCCTGCTGTAGGAAAACTGAAGACAAATAACCAGCTTTAACTGAATTTGTATTTTCATCCCAATAGCGAATGCTTAGGTCCATTTGTGTTTTCTCGGCTACTTTGTTAAGACTTTCATCAAAACCAATGACATAATTCAACTTTCCTTTTACAGAAGTTTGTAGCTCCTCTTTAAAGTAATTAGCTAAACCAAATACAATGCTGTAGATATTTTGCCTTTATGCAACTTCATCTCTCTTGCTATAGCACTATCCGGAAACATTTTAGCAAAAAGAGAAACACTGCTCTCTGCATTTCGAAGAGAATTGTGTTGCATAACAGTATTTATGCACCACAAAATTTCTGCTTGTGTCACTTCATCTCTTAATTTATATTTTTCTAGAGTAGAGATGATATCTTTCTTTTGAATTCCAGAATATGGACAAGCTTGACATGTTTTGAACTATTCATGTGACTTGTCACTGCTCTTTGCCCCATGTTACTTAAGCTGAATGTCTGAAGACACAATTTAAACCTAGCAGAATGGGTATCATTAGCCACTTTATCAAGCCATTTGTTAAACTGTGGTTCTCCTAGCCAATTAGCTTGAAAAGATGCTTTCTTCGATGTCATCTTCTAATCTGAAAAAGGGATTTTGATATACCTTAGTTCATATTTATTTCACAAGAAAAGTAAACGATTTTAAAAACCAGAACTTCTAAATTTTTAAAAAATCAGAGGCATTATGTAGAAGGGCAGAGGGGTAAACTTCCCCCTAAGCTAGAAAAATAATTAGGATATTGACTTATAATTGATGTACTTATAATACAAACGTGTTACATTTATTAAACCAAAGAAAAATTTATTTTAGGATAAACGTGTCATTAAAATTGACTTAAATTTGAGTAACTCTTTCAGGAACCTCCCCCACTCCAATTAGAAATTGAAATGATGCTTCCACACAAAATCAAGCATTTCTCAGCAGTGATAATAATAAAAATACGGGATATGGAGCTAATGGTAGATTGGAGGAATTATCTAACTCTATACAAATGATTTTGCCATAGATTACAGGCAAAATCTTACTCTTGAGAAGAACCTATTGTCCGTAAAACATGAGCTTTCCGATTTCACATAATGTGTTTAAGTATTAGTCGCTTTTATTTGCTATAATGTTTCTCAGGAATATACCAGAATTGCAATTTGCAATGCAATCTTTCCCCCCCCCCTCCTGTAATGGAATTAACATATGTGAGAATCAAATTGGGAGTTTTCAAACAATATCAAAATAAAATAATAGAAGCTGTGCAGTGATACTGAAATTATTTTACGTACCTATACATTTTATGACAAGTTTGACACTGGCAAACTCTAATGCTGGAATTATAATGTACTTAATGCCACGTTACTCGAAAGTCTAAAACATTGTATTAAACACACCTATTTAGGGTTAACTTAACATGACAACCTAATTTTTGGTAGTGTCAAATTTTTCCTTCCCATTACCTATGTTAAGTGATGGCACATATTGTTTAGCATGTAACTGAAATTTTGGTAACTCTAGGGTAACTTTAAAGCCGTTGCTATTCACCCCATTTATTTTACGGTAATAACAAGGAAATTATGCCAGGATTACAATGAACTGAACTTTACTTAAAATGACAGGATGTAATGTGAATTATTTATTTATTTAGTAGTGTTTAGCACCCGCCTTTACTACTTGTGGCACCACAGGTGATGTCACTGGTGATATGAAGATGGAGCATCGGTGGAATGCGATGGTGGGGGAAACTGGAGAACCTGGAGAAAACCTGCTCCTGCGCCGCTTTGTCCACCACAAATCTCCCATGCGGTCACTTGGGATCGAACCTGGGCTGTCTAGGTGAGAGGCGAGTGGTCTAACCACTCGGCCATGTAACGTGAATTAGGATGCACTTTACATAACAGAAATGACTCCTGATGCTAGTTGTTTTCAACTGCTCGTTCTACGCTTCACACCGATCAGTTAATTACCATCACTTAACATATCAGAAAATTGCATCGCGCTAAGTTAAATCACGTTAAGTTAATCCTAAATAGCTCCATTTAACACAATGTGTTAGAGTTTCAAGTTACATCACGTTAAGTTCATGTTTCGAAGTTCATCGTAATCCATTGCAAGCCACTGCCGAGATTCAAACTCTAGACCTCTTGCATGGGAAATGGACGTACTAATTACCATGAACACCAGCTGTTTACGTGGACAAGCACAAAGAATACAATGTGAAAAATGCATGTAAAAATAATACTAAAATAAAGAAGTACGTACGTAATATGAATTAAAAGTAAATGCTGATTACGCATACCATAGCTTGTAAATATGATGCATACTTTAAGAGGTACACGGAATGGTATGTTTGAGATTATTATAGGTTTTTTTTTATTTATTTATTTCTTTATATAGTTTAAAGTCCTTCAACCTGGTTTGGTCATATCGAACAATGAATGAAATAGGTGAAATGATGCTTGAATGAGCTCGGAGCAGGGAGCCTAAAGTTACTCAACATGGGTCTTTTCAGGGTAAGGGAAAGCCCCGATAAAATCTTATCTAGGTAACTCACCCTTAGCGAGATTCAAGCTCACGACCTGTTGAATGCGAGGCAGACACACTACCACCATACTACCCAGATGGACTTAATTATTTTAGTTGTTTAGCACTCAAAGACATATAAAGGGGTTCAACAAAATGAAACAAAGGAACATCTCTAGTTCTCTAGTGGCTAAGGACAGTAAACATGACATAGGCTATAAATGGCCACATGGAACATAATGTTTGGGGTTATATTTGAGTTAGTTTAGTTGTTTTATGCTAAAATACACATAAAAAGGTTAACCAAAATAAAACAATGCAACTTCCCAATTTCTTCAGCAGCAAAGATCTTTGTTAGATCACACTGTCGGAAATACGGCAGCTGGCAGAAAAGGATGAACTTAATTTAAACGACAATACACTATACTAAATAATTTTACATAAAATTCAATAACCACTTACCTTTCAGCAATTTTCTCTCTTGCATTGATTTTCGAGAAGTGAGTCTCACTTGGCTCTTTCTTCTATCACAAGCCAACAATACTTGTAATCACAGAGTGACACTACGAGCTCGACACTTGCACAGTTCCCCGTTGGCAGGCTCGTTGCCATGACAATGGCATGCACGCAAGGGAAATTCTTAAAGGTTTTATGCAATTTTGCACCCGCACCAGAAATAGCATTGGGGAAACAAAAACGTTAGCAATTTTCCCGATATTTTTAATAAATCCCTGACCTTTCCCCGACTTTTCCAGAAATTTTAAATTCCCCAACTTTTCCCGGGTTTCCCAATTTTCCCGTCGCTGGACACCCTGATATACTCCCCACCTTCCATCAATACACTGCTACCACCTTGCTATCAACTTCACAGAACCTTGTTTGGGGGTACTAGGCACCCACTCACAGACACCTGCCTGCAATTCCTCATTACTACCAAAACTTTTACCTTGCAACACATCCTTCGTTTTCTTGAACAGAGCATGGCATGCTGCAAGAGAACCCCTTTCGGCCAATTTCCCTGTCGCCATTGTTGAATCCTGTATTTAAGCAAAAAATCTGGATCTTCATCCTTCATTTCCATAGTCAACGACAGACTTCTGCTTTGTTCTCCTTCTGGGCCTGTGTTAAATCCTGTGAAACCCAATAGGCGTACACCATTTTTATAGCCAAATTATCATGAATAATGGGGTGTAGGGTTGTGCAGCCGAGACCTGTCTGCTATTCCAGTTCATCGAAGGTACATGCCTGTCATAACCAATTCAAACACACCTCAATGTTCCTTGGAGATGCAATGTTGATGCACGAGCAGTACTCACATACATGACTTATTTTACAGAAATTATTATAATTATTGCCATTCCAACTGGAACCAAAACTTTTAGTTGACTTGCAACAATAAATGGCTCAAAAAAAATGCCTAGACCTGCATCCTTACATGCAGATTCCCTTCTTTATCCAGGGGATTCTTGACCCCATACCACAGTTTAAAGTTTATGAATATTTGCTCTTTTGACTTCCTTTCACAAAAGCCAGGCAGCCCATATTTACATGATTACCTTCCATCTTTCTCTACATGGTTTTCTCTACTTAACAACAAACAAGCACTGTGTTTTCACTATACACTCTGTTCACAACTGCTATTTGTGTGATGTACTAATATCAGTCGGTTCTTAGTTTACGAGAGAATGGGCCAGTAAATTGAGTCGTATTTTTAAAACAAAACAATTGTAAATCATTTTTGAACATCCCTTGCCTATGTCTAATCTTTCAGCAAGTAAAATAATTTCTGTGCAAACATATAAATTTTCAATAATTTTATATTAAATCAAACACAAACTCAACTCACTGCTAATTTCTGGTATCTTACCTGTGCATCTTTGTGCAAAGTTCAATTAATTTTTCTCAATAATAGAAATGTTCATTAGATATAAACAAATCAAAGTAGAATAGGCTAATTTTATTGGGAGCAGTATTGACCAACACTTGCAAGAGAACCTGGCCACTGCTGCAACCAATTCCAATGAAATTCCTACAATACCTGGTGCATGAAATATTGTTGACTGGCATTCTAGCAGGCATATGGCAGGCATTTATTTGGGAGAACCAACTGTTTCCTCACAGAAAGAAAATTAATTACCATGCACATTTTACTAACTGACCGGCCAACTGCCTTGTTAAAAACACTCAAGCTACATTAAATCCATTGTTTACAATAGTGTGGTGGAGTGTTGAGCAGTGAATAATGTGATTTTTAAATGCAGGGTGGGTGATTTAAAACAGAAAGTGTATATAATCAGTCCACATACTCTTCAACAACTTGATAATGAAACATAGTGAGTGCTCAATGAAGTCACAAATACTGATCAGCAGAAGTTTAGAATTTTCAAAGCCTTTGTGAGCTTCCAAAAAGATGAACATCATTTCAGCTTTGATAAAAAGTAAGATTAACATTACATTTTATTACTGCCTACTGGCAATTGTATGTGATGGTAAATCTAATCTTTACTATACATTCCATTTCATATATATTTTTGTTTTGTCCCCGAGTGAAAATCAAATTTTTTACAATCTTACTATATGTAAGCAGTAGAGAAAGTAAAAATATAATAAAGCAATGTTTATTTACATGGCTTCCAAACTGCTGGATCTGTTTTGATGTGAAATTATTGTCACTTGCGGAGTCCGTAAGTATGTGTAAATTACAAAACAAACAGGTTTTGTATAAGACATATGCTCATGATGAACATTAGACTACACATACCTTTAGTTCCCAACATTGATATAGCTTGATCCATTCCACCACCTTGTGTCCCAATATATCTCTCAGCAGCAGCACAAACATTTGCCATTTTTAACTTGTCTATGCTGTACTGAAAACAAAAAATCTTCAGTCAGCTAGATTTAACTGTATTTAACTAGGTACAATACGATAGATTAAAAACTAAAGCACCATTAACAGGGAAGTATTTATGATAGAGTTTTGTAATATGTTAGGTAATCAATTTTGAAATTCTGCCAGGCACCAGGATCAGTTACAGCAAAAAGAGGAGAAAGAGGAAGCAAGAAAGAGGGCACTCCCTTCACCCAGCTGCTGATGATGAAGAAGAACGTCCCCGTAAACATTTTGATATTTTCCAACATTTAAAAGTAAAGATGAGTGTAAAGAATAGGTCATGGTAGAGAATGGGCACCTTGACCTAGAAGATATTTTGTACATATGAGGGAGAAAAGATGAGGTGTGAGACAGTGCAGTCAACCCACAAAGTCACCATTTCTAGATCAAAACTCCACAGTGGCAACTAGTATAACCAACTTCCTTCCCCTTTGCAGATTTATAACAGGAGACAGGAGACTACACCACTGGAGGAAAAAGTTGACCAGATAGCATCCATTTTCTTTGTCATGCAATGTTGACACCCCCACTAACACTTACAACCCTAAAACAGATCAACCAGATGAAGGGTGAAATGGGAAGTGAGGTGAAATTGAGGGAAAGGAAACTGAGGGGATTAATGAACCTTCCCAGCACTTGCCTGAACTAGGGAAACCCCCCCCCCAAAAAAAATTTGTGGATAAGGAACGCCAACCACAGAAATTGAATCCACAGCCTCCCAAATGCAAGTAATGCACACTATCCGAGTAATAAGTCAACTTGCTTAGCTTTAATTATGTTACAGGATATTATTATGGTGATTTTTTTTTTTATTATTTCAATTGTATAGGCCCCTTTAACTTCAATGGTCATGGGGCTTTGATTTGTGAAACTGTAGATTCAGAACATTAGGTTAATAAACTTTATATTACTAAACACACGCACATTTACTCTCACATTCATACTTCCAGACTCTATGACGGATAGGGAATAACTCTGGTTAAAGAAAACGTCCCTGCCCCAACCGGGAATCGAACCCGGGACCTCCGGGTGAGAAGTCAGTTCGCTGACCACTCGACCACGGAGGCAGTCGATGATTTATTTGTTTACTTGTTTAATTTATTTAGATGTAGGAGCACTCTTTTGGTAAACCAATATTGACTAGTACTTAGATACAACAGTTAAGGCTTGTCTACAAAATCAAGAATGGGAACCAGAACAAGAATTAAAATTAAAGAAGTACTTGATCATACAACTACTTCAACTGCATTAGGTTTTTTACCTCAGAACGTGTTTCAGGATTGTCACTATCATAATCAGCTGACTACAGCCAGTGAGATTGCTAGATATGGCTGACAGTCCAGGATGGAAAATTGGTTGTACTTCCTATCAAATTTTCTTCATTAGGACAATTTTTTCTATATAACAAACCTGGTTTTTCTATATGAAAATCTTCTGAAACACACTTAAATCTACTATGTGTTTTCACGTCATTTCACAAATATGATCTAGTTCAATGTTTCCTGTCACTTCACTTTGCTTCATCATATAGTGGCTTATTGAAATATGTGTGAAGCCGCCTCTTATTCCTTCTGCTTCAATAATTGTGGATCGAACACAAGACTTCTCTAAGCTGTTGCAGTAGTAGTACTCATTGTACATCACAACTGTTATCACAATCTCACCCAAAAAATGTAATGAATTACTATCACTTTATGTCACACCAGAAATCACTAACTCCCAACTTCCTTATATAGCCTCTGAAAAGTTCTAGAATTATTGTTACATCATGAAGGCTTCTGGAATTTACTCCAGGGGAGAATCCTACTTCTATCTCTGCTTTTCTCTCCAACCAGTCACTCTGGCGCTCCTGAGGGTTTCAAACTGGTAGAAGAAGTTGCTCACTAGAGCATTAAGCTCAGTTGAAGAAACTTGATTGAAATTGCATAAACTGCCGGCCATTTGGTGAAATAGTCCATAGCCAATAGAGGTAATGATTTCCTGCACCTGTGCTTGGAAAGGCATCTAACACATCAGTAGCAATTATGCTCCAACATTGCATTGTTTCACCTGGCACTGACTGCAAGTTTGAAGCCCCCTGACTTCTGCACAGATGTTGCATTTCTGGCACCGCTTCTCCACTTCACTTTCAAGATGCAACCAATAGAACCCATGAAATAGCTTCTCCAAGGTCTTATTTATACCTAGGTGCCCTTGGAGCAACATCTGCACAAGCCAGATTCTTTACCCAACAGGATCAATCCTACACCTCGATCCTCCAGCTACTTCCTCCTCAAGGTCTCTTCATCCCAACCAACTGCAGGTTGCACCACATCGATAGTAAGCAGCAACACTCCTTCACCTCAACCTTCCTACACAGGTTGCAGTTTTCCAGGAACAGTCTTTGAAAAAGGCATTAGAATTATGTTTTCGTGTCCGGCACCCTGAAGGTAAAATTATATTCCAGAAGCCAGCACACCCAGCAGGCCATCTCTCTTCCAAATTGTGAAAGCCCAAAAGCAATTTAAACTGGAATGGTTGTAGGTGCTTCACAATGTAAGACATACTGTAGAGTGCCGAGAGCTCGTCTTGTTTTGCAGAGGTTTCATTTGACCTTGGACTGGAACGAAAGTAGGCAGTATTTTCTCTTCTTGCTCTTCTATTAAAGGGAAGTGCATTCTTAAGGGCCCGTAAAGCTGCCTTGGCTTGCCAAACCATTGGAAGACTCTTCACTCAGTTGTATCAGCAGTTTGTGTATGTATGCAAACCTCACCATAAATTTGCAGTAGTATGTGCAGAGGCCCAGGACCATTGCAGCCACTCCATTAGAGCTTACTGTAACCCATTTAACATGCTTCCTTTCTAAACAGCCGACTCTTCTTTTTCTTGAGGTTGGCTTGGTAAAGTCTTTCATACATTCCCTAAGGTTGCTCAGCAGATTCTCTAATATCTTGTCTATAACAAAGAGGTCATTAAGGTAAAGGCGCCAAGAGCTATATATGAGGCCCTCATCACAGACATCATAAGGCTTTGAAATGTGGCAGGAGCATTGCAGTGCCTGAAAGGCAATACTGTGAACTGCCACAGCCCATGTCCGGAATAAAATGCTTTGCCATTGGGGTGAAGGGTCACTTGCCAGAACTCTGACTTCGTTCAAAGTAGGAAACCACTGAACCCCTGCTAAGGTGTCCGAGTGTCGTGATTTACATCATTCATGTTTCAATAGTCATCACAGAAGTACAGATGACCATCCTTTTTCACTAATACTTCTGGTGATGACTTTGGACTATTGATTTTCTCTATTATACTCTGGTCTTTCTTTATATTCACTATCCTATCATCAATTTTCTTCTCTTTCTCCAGTGGGACACAGCAAAGTGGCTATCAAACTGGTCACTGAAATGCATTACTCTGTCAGTACAGCCATAATTATCTTATGATAGACTGAAGAAGTCCTGAAATTCTGCATTCAGGTTAAAAATTTGCTTCTTTTTGCCTCCTGAGAAGTTCTCAGCTGCCATCTGAACAAGGTTACTCAGGTAACTGTCCATTTACTTGGTGTCTGGTCGGCCTACAATGTCTCTGCCTGTAGGTATCACATTTCACAAGACAGTCCTACTAAGTAACTTCTAGTCTTGATCGATGGCATTAAGGATGTTTACTAGGACAGTCTTCCAAGCAGGAAGCAGAGCCTCACAATGTAAAATCCCATCTCATGTTCCCAACCTTCGTTAGGGTTTCTCTACCCAAGCTGTCACATCTTTTTCCCTCCATGGTTCCAGCATCTCACTTTGCAAATAAGAGTTTCACTCAATGCAACCCTTCTTCTGATCCATTCAGTAAGATCTTGTCACAGTCCAGAAATAATATAAGGCAGCACATGTTCATCTTGACATGGAAGAAGTAAACGATGTCCAAGTCCAGGATAACTTCCTGTGATTGCTGCAATGAACACCTGCATTTGAAATGTTCCTGCTTAGGGTAAGCTTCCTCAGTCAAGTGCTGGATTTCCGTTGAGGCAGTTTGAGCTCATAGCACCTGATTAGTGTCCTTTCTGGCAGTTCCTGCAACACATCGTGCCTGGTAATTGAAGGCCCCATGTATACCAGCAACCTGCAGAGCTGGTCCCAAATCCATTCATGTGCTACCAGCCCATTCCTGCTTTTCCCAACCATGGTGTTTAATGAAATGAGGTGATGATGCCACTGGTGTGCCCCTCCTCAGTTGGCCTTTAGTAATTTTCCAAAACCGCCTTTAAGTGTAGACTCTCCACAATTCCAGCACATAAGCCTTCCACCCACAGGCCTGAAATGGTTGGGCTGTTGTGGTGATGCTGTTGCAGATCTGGCACAGAGGTAGCTAACCTGCTGGTAAATCTGCCAGAGGCTGTTGTGCTAGCTGCTCTCTCTTGATGAAGATAATGATAGATATTGAATTTGATTCATGTGTAATTCTTCAAAATGAAATATATCACTTATTATAGATTATATTACGATTAATGACATCAAAAAAAATTGATACAAGAGCAAAGCTACATAGAGGAAGTGACAAATATTTAAATCACTTTCTAGTGATCAAAACTATTATTCAGGTAAACAGATGGAAGAAAGAAAAGTAAAATAAAAGTTCAAATTCAAGGAAGAAATTTTAAGGAGTATAACATGAAAGCAAGAGATCCCTTTGTGAAAAGAAGTTGGAAGAGCTTCTAGTGAAAACATCTACAAGCAAGAACAGAGAAGAATAGGAAAATATTCTGAAAAATATTATGTATTCCATTCACATGACTTTCTCTACAGCTCCGCAACAAATTATTGTTAAAAAGCTTATGCTTCTTTTTACTTCATGCTAATCAAGAAAAATTAGCAGAAATGGTCTTACTACTTGCTTCCTTGTAAGTAGAAGCGAAATAAGGGAGTAGCATAGGTTAAAATGATAGTTGAAAGCTGGTTGCTATGTGACTGAAGTTCCTTTGTTTCTATGGACAGGAGTTGACAAATTCCTGTATGAGAAAAGTATTTTAAAGCTGAAACCAAAAATAAGGAATATCTCAAAACCAATCAACTCCACGAAAAAAATGTATACAAAATAAATTGTGTTTTTTAACGTGCTCTACATTTTTTGTGTGGTAAGTTTTCGTCCAACTCTTACGGTTTAGCAGTTATGCAAAATTCCATAAAATTCAACCACAATAAAGTAGTCTTTAGAGGCTATTCCCAAAAAATTCAAGATATACATTTTATTTGTCAGGTAAATATCTTTAATGTAGAATATTTTAATCAAAATCGTTAGAGCCATTTTTGAGGAAATCAAAATTTTCAAAAAAAAGTTCCATGTAAAGGGTACTTGAGAGTGGGGGGATTTTTTTGAAAATCTTTGTCTCACATCCTTGGAAGATACCAAACTTTTTTTGATTGAGAGGGACCCAAAACATGTATTTCTGGTGAAATCTCTGTATCAAATTTTTGGATGCATTACAATACCTTCTCTATACACTATGTACATAGTATGTGTAGAGAAAGTAAAAATTCACAGTAAGCAGCCATAGGAAAGAAAAGGAAAATGAAAAAGGATTAAGAACATGGAATACACAAACAGAAGAAACTGTGAAAGAAAGAAAGAAAGAAAGAAAGAAAGAAAGAAAGAAAGAAAGAAAGAAAGAAAGAAAGAAAGAAAGAAAGAACATATATTCCATTTTTACAGAAGAAGACTGAAATTGGAGTATAAGCAAAAAATATTATACTGAAAACAGTTGATACCTCAGTAATCCTGGGATAGATTTATAGCAAGAATAAAACACAATATTTATGAAAGACAAACATTAGCTTTTAAAATGATAAAACAGTTTAATAGATCAGAAAGAGACAATGCTAATTTAGGCTTGGCTGATAAGTCCTGGGCCTCTCAATTAAAACAGCATTTAAAAAAATTATTTTTTTGTTTTATTTCTCAACATAATCTCCAGAAAGGCTTAATACATTTGTCATATTGGTGTTCTAATTTAATTAAACCATCTCTGTAGCACGATTTATCAAGGTCCTCAAAATAGCTGTTTATCGCATCAATGTCCTCCCCGTTGCTGTGAAATCTTCTTCCTCCAAGACATTTTTTGAGATTAGGGAACCGGTGGTAGTCACTGGGGGGTAGATTTGGCAAATAGGATGGATGTTCATGCAATTCAAACTTAATTTGCACATTTTTTCTTGCAATGACTGAATGATGGGCCGGAGCATTGTCTTGATGAAACATTTTTTTTTTTGAGCAAATGAGGTCTTTTTCTTTTCACCTCATCACTCAAACATTGCAGTAAGCTTGCGTAGTAGTTACCAGTGATACTTTTACCCTTTTCCAAGTAATCAATAAAAATAATTCCCTGTGCATCCCAGAAAACACTCGCCATAACATTGTTACCTGAAAAAATTGACTTTCCTTTTTTGGAGTTGGTCCACTGTTTTGACTGTGATTTACTTTCTGGAGTGTAGTGATGTTTCGTTCATGGTAACAAGCTGTCTCAAAAATTCACTGGGATTTTTACGACAGAGTTCCACATTCTTAACAGAAACAGTTTTTCTTTGCAACAGACGCAAAGAAAATGCGCCGCTTTGTCAACAAATGCGGCACCCATCTTGCACAGGCCTTATGAAAGCCTAAAACATTACTCAAAATGCATGTTCTTTTGATATGTCTGCTATCTCAAAAAACTTTAATCTGCGGTCTTCCAGTAATAAACAATGAATTTTTTCAATATCTCTGGAGTTGTCACTTCTACAGGGCATCCAGAGCAACACTCATCACTAGTGCTCCTACATCCCGTTTTAAACTCTACAACCCACCTTTTAATCATTGAATATGAAGGAGCAGAGTCTTTCAATGTACTGTTCCATTTCTTCCTTGATTTCTTTAGACATTAAGCCTTTCAAATGGAAGTATTTAACCACTGCTCGTTTTTCCAAATCCTCCATTTTCATAAAAACTCTAAAGTTGTCTTGTTCAAAATGCTGTCATTCAAAACTAAACAAGCTATTGACCTGTAACTGTGGATACAAGCTAGTCTAGAGTTAAACTATACGATGCTACCATATAATTGGCCTAGTGGTGTCATATCTGTGTGAGGTCTGGGACTTATCAGCTGACCCTTGTGTATAATAAAGAAGGAGCTGAAGGTAAAGTATCATCAAGAATTACTACATGCATGATAAAAAAAATTAAGGTATACACAGAAAATAATGAGGCTCAGTATATAAATCTGCAGACTTAAATTATACTACAAGAGATATCACATCCCTGAAGAATATGATAAAACAGAAGGACTGTGAACTAGATGGGATCAATGCTTAACTATTAAAACATTCTGGTTTATTTCATCAATTAAGATTACCATTCTCAAAGAATTACCACAAAAATCTCTTATCCAGCTATTACACATGATAAATACTGCATTAAGACTTAAATACAGGGTTACTACAAAAGAAATAGATAACTTCAACTGCCTGTAAAACAAAAACTATTAGAGATAGCAACCTAATTATTTTGGAGGTATGTTGAGAAACTCTCAAAGTTTCGTTTGTTACTATTGGTAATGCTGTGGTGTTCTGTTTGTTGTTGCAGAAGCTAAAATGGCGGAAAATCCTGTGGAAAAGGCATATTGCGTGTTGGAATTTGCTAGAACGCAATCAGCAACTGTTGTCCGACATTTTAGAACACGTTACCACAAAAATGAAATGATGCGCTCACAAAAACCAGCATCGTCTTCATCATGTCGCAACATGTTGATGCAAAAGTCACGCCGTATGACCTTATCTTCTTCACTCAGAAACTGCAACATCTGTAATCTGTAAGGCATCATGTGCAGTCGCTTCCGCAAGATTTTCCGTACAGTTTGCTGTGGAATTTGTAATTGCATGCTTGCCCTAGATGTCGATTTCTATGGGCTTCTTATGTAGGCAGAATGAACACGTTCAACGTTTTCTTCCGAAACTCTTGGTCTTCCCGAGCTCTTTCCTTTGTACAAACATCCCATTGTCTCGAATTTTCTATCCTAGTCGTAGATTGACTGTCTAGTCGGTGGCGTTTTGTGGTAACGTGTTCTAAAATGTTGGACAACAGTTGCTGATTGCGTTCTAGCAAATTCCAACACGCAATATGCCTTTTCCACAGGATTGTCCGCCATTTCAGCTTCTGCAACAACAAACAAAACACTACAGCATTACCAATAGTAACAAACGAAACTTTGAAAGTTTCTCAACATACCTCCAAAATAATTAGGTTGCTATCTCTAATAGTTTTTGTTTTACAGGCAGTTGAAGTTGTCTATTTCTTTTGTAGTAACCCTGTATATCCCAAGTCAATGGAAGGTAGCAGAAGTGCTCATGATCCTTAAACCTGGAAAAAACCCTAATGAAAAGGAATCATACAGACCGATTTCACTCTTATCTCAATTATCTAAGCTGTTTGAAAAGCTATTGTTAAAGCAATTAAAACCTATAATAGAGGAAAGTAAATTAATACCAGAACACCAGTTTGGATTTAGAAACAAACATTCAACTATTGATCAAGTACATTGTATAGTTAATGTCATAGAAAGAACGTTAGAGGAAAAGAAAATTTGTTCTGGAGTATTTCTAGCATTGGCCAAAGCTTTCGATAAAGTATGGCACAAAGGTCTAATTTTTAAGCTTCAACAAGATCTACCTGAGCACTTTTATCAAACATTGTTATCCTATATTGAAGGGAGATATTTCCGAGTTAAATATGGAAATGAATACTCTGAATTAAAGAATATAGCTGCTGGAGTACCTCAAGGAAGTGTCTTGGGGCCAATACTGTACCTTATATTTACTAGGAATATTCCATATCAAGATGATACTACCTACTATGGCTACCTTCGCTGACGACACAGGAATAATGGCAATAGGACATACAGCAGAGGAATCTACACAGAAATTACAGAAAGCTGTCAATAGGGTTAACGAGTGGACCAAGAAATGGCGCGTAAAATTAAATGAATCTAAATCCATACATATCAACTTTACGAATAAGAAAACTAAGATATTACCGATAAAAATAAATAACCAAACCATTCCTCAAGCTCAATCAGTGAAGTACCTAGGAATGATACTAGATTCAAAACTAAATTGGAGAAAGCATATAGAAACTAAAAGAAGAGAGTTAAATATCAAACATAAGAAACTTTACTGGCTTACTGGGAGAAATTCTGAACTTGACATATATAATAAGCTATTAATATACAAGCAGGTGTTAAAGCCAGTCTGGACCTATGGGATACAGCTTTGGGGCTGCTCTAAATTGACTAATATAAAACATATACAGACATTTCAAAATAAAGCTCTAAGAACAAGAGTTAATACACAATGATCAGATGTGCGCAATGATCAGATACACAGAGATCTCAAGATCGACACAGTTACAGAAGAAATAAAAAAGACAGCAAGGAAACATCATTTAAGAGTGCAGCACCATGAAAATAAAGAGATGTTGAATGTGCTTAGTAAGTGTGAAGTTAGAAGATTGAAAAAAATCTAGCCAAACGACTTAATGTGTGACCGCAAGAATTAGTGTAAGCTTTGTGGCCTTCAGTGGAAGACTCGCCTATACATTGCAAACTTATTTATGAAGGAAATATTACTAGATAAGCTTTTGCTTGGTTGTAATTTAAAATAAATAAATAAATAAAATAAAATAATAAATAAAATTAAGATTACTACTACATCTATATAATAAATGTGTTGGAAAGGCTACAAAATTCCTCAGTCATGGAAAACAGCAAGAACTGTTTCACTTTTTAAAAAATGTTAAAGATATGACAGAGGAATTATAGAGGTATAAGCCTTCTGAATACCATTTATAAAGTGTATGTAACAGTTAAAATTTAGTTGAGTCGATTTTGTAACACTACATCACTTACTTTTTAATTTCGGAAAACATGTTTCAGAAGCCATGTGCTTCCATTGTCAATTCCTTTGGTCGACTACCGGTATTGCTTGCACAGTAGTCGACCAAAGGAATTGACAATGGAAGCACATGGCTTCTGAAACATGTTTTCCGAAATTAAAAAGTAAGTGATGTAGTGTTACAAAATCGACTCAACTAAATTTTAATTGTTAAAACACATCACTGTCTCAAAGTCCACCATATATCAGGATATGTAACAGTTATTAATAACCATTTAAAAAACATAGCCAAGGTACTATTAGATGAAGAATAAACAGGATTTAGAAATGGACATTCGTGCAGTGATAATGTATTAGTTTAGAAAGGATTGTACAAAAACAAGAAGTAACCTTGTAAGACACATAGCATTTATACTGTGAAAAACTTTTAATTCTGTAAATAGACATAACCTGTGGAACATCATGAATAATAGAAGATTCCCCATACACTTAACTAAAGCAATTAAAACTTTGTATAAAGGAAGTAATATAATCATACACATTGACACATTAAAAACATAATAAATTGTCACAAACAATAAACAGTAATAATTTCTAGCTGTACCCATTTATATACCTGAATTTATATGATCTCTCTTCCAAATTTTCTCAAGAAAAAGTATTGAAAATTAAAACAAATGAAGATGAATAACTCAAAAATCGTTGCCAAAATAAAAGGAGAAATTGCTTTGCAAAGTCTATTGGATTGATCATATATTTTTACTAAAAAATGCTTTACCTGAATTCAGGAGATCTTATATGTGTATTTCTGATAAAATGTTCATCTGCATATTTTGGTTAGAATGCAATCTCTTCTATCAACTATACGTCTATAGATAGGTTCCAGAGAAAGTAATAAACACAGTTTGTTAAATTTTAATACCCATAACAAAGTTTCTCATCATGCAGTATTTCCAGTTATAAACTACGTCTGTTTGTCATTAGAGGTAATGAGTTGGACTTGTTAACACTACACCACTTAATTGTATTTCTTACTTGAACATGTTTCGGAAAAGGTTTGTTTCCATCATCAGCATTTATCCAACTGGTCTGATCTGTGGTTTGTTGAGGTAGGTAGACTATATATGGTTGCAAGATGAACTTCCATAGTGAATTTCCCACCAGTAGGTCTGTTTGGCCTTTAAAATCTTACATGATCTGAGACAAAACTGGCCCACAGGAAAAAGCACTACTATGAGTCCAGGCTGTTGATGGAGACAACAATCTCCGAAGCATGTGGCGTATTTTTATGTTGAAGAAATGAAGCTCCATTAATTAACATTTAGTTTTAATATTTAATATGTTATAAAATTCCAGTGTGTTTTCCCAAACAAGAATTCATTGACATACCTTGTTTGCATATGCAGTAGCCATAGCAGATGCAACAACAAGAGCACTTGAACTTGACAGACCTGAACTAAGTGGAATATTTCCTGACACTGCAATAATTAGCCCTACTGAGCTTTGACTTCCAGGTAATAGCTCCAGAATACCCTTCACACCACAAAGCACATAATTGTGCCATGATGGAGCTTCTCCTTTTCTAACTTCAATGCTGAAAGTAAAAATAACAATCACCATACCATGTTAAAAAAGAAATACAGGATGCCCTGCATGAGCATCAATAATGTTAACTAAACTTATTTAATTGAAACTTAACATTTTCTGATATGTTAAGAGTTGCAATTTTAATCTTGAACAAGCGTCAAAATGATCACCAGTTGCAGAATGACAATGTCAACACCATTATCAAACTCTATCAAAGTATACCTCACACCTTAGTTTAAGGTAAGCCAAATTGAACAAAAAATGAAATTGGTCAAATGCTTAAATTATTAATAAAAGAGAAATAAAAAGATTTTTGCAGAATACAATCATATGAAGAGTATTTGTGAACTTGTTTAAAAGAAATGTTTAATAAACCACAAAATAAAATTTAAAGTACATTCTGAAGGCCCTGGATTCAAAACTCATGGGCCAACTAATCTGACTGGGATTTTTATATAGTTTCCTTCAGTTTTCAAAGTAAATACTAGATTAAGTATAAACAATAGAATTGTTGAAAGTAGATAGTAATAGTGATAGCGCTGCCATCTATTCACAGATAGTGTAAGCTGCTAGACTGTAGGGTAACCCAACATTATCTGGTTGCAGAGCAAAGTGCTATGATATAAACGGTTTGAAACATTGAAGGCCAGCTGTACTCTGCTATGTGACTAGGATGATGAAAGCAGCTAGACTGAATATAATGACACCTGGCACTAAGCAAAAGTAGTATGATACAGGGATGAGACCTCTAAAGCCACATACCTATCAACAAGATATCTCATCTAACAGATCTGTCCCGATATGACAGATATATATATGTAGTAAAATATATTTAGAAAAGTGAAAGATTCTTGAAACCAAATAAATAAAAGTGCAATTAAAATCAGGTAGGTCTAATATATCTTATGTCATATTACAAAAACGTCTCTGTAGTTTTAATTCTACTTAGTCTGGACTTTTGCTCACTTGAAATACACTTAGGACCAACCAGTCTGGATTAATGAGTATTTCTGTATTTCAATACTGTTGTGCCCATTCTGGTTTCTTTCTCAGTGTTTTAAACCAGTTATAAATCAATCGCTAGGGGGAAAAAACCAGGACAGTGGAAATTTAATGAGTGCACCTACTACATTAAACAATTGCCATTAATGCAGCAAATCATGAGCCATTTTATATATGCAGATAGATAGAAAGATAACAAAATAAGTAATTAAAGATAGCAAAACAATAAAATTAATGAATAGCTTCAAACCTTAAGTTTTAGTAATATCATTAAATGTGTGTAAAGTGAAATACTACCTGAAAGAATTGATGTCACATGTGAAGTCTGCATGGCAACTATCAGCATTTGTAAGGCTTAATGTCAGCTTCTCCTCTGTTGTAACACTCACAGCCATCATGATGTCTTGCTCGAGAGCCATAGGAAGGACAGAATAACCACAGTAATCAATATGTTCACCAATTATGTTTACCCTGAAAAGTAAATAGTAAGTGAAATACAGATACTTATTTATGATTACTCTCAAAAGCAATACAGTATCCAGCATCTCTCATATACATAATAGATACATAGAGATGGTAATGCATTCCAACCAAAAATTTGAATCCAAGATTTCACTGAATATACATGCTCTTCTGTATCCAAAGAAAGCATTTTACTTTCTCTAGCCCATATGTACAAGCTAAAAAACAAAAAGTCAGTTAAATACCAAACTAGATATTTAAGTTCAGTATCTTCTAAGGATGTGACACGAAGATTTTCAAGAAAATCCCCCCACCATAAGCAACCCTTTACATGGAAAAAAATTTGGTTTTCTCAGAAATGGCTCTCACAATTTTGATTAAAATACTGTATATTAAGGATATTTACATCACAAATAAAATGTATATTTTGAATTTTCTAAGAATAGCCCCTCAAGAAAACTTTATTCTGCATGAGTTTTGCATAACTTTATTCTGCATAAGACAGACAAAAGCTTACTATGTAAAAAATGTAGATCTCGTTAAAGCTTATAGTATATGTCAAATTTTTCATGTAGAATCAATTATTTCTGAGATATTCTTTGTTACTGACTTCAATTTTAAACTACTAAAACTTCTCTCTAATGGGAAGCAATATTTTATTTCATCTCTCTTGCTTTACTGTAGGCCATGCAAAGCGAACCAAACTTCATTTGTTTCCATGGGAAAGATTTGACTATCAATCTAGCCTAATGTATTCTCTTATTTGTTCTGTCCTACTGAAAGGAAGCAAGTAATAAGACAATTTATGCTAATGTTTATCTTGATTAACATATCGAACATAAAATAATAATCTTTTGTAAGGAAATGATTTTGTGTAACATCTAGAGAAAGTCATTTGAATGGAACACATCAGAGTGTTAGAACAAGGTCTATGAGTGAATGTTCGTGTGTCTTTTAATAAGAAAACTCAAAAACAAAAAATAGGTTAAATGCCAAACTTGATATTATAAGTTCAGCATCTTCAAAGGATGTGACATGAAGATTTTCAAGAAAATTCCCACACCTTAAACTACTCCTTAAATGGAAAAATTTCAAAAGTTTTGATCTTCTCAAAAATGGCTCTAATAATTTTGATTAAAATACCATATATTAAAAATACTTACATGGCAAATAAAATGTATAACTTGAAATTTTGCACATAGCCTTTCAAATCTCCTTCATTCTGAATAACTTTTGAATAACTAGTAGGAGACAAACTAAAAGGTACTACACAAAACATGTACATCTTCTTAAAACACAAAATTTATCTCACACACATTATTTTGTAGAGTTGCAGTTTGAGATATTACTTGTTATTGGTTTCAATTTTAAATTATTTATATTTTTCTCAAACAGGAAGTCATCAACCATATTTCATTTGTTTTATTCCTGGCCATGCAAAGAGAACTAAATTTCAAATTCAATTGCATCGCAACAGCTTGTAAAAGATTTGACTCTAGTTTTAGCTTAGAATATTTTGTTATTTCCCTTCTACTTATATGGAATTAAGTAATAACTATTTCTGCTAATGTTTATCTCCAAGAGCATGATATAGATAGTAGAATAATCTTTTTAAGGACAATAGTTGTTTGCAGAAATGCATGATTTGAGCCACCCTGAATAGAAAAATCTGATGTGTTCCCTTTACATAACTATCCCTAGCTGTTTCATATATAAATTAATCTTGCAAAATATTATTCTCTAATCTAAAGCATACTAATCGAGATAAACATTTGCAGAATATATTGTTCTTATAACTTGCTTCCTTGTAGGTGGTCAAAGTGATGTAAAAGAAGGAAAATCATTCCACAGGAGATAAAATAATCAGTTCAGAAGAGCACTCAGGTGGGTCATTAGTAAATTACTGCAGCTCATCACCTACACATTCTCCAGTCACCAAAGATAGTTTTGAGTTCTCATTTCAGTTTTAGTAAAATAATTATGGGGATTCTTTACTACATGCCGTGTGAGATGGAGAGAAATTTTTCGGTAAAGCTATATGTTGGTTGCAACACATACACATACACACTCACAATGCCCTTAAACAGTATTTAAGTGACTTCCACTGGAAATCCATATTTAAAAGTGTTGAAAAGATTAAGTTGTTCAAATGTGAAAGCCACCAGATTGCTAAAGTTTTGAGTTCTTCATGGTACCATTGGGGTTTTAGCTCCACCGATCCCTTGGCTGTCGTCATTCCTCTGCTTATAAAAAATATCCCTCGGCTACGCTTTGCGGCTTAAGGCACTCCACCTTGGGCTACGCTTTGCGGCTAAGGTTCCTAAAGGTTTATAACAAATCAGTAACTACAAAGCGGCTATAATTTCCGAAAAAAATATTCCGCTTACGTTGGACTTGAAAAAAGCCCGCGTCACATGTTGGAAAGAACAGTCAATAATTATTTTTCACTCTCCCTTAGTTTATTTTATAGACAAGTGGAATTAATCTGTGTATATATCACTATTACTAATACTCATTGTTTTTATTTGTATTCTAGAGGCATACTAACCTTCCCGGGGCGCGCGCGTAAAACTGTGGCTCCTTTTTATACTTATTCACAAGCAATTTCTTTAACTCAATTGCCTTAGCATAGTGTTTACTTCGGTCTGTCAGTGCAGTTGCTGGAATACACCCTTCTCCAGCCATATCCTTTATAAGTATTCAGAAGAGGAACTGTGTTCGTATGTTGATGTATAACTAAGCCAAACTATATCCACTTCTGTGTTTTACTATCAAAAACTGCATCACAGGTTGCCCTCCGATAGTAAAGTTGACCGATAAGTTCCTCACCACGTCATCGCTATTCCTTATCGTGGCATATTTACGTTTCCAAGGCCTGCTTTATCTCCAACAAGCAGGTGCAAAACTGTCAATACTCACTTATTACTGACGGTTCTTTATTTTAGGTTATGTTTACATTATTTCATACTGCCATACTTAGTGCCAATAAGACATCCGGAAAAGGGGATAAGATTATGAAATTTATCATTTTAACACTTGTAAATACTTTAATATGATGCCCAATTTATTTAAATACGATGAATGATTTGTAGACATTAACACACGCTGTATGATAAGCATTTTAATATCATTTAATCATATACAAATTATGGAGCTTGACATCCATATCCTGACTTCATCATTGAAACGTGTGAGAAATGCGAACCACGACGCAACGCGTAACTTGCAAACTTGACTACAGGTGACGATCCCAGAACAAGTGACAAATTTCTCATGCCTTATCTCCTTGAACTATATTCGCTTTTGAAATGAAATCCAACTTTTCCTGATTTTGTATCTTTAGCCTATACAGACCAATGTAAATGCATATTTATTTACAAATCTTCACAATGTTTTAGATACCTAATTTTTAAGCATGAAAATTTGAATTTGAAGGGATCTACACCAAATCTTTATTTCCTAAGTTAGCCATTTTAATCTATGCTAGGTAAATGGGTAAACCTGTAAGGAAATTATATCTACCATTCCCCCAACTCCCCCAAGATTTAAATTTCATTAAAATAATGTATTTTTTTGAGTTCCAGCCAGTCAGTCAGCCAGTGTGATTGGCAGGCTGAGGGCAGCCCGAGGTGTGTTAGACGTGTCCCTGTTCTCAGAGAGAACTTAACCACGTTCTGACGGGATTGTGGGTTTTGTAGGATGGCGGGTGTGTATTGGGGTTGTGGAGTGACAGGGGGAGGCGAATATTGCTCCTCGACGGTTGCCTTGATGGTGCAACGGCCCTTGTGCACCGCTGGTGTGTTTTTTCAAAATGTTTCTTGAGGTTAAATTTTGAATCCAAGCAACTCTTGAAGGATAATAAGGAGCTTAGCCGTAGCAGCTGTTGGTGGTGCTCCTTCGTTACCGGGGATGCCCGCAAGCCATGCGGGGAAGCCGGTATCGCCTGAAGCGGCGGTTTGTGGGATCGTAATCCCCAAGAGACCTAACGAGGGCGCTCCGATGGAATGGTAACCCTTCGTTGAATTTTGTTGCCCGACGCCTAATCTCGTCCTCCAGGTATGGTAGACCAGAGGCTTCGTGCAGGAGTCTCGTTGGAAAGCCTCGAGGCACAGAATAGATAGCCCGGAGACATCTATTCTGTACCCGCTGAAGCAACAGCAGACTGGAGTCTGCCGCCATGCCCCAGATCTCACAGGCGTAGATTAATAAGGGGATAATAAGAGCCCTCAAAAGGCGCAACTTAAGGGGAACCGTCATCGAGGACCTCAGCATCGGGTACAGTGAGGCCGCAGCCCCATTGCCCCGGCACCACAGCCCCCGGACGTGCTCCCTAAAAGTGACGCCCCTGTCAAGCTTCACCCCCAAGTAGGTGATGGTGTTGGTCCATTGTATCCTTCGTCTGAGGTACGTGAATGTGGGGAAGTTTGCGGGAAAGCGGCGCTTGGTTGAGTTCCACTAAGCCCTAGCAAACTAATGTTAATAAATGGCCATAATATCACGCGAACCAATCAGATGTTAGCTTCATCCCAGCTCATATAAATACCAGTCTCCGCAAGCTCCGGTGGCTCGTTCCACCATCCGCAGGCTGCAGGCCGTGTAGAATGAGGATGATATACGGCACAGACCGCAGATTCCCGTCCCACATTCTCCATTCCCACTCCGGAATCCCTTACATAGTGGACGTTGTGCGAGAAAGAGCTCGCACAATCTACACTAAACTTGCTCCCCACCCAAATCCCCAGGTGAACACTCTCGGTCTTTACGACCACACGCTGCCTAGGAGACGCGTAAGCTACCGCCTTGGGATGGTAGTTTTCCGGCCGCCTCTCCCTTTATTGTTCTACCCGCCAAGTTAAGCAGCATCGGGCATGGTCACGACTCGGACGGGTGACCATCCAGTTGTACTCCGACCAGATCTGCAACACTGGCTTCCCCCACCCCGTACCTATATCCCTTCAGGTTTCCCCGCTAGCCGGCACTGCTTTCCTTGACAGCCCGCAAGCGGCTGGCCAAGGTAAGCAGCATCGGGCCTGGTCCCTCTCTGGGTGGGTGGCCACTCAGATAGGTAAGTCAGCCCGCGCCGGCTGCACAGAGGGAAACACCCTGCCCAATTACTTTGACACAGACAAAAACGCTTGCATTAGACTACATCTTTTATATCACACGGGTAAATCCGCGAGAAAAGCGGATAGGTACCGTGGTGATTTGCCCCCGCCCGAGTACACTCGGGCGACTAGTTCCTGCTCTTGGCTCAAACCATCAGTTCACCCTGAAGACGAGGAAGATGCACTTCTTGAAACGTTGGTGTCAAGCCAAGTTTTTACCTGGCTAGAAGCCCGAGAAGATTTTGAATTAAGCCATAGTGAATAAAGAATTCTATGTGAATGTAATATATCAAACATTTTTAATCATACTGTTCACACATACAAAGACTTTTTCAAAATATTGGAGTTTTAATAGGCCTCAAAATTACTATTTCGGTAAAATAATATCTAAGTTTTTGTTGAAATTCAGTTCATCTGCCTTGTTAAACCATAGAAAGGACTACAACATACCATTAAAGTCATGTACCGAGACACCAGAAACAAAATCGGGTTTAGAACAATATAGAAATACGGTCATCAAACAAAAGCTTGTTTGGTTTAGGCTTTGATAACGGCGAGAGATCTAATTTGCCAATGAAACAATCTGATGTGTTCCATTCACATGACTTTCTTTACTTCTGTGTAACAACTTATTGTTAATAAGCTTATGCTTCTATTTACTTCATGCTAATCGAGAAAAAATTAGCAGCAATAGTCTTATTACTTGCTTCCTTGTAAGTAGAAGCGAAATAAGGGAGTATCATAGGTTATATTTAATATTCTTCGTATAAATTAACACCTTTATTTATACAAAGTATAATAACCGATATTTAATTCAGGTTAAAGTGAAGTTTAAAGCTGGTTACTAGGTGACTGAAGTTCCTTTGTTTGTATGGACACGAGTTGACAAATTCCTGTATGAGAAAAGTATAAGTTTTTCAAAGCTGAAATCAAAAACAAGAAATATCTCAAAAACGATCAACAAGTTTGGTATTTAACGGTCTTTTCGTTTTTGAGCTATGCTATCCACAGACACCACACACATACACACATACACACACGCGCGCGCGCACGCACACGGACCTTTTTCCAAAAACGCTTTTTTGGATTCAGGAGGACCCAAAACATGTATTTCCGGTGAAATCTCGGTATCGAATTTTTGGGTGCAATACAATACCTTCGCTATACACTATGTACATAGTACGTGTAGAGAAAGTAAAAATAAGAATCCGTGCCTAGTGTAGAGAAAAAGAAACATAGTACTAAAACTGAACAACTGGGAAGAAAGTATCTGCCGGATTACTTATTTAGCCCAATAGAGGGTTTCAAACTAATTGGGCTTTGCTGGCTTGGAGGGGGTGTGATTGGTACATGTTTACTTCCTCTACACATACTGTGCAGATGAACATAAGTGTATAGAGAAGGTAATGTAATGCACCCAAAAATTCGATAACGAGATTTTACCGGAAATACTCGTACATGCTTTGGATCCCCCTGAATCCAAAAAAGCGTTTTTAGAACAAGATTCGTGTGTGTGTGTGTGTGTGTGTGTGTGTGTGTGTGTGTGTGTGTGTGCGTTTTCTGTGGACAGCACAGCTCAAAAACGAAGGGAAAAAAAACATTAAAATACTAAGCTTAGTATTAAGTTTGGTACCTTCCAAGGATGCGACAGTGAAGATTTTCAAGAAAATCCACCACCCCATGAAAAAAATGTATATGGAAAAACTATCCAGAATGTTTATTTTCTCAAATATGGCACTTACGAATTTGATTAAAATCTCTCACATTTAAGATATTTACATGCCAAATAAAATTTATATCTTGAATTTTCTGGGAATAGCCTCTAAGGACCTCTTTGTTGTGGATAATATTCATTGAATTTTGCATAACTGGTAAACCGTAAGAGATAGACAAAAACTTACTGCACAAAAAATACAGGTTGCGATAAAAATACACAATTATGTCATATATATATTTTTTTTTTTTTTTCGTAGAGTTGGCCTTTTTCGAGATATTCCTTGTTATTGATTTCAGTTTTAAAATACTTAAAATTGTCTCATACGAGAATTTTTTAACGCTTGGCCATGCAAAGAAACGGATTTCAATTCCATAGCAACCACGTTTTAAAACGTTTTATTGTCGATTTAATCTAGTGTATTCCCTTATTTCCATCCTACTTATAAAGGAATTTAGTAATAAGAGCCGTTTCAGATAGTGCTTTAGCCTGAAATGGATAGAAGAATAAGCTTACTAACAATAATTTGTTACAGAGATGCAGAGAAAGTCATGTGAATGGAACATATCAGATTTTTATTAAAGGTGATATAGCTTAGGCCGGTATGTAAGGAAGAGAGACTAGGGTAGGAGAACTAGCCCCCATGGACGAGGTCCCCAGACACTGGGACAGAATACAGCAAGTGCGGGCCCTTTGCGTCTTGCGTAACTTCAGAGAGGGAGGATAAGGGTCCGGATAATGACGGTCGCATGCATGGATGGGACTTCTAACGATTCTAGATGGAACATCTAACGCCCGAACCCTCCCACAAGTCCCGAGTCTCCGGTAGTCTGCCAAAGAGGCCTGAGTCCTGAAATCGGGTTTCGATCGATTAGCAGAATAAGCTTTTTTCTCAAAGTGCGCTAACCATCATCTAGCCAAAACCGTCGCCTGATCCTTCAGTCCCGAAACAAGTACATTTTAATCCCATGAACATTGTGAGCAGGAAAATTCGGGAAATTTAATTAACCTTCCCAGCATTCACATGGCGACCCGGGGAAACCCCGAAAAAAGCCATGGGTGAGAAAAGGCTGCTACGACCTCCCGAATGCGAGTTGCTCAGGTTACCTCGGGCCAGTTCGCTCGGTAAGGCTCGGGTAGGGTGTGGGGGAGGGGGTTAATCTCCTAGTTAAGTTTGGTTTGTAAACAATAATGTGTGCGTTTACACAAGTTTATTATTATTATTATTATTATTATTATTATTATTATTATCATCATCATCATCTCTACGGTTAAGTAGTCAGTATTTCTGGCTTCTTGCTCTGATGTCCCGGGTTGATTCTCGGCTGGGGCGGGAAATTTTTCTTTAATTAAAATAACTCATTCCCTAGAGTCTGGAAGTATGCATGTGAGAATGAATGCGTGTGTGTGTATGTGTTTAAAATGATATATATTTTTTTTTTAATAGAAACAGTTATTTCCAAAGCGAAGCCCCCGATATGAACATATGAGCATATAAGTTATATAAATGAGAAGAAAAAAGCAAATATTGAGTGTAATAAAAGTACGATAGCTTAGACTGCCTCCGTGGTCGAGTGGTCAGCTCGATGACTTCTCAGCCGGAGTTTCCGGGCTCGATTCCCAGCGGGGGCGGGCATTTTTTTAACCAGAATTATTCCATATCCCCCCACCCCCACAGAGTCTGGAAGTATGCATGTGAGAGTGAAGTTTGTGCGTATGTGTGTTTGAGGAAAATAAGAACGATTTAAACCCAATGTAAAGAACCTAGGGAAAAAAAAAAAAAAAAAAAAAAAAAAAAAAAAAAAAAAAAAAAAAAAAAGCACAACAGTCTCTCTGAAGTGTGAGTCTCGAAATGTAAAATGCTATGACCATAATTATACCAGTTTATTTTACTGGGTGAATGCAACAGAGCATCAAAATCTAATTGTCCAGCATTATAAGACTTAACATTCTGATAATAAATAACTCAGATTTAGAATCTGTAATATGATTAATAAATCATAAGTAGTGAAATGGTGAGAGAGTTGTTAATATTTAATATTGGTGGATTAGTTCTAGTTTCTATTGCTTTACCTGCTATTCGAATTATTTAGTCCAGTGTTTGGCTTATATAATGTGTTTGTTTCATATTCTTGTCGAGTTAAAGGTCATGGCAAGTTTGATAAGATGCATGCAACTTTCAAGTCTGATACCGTCGTAGTGCATCTTGATCACAACATGTAAGTTCACACATGCTCTCTTTTAGGTTCATAATATTTAGTAAGTCAAATTATGCATACTTCACTTACTTAATTATTACAACCGTATTACTTTCTCTGGCACATTCTAATACTACCTAAGTACTACTGCATTTAACCCAAGATTTGCTATAGACCCACATGTATAGTTTAGTATTAGTGTATCTGCCTCGCAATCAAAAGGTCCCGAGTTATTGAATGAGGTTTTTTCCGGAGTTTTTCCTAATCCCGAGAAGACGAATGTGGGGACACTCAATCTCTATCGACCTTGGGCTCATTTTAGTATCAATTCTCCCATTTCATTCATTGTTCGATATGACCTACCTGAGTTTAAACTAAAATAAAAAGGGCTGAAATATTACATTCACATGCCTTTTTCAACATATTGTGCAACAATCTATTCTTACAAAAACTTATTCTTCTATCTACTTCACGCATATCGAAAGTTACACAAATAATTTTATTACATAACCTCCTTGTAGACACCCAGGAATAAGATCTACAGAACATACAGCCCGAGGATCAGTTGCAGCCCGCAATGCTATGCTTGTCCGTTTGAAATCATTTAATACGGAGAACTGTTAAATTAGTGAAATTTAATATAGGAAGAGTACTTTATTATATTCTGGATAAAGATAAATTTAAAAGTCTATTGAATCATGTTTACCAGGTATTTGTATGTTTGGGGGTGGTGTACTTGTAAAAACATTTTCTATCGTGAAATTAAACAAACCATTCATCTCTAAATAGTGTCGAGTTAGAGACTGTGTTGAGAATGGCCACTTCAAACATGATACCAAATTTTGATCCTCTGTAGTGTAGGGATGTGTCTGCCTCACGTTCAAAAGGTCCCGAGTTTGAATCTCGGTTAGAATGAGTTGCCGGGATAAGTTTTTTCTCTTCTTCTTCTTCTTCTTCTGGAGATTTCCCTTACCCTGAGAAGATGATGTCGAGTAACATTAAACTGCATGGGTCCCGAGCTCATTTGAGCATAAATTCAGCGAGTTCATTCATCGACCAAATATGACCTACCAGGTTAACGGACGTTAAAAAAAAAAGTCAAATCAAATAAATGTAACGAGTCACATTAAACCGTTAAGAAGAAGAGTAATATTCTCAGTGCAATTTTATGTCTGTATTTGAATACTCTAAGCTTACTTTTTAGTGAGCTTTTATGTTTAAATTGTTATTGTGAAATGTTGCAACCGATATATATTTTTAAACAATTTTTAGTTTCTCTATTTATTACATATTACATAGGCAGAGAAGGTATTGCACTCCACCCAAAAATTTTATCTTATATTTCTGTTCTCCGATTAAGTGATGTTTTTCCGCGCCACATAGTGTGCTTTGCTTGGCAGAAGACAGCAGAAGACATAACTTCTAACAACCATTAAGCGTAACAAAAATAGTTGCATTATACAGTATTATTAAGATTATTCAATGTCTACTTCTGTACCATATAATTCTTACAATATTTTAAGTTTAACAATGAGATTAAAATATGTCATTAGAAAGCGAGAGCACATGTTAGCTTCATGCTAAAAGATTTTCTTATAAGTGTTTTCTGGAATGTTACAGGGGACTGGAAAAGTTTTTCTCCGATCTACATCTAGATCACAACCAATTGAAAAGTTTACCATCAGGGATATTTGCCGATGTACCCCTTCTTAAAAAATTGGCTTTAAATAGCAATCATCTAACTCATTTTGACCCAGTCGCATTACAAATTGGAAACGATGCAAGATTAATCCAAATAGCGGAAAATAGAATCCTATTTACAACCCTTATTGTCGGGTTGAACAACATTGAAGTGTTCAATGTTTCAGGAAACTCCATGCCATCAAAATTACTAACTATTTTTTTCAACAACACTAATATTCCTGAGGAAGCGTTCAGAAGCAACAAGTAGCTGGAAGATTTGAACCTTGGGTACAACGGTATTCGCACACTCGATGCCGAGATATTCAAGGAACTGTCTCAGTTAATCAAACTGGATCTTCATGCAAACCCACTGAAATGTGATTTCATACTCCGCGAGGTTCTATTGTGGGCAAAAGAAAAGAACGTTGTCGTGGACAACGTGGAATGTGGAGAACCCTTCCGGGAGCACTGGAAGATCACGGAGTACCTGGCCTATGACGGTAAGAAACACGTTGACTCTAGTGACAAGGAAATGTTGCAATATGGCTTCCAGTAGTCACTTGTGGAAGGAAGTCTCTTCCTGTTCTTCATATTAGTTTGGGTATGAATTTGTACAGTTGTTTGAATAAATAAAAACATTGTTTTCACTGCCTATACCATTACCCTATAAATTGATTTAATAAACTGTTGAAGAATTTTAAAACATTTTGTTTATTGAATCTTTTCCAAAATGTAGATACCAGATTAGTTAATTAATTATTTTAAATGTTATTCATTTTTAGCACTAATTGTCTTGTAATCCCATTCTTAATCATCCAGTCCGTATATTGCAAAGTCTAATTAATATTATATAAATCGAGAGCGTCTTTTTTTTTTTTTTTTTTTTATTATTAAATTCTGGAGAACAATTTGTTATTTTCTTGGGCGATCTGTCAGTGTGCATTTGCTGGAGGTGACCAATCAATTGCAAAGATGAGTTTTGCAAGAGGCCTAAAATAGAAGTTGAGTTTCGTTTATGGACACTCTTTAACTGTTGTGGTTCTCAGCACCCATTCTATATTGGGCGTGAAAGACCGCTTAATTTTGCTCAGAGGCCTCTTTATTAGGCTTGGGGTTCTTTTACGTGCCATAAATCTGCGACACAGGACCAAAGGCTTTACTTCCCTTCCGAAGAATTTTTACGCCCGAAAAAGTCCATCGTCGTTTGAACCCACCACCTTGGTGTATGAAGTTAGTATGATAAGCATTACACCACAGAGGGTGACAATGTGTTCTGTGATGTCCTGGACTCTTTGTAGTAATCTCATTCCGCACTCTTTCGTCGTCCTCCGTGATAAAATGGTTACCATGCTAACTTCATATACCCGAGGTCAGGGTTTCAAACCCGGCGGAGGACGATGGATTTTTTCGGGTGTAAAAATCCTTAGCATGGCTTCGTTCAGAAGGGAAGTAAAGCGACAGAATTACGACACGTAAAAGATCCTCAAGAATGATAGAGAGGCCTCTCGCATAATTAAGCTGTCTTTCACGCCCAATATGGAATGGAACGCTGAGAACCATAGCAGTTAAAGAGCGTCCATTAATAAAACAGCATTTCATTTCATTTCTGAACGCTTTCAATTTGGGAGATTCGTAGGATCTTTCAAAGGGCACCTACGGCTTTAATTCGAAATATTTGCCTTTCATTAATGTTCATCATTTCCACTATAACACACAAAAATACAGGATGATAAAATAAAATGTATTCATTCTAATGTTACAAACGATACATGAATACGTTAACACAAAAATGCAGATTTAAAACAGAAAATGTATTTCAAATAACTTTTCATGGGGTCAGCCAATTCCAGAAATTCGTTATTAGCTTGAATTTTTCAAGTTCTGTCACCATTCTGCCTTTTCTCCAACATCGAGGGAGAAAAACAAACAAACTGAGTAGAAGTATTGTATTCCACATAAAAATTCGATGTCAAAATTTCATCAGAAATATGTTTTTAAGTCTCCTGAATTTAAAAAAAAATATTTGTTCCATTCTTTCTCGACCTATTCCTAACAAACTATTCTTGTAAAAAGAGTAATATCACGAAAATTATCCTTATTTTGGCTAAGTGAACCAGAAATCACTATAATCAGTTTAATGAAAAAAGACTTCTTAAAATTATAATTAGAGCTGGTTCGTTTTTTTACTTTCTCTACACGTACTATGTACATAGTGTATAGATATGGCATTGCACTCCACCCAAAAATTCGATACCGAGATTTCACCGGAAATATATGTTTTAGGGTCCCCTGTATCAAAAAAAAAAAAGGCATTTTCAGAAAAGGGTCGTGTGTGTGTCCTGTGTTTGTGAACACGATAACTCAAAAACGAAATGTCAGTAAAATACCAAACTTGATATTTAAGTGTAGTATATTCAGGGATGCGACACGAAGATTTTGAGAAAAATCCCCCACCCCAAACTATCCTTTACTTGGAATTTTTTTCGAAATTTTTGATTTTCTTAAAGATGGCTTTAACGATTTTGATTAAAATATCGCATATTAAAAATATTTGCCTGACAAATAAAATGTATATCTTGAATTTTCTGGGAATAGCCTCTAAAGACTACTTTATTTTGAATGAATTTTGCGGAATTTTGCATAACTGGCAAACCGTAAGAGACAGACAAAAACTTACTACACAAAAAATATAGAGTACGATAAAACACAAAATTTATGTCATATACTTTTTTGAGGAGTTGGTCGTTTTTTAGATATTCCTTGTTGTTGATTTCAGCTTCAAAAAACTTATACTTTTCTCATTCAGGAATTTTTCAACTCCTGTCCATACAAATAAAGAAACTTCGGTCACATAGCAACCAGCTTTTGACTATCACTTTAATCTATGGTACTCCTTTTTTCCCTTTCTACTTACAAGGAAGCAAGTAATAAGACCATTTTTGCTATTTTTCTCAATTAGCATGAAATAAATAGAAGCATAAGCTTTGTAACAATAATTTGTTGCAGAGATATAGAGAAAGTCATGAGAATGGAGCTTATCAGATTTTGTACTAGGCATTGTGAAAATTGCAAAATAAATGACAAAAGTAAAGAACATAAGCTAAAAGAAGAAACAGTTGAAAACAGTTCTTACTGCAACAAATGTTAAAATATGAATTAAACATTTATTGAAAAAATTTACAAACTGCATCCAATCCGCACTCATCTGAAGCAAAAGCCACTGTACCATTTAATAACATTACCATAGATGTTTGCTTTGTTTATGAAATCACAGAGCTGCAAATAGATTTCTCCGCGTAAAAATATATGTACGAGACTGTTAACGAATTATGTGTAACAACATGAAAAATCTGATGTGCACCATTCACATGACTTTCTCTACATCTCTGCAACAAATTGTTCTTAAAAAGCTTATACTTCTATTTACTTCATGCTAATCAGAAAACATTAAAAGAAATAGCCTTATTACTTGCTTCCTTGTAAGAAGAAGCGAAATAAGAGAGTACCATAGATTAAAGTGATATTCAAACGCTGGTTGCCATGTCACTGAAGTCCCTTTGTTTGTACGGACAGCAGTTGACAAATTCCTGTATGAGAAAAGTATGTTTCTCAAAGCAGAAACCAAAAACAAGGCATGTCTCAAAAACGATGAACTCCACGAAAAAATGTAAATAATATAAATTGTGTCTTTTATCGTTAATTTTTCGTGTATTAAGTTTTTGTCCATCCATTACGGTTCAGCAGTTATTCAAAATTCCGTAAAATTCATCCAGAATAAATTACTCTTCAGAGGCTATTCCCAGAAAATTCAAGACATACATTTTATTTGTCAGGTAAATATCTTTAATATATGAAATTCCATTCAAAATCGTTAGAGCCAGTTTTGAGAAAATCAAAATTTTCGAAAAAAGTTCCATGTAAAGGGTAGTTTGGGGTGGGCGGATTATTCTCAAAATCTTCGTGTCGCATCCCTGGAAGATGCTTACCTTAAATACTAAGTTTGGTATTTTACCGACTTTTCGTTTTTAAGTTATCGTGTTCGTGTTCACAGACACACGGACACACACACACAAACACACACACACACACACACACACACACACACACACACACACGAACCTTTTCCGAAAATGCCTTTTTTAGATAAAGGGGACCCTAAAACATATCTTTCCGGTATCGAATTTTTGGGTGGAGTGCAATGCCATATCTATACACTATGTACATAGTACGTGTAGAGAAAGTAAAAAAACGAACCAGCTCTAATTATAATTTTAAGAAGTCTGTTTTCATTAAACTGATTAAAACTCTATACCTACACTATGTACGAGAGCGTATAGAGATGTAAATATGTTAATAGAAACGTTTGTTTATAAGCAGCAGGTCAGTATACTTGCTCATGAGCTAACTTTCGAGCATATCCGTTTGATGACCAACAGGAAATGATATCATTTTCAACAATGTATATCTCAATAACGACTAGCTCTACGAGAATATTTATTTGACACAAATTGTATATTTTAATCGAGTCTTAAGTCTTTTTAGGTAAGATTTTTTTATGTCTTATGGTTTATCAATTATGCAAAATTCATTGAGAATGAAGAGAACTTAGGAAAATTCTAGATATACATTTTATTTGTCATATCCTTAATATACGGTATTTTAATCAAAATCGTTAGAGCCATTTTTGTGAAAATGGAAATTTTCGAAAAAAGTCCCATGTAAAGGGTAGTTGGGAGTGTGGGGATTTTCTTGAAAATCTTCGTCGCATCCTTGGAAGATACCAAACTTAAATACCAAGTTTTTTATTTAACTGTCTTTTCGTTTTTGAGCTATGCTGTCCACAGACACACATAAGCGGACCTTTTTGTAAAAATGCTTTTTTTGGATTCAGGGGGAGCCAAAACATGTATTTCCGGTGAAATCTCGGTGTCGAATTTTTGGGTGGAATATAAATCCTTCTCTATACACTATGCACATAGTACCTACGTGTAGAGAAAGTAAAAATGAACTTAATGAAGATTCGGGTATTTTTACTTTTTCTATACGAACTATGTACATAAGTGTATAGAGAAGGTAATTGCATTGCACCCAAAAATTCGATACCGAGATTTTACCGGAAATACATGTTTTGAGACTCCCTGAATCCAAAAAAAGCATTTTTAGAAAAATGCCCGTGTGTGTATCTGTGTGTGTGTGTGCGCGTGTGTCTGTAGGCACCATAGCTCAAAAACGAAAAGACCGTTAAAGCCCAAACTTGGTATTTAAGTTCAGTATCTTGCCAGGATGCGACACGAAGATTTTCAAGAAAATCCCCCACCCCAAACTGCCCTTTACATGGAAAAAATTTGAAAAGTTTAATTTTCTTAAAAATGGATCTAACGATTTTGATTAAATAATCACATATTAAATATATTTACCTGACAAATAACATGTATATCATGAATTTTCTGGGAATAGCCCCTGAAGACTACTTTATTCTGGATGAATTTTACGGAATTGTGCATAACTGTTAAACCGTAAGAGATGGACAAAACCTTACAACACAGAAAATGTAGCTAACTATAAAACACACAATTTATGTCATATACATTTTTTTCGTGGAGTTGATCATTTTTAAGATATTCCTGGTTTTTCGCTTTAGCTTTGAATAACTTATACTTTTCTCATACAGGAATTTGTTAACTACCGAGGAAACCCATAAGAATAAATCAGAATGGATTTGTAACACAAATGTTACAATTTATTTTTACCGATGGAAAGTTATCTCGGAATCATTTTTCCGGTGGTTGATACAGTTATGCAGCACAGAAGTGCACCATATTAATCGTTAAACCCTAATACCCTTAAACCACCTCACTTCCTATGCGCGAGAGGTTTCAATTAGAGACTAGAGACAACACACCAGCGCCAGCAGTTAGTGTATGTAATATAATTCCAAGGTCTTTTTTTGGTTACTTGTGCTGGTGTAAGGTAAATATTAAAGCTGAAAGCTGTAGTGGTGCCAGTAGTTCTTCAGTGACTTTCCTTTCAATCTCAGGATTAATGATATCGTTATTCTGAAACTGCCCGACTAGTATGTACTATTTCTGTACCTGAGAACCATACTATCGTAAGTCCAAAAAATTAAAAATAGAGATTTTGGCACCCTTATTCATAAATAACAATTCTCTTTAGAGCTATACTATCATATATTTTGGAGTTTTGATAGAAGGCGAGATATTCAGGACCATATGATTATAAGTCCCTTCACTCTTTGGTGCCAAAGTATCTGAAAAGGACTTAAGATATACTGGCTCTAACATCAGGACTTCTATGATTATTGTTAGTCCACATAAGATAGTTTGGTTCGTTCAATGCCCGCATCAGTGAACCTTGGCAAGAATGAGGTGCTTATCTTCAATTGTTGACTATGAAATCGCTAATACCAATAATGTGGTTACATTATTTAATAGTGTGACATGGCTAGCAGGGGAAGGAAGCTTGTTGAACTTGCTCTATTAAAAGGTAAGGAAATTATTATTTATACAGTTTCACTTTGACTCCAATGTTTATCGAAATCTCTTTACGACTTCCTCCTTGCATAGCTATTCCAACTTCTTTAATATTTTGATGAGATCAGAATATTAATATGATTTTCGTAAAACACTTCACTTTATTTGTAAAATAGTGCTAGGAAATACTACTCTGGATTTCCAAATGCTACAGATAAATCCTCTCTTCACTTCGGATCCATGTATACATTATTAAAGATTTAGAAATAACTCGTGACATTAGCTATATTATTTGCAAACTATAATCATAATATACTCTAAGTATTTGCATACAAATAAAACAATTAAACAGCTGTTTGTACCTCACTTGAAATTTTTATTTCACAGCTGATTAATTCTAATGCTCCAAATGTGGTTCAACAGACACTAGAAATAGTTAACACTAATGAAGGCATTGAAAAGCCACTCACCACTAACGAGGAACTGCAAGAAGGTAAGACTATAATTTAATATACAAAACTTACATTAATTTGCCCATAATAAATTATGTTCTCAGTACTTGAATCTCTAATCATTTTTATTTATTTATTTATTTTTCAATTTTAGGACTCCATATAGATGTTCCCGCAAGTCAGCAGCTGGAAATATCACATTTAATTAATGAGTCATTAGGTAAGAATTACTAAGAAGAAAATAACAGCCCAAGATTTTAATCGGTGTTGAATGTATTTCCTTTAAGCTCATTTGTTTGCTTTACCAAAATTCTATTACTGTCTTTTATACATATTCTAAATGAAGCTCTGCTGGAATTAGATGAAGAATGAATATTTCTCAGATTTCTCAGGCCTCTGGGGAAGTGAATTATGAAAATAACTGCAATGAAAATTATAACATTGCTGACTATGACCCTATGTCATTACAACTACTTGAAAATCCCAAACTTCAGAGCAGCGACCAACTGCGTGTCGTCTTCCAAAGTGACAGATCTACATGATTTCTTACTAATTCCAATGTATATGAAAAGGAGAAAAACAAACTGCCCGCAATCACACAATCTGCATCATACAGCAACCAACTGGAATCAAACGAATCATTTTCCAAAACTCGTGATAGTGATGAAAGTTACAGCGACTACCTACCGAACACAGACGAGTCTTTCAGCGAACATGAAGTATATGAAGCAGCAAATCACAGGAATGATAAGAAATTAAATCTAAAACATGCAGCAAGACCACCTCCTTTAGTACCATATTCTGACACAGAAACCGATGATGATGAACAAAATGTGACAAGTAGTAAGAGGAAGAAGGACATTAGTGCATGGAAAAAATCTATACGAAAAAGGAAATGCTTATCTGGAAAGGAACATATATTTGCTCTTGGGAAGATAACAAAGAAGAAAGAAATAAAGAAACCGTGTCATCAGCAGTGTCGATTAAAGTGTAGGTAAAAAATAAGTGATGAGCATAGGGAGATTATATTCAATGAATTCTGGAACAAAGATTTTACTTGGGATATGAAAAGGCAGTATATTCTTTCTACTTCAAAGCAAAAAGAAATTGAAAGAAGCAGACCAAGATTAAAGAATATTAAAAGAGAAAGAAAACACACCAATGTGTATTCATTTCTATTGAATGGTAAAAATGTAATTGTATGCAAAACAATGTACCTGAACACCTTGTCTATAAGTGAGCAATTTGTGAAAACAGCACAAAGAAAAGAAAGATCAGGAATGATTCAGAGTGACCAAAGAGGACGGCATACTCCCATAAACAAGACTGAAGACTTAATAGTTGAAGATATCAAGAATCATATTGCTAAATATTCTGCATATGAAAGTCATTATAGCAGACAGAAAACTCATAAAAAATATTTAGGCTCTCATTTGAACTTAAGTATAATGTATAAGAAATATGCAGAAGAATGTAAAACAAATTCAAATGGGTAAAGAATGGCTATTTAGAAAAATATTCAATGAGGAATTTAATCTCTCTTTTAAACAGCCTTATGTAGATACTTGTGACACATGTGATAGAATTGAAAATGAGATAAAGCAAGTATCATTATTCCATGGCGAAAAAAACAGTATGAAACTGAGAAGTTTGAGCATTTGAAAGAAGCATCTAAGCGTTACGAACTCAAGAGAATCGACAAAGAGCTATGTAAAAAATCGGCAAGCTCAAAGGTGGTGATGGTAGATCTTCAGAGGTGTCTTCCAACACCATTGCTCACTAATTAACAGAGTTTTTATTTGAGGAAGCTGTGGACGCTAAATTATACATGACCCAGTTTCTAAGATTTCTTTCTGCATGATGCATGATGAAAGTACAGGAGGTCGGGGTGGAAATGAGATGGCGTCATGTTTTTGTAAATGGGCAGCAGAGGAAGTAATTGAAAAGAAAGTTGAAACTTTGGCAGTTTGGTCAGACAACTGTTGTTGTCAAAATCGAAATCATGCAATGATTGTGATGTATTTTTTATTGTTGACTGTAGGAGAAAATCTGAGAGATAAATCAGAAATTCTTGCTTAAAGACCTCACATACATGGAAGTTGATAGTATTCACAGCCTAATAGAGAGGAAGAAAAATAAATTAAATATGCAGAACATGTTCACTTGTAACAATTGGATAGAGCTTGTCAAACAAAGTGGGAAAAACATTAATGTTCTGAGGATGAAGCTAGAGGATTTTAAGAACTTCAGCAGCTTTATTGGCAATATCAACTCCCCATTTGTAAGCCGAAATGAGGCCTTAATGGTGAAGATGCTCAATTTTTTAAAATCATGCACCTTCAAGTGCGAAAGGAGAACATAGGATTTTATAGTTATAAAACAGCTTTTGATGAAGATGAATTTCACACACTTGATATTCGAAGGAACAAACGACTTCAGCTTCACTTACCTTCAAATATACCGCCCATCAGAGATAAAAAGAAGCCCATAAGTAAAGCAAAATATGAAGACATTCTAAAATTATTGCAGTGGATTCCAGAAGAATACACAGATTACTTCAAAAGCCTACCACATCAGAATGATATACCTGATTTTCCTGTAGAAGAGCATTGAATTTAGTATTATTTAGTATAAGATTTTTCCAAAGTTTCTGTACACATTTTTTTAATTCCACGCAGGCATAATTGTTTCAACAATGTTAATAGTATGCATGAGGTAGATCATGCAATATTATTGAGTTTATTACTCCATATATTATTATATTTGACTATCTAAAGTCCCTAAAATAGATTTTAAAGCTTGGAACCATACAATCTTAAGTACACTTTTGCATATTAATATTTTTTTAATTTTGTATCTTGCTGAAAACATTGTTGCTATAGTATAAGTCTTGATGGGATACGGTAAAATGTACCATGTTAATAAATTTTGAAGCAATAAATAAAAAAATAGACCTTGAAATTAATACTATTTTATTAATTTAGTGCTTTTTTCCTGCTCCTGTAAAATCAATGAAATGTGACTTACAATACAATGGCTCTTAGGTAAAGATTTAAAGCACGGCCCCCACTGTGCTAAAACAACATTTTCATTATTAGGAGTACATTTTCAATAGAAAATTCGTCTTCAAGCTTAAGAGAATTATAAGTTGCTCGGAATTCTTCTGGAGAAGAGAGAGACTTTCTCATTTTGTAATAATTTCAACTGAAGCTAGCTTACTAAGAGTAAGAAAAGGTAACAATTCAAATAAACAGAAAAGTAATAAATTTGCTTTACAGGAGAGAAGAATAGGCTTTCAATTTCCTTGATCTTACAGAGGTGACTACCAAAGTGTCAAAAGTGAATTTACATCCAGAAATTAGCTATTTTCCGATAACTTTTACATAAGGAATCTTTATTAAATACAGTATTTCAGAAACTATTCTTAAACCAGACAACATGACGCGTGCATACGAAATGCTTGTGCCAGTACTGAAAGAGACATGTTTTTACGGACAGCACTCATTTAATCACAAAGTTGGCAAATGCATTGAAATAGAAGGGTCCCACGCCGTGGCCGAGTGGTCAGACCACCTGCCTCTCACCTAGACGGCTTGATCCCAAGCGACCGCATGTGAGATTTGTGGTGGACAAAGCGACGCAGGGGTGGGTTTTCTCCATCTTCATGTATCATCAATGTTATTTGCCTGCAGTGCCAGAGCAGTAAAAGCGGGCGTTAAACACTACCAAAAAAATCTGATGTGTAGCATTCACATGACTTTCTCCTTATCCCTGCAACAAATTATTCTTAAAAAGCTTATACTACTATTTACCTTATGCTAATCAGAAAAAATTAGCAGAAATAGTCTTATTATTCGCTTCCTTGTAAGTAGAAGCGAAATAAGGGACAACCTTAGGTTAAAGTGATAGTCAAAAGCTGGTTGCTATGTCAATGAAGTTCCTTTGTTTATATGGATAGGAGTTGACAAGTTCCTGTATAAGAAAAGTATATGTTTTTCATAGCAGAAACCAAAAATAAGGAATGTCACAAAAACGACGAACTCCACAAAAAAAATGTATGCAACATAAATTGTGTGTTTTAAAGTGCTCTACATCTTTTGTGTAGTAAGTTTTTGTCCATCTCTTACGGTTTAGCAGTCATTCAAAATGTAGTAAAATTCATCCAGAATAAACTACTCTTCAGATATACATTTCATTTATCAGGTAAATATGTTTAATATCCGAAATTTTAATCAAAATCGTTAGAGCCATTTTTGAGAAAATCAAAATTTTCGAAAAAAGTTCCATGTAAAGGGTAGTTGGGGGTGGGGGGGATTTTTCTCAAAATCTTCGTGTCGCATCCCTGGAAGATACTAAACTTAAATACCAAGTTTGGTATTTTACCTACTTTTCGTTTTGGAGTTATCGTGTTCACACACACACGGACCTTTTTGTGAAAATGCTTTTTTTGGATATTGGGGACCCTAAAACATATATTTCCGGTGAAATCTCGGTATCGAATTTTTGGTGTAGTGCAATACTTTCTCTATACACTATGTACATAGTGCGTATGGAGAAAGTAAAAATAAATAAATAAATAAAAAATAGAAGGGTCGCGCTGTGGCTTGGTGGTTAACCACTTCGATGCTATCGCTCATTCTTTATCTCAAGAGTACGGCTTAAAAAGTGTACATTGTTCTTCCACTCTCTTATGCGTGATGCAGATTTCAAAAGCAAATTCTGTAACGAAGATGCAATTCAGATGTGTTTATACTGTTTGTGTACTCAAGCGAGAAATGCCTTGCCCTAAAAAAAAAGATCGAAGAGCGAACTATGCGATCGTAAGGAAAAAAGTGTTTAAAATTGTAAATATTTAGAAAGCATAAGATTTTGAAGTGCGTTATTTTTAGTAATAAATCAGTAAAGAGCAGAATCAGTAGACATGGCAACCCCGATTGTCTGTGTGGTTGGCTAATCTGATGTCAATGGTAAATAATTCTAGGGACGTTGATAATCCACAACAGCAACAACAACTAAAAACAAGAACTGTGATCGGGATGGCTAACATAAATTACAGGCAAAGAACTTTAATTGTTCTGTGCAAAGGAAGACGATTATGATGTTGCCTGAACATCCGTTTATATAGATCTCTGGTAAATAGATTTCCCCGGTTATTAATTTAACACTCGTGAACAGGTAACTATGACTGTCTTGTTTTCTAGCAATTGCTCTTAAAGCCGCTTTTAGCATAAATATGAAACGATGTATGAAAGCGGCAATTATTTTGATAGTAGTAGCGACGTGGTTAGGTGGAAATTAAAGTGTTTGATAGCGGCAAATCTTGTACTAGAAGCAGCTAGGTTGTGGCTTCGATGACTTACCAACCGTGGAGGTGTAAAACCCGCTATAAGCAGGAATTCCTCTCAACCAAATGTGAAAAGCGAATTGTTGTATGTAGAAATAGAGAGGCAATTTTTGTTGCGATTATCATCGTTTTTTGTTATTATTAAATTATTTGTTTATTAACGACGCTGTCAATTGCCAGGATCATATCAGCGCTGCCGTTGTGCCCTAATTTTGTTCCGCAGGGGTTTCTTTACATGCTAGTAAATTTACTGACATGGGGCAGGTAAAAACCATCGATTGAGGCCGGGTTTGAACCCGCGACCTTGGAATCAGAAGGTCAGATTTACATTTTACTATTGTTATTGTTAAGCTTTTCTTTAGATTGTGTTCGGCCAATTTTTTCCGTTTAAAATCTGAGTTTAAAGATACTGTGCTTGTGCTGAGGCCAGACAGCTCTCAATGCTGTCAGACACACTAGTTTTTGCTGTCAACACACTGAACACTAATTCACTGTAACTATTGTCATAGTCTACTATTATTTTAATTATACAAAACCTATTTAAATCATTTGTTTTGTAACATTTTAACTGATGAACTACATTACAAGATAAACCTTTCGAATGTCCTTGATTAGTTCCTGAAAGGGGTCAGCTAATCTGTTTTTATGTCTTGTCACCATAGGTACTCTGCCAAATGTAGTCATTTGGTTTTTTCTGATTCCGTCCCTGGATAGGTGATGCCAGAAATTACCAGCGCAACTTAATAGTGCTGGTGTGGACATTTGTTACTCGGTCCACAAAATGCAGGCTGTGGTTGACCATTAAATGTGCTGCAAAACTCCCAGCCATTAACTCATTGTATCCTCCATTGTGTAAATTGTGCTGGCAAATTCCACTTGCTCTTTAATTAATGCAAAAGTGTTGCATCACATCTTTTATTGTTGAGGCATACTGTCATTTGCACCTCATTGGTGACCACGTCGATCACTCCGAGGATCCAGTTTCCTTCCACAATGTAGCCATGGTGGTATTTCCTTCTTCCAATTTTACACTAAATTTTAAAGATGTAGCCAGTGCCATCTATTTTTCCCCTGTTTATATATTTGTCATCCTGGCAGTAGTTAAACTAGTCAGCTATTGTTACATGGCAAATACTACTGTCTCCATGAGAACTTTGTGCAACAGTTTACTTGTATGATAATTTACTTGCACAACTGTATGTCAGAAGGAGCACTTGGGCAGGTGGTAATTTTGAAATCCCAAACACAGTGGCTTTTGCCACATAGCTGAGAACTGTTTGGCATGCCTTCTCCTGCATGAAAATATATGGTATGTTCCATTCTGTTTTGTCACAGGATGCAGGATGGAATTACACTCCCAACAAAACATTCAGACTCTTAACAGGCTTTCATCATAGAGGAAAGGTATGCTTTCTTCCTCAATGTTGCACAAAGGCATGACACAGTAAACTTATGCACACTTTCAAGAATCTAGGAGTATTTTTAAGTGAAAAGTGACAAAACAGGCTGAAACTATTAACACAACAAAAGGAATTGTTTACTTCAAATTTTACATTTTCCAGAGTAGCTTTACAGTTCCTGCTTATTCAAAAGTATAAAATTCATTCAGAAATAGGGGACATCATCACTATTCACAGAAGTTTCAACTGTATACATTTTATTTGTCGTGTAAACATCTAAAACATACAGAGGGTTCCAGATTGATGTGTACACACTTTAAAGCCTTATTTTTCAGCAGCCAAATTTGACACAAAGAAAATTTGTTTTCTACTCGTTAAATGCCCTAAAGCCCTTATATGTTCAAAATGCCATAGTACACTCTCAACAATCATTTTGAATAGAGTGACATACCATTTGGAATTTGGAGTGTATATTCTTTGTAAAGCATCTCTGGAATAGGCCACACTTAAATAGCAAGTTTTGTACTTAGCTGACTTTTAATTTTGAAACTATTTTGTTTACAGGCAAATTGCTCATTCACAGAGTACATAATCTCAATCACTCATACAGTCTCTCACTAATATGCACATACAAAACTATTATGCCTGCCTGGGCAGTGTGGTGGTAGCATGTCTGCCTCACATTCAACAGGTCGCAAGTTCCAGTCTTGCGGTTTTTGGTAAAAGACGAAGTCAAGTAACTTTAAGCTCCATGGACCCGAAGATTATTTCAACATCATTTTATCAATTTCATCCATCATCCGATATGACCAACCAGGTTAAAGGACATCAAGCTAAACAAAACATGGAAAGTATTATTATGTTTACAAATGTGCATACTGGCACAACACACACTCTCATTTACTAAGTCTCTCACTAATCACTCTCTCACACTTATACAGGGTTGAAGGTTCAAAGCCGGCACATACTTTTAAGTGTGCTTTTGTGCTTTAAAGCAACAGTCTCATGCCAGTAGATTTACTGGCTATCAACTATTTTTTTGTATGTTTCTTTCCTTTTTATTTCTCTCTAGGCAAATTATATTGACACTTTTGTTCTGAATTTAATGAAAGTTAACCATAGTAAAGTAAATATTTCCATTGAAATTTAATACAGAATTTAATAAATAATTATAAGAAGAATAGGAGTCATATGCACAAAAACGGCCTAACCCTCACTTTCTTAAAAGTAGAAAATAAGGTTTTATACACACAAAAAAAAAAAAAGAAAATTAATCAACACCGATATATGTATTATAATAAGCATTAGAACATTCAAACTTATTACTTTCTATACTTGCATCGGTTAGAAAAGGTATTGCATTCCATCCAAATATTCAATACTGAGATTTCATCGGAAATACATGTTTCCCTGTATCCAAATAAAGCATTTTTGAAAAAAAAAAAAAAAGTATGTGTGTTTGGGTGCAGGCAAGCATGCCCCAAACTAACCTTATATGAAAAAAATTTGATGTACTCAAAAATTGATGTAGCGATCTTGATTAAAATACTGTATATTAAAGATAATTATATTACAAATAAAATGTATATTTTGGATTATCTGGAAATATCTTCAGAACACCACCTCATTTTGGATGACTCGCATAACTGGTAAACTGTAAGATATAGATGAAAACTTCCTTTAAAAATGTGGATTACATTAAAACCTGCAATATAAGTCATGTACATTTTTTTGTGATGTTGACCATTTCCAAGATATTCTTTGGTTTCAGTGTTAAAATACTTTAACTTTTTTCCTACGGAATTTGTCAATTCCTGGCCATGCTAAAAAACAACATTTAAATCACATAGCAACCAGCTTTTAAAAAGTTTACTATTGGTTTAGCCTAATGTACTCCCTTATTTTCCTTCTAATTACCAAGAAGCAGGTAATAACAGCATTTCTGCTAATGTTTATTTCAACTAGCATGTAGAAATAGAAGAATAAGATTTTTAGCAATAATTTGTTACAGAGATTTAGAGAAAATCAATGAGTGCACACATCAGATTTTTTTATGTAGAGTACAAAGTATTTAATTTATTTATATTGAACTTATAGGAGAAAACATAACAATAACAACATTAATAGTCCTTGTTCTGAATGAAGTATAAGAAAATAATCGTTATTAAAAAAAACACCCTTGCACATTATATTTAGATTCATTACAAAAGTGGTTATTAGAATTTGTAAACACTGCCCTTAAAACCTTATGGGCCTATTTCAGACACACAAACAAAATCAGATATTTCAAACAATGACTCTTCATGTCACTGTCTTCATCAGGTATAGATGACAAACTTGTAATATTCATTATAGGAGGCACATAATAGAATAGTTCAAGCACATCTTTGAGTTTTTGTGGAGCTATGGACCTTGAATTTTCATATCTTAATGGTAAGAACACTTGAATGCAAGAAATAAAAGTCTTTTTATTTACTTACCATTAAGCTTTCTTCGTTAAACCATCCATGATTTATTAGTATTTGTCTCAAATAAGAGATAGCAGCAATAATCGGAAACATCTTAATTTTGAGGGTTAGACCATTTTATGCACATGCCTTCAATTGTAATTACTCATTAACCAGACCTTTAAATTTAAAATAAAAACCTTCATCTATTTTTGAAATGAATGACTTCTGATTTTGTGTACATTTGACTAATTAAGTGTATCTTTGGTAATAAAAATCACTAGACTGGCTGCACTTAATCATGTTGGGAATTGCTTCAGCTGTCCTCAAGATTGTTGGCTATGCTTTGCACGGCAAGAGACAATTTGAGGGGTACAGTGTAGTGACTTCCCCTTTCACATCTTGTCCCATGAATTTCCTTTTATTCTACTTCAGTCAGTCATGCTATTCCTACCTAAGAAGACAGGCTACAATATTGCAAACAGAACTAAGTTTTATCACAAGGAGCTTATTTTATGCCAAAACAATAGGCTACCAAGCAAACAGTCACCAGATTATGAATAAATTTTTCATTATTTATAAATTTAATAGAAATTCTTTCTTCTCAAATTTACCAGGCTTCGCCCTCCGTGGTGTAATGGTTACCATGCTGACTTCATATACCCAAGGTTGCGGGTTCAAACCCAGCGGAGGACAATGGATTTTTTCGGGTGTAAAAATCCTTAGCATGGCTTCCTTCGGCAGGGAAGTAAAGCCATTGGTCCCATGTCATAGATTTACAGCACATAAAAGAACCTCAAACCTGATAGAGAGGCCTCTGAGCAAAATTAAGCGGTATTTCACGCCCAATTTAGAATGGGACGCTGAGAACCACAGCAGTTAAAGAGCGTCCATAAATAACATGCCATTTTTTTTCTTCGCAGCTAGCGTAGAATAAAACCCTGGTGCTGATATAGTCTTGATAATTTGCAATGCCGTTAACAAACAGATACTTCTGTGGAGCCACAACTTCATAAGTGTATTTTTGCAGTTTTTGGCATTTCATTAATAAGAGTTGCTTTAATGCTAATGATGAACAATCAAAAATTGATAAGAATGTGTTTTAAAATACAGTCACAAAGGTTTCTGAATATGCTTTGATATATTAATTTGTAAGCAGAATAGAAATAGCTATAAGTTGATACTTATGTGACAACTCATATTTTTCAAATTTCAATTTAAGGCTCCCCACCACAGAATATTTTTATTTTCCACTCACACCCTAGCATTACACACAAACACTTTGACTCAAATTTGCTCATATTCACTCCCTGAACTGTGTGGCTGGCTCAGTTGGTTAGGCACTGGTCTTGTGTTCAAACCTGGTCCAAACCAATGCTTTTTATGTGTGCTTAAAAACAATAGCCCCATGTCAGTAGGATTACTATTATGTAAAGGAACTCCTGTGGGACAAAATTTTGGCATACTGTCAGCGATGATATGATCCTGGCAATTGGCAGCATCATTAATAAATAAACAATTAAAAATAATAATTCACTCCCTCATATTCATACCATCACAGTTATACACTCAAACTCATACACACACTTTCACAGTCACACAGTCTCTCTCTCTCTCTCTCTCTCTCTCTCTCTCTCTCTCTCTCTCTCTCTCTCTCTCTCTCTCTTACACAGTTAACACCTTTTCACTCACATTTTTTCTCTCTCTCATACTCACATGCTCACTATCCCTCACACTCCCTTTGCCTTACATTATCACAGGTATTTAAAATCTGAAATGTTTCATTCACGTGTTACATTCTCTGCATATTTTGCATATCATTCTTATATTTTCTTCTATCTACTTCCTGTTAATCAAGTTAAACATTAGCAGAAGTGGTATTATTATATATTTTATTATAGGCTCAAGGGGAATAAGGAACTACATTAGGCCAAAGCGAAAATTAGTATTAAAATATTTTAAGAATTGTTCACTACCTAATTGAAAACCCCATTCTCTTTGCAGGGCCAGGAGTAAAAAAAACAAAACAAAGATAATTTTCCTTTTAAGAAAACTGTAAGTACTGGAAAATGTAAACCAGTAACTATGAATATCTATCCCCAAAATGGTTAACTCAAAAAGCAATATCTTATGTGTTCCATTCACATGACCTCTAGCTGTTCTAAACTTTCCCAGCAAACGCTTATCATTTTATCTATTTACGCTAATTGAGATAAACATTAGCAAAATGATCTTATTACTTGCTTCCTTCTAAGTAGAAAGGAAATATACAGGACTAATGTGACAGTCAAATCCTTTAAAACAAATCATATGTGAAACAATTGAAATTCAGTTCTCTTTTGCATTCCTGGAGGTAGATCAAAAGAGATGAAATAAAAGCTGACTTCCTACTTGGAAAACGTTAAGTGGTTTAAAATTGAAACTAATAACAAGGAATATCATGGAAATAATTAACTCTAAAAAAATATATAACATAAATTGTGTTCTAACGAGATCTACATTTTTTGTATAATAAGATTTCATATATCTCTTATGGTTTATAAGTTATACAAAGTCATCCAGAATGAAGATGTCTTCAAATAATATTCCCATAAAATTAGAGATTGCCATGAAAAATATCTTAAACATATGGCATTTTAATTAAAATCATTAGAGCCCTTTTTGAAAAAAAATCACCATGTTCCATGTGAAAGGTGGTTAGGAGTGGGGGAGGGGATTTTGTTGAAAATCTTTGTGTTGCATCCTTCATATACCAAGTTTGATATTTAACAGACTATTTGCTTTTGAGCTATGTTGTCCACAGACACACACACACACAAATGGACATTTTTCTAAATTTTTTTTTAATTCAGGGGGTCTCAAAACATGTATTTCTGGTGAAATCTGCGTAACTCATTTTTCAGAGGAATACAATACCTTTTGTATCTACTATACACACACGCGCGTGCATGCACACACACACACACACACACACACACAAAACCTGTATTTCTGGTGAAATCTGGGTATCAATTTTTTTAGAGAAATACCTCACTGCCTGTATCTATTAAATACATTGTATGCACATACATGCTAGAAGAGTAAAAAGAAATAAAATATATTTTACATAAATGATGTGTTTTAACAAGCTCTAAACTTTTTGTGCAGTGAGATTTTGTCCAACTCTTATGATTTACCGGTTAAGCAAAAATCATGCAATGAAGAGGATTTAAAAGGCTATTGTAAGAAAATTCAAGACAGACATTTCATTTGTCATGAAAATATCTTAAATGTATGGCATGTTGAAAATGAATCAAAATCATTTTTGAGAAAGTCAGAATGTTTTAAAATTGCTACATGTGAAGGTTAGTGTGGGGTGAGCTGATTTTCTGAAAACTTTCTAGCCATATCCCTGGAAGATACTGAACTTAAACACCGAGTTTAGTATTTAACTGAAGTTATACTGTTCTCAGACACACACAACAGCATTTGTCTTAAAAACATGACACTGTGTTAACAGCTACCCATTTCTCTTAGTATAATGTATATGCATGTGTATAAAATAATAGGTGTTTACACTTGCTCTAGGCACCTAAATCTATGGAGTGTTTTCTATATATTAAGGCAGATTTATAAGAGCATATTACAATACCAGTATTCTTACTGCTTTAGGGAATAATACTAATGAAAGTAAAAGCTCCATTATTTATCTGAATGCTGGATGATTAATAGCTCCTCCATAGAATATGCCTTGCTTTAATGTACATAAATACGAGGGGAATTCAATAAATCCTTAGAACAAGATAGAAAAAGAAATTATTTTTGTTAGATTTTTTTTATTTTTAAACATAATCTCCTTTTAGCTCTCAATACACTTTTCTCAACATTTCTCCAACTGTTTTAAGCCTTCAAGTAGGATTTTGAACAGTCTTCAAAATAGGCACCTGTAGGGAGATGACCACTTTGTTAGATGTGCATCTTTTCCATAGAGCTACATTTACAAGTTTGGTAATTAAAAATATCACAGGCCAAATCTGGTGAATGTGGTGGATGTTGTAGTAATTTGAACCTTAATTCTACAGTTTTTGCTGCCGAAACTATGCAGGTTTGCACCCTTACATTGTCTTGAAGGAAGAGAATTTTTTTTTCTGTCAGATGAGGGCATTTTTTCTTGATTTATCCATTCAACCGGTGCATTAACAATGCAATTATACCATCCATTTATTGTACTTCCTTTGTGCAAATAATCAATGTAGATAATTCTGCATGCATCCCAAAAAACTGAGGCCATTACCTTGATCACAGATTTCACCACTTTTGCTTTCTTTGGAGTTAGTTCGCCTTTAAAAGCCCACTGTTTCGATGTACTTTTGTCTCTGGAGTGAAGTGTATCCAAGTTTTATCCACAGTTATGAATCATTGCAGAAACTCGTCAGGATTGCGATGGAAAAGTGCCAAATCAGCTTCCAAACCGTTCACACGATTGTGTTTAATCTCCATTGAGAGCAAATGCAACATCCATTTTGCCAAGACCTTTGTCAGACATAATTTTTGGTGCAAAATTGAGAACACTGTACCTTGAAATATATCAGAAACTTTGATTCGTCAATCCTCAAAACCATATCCTGGATTTTGTCAATCATTTGGAGGAAGTCACTTCTACTGGACATCCGGAATGATGTTCATCATGTAGTTGGACAGTCACGTTTAAATTCATTTATCCAATTGTAAATTGTTGCAAACATAGGAGCAGATTGCCATAAACTTCATCTAGCTCTGCTTTTTCGATGTTAAGCCTTTTAAATAGAAGTATTTAATCATCGTATGAAGATCTTTTTTGGGGGGGGGGATAATATTTAGTGCCTATCTTTATTACTTGTGGCATCGCAGGTGATGACACTGATGATACATGGAATGTGATGGCAGAGGAAACCAGAGAAAACCTGCCCCTATGCCATTTTGTCCACCACAAATGCTGCCGCTTGGGATGGACCCCGGCCATCTAGGTGAATGGCTGAAACTCTTTTCCTCCATCTTTCTAAAGAAGCACTATGGCAACGAAACCATGTGATGGATATAGTTGAAACTTTGACATCTAGTAACAGACAATGGTTACTAAATACAAGTTTTTTCAAGACTATGAATGTAATTTTTTGGATTTTCTAAGGACTTATTGAACGCCCCTCGTACCAAAACTTTTGAACCAGCAGTATATTTATTTGTATGCTTGTTTGCAATTCATTGATTTTTTGATTTTTCTTCAGGTTTTGTAAGAGACTCTGAGAACTTCAAAATCATAAACGAGGATGACTGATAAGACACTGGAGTAGAAGTTTAAAGAGATTTTGCAGAGAATAATTCACTGAAGTTAAATTCAATCCAGAATGGCATCTTTCTTCAGAAAATAATTGAATGAATAAGCCAATTCTGTTTTATTTGTATTCATAATGAAGTTTAAAAGTTATATTGGCATAGCTGAAATGGACAACAAAATTGAAATCAAACAGGAACCATGTTTATTGAAAACATCATCAACTGAACCAAATTCTGAATCAGAAGAAATTCTTGGTTCAGATGCTCCTATAAAGAGTGAATCAACTCCTTTTGCTTCAGTTTTCATGACGGAGACTGACTCTAACATATATGAGGCTGATGATATACATGGAATTAATCAAGAAGTAGACCCAAACTCTGATATACAAGGGGTTTATCATGAAGTACACTCTGACATGAATGGGGTTAATCATGTAGTAGATACCACTACCAAGATCAAAGAAGAATCTAGTGACTTGGAAAGAGCATTAACTGAGCAGCAGTTTGAATCAGAGAATGCTCTTGGTTCAGAAGATCAGGTAAAGAGCAAATTAGCTTCTTTAGTCTTGCCTTCTATAGTGGAACCTGCCTCTATTATACACGGGAATGATCATAAAAATATCAGAAGTGGGGTCAAGGAAGAGCCTGGAGTTTTGGAAAGAACTGCAATGAAATCTGAATCAGAAGAGATTCACCTTAAAAATGTGCCATTACACTTTGATACTGAGGTAAGAATTAAATTAATAACAATAACAACAATAATAATAATAATTAAATTGCATTTATCCCATTGCCAAATTTGCAGTGACTTGTTTAAAATGCATATAGGAAATGTGAAGCTGTTGTTGAATTATTAACACTCAAATCTTAAAGATAAGGCGTAATATTTAGGGTACTACTACTACTTCTTCTTCTTCCTTTTACAGTGTTAGGCCCTCAGGACCTGTTACGAGGCTAATAGAAACTTTTCAATCCATCTTCATGGTCATCTTATGTCTCTCCATCTGTGTACTTTATATAACAATGTTTGCCTAGGAAATCTGGAAAATCAGATTCTTTGTGGCTGACCAAAACTAGCAGTTCTGTGGTAGCAACCATCTAGGAAAAGGAACTCAAAAATAAACCCGGCCCTCCAGAGTGGAGGTTGTGCATCATGCTTATAGCCCAATCATGGAAAAAATAAAAGCACTGATAAAGCTGAAAATTATACAAACCAAATGATTGATGACATAAGCAAAAGAAAAAGTAATCTATACTAAATAATTAACTAGGCATTTCTTTAATAGTGTAATATTTGGTCGTATAGAATTTTGAATAAATATGCATGATTCTTTAGGTTTTAAGTTTTAAATTATTTTGATACATTTTTTTTGTATTGTCAAGACTCGTTTGGTAAGTATTATTCCATATTTAACATTGGTATTCTATATGTTAATAATTGTTTAAATATACATTGTGAATAATAAGTTTAGGTTAATAAAACATTTTAAATATTGTAGATGATAAACAAGTTTTCTCATCATATTACATAATATTGTCACAACACAGAAAATTGATAGAACAAAAAGTACTCAAAATTACATTACACAATGTTAGAATTTAGCTACTTCCCATATTATGACTTGAGGACATAGCTCAGAAGGGAACATAGGACAGGTTAGGAAGCCCTGCTAGGGTTTAACTTCCACTTAGGGGTTTATTAATAAAGGTGTATTCTACAAGTTAGCTGGGTGATGAAGCGAGATGTGGCACCTGTACTCGAAACACACAAGAAAGATGAAGTGTGTTCCCTGCTGTTAATATTGGCAGTTGCATCTCCTCCCCCCCCCTTTCTCTATCCATCTGTTATGTTAAGCCCTCTAATTGGCCAACTAAAGCAAGAAAAACAATTAGACCAGCAGGGGAAAGAACAAGAAAATGATGGAAGTCGCAGTGCAGAAGATGCATCATGATCTAAACTTTATTCACCCTTAAGTTGAGTCATACCAAAACTATGCCCAGGCGACCAGTGTTATAATAATATCCTTCCGCCAGTTGTGCCAGAAATACTGTAATATTTTCACAGTAATGTGTGAGCATGCAGCATCTAATGCAAAACAAAGAAAGCATTTATTCTGATATCTATAACAGTGTCTAGAATTGTCCGTTAGGGATTAAAGGTGATAGGGTAATAGTTATAACAAAGTAATAGATGCACATATAATAGAAATAATTCTAAAAGAAAGTAAAAGGTATGTAATAACTTACATTATTACAATATTACATTTAATCACTCTCTGAAGTGGCTCCATCCCCTCTAGATTAGAATCATAGTTTATGCTGCTGCTTTCTACTTTAAATATCTAATGGATCAGTGGTTACTGATGTGTAATTTTAAGCATGCTGAGATTCTGTTAACCTCCCATTTCCTGATCTCTTTGCAATACATTGATAATAATTGTGGGGTTGACATGGCATGGCTATGGCTTATGCTTTTCTTCTTGTAATGGGCTTCAGTGGGCCTCAAAAATGATATAAAATACAGCTGGAGTACAAGAATTCCTCTATAAAATTATTCATCCATATTATCTACACATAGCCTGTGAAAATATAAAGTATCTTAGGTGCTACTATTACTGATAAATGTTTTGCACTGCTTTCAACATGTAATACATTATTATTGATTATATATCAAACTAATAAAAATTGACAAAGATGCAAGAGCAAATTCACAGCATCCGGTTTATGAATGTAAACAATATTCCAGATGTCAGATGTTTTATCTTCTTCACTTTGCTGTATAAACAGCTCTGAAGAGGGAAGGTGTTTAATTCAATGGGGTGAGCTTATGTGGAAGGCAGTGTCCTTCAGCTCCGACTGTTTAATCAGTTGGAGGGATAAATATATAGAGGAGCATTTTCCCACTGATATAAAATCCAGAAGTGCTCCCAACAAAACTGAAGCACTAGAATTTCTGCTACTTATACACAATTTTGGAGTTTTTAGCAATTGATATTATTGATTTTCTATTCAAAAAAAAAAAGGATTAACATTATGTATCACGTATTATAACTTGAAAATATTCAATCTGATAAATATTATTAAACTTAATGAAAACTGTGATAGATGTTCTACATTGTCATTTGTAACCTTGTTTAGAAACCACTGTCATTGTGGTTTCTGAACAAGTTAGAAGCAAACATGTGCATGGATTTCTTAGTTATTGTTATAATATGCTCCTTCCTTTACAGATTATTTGTACATATTTTATTTTTCAAGTGATGACATACACATATAATAAGTCTGGTTTTACTTTGTATCTGTTGCAATGAAGTGTAGGTCAAAGGAGCCAGTTATTGGTGCATATACTCATAGCACTAGTATGCTTTCTTCAGTGGCACAACATAAAACTAGTACACTACTATTCCATCAGAATATATATGATAAACTGAGTGTAAATTTTTACAGAGAACTATAATTATTTCTCTACATGTACTAAGTACATAGTGTATAGAGAAGGTATTGTATTCCTCCCAAAAATTTGATACCAAGATTTCACAGGAAATATATGTTTTGAGACCTTCTGAATCCAAAAAAAGAATTTTTAGAAAAATGTCTGTGGGCAGCATAGCTCAAAAACGAAAGGACCGTTAAATACCAAACTGGGTATTTAAGTTTGGTATCTTCCAAAGATGTGACACAAAGATTTTCAAGAAAATCCCCCCACCACAAACTGCCCTTTACATGGCATTTTTTGGAAAATTTTGATTTTCTCAAAAATGCTTCTAACAATTTTGATAAAAATATTGTATATTAAAGATATTTACCTGACAAATAAAATGTGTATCTTGAATTTTCTGCGAATAGCCTCTGAAAGACTACTTTATTCTGGATGAATTTTACGAAATGTTGCATAACTGCTAAACCGTAAGAGATATACAAAGGCTTATCATACAAAAAATGTACAGCGTGTTAAAACACATAATTTATGCTCAATACGTTTTTTTCATGGAGTTGATTGTTTTTGAGATATTCCTTGTTTTTGGTTTCAGCTTTGAAAAACTTTTAATTTTCTCATACAGGAATTTGTCAACTCCTGTCCATACAAACAAAGGAACTTCAGTCACATAGCAACCAGCTTTTGACTATACTTTAGCCTATGCTACTCCCTTATTTTGCTTCTACTTACAAGGAAACAAGTAATAAGACTATTTCTGCTAATTTTTTCTCGATTAGCATGAAGCAAAAAGAAGCATAAGCTTTCTAACAATATTTTGTTACAGAAATGTAGAGAAAGTCATGTGAATGGAACACATCAGATTTTTTTTTTTATCATTATATGCTATATAGAAACACTCAGAAATATTTAAATTATGCTGTTATTAAAATTAATCCTTTCCCCATAACATTCTCATTCTTATAATATGAGTTAAATTTATATGTGTAAATTATGTTAAAGTGTAAGTAAGTAACATCCAATAGAATACGAACATGGATTATTGAGTGCACACCGTTTCTTGGGCACTCGGCTCTCTAGCTTCATTTGGTATATTTTGCGCAGTTTCAATGCTAAGATTTCATTTTCTCTGTAAATTCCAGAGTTTATGCAAATGTATGTGCACTGTGTTTTAATAATTCAGCTAGTTTGTGGTAAATTAGATGAGCTGTTCACCATAATGACTGAACCCAACTGAGCAAGGTGCAGTAACATGTGCAACTCACATTCAGAAGGCCATGGATTTGATCCCTGTTGACTATGCACTCTAACTTGGGTTTTTCGTGGTTCCCCCTTGTCACTTAAGTAAATGCTGAGTTATTTATTCTCCATGACTTCTTTTCCCTCATTCCCTTTCATGTGATTTCCTTATCATCTTTCAGGTGTGGTAGTGCTGGCATGTGGCACACAGATGCATGTGCTTTGTGAATGCTATTCTCAGCAATTTGGGGCAGGATTGTGGTTGCCCTCCTCATGGGGGTAGGGGCAGTGCCTTGCTGACACTGCACTCCTGGCACTGGGATGAAGAACTACCAGCCAAATAGTTACAGGCTTCCTTGTGACTCTGTTCCCTGCCTACATTTGGCCTTTGGCTACTAATGCTTCGCTCACATCATCCCTTCCCATCTCCTCCTCCTAGAGGATGTCAACACCCCTAGATATATATAGGTTGCAACACATGAGGTGTCCCATGTCATTGTCCAGCTTTTACCTTTACCTTCTACTGAACCCAACTTATGTGAATTATGTGTTCTATGCAGATTTACTGATCCAACCTGTAGGTATGAGAAAGTTAGTTGTCTAAGAAATCCTCTGATGGCATAAAATTTACAGGTATTTAAAATGGTTTGATAGAGTCATTGTTATTGGAAGAACTAAGAAGAGCCAGTTTTATAATGACTTTGAAAGGACAGATCTGCATTGTAAAGAATTGGATGGAAAGAGAAAATTTGAAGTATTTATCTGTAATTGAAAACAGAAACTGGCATTACAATGTATTTTATTGTTACAGGATCTGTTATCAGATGAAGATCAGGACCTAATATTGCCAGAACCAACAAGGTAGGGTTGCTAGAGTCTATTACACTACATTACACCCTGTCATTATCGCCTAAGATTTAGCTTAAAACTTCTGGTATGGACTTAGCTTAAGCTTAATTCCATGCATAAAACAATGCAAGCTGCATAATTTGTTATATTGGCTTTGTGTTATGTTTTCTTTCTTAAAAGTTATAGATCAAGTTAATAACAATGAGGTGTTTGTGTGTGTGTGAGAGAGAGAGAGAGAGAGATAAAATGCAGTGCAGTCTTCTAAGCAAGTCTTTCTTTGTGAGGAAGAATAGTAGTGAAAAACTGTTACAACCAGAGAAATTGTAGTAAAATATAGTATAAATTATAATAGTTTTGATTGTAATCTGTAACTCATTTGGCTCACGTTTGCTGACAGTTACAGCAGAATAAGTAAGCTGAATATATTAGAGAGACCATTTTCAATTTTGAAAAAAATAAATTCTGATGTGTTCCATTCACATGACTTTCTCTACTTGCTCTGCGACAAACTGTTCTTACAAAAGATTATCAAAGTAAACCTTAACAGAAATGGTCATATTATGTGCTTCCTTTAAAGTAGAAGGGATATAAGGGAATCATAGGCTATAGTGACAGTCAAAGGTTTTATAGGCTGTCGCTATGCAATTGACATTAAAATTTTGTACCTTTTCCATGGTCAGGAGTAAAATAAAAGAGGGATGCAATGGATAAGGACTTCTTCACACACACACTCTCTCTCTCTCTCTCTCTCTCTCTCTCTCTCTCTCTCTCTCTCTCTCTCTCTCTCAATGCTAGAGAAAGTCATGTGAATGGAACACAGAAGATTTTTATGTTCTAGTTCATCCCAAATTTCTCATTTTCTATCTACTTTGTTTTAATTAACATAAATATTAATAGAATTTAATGTTTGGAATTACAACTTATTTAGCAGTATTGGAGGCTACTGTAAAAGAACCAAAAGATTATTCTGAAGGTTAATTTCTTCATTTATGCTAACAATGCAATTAAAGCCAGCACTTCTACATGTTTGGCAGAAGTACCCTGTTTAATGTATACACATACAACTTAACACATAATGTGTTTTAAAAACATTCTAGAGTATTTTTAAGTATGATATAAATCACATTAATATATACAGTAAGTTGAAAATGACATTTTTACGAGGATCAGTCAATAACTAATGCCTCCTATTTTTTTTCTTCTTTAATTCATAACAAAATTAAACTTTGATTACACAGCATGGAAACCATAGCATTGGGGATTAAATGGTCGCTTTTCAATGCAATCCCCATCCTTTTCTACGTTTTGGTCCACCTTTTAATGAGGGCATGTATTCCAGTGTGGTAAAATGCACGGTCTTGCTTCCAAAGCCATTAACACACAGATGTTTTCACGCCCTCTACATCCTCAGTGAATCCCACGGTGAGCTTCTTTTAGTGGCCCAAACAGATGGTAGTCTGATGGTGCTAGGTCAGGGCTGTATGGAGGATGAGGCAAGACTTCCCATCCAATTGTCACAATCGCTTCAGTGATGTGATGTCTGGTGTGTGGTTTTGCATTGTTGGACGAACTCACTGAAGCTGTGCTTTAAGTTTTTTGAGGGTGCTGATGTATTAGACAGAATTTATTGTGCATCCCTGCTCCAAAAATTCAACTAGAATCACACCCTGTGCATCCCAGAACACTGTCGTCATCACTTTCCCTACTGATGGCACAGTTTTGATTCAGGTTCAAAAAACTGAATCCATGTTTTGTCTCTAGTCACAATGTTTTACAGAAAATCCTCTCCCTCCAAATTGAAGGGCTGCAAGAGTTCAATGGCTATTGTTTTTCTTGTCTCCTTATTCTCGCCGGTTAACATTCTTGGTACCCACCATGACAAACTTTTGAGTACCCCAGTTGTTAAATAATCGTCATCACACTGCCTTTACTGAGGGAAATACAGCAACACAATTCATCCGTTGTTACCTGGCAGCCAGTACGAATGATTTCAACCCCTTGTTCAATGTTGTGTGGAGTCACTTAGGTCACCGGTCTAACGCTCCGACTTTTATCAGTCAACAGTGTTTGGCATTCTGCTTCATTACAGCGACAAACCCATCTTCTAACAGTGCTGATATTCATTGTTGCATCACCATACACATTTTTCATCCTTTCATAAATGTGAATGGGAGTTTCACTTTCCGCATGCAAGAATTCAATTATGGAACACTGTCCAATATGCACATTGATGACAGCCATTTTGTAAAAGGCAGCAGTGCTGCTACCTTTTGACTTAGGAAGTTGCTACTGCAGTGGATTAGAGAAGAAGGTTGGAGGAATTGTGCCCAAATTCAAATTGTTCACATCGCTAACTTAGATAAGGAGAAAAAAATAGCAGGCATTAGTTATTGACTGACCCTTATACTTAGACTAGTCCTGCAGTCAGTCAAAATTAGATTTCATATGCATCATTATTATTCCAATTTATTTATTTATTTATTTATTTATTTATTATTCCGATTTATTCCAACTTTAAGTTCTGTTGCCAGCTTAAGGCAATGTATCATGAAAATTCCTTCTGTTTGATTTTTACTTATGCTCAGAATATAAAACCAATACTGCCAAAAGGGCATATTTCCAGATTTTTTCCAAAATCATATTTTCACATAATTGATTAGCTACACTCCTAGCACAGTTATTTTCTAAGTGAAACTTGCATACTCCAATAAACAAAGCCTTTATAACCTTTAGTAAATGAAATTGTATCTCAAAATCTATGTAAAATCTTGAGGGAATGTGATATAAGTTGGAAAAGTGTTATCTAAAACATGTGTAGTTTTTGCATTCTGCTGTATTCTTTGTGAATATGAGCATAATTTCCGCAATGCTTATTCTGATAAGACTTTTTTATGATTTCTAACAAATAAACTGTACCAATAAGTATTTTCGGCAACGACATTGATAATAATGGCACTTTTGAAGCCATTGGAACTGAATTTCCTATAGTTCTGATAACACAAGATCATATTGTTATAAAGTAATTTAAATCAGAATGAATAGCTAGAGTAATTTCAACACAAACTATTTCAATGAAACCATATTCTCAGTATCACAGGAAATATGCAGTGAATCATCTTTGCCTTCTCAATGCTTAATATTGGATTCCATGGATCAAGGCTTGTCACTCAAAATACTGTTTATAAGTGCTTATGAAAAAATTACAAGGATATTAAGAAAATTATGTATCCTTTGCTAATCTGGACTGCTAAAAATGAGAAAGTTGTAAACATTTTAATCTGTGTAACAGAGCCCATAAAAAGCACAATCTTGAAACTTATTGAATTCTAGCAAAATGGGAGATCTTCAAAAAGTGATGTCACTGAGGTTGGAACTGTTTAAGATGCCAATCTCTACAACTGGGATGGAAACATATGATAATTTGGAGTGAATATAATGTACTGTCTTAACATATATAATATACAATAGCATATTTTATTCACTGTAAGATCAAAGCACATGATATGGCTTCATCAAAATTCTGTTTGTACAATTTACATTACACATTAGCTATTTACTATGTACATTAATTATCTTATGTACATAAACTCATTTAACAAGTAAAATGTATGTTGTAATAGAAAAATTCTAATCTCTCTGTTAAATTGTTTTATATTTGGTAGTTCTTTTACTTTTGCTGGTAACTTTTATAGAATTTGATGCCTATATTTGTGGGGTTGTGTTTAGAATATTCGTTCTGCAGATCTGAATATGGAGATCTTTTTTTCTTTGTGTGTTATAGTTGTGAATATCAATATTGGATTCTATTTTTCATTGTTCTCTTTTAATATAATCTATACTTCTATAAAAATTCAGGCTACTGGTAGTATATCGTGTTTCCTAAAATATGGCCTACGTGATGTCGAGTTATCTATTCCACTTGTAATGGCTGCCATCTCAAAATAATTTGAGATCACCTTGTGGTTTACTGGGAAACACATGTCAGCTGAGGAGGAATCTAATGCTATGGTCGGTATGTTACCATGGTAGCTCAGTGGTAGACAACTGGCTAGAGACTGGGAGATTCTTATAACCCTCTTTTGGATTTTGAATATTCTATCTCATTTTATTCCCCAGAGTTTTATTCCATATTTTAGGCAACTTTAAAATGGGCAAAATACATATTTTTAAGTCTTGAATAATTATAACCTGAGAGAGTATCAACATACTTTGATAACCATGGTATACCTTCTTGATTTCTTGTAACAATGTTTATATATATAATCGCAATCTAACTCAAGAGCGGGCCGCGCCGTGGCCGAGTGGTTAGACCACTAGCCTCTCACCTAGACGGCCGGGGTTCGATCCCAAGCGACCACATGTGAGATTTGTGGTGGACAAAGCGGCGCTGGGGCGGGTTTTCTCCGGGTACTCCGGTTTCCCCCGCCATCGCATTCCACCGGTGCTCCATCATCATTCATGTATCATCAGTGTCACTGCCTGCGATGCCATTAGTAGTTAAAGCGGGCGTTAAACACTACCAAAAAAAAAAAAAAAAAAAAAAAATAACTCAAGAGTCTAAATTTCATCTCACACAAAGTATTGTTCTGTATAATAAACTGCTGAACTGGTTAAAACTTTAAGCAATAACAATTTCAAAGCTAGTGCTGCTGATTTTTCTGTTTCAGATTGGATGTGGCACCTATATGCAACTATGAAACTGACATTGCTGCTGCAGATCTGGATAAAAGTTGCTTAAAACTAGTAGAAAACAGCAGTCCTCAGCATGTTGTCACAAGTGCAGCTCACACAAGTGATATCACAGACAATATGAATTACAGAATATTGCACAGGTGTGAGTTCTGCAAAATGTGCTTTAGTGCAGCATCTTCTTTGCAAATTCACATTGCTGTTCATGAATTCAAAGGAAAATACAACTGTATAATTTGTGACAAGAGCTTTCTTGATCCGGTATATTTTAAAAGGCATCGTTTAACTCATGAAGGCAAAAAGCCTTACAAATGTAACATTTGTAATAAGAGTTTTACTTCTTCATCTTATTTGGGTACTCATAATTTAATTCATGAAGGTAAAAGACAATACAAATGCAGTTTTTGTGATAAGAGCTTTTACACGAAATCACATTTGAAAAAACATACTTTAATTCATGAGGGAGTACGGTTTAAATGTGAAAAGTGTGATAAGAGCTTTTTTACATTTTCAAGTTTGAGAACACACAGTTTAATTCATGAGGGAATATGGTTCAAATGTGAAAAGTGTGATAAGAACTTTCCTACATCATCAAAATTGAAAACACATAGTTTAATACATGAAGGAATACGGTTTAAATGTGAGAAATGTGACAAGGGCTTTACTACAACATATAGTTTGAGAGCACATAATTTAATTCATGAAGGAATACGATTTAAATGTGAGAAGTGTGACAAGAGCTTTAATACATCATCTAGTTTGAAAAAACATAGTTTAATTCATGAGGGAATACGGTTTCAATGTGAGAAATGTGGCAAGAGTTTTTATACTTCATCAGGTTTAAGAACACACAGTTTAATTCATGAAGGAATATGGTTTAAATGTGATAAGTGTGATAAGAGCTTTGTTACACCATCACATTTGAAAAATCATAGTTTAATTCATGAGGGAATACGGTTTCAATGTGAGAAGTGTGATAAGAACTTTAGTACACCATCAGGTCTGAAGAAACATAGTTTAACTCATGATGGTAGAACTGTTTAAGCGTGAAAGTATGATAAACATTTTATACTGTTATAAAATTTGGAGCATTATTTTATTATGAAGACAAATATTTGGTTGTGAAACAATGTCTGTCACATTCATCCCATTTAATTTTATAAATGCTGAAATTCAAATCATGTGGTATGGTGTTGTTAGGTGATTTATTTATTAATTTCCTCAACTGTATTTTTGGCATCAATTGAATAGTGTAATTACTATTTAATATAGTATCACAAACCAAAGAAGCAATCTGGAGACAAAGCTAAAGAATAAAATGTTATGATTATCACAAATCTTATATAGAAGTGGCTAAAATAAACTAATCTCAGATTGAAAGAGCTCAAAAAGAACCAAATTTAAGCAAATTGAGACAAATGAGCAGCAGCATTCAATTTTAGACAGTTACAATGTTGGAAAAAAAAAAAAAAATAGGCTATTATAAACTTTGACAACTGCACATGCTCTGGCTGAGAAAACAGGAGGAAGAAAAATCAAAAGTCGTCACCATGTTGCAGATGGATATGAATGTCTCTGAAAACATTCAAGGTTTTACAATTTGTGAAGTTTTGTATGTATGCATTGACTCATTCATATTTTAAAATTAAATTGAAATGACCTCAGGGTTGATAGTGCTTCTGTTATTAATATTAATTACACTAAGAATAATATGTTTTATTCTGTGACCTGTGCCCTTTCTGCAATAGTGGACTTATGCTACATTCTTATATGTAGAAATGTGCAAATATGTGTACTTCACTTTAATGTATACATTATTTTAAAGCATGCTAATATGTATAGTTAAGGAATCTTTCCTTATAGACTCTGGTAGAGATGTTGGGGATGTACTACTCCAACACTTTTGAAGTATGAAACAATGTTCAACTAAACCACCAATAAATTATCTTGCTTTTACTTCATGTACATTGTAGTATGTAAATATCATAAACTTGACAGTGAAAGTTCACTTTTTGATCACATGGATTTGAACCACACTTTAATGAGAGAGGAATTTTTTGAAACATCCAGGCCATCAAGCTCTGAAATTTAGAATTTCATGTTAAAACTATTCACTGCCTGCTGCATAACAGAAAATTTCATGTACTCCATATATTCTTTTGAGTATCCCAAAATCCCAACTGCAGGGAATAACTTCTTGTGCACAATGAGACCCAATAACATAAAATAACTATGGTTTTTATTTTGGCCTGGACAGCTGTCACTGAATAATTAATAATCACAGTTATTTTATAATGTGACAGTGCCGTCTTCTTCAGTAGTGATTATCACGTTTGTGAGTCATTGTATTGGATGCATAAACAACTGAAAGTCATACAATGGTAATTGGGAATATGACTCTTGAAGCTGCCAGGATGTTCTGTGACATTATTTTCTAGCCATAAAAAGGAGGAAGAATTGCAATATGGTTGTGAATTGTACTGAGTTGAGAGTGACTGGAGTGTTAGCTAGCATGCAGAGGTGCCCGATCATGGATGTTTCGCAGCCATAAACTGTCCACTATCTGTCCCACCTCATACAGCAAACACTCGAACTGTTACATCATACACTGGACAGGCGCTGTGGAATATTGGTGTGCATTAACCGAATGTTCAAGCACATTAAACAAACCTGTTGACTCATCATGTACATGGTCCCATTACAGCAGTGCTGACATTACAGTAGATGAGTTATAATAAATCTAATAATTATTGCCTATTGTGTAATGTTAATGACATAAATGGTACTCCGACATAAATGCCCTCTGTTTATAGCATTACATGCCCTCCGTGATGTATTGGTACCATGCTAAGTTCATATACCCAAGGTCGCGGGTTCAAACCTGGTGGAGGACGATGGATTTTTTCGGGTGTAAAAATCCTTAGCATGGCTTCCTTCAGAAGGGAAGTAAAGCCGTTGGTCCCGTGTCGTAGATTTACGGCATGTAAAAGAACCTCAAGCCTGATAGCGAGACCTCTGAGCAAAATTAAGCAGTCTTTCACGCCCAATATAGAATGTGATGCTGAGAACCATGGCAGTTATAGAGCGTCCATAAATAACATGCCATTTTTATTTGAAGGAAGGTGTGATGACCACTGGGGCGCATCTAGTAAACAAACTGTCTAAGGACCTTATATTCCAAATCATCAACACACCCAGGGTGTGAGCTAGAAGGTGGAGACCTGTTACAACTGACAAGCCAATAGGGAAGGTTCCTAGCAGGAAGTTCAGGCACAGTTGTATTGCTGAATCTGGACCAAGGGGCATAGGCCCAGGTTCCAACAACGATGACCTAGACCATGTTGTGTAGTGGAGAGGGTCAACAAGGTAGTCAACCGTACCTGATAGTAATAAACAGTTGGTACATTTGGATCATCTAGTCCACTATGATGTTCTCAGGAACAGCCAGCCAGCCCAGAGAGCAGTGTTTTTTTTTTTTTTGGGGGGGGGGGTTGTGTTTAACGCCCGCTTTTACTGCTCTGTCACCGCAGGCAATGACACTGATGATATATGAAGATGGAACGGCGGGGAGAACCCGGAGAAAACCCGCCCCGCTTTGTCCACCACAAATCTCGCATACGGTCGCTTGGGATCAAACCCGGGCCGTCTAGGTGATGGGAGCAGTGTGACATTGATCATAAGTGATTCTCACATTTGACTTGGTATATGAGTGATCACATTGTAAACAACAGGAAGAGCAATGTGACAGTAATCAGAATCTTCCGGAACATGACTCTCAAAACATCGGCCTCCAGAAGCTTCCAGGAAGTCTGTGCCAATATTTTCTAGCTATAAAAAGAGGAAGAATTGCAGTGTGTTTGCTGTGTTGTAAATTGTACTGACTGGAGTGGTAGCGCACAATGGTGCACGAGCCATGGATGGCATGCAGCCATAAACTGTCTACACATCAAAACGCAGCAGTGAATTTAAGACTTTATTTGTAAACAAGTGTAAGAGCTCTCTTTCCCATCTATATAAATTTAATATGCTTTTAATGTAAGCCTAGTGTATGTGTAAATATATTAATGTAAGTGAAATCGTCCATCAAGCTGTGAACAATACAACAAGGTTTCCGGAGGTCAGACAGTTGTTTGTTATGAGTAAGTGCAATCAACCCTTAACTCAAGTCTTTGTGATAGAATTGAGGGAGTTTTCCATGTTATAAGTCTCAATTACAAGTCTCGTGATCATAAAACGTGATATGAGTGGGAAAGCTTAACCAATGAGAAAAAGTTAACATTGGGAGATCCAGTCTGTATTTAAGGCAGCGTAGAGACCCCTATTTGCGTACTTTCTGGAATGATTCATGGAGGTGAACTATGCCGCAAGTATGGAGCATCTGACATGTAATGTAGAGTTTCATGCCATGTGTGTATATGATCACTATCATAAACAACTGAGCACTAATCCTTACGTTGACGAGATTAAGAGTATTGACCACAAATTGGAAGTATAAAGCATGTAAGTCGGTACTTTTCATATGTAGGACTGTATCATGCTACAATATCTTCAGTAAAGCAACTAATTCTAGCAATAATATGTGTCATTTCAACCGGTTATTCTCACATTCAATTCCACCCCGAGTGTCAAATCCTATGCTCTACTAAATGAGTGCTGCAAGAACCAAACCCAGGACCAGAGTAGCTGAGGGAAGGACTGCGGCGTACTTCAAAATCTCCAACCAAGGTATGTGCAGTATACAAAATCAAATCTGCTTACCTGCACAAAAAGGCAACTATTCAGTTGCATTTATCGGTCCAGTACAAGATTGGTTGACCCCTGACCTTCTAGGTGCAACTTCACCACCACCTTCCTTTTTTGTGTCTCTTATGATCACCCTGCAGATCCAGGGGGCTCCAGAGCAACACCTCGTCTTAGCCAAGTCTCATGATCTACCGGCCGATATCAACCGTCCCCCCGTGGCTTCTGAGAGCATCCAGTCCCACACCACTTCCTTGGCCACTCGCAACAAATACCCACAGGCCCAGTCTCAATGTCAACTCCAGCAGGGTCTCCACAGATAAAATGTCGCCTGAACGTCACTAGGTGGTAGGGTCGACAGGGCGTTAGTGTCGGCAAGCCCTTCGCCACGTCACGGCTGCACTTGGTCTACTAGTATCGGGCACAGCTTTCCTTATACCCAGCTCTCTGCGATGAAGATGCCCCCCCCCCCCACTCTTCTGCCTTGGGCACGCAGCATCACTCACGGTGTAGGCCTCAGCGTGCCCTTTATTGTCTTTGAGCACTTTTAGTTATACCAGCTAAAACAACCAAAAATGAAATTAAATATATTTCATTTTTATTTAATAAGCAATCTAAATAAAAATATAATTTCATCTTCCAAAATTCAATATCCATGCAATAGCTATTAATAAAGCAGCATCCCCTATTCGATTTGATAAAGCAGTCAATATACCAGCATTATAAGATTTAACATTACGCTGGTCTGCTTTGTCGTGGTCGGCCTCCCACTAGGTGTCCAGTATACACCACTCGAAGGTTGTCGCCTCTGTGTCTGTCTTGTAGTCACCGAGCATAAGGTACTATCGTATGTCGGCGTCATGCACCCTGTCGACAAAGAAGTAGACGGCTTCCTGGGTTCACCGGGTTTTGTTCATTAGTTGCTCAATTGCCAAGGAGAACTCGTGCATCGTCTCCCTAGCTGTTGCAGCCTCGATTAAAACTGATTGCGGTGAGCTGCAGCCAGGCGATGGTTCCCGAAGCTGTTCTCGACGGCCTCCTACATCTCCGGACATCGCCGACGTCAGAATAGTATTCACTTCTGCGAACTGTCTACGGAAAGGTGTTTCGCCCATTTCGGAAGCTTGACGCGTGCAGGTTATTTCGCGTCCTGTCGTCTCGAATTTCGCTTCTTTCAGCCTTCTGTCCAGCATTGTGTCCATCATCTGTGAAGTTATTTTACTCTTACGTCGACTCTTCGGCTACGCCGTGACCTTGTGTTTAAACCACTCGCATAACACTGGTGGACAAAGCGGCACAGAGGCGAATTTTCTCCGCTTTCCCCGCCATCACATTCCACCGATGCTCCGGTAAACTCCATATATCAGTGCCATCGCCTGCGGTGCCGTATGTACTATAAGCGGGTGTTAACATTAAAAAGAGTTCCCTTCAAGGCAATACGACGTTGGTCATGGGTCTTGAATCGCTCCACCAAGCTTTTTCAATGCGTCCACGCGCTCCCGGTTTTTCATCCTTCCGCCGAGTTCTTTCTTTTTAATGCAGGCCAGTTGTACGTCGTCGATTTTGTTCGATATCTTCCACAGGTTCTCCATTCCCGATTTCATTCTCTTTTCCATCTTATCCATGTTCGATTCCATTTCTTCGTCATATTTTCTATCCCGGATTCGATCTTCTTCATTCGGGATTCCTTCTTTGTGTCCATTATTTCCATTCCCTATTGATTTTTTTTTTCCGTTCCGGATTTCCTTTTTTTATTTCGCCCTTTCAGAGTTGCATTTTTTTTTTATTTTTTTTTTTTTTTTTCCATTTTTTTACGTTCCAGATTTCGTTTCCGTCTTCATTTCTTTGATTTCGAAGGGGAAAAGATTTTATCATGTCCTCCATCGTAATGGAAATCCCATTTCTGACACCAATGTAACAAAAACTCTTTTTTTTTTTTTTTTTTTTACTACAAAAAATAATTTTATTTCTACCAAACTGATTATAGTGAGATTCTGCTCAGAAATAATTGTCTCCAATGTTTTCGTAACAGTTCTCCCGTAGTTTCTTTTCAACATTTATTGGCACGACGACTACTACAGCTCGCTACGAATTTTCAGTCGTAGCTAGTCAACTGCTGCTCGCTGCGCACTCCCATTTGAAAACTAAACTTTGAGCACTTTGTTCCCCTTTTTTACAACTATCAGTCACGCGGTAAGAAATTTCCAGAAGCTGTTGCACGTGCAAAACACCGCAGGTGTCGGAAACTAAAGTGTAACAATGCCGGGCTTCGTCGTCAAAGACCCTTCCGACAGCACACGTATCCTCCCGCATAGGTGTACCAATCACAGCTACGATGTCAAAAGAACTTGCCACCAGCACACGCGACCACTAACGTCCAATGGATGTCAACAATTGACCATGACTTACGAAGCAATCCGTTCACACACGTTCAGCGATTACGGCCGTAGGGTTTGGTCACAGTATATATACTTCGGATATGAACTTATACACGTGTATAATTGCCATCGAACACAGTTTCAAAGAAACATTATCCTCCTTGTTAACTGGCGTACTGTCCTGCATGGATTACATAATAACGTTGCAAATTATGTTTTCTGAGTGCATAAATTTACCACAAACTATTATTCCGCGATTTTCTGTAAGTTAGAAACATTCCTTCTGGGTAGGCATAAATGTAAGAGTTAGTGACTCGCGTTACTTATTCCTGACACATGACGCTATACAAGGAACAGAGGGCATATCTATCGTTACAAGTTTACCCACTGCATGCACGGAGCAAGGCTAGTTGCTCACAAAATAAAGCGAGTTGGTGTCGCCTGTTCTAGCTTGTGCTTCATGATACTAATAAAATCTCTATATTCAAATTGCTGATGTTACAATAATTCGTCTTTTAAAAATGAAATTCCACGCTAATGCCAAATTTTAAAGAAATAGTGATTTACAGAAAGTAATTTAGAAAACATTACATTAATATATTCAGCTATTGGCTCACCAAGCTCTGGACCGGCTGCTTTTTTCTTCTAAACACAAGCCTAATTCAATAATATAAAATGGTATATTAGCCTTACGTTTCGTTTAAAACCGGTTTGTTTATTCTTTTATGTGTATGAATCAGTTCATTCGTTTTAAGCTTCTTGTTTGTAAGTAATATTTAAGTTGAATTTTTCCAAATCCTCTTTTTTCATCACCTTTGCATAATTGTGCACAACTATTAACATTTCTAGCTTCTTTATTTTATAAATTATAATTTTGTAATTTATCCCCATATTCCATATTCAATTTACTTGAAACAAATGCTCGCCTGGATTTTATTCTCTACCGGTAATGTTTCGTATCTGTGGAGAATGATTAAGATATTAAATGATAGGCTATATGTTTACGACTGTCACAAAGATACTTTTTACACTTTCCTGTTTGAAGGAGTCGAAATAGTAGTAAACTAAGAAGAAATGCATGTGTTAACATTTATATTATTTAAGCAAAATTAATATTAGTAAGGGAATACATAAAAAAAATCCTAAGGTTAACTGGTATTAAGAAACAGTAGTACCTATATTTGATTAAAAAAAAAAAAAAAAAAAAACCAACACGAATGAGATGGTCTGTAAAGATCCACAAAAGCAGAAAGGAAAATGTTGTTGTGTTCCATTCATATGATTTCCTCTACATCTCTGTAACAAACTATTGTTAAAAAGTTTGTTCTTCTATCTACTTTAAGATAATCGAGATAAACATTAACACAGATTGTCTTAATTATTTGCTCTCTTGTAAGTAGAAGGAAATAAGATAAAACGAGTCAAATCTTTTAAAAGCTGGTTGTCATGTGTTTGAAATCGTTTCTATGCATAGCCAGGAGTTTACAACTTTCCGTGTGAGAAAAGTTAAAATATTTCAAATCTGAAACAAATAAGGAACATCTCAGAAATTGGCAGTTCCACGAATATATACGAGATAAATTGTGTGTTTCAACGTGATCTAAGGTATTATTATTATTATTATTATTATTATTATTATTATTATTATTTGCAGTAAGCTTTTGTCTACCTTTTACGGTTTATCGGTTATGCAAAATTCATCCAGAATAAGAGGTCTTTATAGGCTATTCCCAGAAAATGCAAGATATACATTTTCTTTGTCATATAAATATGTTTATTATACGGCATTTTAATCAAAACCGTTAGAGCCATTTGTGAGGAAATCAAAATTTTCGACTTTTTTTTCCATGTAAAGGGTAGTTTGGGGTGGGAGGGTTTCCTCAAAAGCTTCATGTCGCATCCCTGGAAAATACCAAGTTTGATATTTTACCGGCTTTTCGTTTTTGAGTTATTGTGTTCACATACACACACGGACCTTTTTCCAAAAATGCTTTATTTGGATCAGGGAACCCTAAAACGTATATTTCCGGTGAAATCTTAGTATCCAAATTGGGTGGAATACCTCAACTCTATGTACATAGTACATGCAGAGAAAGTAAAAAGGGTGAAGAAAACAAAAACAAGCTAGGTACAATGGAAAATATCACAAAACTGTGCGGTGTATCGTTTATGCGTTGCTGTTTTAAAACATCCCCCCCCCTCCCTAAGCCACGTCGTGGCCGAGTGGTTAGACCACTGGCCTCACACCTATACGGCCCGGGTTCGGTCCCAAGCGACCGCATGTGGGATTTGTGGTGGACAAAGCGGTGCAGAGGCGGTTTTTCTCCGGGTTCTCCGGTTTTCCCCGCCATCGCATTCCACCGGGGCTTCCATCTCCATTCCATGTATCACTAGTGTCATCACCTGCGGTGCCATGGTAGTAAAAGCGGACGTTAAACACTATAAAAAGCACTCTCTCCTGAATGAAGTTTTGTCGAGAGTAAACAATGGTGATGCCCGAACAATTTAAAGCCTTGACGATTTTATATTTCCATATCTGATATCTTTATATACATGTAAAATCGTATTTCAAAGTACTAAAAAATATAAAGAGGAGAGATAAAATGTAGGCGAAAAGCGAATGTCTTATTATAGTCTTAAAAGGCAGTGTATATATTTCACTATTCGGTGATGTCTCATTCACAAGATGACACTGAATTAATAAACCGCTCGCAGCTGATACCCAAAGTTCGAGAGTACCTCCGGTCCATGCATGAAGTAAAATTTAAATTTAAAAAGTGAATAAGGAAGATGATTAATATAAATAATAAGACTTCGGTCCCAAAATGGAACCCTGAGGAATCCCAAAATCTACCGTTTTTAATTCCAATGTTTTAAATAAATAGCCAGATGTATACTGCCAAAATAAAACCTAGCAAACTGTACACTTTTATCTAATGCAGGGACAAGTTTTCTGAGAAATTTTTAGATCATAAAATTGAAATTGAGTTTTATTTATGTGCCCTCTTTAACTATTGCGGTTCTCAGTGTCCCATTTTATGTTGGGCGAATAATGTTGCTCATAGGCCTCTTTATCATACTTGAGGCTCTTTTACGTGCCGTAAATGTATAACCCGGGACCAACAGCTTTACTTCTCCTCCGAAGGAAGCCATGCTAAGGACAGGTGCATACCGTGCACAGTAAACGTTAAAAATAATTTAATGCTAGTTAATGGGAAAACAGTTGTTCTTCATTTTTATGAGTAAAACCCCTACGTGTACATAGGTCTGCGTGGCTCAGTTGGTTAGGCGCAAGCCATCTGATTCCAAGTTCGCGAGTTCAAATCCAAGCCTGACCAATGATTTGTAAGAGTACTTTACAGCGATAACTCCATGTCATAGATTTGCTGACTTTTAAAAGAACTTCTGCGGGATGAAACCCCGGCACACCGGTGATTCTGATATGATCCTAGTAGTTGGCAACGTCGTTAACAAATGTAATATTCCGCCTATGTGACCGTCCTTGCAACGTACGCTGTTCTTGAATCAGGGATTACTCGTGACTCATAACTGACTCTAGCGAGATAATGGTTTAGTTAGAACTTAAAAGCAGTCAGAAATTAAACTAGCGTTAATGATGTTTGCCAGGGATAGTGTGAATATTTTGGCCGTGCAGGTTTTTTTAGTGTACCATTTCGGGACTCGGCGATCTAAGCTAGCTGGGAGTTTGACGAGAAAAATGCCTGATGTACTCCATTCACATGGCTTTCTCTACCTGTTATGCGAACAAACTATTTTTACAAAACAGAATTCTTCTGTCTACATATTTCTAATCATGATAAACATTAGCAGAAATTGTCTTATTACTTAGTTCCTTATAAATAAAATGGAAATAAGGGATTACAGTAGATTAACTAGCAGTCATACCTTATAAAAGTTGTCGCTATGTGATTGTCATTGAAATTTGGTTCTCTTTCTATGGCCAGGAGCAATTGCGAATCACGTATTTACAGAGGACCACAGAATCAAATTTCAAGACACGCAGGTGTTGGCAAAGATAAGAGGATATTTTAATCTTCTCAGGAGAGAAGCTATTGAAATAGAATAGCATCCAAATAACATAAACAAAGACGCGGCTACCGGATCAGTAAGACTTGAAAACCGCTATTAGTAAACAAACAGCTGGCTGACCTTCACACGCTGGACACACGTGTACCTATCACCCCTCCTAAATGATGAGAATAAATAGTCTGCAGTCCTCTCCAGCATCGCATTTACCTCCTACAGTGACTGCCACTGAAGTGCTGACCGTAGAAGTGGGCGAAATGTTTGGTTCACATTTTAATCTACGGCCACGGCACAACAGCCGGATAATACCGTTTTTAAATATAACGACACCGGCCGTGAAAATAGCCTAATATATTCTATTACGTAACTCTAGATAGTTAAACGTAAGGTATGCAGTTTTGAGAAACTACGCAAGAAGAGAAGTATGCTGACATCAAGTTTAACATTTTTATGCCTTTGCAGAGATAAAAAGATCGTACCTAACTAACTTTGAATTCGCCGAAATATTCAATCAGCAACGGCTAAAAGAATTTACAACAGAGCCAGCCAGGCCCTTCACGGGAACAGACACGCTGCACAGAACACAATTCAGTAACATTTCCAAACACTTTTAACTATACATCTTTCTCTCGCAACTATCATGCCTGCAGCATTGTGGGACGAAATTGATTATATTACTTACAACTCTGCCGTAATGCACGCCTCTCGAGCGACCGAGAGACAAAAGAAGAAATTTGATCGTCTCAACATCGATCACGGAACTAAAGAACTTGATATCAATAAGGTGGTGATCAATTTGTCAAGCTATGAAATATCAAATGATGTCAAAAACCGTTTGGCCAAAGGACACAATTTTGCTGTAGTTCCTTAGAAAATCCCCACAGGCAATCATCACACAAGTCGAAAATGGTATTTCTAGCCTACCTGCTATACATGCTGAAGAGATCCGTTCAGAAGCATGCCGAATACTGAGGAAAGCAAAACCACCAAGAAGCAACCTTTCGCGGTTTGAAAGATAGGAACAAAAAAGCTACGGGAAAACAATGAAAGGGCTGTGCTCTCGACAGACAAAAGCAAAGCGGTTGTTTTGGATACCACCAACTACAAAAATACAATAAAATCACTTCTCGCACCTAAAACATACCAGATAGTGAATAGGGACCCGACAAGCAGTATTCAAAAGAAAACAATTGCATCGTTGTAAAGTACACCGTGGGATCCAGAAACGCTTAAGAAGTTACAACCAGCAGATAGCTTACCTCCCAGGCTATAGTGCTACCAAAAATCCACAAAAATGATGTTCCGTTGAGACCAATAGTTAGCGCCACTGGTGCACCAACATATAAATTAGCACGTTATCTGACGTCATTAATCAATCCACTAACTGGGCTGACAAATCATCACATCAAAAACTCCAAACAGTTTGTCGAAATTGTGGACATTATAATTAACGAATCTGATATATTGGTCAGCTTTGACGTGGATTGGCTTTTTAATAAAGTTCCACTAAAGGACACGTTGAAACTTTTACAGACACGCTTTGATCCAGAAATATTTGCACTGTTCGAACATGTCTTGATTTCAAGTTATTTCCAGTGGACAGGGACATTCTACACACAAAAGGAAGGTGTCGCCATGGGAAGCCCATTGAGTCCTGCCATCGCCAACTTTTATATGGAATGGTTTGAAGCTAAGGCATTGGAAACGGCAGAATATAAACCATCCATCTGGCTTCGATATGTTGACGACACTTGTTGTCTGGTAGCATGCATAACAAAGGCTTCGGGAATTTTTTTAACATCTCAATGGGAACCACAACAACATTAAATTTACGCTAGAAGTGGAAACAAATGGCAGCTTCCTTTCCTGGACGTTCTTGTTTATAGAAAACCTGGTGGTGTTCTTGGACATGAATTGTACAGGAAGCCCACTCACACGGATCGATATTTGAACGCAGCATCAAATCACCATCCCGCCCAAAAAACGGGTAATGATTAAAACGTTAGTAGACCGAGCCTCAACGACTAGACTCTGAATGATAACATCTGAAGGAGGTACTACAAAACAGTGGCTACCACGCCAAGGACATTAATCGTGCCATTAGACCTCGGCACGCTAATGTACCGGACATCAACGAACAACCCAAGGCGTTTCTACCATATGTGGAATACGTCACAGTGCGCATTGCTCGGTTACTAAAAAAGAAGGGCATCAAAACGGTATTTACGCCGACAAGCAAGATAGGCAATATGCTTCGTTCAGTAAAAGATCTGAAGGACCCACTAAGGACCACAGGGATCTACAAAATACAATGTGAGTGTGGCAAAGTATATGTTGGTATGACCAGAAGGACTATTAAAAAGCCTGTAACAGAACATCGTCATGTCCGCCTAATGTAGCCAGAACTTTTAGCAATTGCGGAGCACGTATTAACAGAGGGTCATAAACATGTAAATGGCGCGTTATTTATGGACGCTCTTTAACTACTGTGGTTCTCAGCGTCCTATTCTAAATTGGGCATGAAATACCGCATAATTTTGCTCAGAGGCTTCTCTATCAGGCTTGAGGCTCTTTTACGTGCCGTAAATCTACGACACGAGACAAACGGCTTTACTTCCCTTCCGACGGAAGCCATGCTAAGGATTTTTACACCCGAAAAAATCCATCGTTCTCCGCCGGGTCTGAACCCACGACCTTGGGTATATGAAGCTAGCATGGTAACCATTACACCACGGAGGGCGACACACACACACACACACACTCACACACACACACAGCAATAGTAACTCTCGTTCGGCACTTACTTACCCATTGGACACAGCTTCAAATTGAATTGAAAGCAACCCTTAATCAACGCATATAACCCATATATACTATTATTATTATCATATATGCTTTAGCAATTGCGGAGCACGTATTAACAGAGGGTCATAAACATGTAAATGGCGCGTTATTTATGGACGCTCTTTAACTACTGTGGTTCTCAGCGTCCTATTCTAAATTGGGCATGAAATACCGCTTAATTTTGCTCAGAGGCTTCTCTATCAGGCTTGAGGCTCTTTAACGTGCCGTAAATCTACGACACGAGACAAACGGCTTTACTTCCCTTCCGACGGAAGCCATGCTAAGGATTTTTACACCCGAAAAAATCCATCGTTCTCCGCCGGGTCTGAACCCACGACCTTGGGTATATGAAGCTAGCATTACACCACGGAGGGCGACACACACACACAGCAATAGTAACTCTCGTTCGGCACTTACTTACCCATTGGACACAGCTTCAAACTGAATTGAAAGCAACCCTTAATCAACGCATATAACCCATATATACTATTATTATTAACATATATGCTATTACTCCATGATTTGTTGCGATTGTGTACCTTGTTGTATTTGCTCGACATTGCTCTGTTTTTATAAATTTAAGGAAACGCAATCTCGTGGAGAAACACTAATCTTATGAAATGAAATAACACTTAGGTACCTATCTCGATAGAATGTTCATTACTTGTCAGATACCTCTTGCCTTTATATATCACACACTTTCCCGCCCTTTATGGTTTTCATTGTCAAAAGCTAGAAAAAGCAAACATAACTAATGTGGAAGTAGTGTGGAGTGCATTTTGTGTATAGAATTGGAGAGAAAGCCTCAGGAAGTAACCTCAGAATTAAAATCTATGTGGGAGATAATTCGTGTTCTGCAAAATGAGAAGTTACCCGATGCGGGATACCATGTGCATAAAGCGCCCGACGAGTGGACTGAAGTAGTGAAAGGTAATCGTCCAACCACAGGAAAGGCTCAAAATCCCATTGCAACATGCAATAGATTTGGGAGTCTAATAGAGGAAAATAAAGTTGATAAAACAGATAAGGTAATTAGTATGCAAACCAATGGAAATGAAATGGGCGACAACCAAAGGAGGCAGAACAATAAAAAGAATAAGAAGCAGAGGTACAATATCATTGTGATAGGGGACAGCCATTCAAGAGGTTCGGCAGCTGAGTTAACATAATGGCAGAGGATGCTGAAGTTTGCGGTTACGTTAGACCCGGATGGGCCTAGAACAAATAACTACAACAGCAAATAAAGACATTCAAGAAATGAACAAGAATGATGTGATAATCGATGGGGTGGTACTAACGACATTGCAAGGAACAATTCCAAGGTAGGTTTGAAGTACATTACCAACATTGCAGAACAAATTAACAACACAAATGTGATCGTAATGGCCGCACCGAAACGTTTTGATTTACTAGAATATTCGTGTGTAAATAAGGAGTTCCAGGTTTTTAATAGAGAATTAAGAAACGAATGAGGAATTACAGCCATGTAAAGGTAATGGACATAATGTTGGAAAGAAGTGATTTCACAAGACATGGGTTGCACATTAACTATATGGGAAAAGCAAAGATTAACAAGGAAATCGCAACATTGGCTCGTGAAATGATAAGTGCAGATGTTAATCGGCAAGCACCAATAACAGTAAGCTGGAAAGAAGAAAACCAGGAAGGAATTGGAAAAGAAGAAACAACAAGATAGTTGTAGAGGGCAGGATGAGGGATCTGCAAGCTCCAGGATCTGAAGAAAAAAACCGAGAGAAGAGAAATCGTAAACCACCAATGAGAGACCAGCCTTTTTTATGGACATAGTTCATCAAGGTAGGAATTATTCAAAAGCAGGAGGATTATACATATTTCATCAAAATGTTCAAAGTTTAAATAATAAGTTACTAGAACTTAAAGAATTGCTCAATGAGGATCTCGCTTATGTTGATATATTGTGTATCACTGAACATTGGTTGTTAGATACACAAATACCACTATGTTGCATCAATCAATTTAAATTAGTAAGCGCATATTCTAGGGTACGATACCAGTGTGGGGGATCAAGCATCTTTGTGCGATCGCATATACAAACAAAAAGTGTTAATGCATTTAACTCCTTAAGAGAGGACAACAATTTAGAATTGTCAATAACAGAAATACAAAATAAAAAATGTAATAATTGCATATATTTATGGATCCCCAGATGGAGATTTTGATTTACTTTTGGGAAAACAGGAGAGGGTAATGGAATTCTATGCAATGAAAAAGAAAGAACTTGTGTTATGTTTCGGACTGGAATATCGATTTTTTGGTAAATAATGAGAAATTGGTTAGATTACAAAATCTGTTAAGTCTATATGGGTTTATAAATATAGTGACTGTGTCCACCAGAATTACTGAGAAAATCATCTTTATTAGATGTAATAATATAAAATCTACAGAACAGGACCAAGCAAAAATTATTGACACAGGTTTCTCAGATCATTGTGCACAATTATTAGAACTTAAGATTCAAAAACAGAATCAAATTAGAAACCTTAGAATTTTGAGAAGAGAATTTAGAGAGAAGGATATAATTAATTTTAATAATCTACTGAAAACTGAAAAATAAGAAGGTGTATACCAGGGAAATGATATAGATGGCAGGTTTAATTCATTTCAAAATATCTTTTTGTTTTGGTTTAATATAGCCTTTCCATTAAGAAGTAAGAATCTCAGACAGTATAATAAAAAAGGTTACGCAACTCAAGGAATAACTATATCTAGTAGGAAGCTGAGACAATTAAATGCTCTTCAAAAACAAGGTTTAGTCAAACAAGATTATGTGAACAAATATACAAAGATATATAGACAGGTTAGAAGTCAGGCAAAGAAAATAAAAAATGACAAGTTTATAGTAAGGTCAAATAATAAAGTTAGAGCCGCTTGGCAAATAGTAAACAAAGAAATTGAGAAAAGTACTGACAAGGAGGTAATACAGGAAATAAAGAGCACAAAAGAGAACGTAACAAAACCTCAATTAATTGTAGACTGATTCAATTTGTATTTTTCAGAAATAGCCAGCAAATTAGCTGAAGCTAATACATATCACACAAACTATGGGAATGTAACTGATAATATACGAGTAAATAGTACTATGTTTTTAGAAACAATTACAGAATTAGAAATAATAAAAGTAGTAGAACATATGAAAAATAAACAGCTATCGGGAATGGATGACATACCAGACTGGATAATTAAGCAATGTATTAATAACATAAAGTGTCCATTAGCAAATATATACAATTTATCAATTGAAGCAGGGAAATTTCCTCAGAAGCTAAAAATTGCTAAAGTAAGGCCTTTGTTCAAGAAAGAGGATAAATTAGAAATGGAGAATTACAAACCCATATCCTTATTATCAATATTTGCTAAGAGGTTAATATGCAGGCGTATGATCTCTTTTTGTCCAAATATAATATTCTTTCAGATGCACAGTTCGGCTTTAGAAAAAAAAAAAAAACAGGTCAACAGAATCAGCAATTTTCCAATTATTAGATATAGTAGAAGAGTCGGTCGACAGAAAACTTCCAAGTATTGGTGTTTTCTTAGATCTATCCAAAGCTTATGATGTTTTGGACCACAATATATGATCGAAATTAGAAAAATACGGCTTTCGTGAAAAAATAAATGACTTATTAAAATCATATTTAACAAATAGAAAACAAATTGTAGAATTGGAATTCTTGAAAGGTAATAAAATAAGCAGATATATGTCAAAAGAACAGGGAAATTAATATAGGCGTGCCACAAGGCTCTACTCTTGGTCCGTTATTATTTTTAATTTTTATAAATGACATGCCATCATCTGTCAAACAAGCGGACATAATTATTTTCACTGATGATACCAATGTGCTGATAAAGGGTAACCATCAAGATAGTTTACAAAAAATAGTAAATCAGGTAATGGCAGAATTATACTATAGTTAACAAACTAGTAATAAATGAAAGCAGAACTACTGCGACATCCTTCCACACATACCAAAATAAAGCACATCTTGAACCCCAAACTTATTATAACAATCTCAACATTAAATATAGGAAAGATGCACAATTTCTGGGAATCGTATTAAATGGGAACCTAAAGTGGAAGAACCATATTGAAAAGTTAGCGTCTAAATTGAGCTCAGCTTGCTACTTACTAAGATCTATTAAAATAAAGTAAACTTAAATATCCAAAGGAATGTTTACTATGCAACTTTTCACAGCCTAATGCCTCTGGCATAATTTTCTGGGGAACATGTTATGAGAGTGAACAAATATTTAAAATACAGAAAAGGGCAATTAGAATAATAAGTGGCAAGGATAGTCGGTGCTCATGTGGAGCTCTTTTCAAAAACAAAAAATATTGCCTCTTACTTGCATGTTGATATTGGAGACATTAACTTATATTAAAAAAAAATGTACAATCAGCTTGAAATAATTCAAAACCTCCATCAATATAGCACTCGACAAAAGGACGCACTACATGTTCAGTTCTGTAGAACTAACATAACTAAAAATAATGTAAAGAATTTGGGTATTAGACTATTTAACATATTGACTCAGAATATCAAAGTAATTACTAAAATCCACCATTTTAAAAAACGTTTAAAATCGTTCCTACTACTACATACATTTTATTCCATAGATGAGTATGTATCATATTACACAAATACTATGAGTTAATAAATCTGTGTTATAGTGTGTTTTCAACATATAACGTGACTTACTAGCTCTTAACAACTTAATGATGTGTAATTGAAATTTGTTTATTGTCTTATCATTTAACTACAGTACTACTGTACACATGTATAAAGTTAGTGGAATATTTATACCATTGACATGTCCGAACAACAATGTAAATTGTTCTAAAAGGATTAATAAACAAACAAAAACCACCTATTTCACTCTCTACGCAACTGATACAATTAGTACAGGCCGCTGCGCTATGAGCCTTCAATTATTTTGCCGAGTTTCCTATATTGGTAACTGTGATATTGGTACAGAATGGTACATGGTTTTCTATGCCGTAGCGGGTTTTCTAATCAACAGTTGGTGTATGACACATAGACCTTTGTAGTAAAAGTAGATAAGACTGTTCGGGAATGCACAGCACAAAAAAAAAATTAAAATGAGAAAGGAAGATTGATTGCTTTGGTGAGGAATTGAATGTGTAACCGTAGAAAATATAATCGGTTATTAACCTGATAAGATCGCAATTGAAAGATAACTGGAAATAACTGGTCATGGTGCCAACCTAAGGGTATCAGCGCAATCCACGAAAATAGCGTCATTTTAAACCGTTTTACACATTACCATTTAACCTCACGCAATCCCTGAAATTAGATCACTAAGGCTTGATTCTTCTTTTTCCGCGGTGTTTTGACTCAGATGTGGGTTCTTATGAACAGTGCACCACGAGGCACAAACTTCCTGTTGCCAAACAAAGTGTGAACTAATTATGGAAGGTAGATTTGGAGCAAAGCCCAAAATGATATTACAGCTTGTAAACAAATGTAAAACAAACAATTTCCCTGATGATGGCGACAGAGTATGCCGTTGAAAGCTTGGAAATTAATCCAATACTTACCTAGCTAACATCCCGAGAAGAATTCATTAGTTGAAATACGGCTTCCTGAGAACTTAAAAGGGTTAAATATTACTTCAAAGTGACAGCGTTCAACTTCAGATTCTAAGGTGACTTTAAACATAACAAATGTTTGTTTGGTTAAATCTTATGTATATTTACAGATTGTCAGAAACTTGTTAATTCTTTCGAACATGTGACGCGAGAAGGCGAGAAAATGTGTGAAGGCCCGACAATGCGCATGCGCAAGCAGACTGGAAGTGAAAGACAACGTTTTGCATTTGAAAGAATAACCGGTTTTCACAAGTCATTTTTTACCCCAAGTTACAGTCATAACGCAAGTTATCAACAAAGTTTAATATCAGTGTAAAACAGTATAGCAACATAACCACAATCTCATTAAACTTTAAAGAGTTACATGGTGTATGAAACTATTCATCATCTACTATCATGCTTTAGACATTACTGATCTGTTCCTGTCTTGGATATAGTTGCTCGGTCTATCATTTAGCTGGAGGTCCTTAATTATTCGGACCCTATTAGTAAAATAAGTTTAATATGAGAGCGTACCAACCCTCTATGCTAGGAGGGAGTTTTTAGTGAGGGTTTTCTTTTCCTTAGATAAACTGTCTTTGCTATGGTTCAAGGACTTATACAAGTATACCCTTATACCTATCCCTATGCAGTTACTGTGTGTCATCCCCTACAGTAAGGTTTGGGTTGTTCCTTCCATTCTGGTCACAAATTGTTTCTGTGTCATATACATAACTACTGCATATATTACAGATGTGGCATTAATTCATTAATTCTAGACACTTTTTGTGTGTGTTTGTTTTTGTTTGTCTGTTAAATTAGCGTTCACATTTGAAAATTGCATCTAACTCTCAATTATAATAATTTTTATCTAATAAATTAACATGTTACCATAACACAGTATCGAACCTGTTACCATAAACTGGAGTTAATTGGCCATTAATGGGTTACTTTGACCCAACTATGGAAAATACATTATTTTTATAAATATACACACTTATTTTATTTTGTATCCAATATAAAATTAGATTTATTGTTTTTTACATAGAGGAGCTCAACATTTGAAGAAATCTATTAATTTTGGGATTATGACAATTCAATGCCAATCTTAAAAACAGCAGATTTCACCAGTTTTGGGCCCTTCTATTGTATTGCATATTGGATGCAAAAAAAAAAAAAAAAAAAAAAAAAAAAACATAATTTCCAAACATACTTTTCATATTATTGTGCATCTAATATGAAATAGGTATGATACATTATTAGTCATATTTTATGGGGGCTTTAAATTGGGAAAATGCTGTATACATTTTTAAGTTTATGGTGTTGCTCATGGTATTCAAATGTCATAATCCTAAAATTACTAGATTTCCCAAATTTGAGCTTATATAAGAGCAATAATTTAGATTTTCACGTTGAATACAACATAAAATAAAATGTTATATGTGTATATTTATAAAACAAGACATTTTACAAAGTTGGGTCAAATTAAACCATTAAGGCCCAAATTAGCTCCAGTTTATGGTAAAAGGTTCAATACTGTGCTATGATAACACTTCCTGGCTATAATTTATTAAATAAGAATGTTTCTGAATGACATATGTAATATTCAAATTTGAAAGTTTATTTTAAAAAAAAAGTGTCCATAATTAATGTCACTACTGTAGTATGTATAATAGATATACCTAGACAAACATTTGTTAAGTATAAGCTATAATTATAAATACACTACAATGGCAGCATGCCAGCCCAGTGGTTAGAGTACAGAGACCAGGAGACCTGCAGTTTAAATCTTGGCTATGGTATTGAATTTTTCAGTATGGCTCTACCTTTCCAGAGAAGGTATCGTATTTCACCCAAAAATTTGATGTTGAGATTTCAGCGAAAATGTGTATTGAGGTCCCCTGAATAAATAATTTTTTGTTTTTTTTTGTTTGAAAAAGGTCTGTATAGGAACAACATAACTCAAAAACAATAAGTGGGTTAAATACCAAACTTGTGAATTAAGTTCAGCATCTCCTAAAGACGTGATTGATGATTTTCTAGAAAATCCTGTTCACCCAAAACTACTGTTTACATGGAAAAAGTTTTGAAAATTTTGATTTTCTCAAAAATGTATCTAGTAACTTTTATATACTTATATTAAGGATACTTACATAACAAATATAATTTATATTCTGAATTTTCCAGGAATGGCCATTGAGGACCTCTTCTTGCAGGATAACTTATGTGTAACTGATAAACTGTAAGAGAGAGGCAAAAATATACAAAAAATAATAATTACACAATTTGTGATATACTTATTATTATCATCATCATCGCCGTCGTCATCCTCCTCCTCCTCCTCTTCGTTATCATCACCATCATTATTTGTGGGATGATCCATTTTTGAGATATTCATGGTTGGTTTCAATTTTAAAATACTTAAACTTTTCTCAAACAGAAATTTGACATTCCTGTTTATTTTGTCTTACTCCTGCCCATACAAATAGAACACAATTTCATTCACTTAGCAACCAGCATTTAAAAGATTTGACTGTCACTTTAGCCTAGTGCACTTCCTTATTTCTCTTCTACTTCAAGGAAGGAAGTAATAAGGCCATATTTGCGAATGTTTATCTTGATTAGCTTGAAGTAGATAAAAGAATAATTTTTTGTAAGAGTAGTTTGTTTCAGCAAAAGTCACATGAAAGGAATGCGTTAGATATTTTAATTAAAAACAAATGTTTTAATAATTATTGAAAAATAACCAATAGCATGTTTCACATATTTAGGAAACAAAATATAGGCATGTGTTTGCATGATGTCTTGAAATTGTAAATTCCAGGCACAGTTGAAATGAAATATCAATAATATTCTAATCTAACTTAAAAATTTAATATTACATTCACATGATTTTCTCTACCCTCTTATTCATCAATAGGTATACAAAATATTTGAAAATTTATTTTTATAGATACTTAATTTTAATAAAGATATCCTTTGTAGACATAGCTACAGTACATTTCATAATAGATACAAACGGAACAGCATTAATAAAATGTCTTAAGGACTAGGTCTAGGGGTAACATGCATACCTCTAGTTCCTAAGGTTAGGGTATCAAACGCAGCAGGGCAATAGATTTTTTCGGGCATAAAAATGCTTTGTATAGCTTCCTTTGGAAGAGAAGTAATGCCAGTGGTCCCATGTCCTAAATAAAAGAACCTCAAGCCTGATAAAGAGGCATTGAGCTAAACATGCCCAGTATAGAATGGGATGAAGAGAACTTCAGCAGTTAAAGAGCATTCATAAATAGCATTCAATTTCATTTCATTTTTTCTTGAGAACTGGACATTAAATTTTGGACTTAAAATGTCATACTCTTTCCATAAAATTGTGAGAAACAACTAAAAGTTGACTAGAGTTTAAAAGAAAGAATGATGAAGTATTGAGCAGTTCAAGCCGTTAATAACAGATTTTCAGAAATGGCATGTCATAGATATTGTACATGCATTAATGGGATCTAAATTTATATCCTATAGCAAGATTTTGTCATCTCTAATGCTTTACCAGTTTAAGCAAATTATAATGAAGAGGACTTCATAGGCTATTCCCAGAACATTTAAGATACACATTTCGTTTGTCATAAAAATGTTCTAAATATATGGTGTTTTTATCAAAATTGTTATACCTACCTATTTTCAAGAAAATCAAACATTTTGATCCATCTAACAGAAGAGGTCAAGAAATCGAAATTTCTCCAGACATCTTAAAACAAATGTCACAGGAAATAATAAATTTACAATATCCTTCCCCTGAATGGTTACATATTTTTACAGATGGTTCCAGTCAACCAAATGATGGAAGCACTGGTGCTGGAGCAACATGCCCACTCTTCTCATTTTATCAAAAATTAGATATGTATTCAACAAATTCTGATGGCAAAATCATGGCAATTTTCTTAAGTCTACAAAGTCTCTTTTATCATATAAAAAAAATTGAAAAAACTGTAATCCTATCTGATTCATAAGCAGTCATTATCGCTATAACACAAGATACAACACCCAAAAGCATTAATATTCTAGGATGTCATAAAAGAATACAACAATTAACCCAATTACATAAAAGAGTGGTAATCGAATGGATTCCAGCCCATTGTGGAATAATAGGCTATGAAAAAAAATCTTTAAAAATCGCTGCAAATGGTATAAATGAGCAGTTTGGAATCCAGGAATATCGCATAAATTTTTCACTTCGTGAAACTGTTACTTTTCAACATAATCACCGAAAAGATTGAGGCATTTATCGTGCCTGTGCAGAAGCTTTGCAATGCCCACTTCAAAAAATGTTGCTGTCAATGATGCAGCCCGGATCCACTATCTATGCAGCCATTTGTTGTGGAACTTTACAACATTTAAATGACTGATTTTTTGGCCAAAAAGGGAAGTAAAATTATCACCGAATCAACACCTGGTTTAATCCCATTTTGCTCTATTAATAGAATAATATCAAATAAGTAGAAAAACAAAATCAATGAAGAATACACAAACAAAACATCTGGAAAACAATGGAAAAATTTACAAGATTACAATATTTCTACATTACCAAGAAAATCTGCAGTAGCAACCTTCAGACTACTAACAGGACATGACTGTTTACAAAAATACATATACAGATTTGGCATAGCAGACACTTCTATATGTCTTTTCTGAAGAAATGGATCTTGATCATCTTCTACATTCTCCAACTTTTACAGAAGATTACAACTTCCCAGCTAAATATTGGAGTGCAAGAAAACGAATGGTTTCATTATCAAGCGTTTAACATTAGATACCAACCAACATTTTGAAAAATCTTCCATGTAAAGGGTGTTGGGGTGGAAATCTTCTTGTTACATTTTTAAAAATACTGAATCTAAAACTGCTTTTTTGTTCTTTTTTCTTCAAATTAATTCTGGTGTCTTAAAGTATTATTTCTGGTGAAACTGCCTCAGGATTTCAAAAACATGTGCACTACAATGAAGATGACCTGCTTTTGTCGCTAACTTGGAAAAACACAGGGTTAGTATATCACCATTGAAGGTGTACATTCACACATATATTGTACATATCACCATTTGAAGGTGTACATCAAGAAAAAGGGGAATTTATGGATTCATTTCTGTATCTGCACATATACCACAGGTATGTTCTGTACTAGTGAATTCTGAAAGGAATGTTAACAAATGTATGTTTAGAGATTAAACTGAAGACAGGTGCTGTTATACACTATTAAATTATGTCAAATAATACACTAATGAAGCACTGTATAAGTTTTTTTTCTTATACTGCATGGCCCTCTCAGAACAAAATAGGTCTCGGTGAATTTTGATTCAGATATTGCTTATTATGCAGCATCCTTAATGACATAAAATTGTATTACTTATACCTTATCTCACATATGTAACCCAAAGCACTTCTATCCAAATTAAAAATGGTCATCTTTGCGGTATAGAGCAGATTTATCCTTCTGCCGAAATAAAACAACTGACGAAAACCTTACGTGGAGTGAGAGGCAAATAATTGTGCATTATTTTGGGATACTTAAAAATTGAAAGAAACCCTGAATCAACATAGTGCTATTGTAAAATGTACTTTTTAATCAGTTTAGATTAAAGAATATCCTGTAAATAATGGATATCAATATAAAAATTCAGCTATAATAGCAAAAACAGTCCATATTGACACACAATGGGAATGGGCTACAATATAATGTCACGAAGAATAATATCAATGGCTGAATAAGCTTTTTTTAGTCAGCTTACCCTCCCCGTATTTAGGACTGACACCTACCCAAAACTAGGGGTCAGAAGCTTTTGTCAGGGAGCCAATGGCATGAAACCACAGAATGGAGAACCTGAAATGTGTGATCAGCCCATAGCCAGGCATGAGCATTAGGAAGGGTGATGGAGAAATTGGTGAAATGACTGGCAGGGGAAACTGGAGGACCCAGAGAAAGCCTGCCCAGACACTGCTTTGTCCACCACAAATCCCACATGCAGGCTCTTGGGATAGAATCCGGGCCGAGGTGGGAGGCAAATGGTTTAACCACTCAGTAATCAAAATAATAATTCTGCATTTTTTGTATTATTTGAGTGCCAAGTTCAATACAAAAGTGACAAACTTTTGTGGCATCACAACTAATTCTGTAGTGCATAGAAGACAGCATCTTATTAAATTCATTACCAATCCTTATGCTAAATGATAAGACTTGGTTTTTAATGTACCTAAATGCAAATATTTTGAAACTACATATTTATATGCTTTTCTGACAATTTTGCTTTAAGGACAATGTGAGATTGATTACATTTTTCTTTTTCTTCAGGCTTTGTAACATTCTGAGAAAACCAGTTATGCAAGTGGATGACTGACAGAAGAATGTGGCAATGAAGAACTTAATTGAAATTCAGTCCAGAATGACATCTTTCTTCAGAAACTCATTTAAAGAATAAAACATTATATTTTAGTTGGAGTAATGAAGTATAAGAACTATTTTAATCCAGAGCTAAGATGGATACTAAATCAGAAATCAAACATTATTTACTGAAAAGAACATCAACTGAGCCACATTTAGAATCAGAAGGGACAATTGGTTCAGGTGCTGATTTAAAAAGTGAATCTGCTCCTTTTCCTTCAATTTTTAAAATGGAGACAAACACACATGAGGTTGATTATGAAGTATATACTGGTTCCAACATGCATAAGATTGGTTATAAAATAGACTCCGTCAGACATGAGGTTGATCATGAAGTAGACACTGACTTTGATATATTTGATCATGAAGTAGAAACTGCCACCAAGATCAAAGAAGAGTCTAGAGGCTTGGAAAGAACATTAACTGAACAACAGTCTGAATCAGAGAATACATTTGGTGCAGAAGTTCAAGTAAAGAGAAAATTAGGTTCTTCTTTCTCACCTTTTATAGTGGAACATGACTCTGACATACATAGGAATGGTCATAACAAAAATATCAGAGTTGGGATCAAGGGAGAACCAGGATTTTTGGAAATAGCAACTGAAGTATCTGGATCAGATGACATCAATCCTAAAGATATGTCATCACTCTTTGATACTGAGGTAAGAATTAACATGTTTATGATTATGACCCTATTATCAATATGTGTTTTTAGTTACATGTATATATTCATGAACATTTTAATTAGTATGTTTTACATAAGGATGAACATAATCAGAATACAAGAGGATACAGTAAATTATTAATGTCATATAAACTGAGTAAGTGTTGAGTAATCACCCTTATACAGATCATCAGGTTAAGTGGCCATGGTTTTAATGATACCTGGGTCACAGTTGAGGGCTGCTTCCCTTCCAACACTTTCCCTGCTTACAGTATGAACGTACAAAGTCAACTAGAACCATTATTATTTCACAAATTACAATACTGAATGTCCCTTACATTGCTTACCTCTTCAAAAAAGATATTGGAAATGTTCTTGTGCTTGAAGATAAGCATTGCAGCATCTTAACAGATTGCTAAAAATGTTTCAGTTATTCTTGGATATATTGATTATTTCTTCCTGTAAATTATTTTGTAGTTCTTGTAATGTTCGGGGATTAGATGTATTCAGTTTGTCTTTCAAACTGCCCCATAAATAAATATCGAAATATCGCACGGTGTGAAATTTGTTGACTTTGAGAGAGATTTTATTGACAAACATTCTAATGGTGTACTGATATCATCAATCTTTTGCACTGTTAAAATGTGACATTTTTTATCTCTCTTCCCCCCCCCAATCTATCGCTGATTGTACTTTCAAATGTCTTGACTATTTTATGAACTGTACTGTTAGGGAGATCAATATCAGGAAAACATTCCCAGAATGTTTTACTACACAGATGGAGATTCATATTCATATTTTATAAAGTTGCAACAAATGAAAACTCTTTGTTTTATAGTATATTGGACCATGACTACACTAACACAACTGAACACCACCAAAGAATGTTCTCTACTGCCTTTGTTTATCATGTATATGGCAAGAGTCAGGTCACATCTTTTGTGACACAATAGTGGGAACTGCAATCTCAGCAGGTGAATGATGTGTGCTTGATACCCAAGTGCTAATAAAAGTGTGGCCACTTAATCTGATGACACTGTATTAACCTGAAATTTTACAAATAATTACCAACTTGGCTGAAAAATAGTTTGAATTTTAAAAACAATCTTGTGAAGTTTTAATTGAAAACATATTTTATAGTATTATAGATCTGTTGTAATATATGTGTTTGTTCTGTCTGACAAAGTTTATTAAAATTGTATTTTATCAACAGTTAATAAAAGATGTAACATCCATCAACTGTCCTGTCTGAGCTATATATCCATCCTACCTGCCTATCTGCTGCCCTGTCTACTTACCTATCTAGCCACCAACCCACCTACCTACCCATCCACACTCATTTTACCACATCACATAGAAAATGAAAAATCCCTTCTAGCTTTATATACATAATGTACCCTTCTGCATTTTCTCTTCTCAAACCCCTCAAAACAATTCTTCTGGTCACATCCATTCAAGTCCTTCTCTCCAAAGTTTATCATAATAATCCACATATTTCAAATCCCATGCTTATCTATATCTTCAGTTCTTTGTCTGACCTCTTCCAAAACCATCATTCTACTTGGATCTCCATCCCAATTTTTTGTAAAATTTCCCATACCTCACCTATGCAGCTATTCCTCTCATACACGCTTTTGAATATATTCTAATTTCAAACTCCTATGCCAATATATTAAAATTCTCTTCATCGTAAAGACCCTCCTCTCGTCCCATTCTAACTCAGATAGTGTCATTCCCTTTTGCATCACCAACAATGAATCAAACTATTGAGCCCAAGATTCAGCTCCAGTTATTAAGCAAGTGATAATTACCATCACTATCCATAACTTCACTTTCATACTTAACTATTTCCTTCCTCTTTATCTTCCAATTCTTGCCTAATAAACTTCCACATTGTCTTCCATCTTTGAAATACTGCACAATCTCTACTGCTGCTCTTGTTAGACTCTTTCTAATCTTGTTGTTATGAAATAATATACATTATATTTTCTTCATGTAACCTTCTCATTCCTGTAACATGAAGCTAAATTTCTACGTGTAGATATTGCAAAAGTAACTAATACTCTATAATGAAAACACATAGATTGTGTATTCTATGGTAAATATTTTACTGATCTACCCTGCATGTATGAAACAGTTTCCATAAATCCTGTGATTGCTAAAGTTTCAAATTTATTATATAGGAGTAGCAATTTATAGTGATCGTCAATAACTAATAGAAGATCTAAGACGAACAAGTTTTTATAATGATTTTACAAGGACAGGTATAGAGTAGAACTCTATAAAACCAAATTTATTGGTGCTGGGGTCTGCTGGGATTTGGAAATATTTGGATTATCCAACAAAAAATAATAAAGCATTGCATACACTATCATATAATCAAAATATAAGACAGTAATGACATTTTATGTAACAAATACATTTTGTCTGTGTAGAAAAAGTCTACAGTACTGTACAAAATTACTTATAGTATAGAATTAGTCGTTTCCATTTTATAACCAATTCTGTTTCAGCTATTGTAGGTATACATACAAGAATTGCCTACTAAATGACATTTGATTCTCTTATTCTAAATACTATCTTAAAAATAAATTTTACTGCAGTACTATATTAAGTCCTGTACTGTAGTGCAGTGGACTGGAGCATAGCACTCTAGTTTGTGGCTGCAGAATGTGCCAGGGTTTGATCCCAACCATGGCAGTGCAGAATTAAGTTCTGTGATAGGACTGGTGCACACTCAACTTTGTGAGAAAAGTGAGGAGCTGTCATAGGTAGTAACCCTTGTCATGGAGCCAACATTCCAGTTGGGGGATGCCAGATGCTGGCCAGATATCCTCCCTGTACTGTTTGGATGATCATCTGCCTCTGCCATGCCTACATGAACATGAGACCAGCAAACCGGTTGGTAGCTCAAGGGCTCTAGCAGTCAGGCACCTTTTTTTCCTTCTTCTTCTTCTTCTTCTTCTGCTCCTCCTCATCATCATTATTATTATTATTATTATTGTTGCTGCGATTAAATCCTTTCTTTACGTTAAGGAGAAATTCTAATTTTTCCTTCTATCGTACATCCTGTATGGATTGTCCAAAATTTGGATTTGGTTTTATGGATTTTACATTGTTTGGAATTGGATAAAACAAGAAAATAAGTACTTTTCTATGAGTAAGAGACAGAAACTTGCAGTATATCTTATTGTTGCAGGATCAATTAACAGATGGAGATCATAACTTAATATTGCCAGAACCAACAAGGTAAGACTGCTAGATTGTATACACTACATTATACTGTGCTTTGATTCACCTTCTGTTTAGTGGCTAAGCTTTAGCTTAAACTTTTCTGGCAGTGACTCAGTAATTTCAAGCATAAAATAACATACAACATTTTAGAGATTAATCTTATTATTTTCAAGCTCTATATGTATACAGTAAACATTTGTTTATATGCTTTTCAGAGGCTTTAGAAAAAAAAGTTTGAAAAATGCATAAGTGAAAGTGTGCATTAGGTGAGGAAAAAGGAGTGGTTGTAGAAGAAATAAGTCATACATACTTTGTAACGGAGGAAAAAAAAAACAATATTGCACTTATAAGAAATCCAATAAATTCTAAATTCTGTGCGATGACTATTATGAAGACCATTGTATGCTAAATGAACTATCAATATCAGAACAGTGTCTTTGCTGGATGTCAGCCACTAATGTTAAATAGGTGCATGTCCTCTAAATGGGGAATAAAAGTAAAAACCTGGCTATGGCTTGCCAAATATGTTCAGATTTTCTGAAAAAAAAACACAGAAATGAAAAGTAATGATGCCATAAAATAAAACAATTAGATCAAACAAATAATATTTAAAACTAAACATCTCTTGTTGTGACAGAAAATTATGTGGAAATAATCAGCAATCTGCCATTAACATTTTCTTTGCTTTCATTGGCTGGAGCGATTAGCTCATTGGTGCAGCATGAAAAACATTGGGTATTTGTTTCAAAAAAATGCAATATGGAATCTGTTGATTCCAAAAATCAAAGGTAAAGCATCATGCCAACCTAATAGCAGTTTCTAGGTTTAAAGTACAGCCTATTTCAAAGTTTTTAGTAGCAAGATTTTCAGCAAGCAAGATAGAGGTGATGTTGAATGCATCTAAACCATTCTCACATATGACCAAGAATTCTAAGTGAGATTTCAATTAAGTAAATAGTCAGCAATGATGACATAAGAAATTATTGATACAATTAAACATAAAACTCAATGGTAAGCAAAATTTAACTTTAAATCTATACTTCATACTTTCACTTAATACATTATTGTACTCATACCATTGCATCTAATATATTATAACTTATTTCATTAACAAACCCTCTTGTCAGAAACAATGCTTTTCTGATGCTTTTACTTTCGCTAGACATATCTACAAGGTACATAGTAGGCAGAGAAGGTATTGTATTTCACCCAAAAATTCAATAACAAGATTTCACCAGGAATACATGTGTTGAGGAGCCTTGAATCCAAAAAAACATTTTTAGAAAAAGGTCAGTGTGTGTGCATGTATAACACAGCTCGAAAAAGAAGAGTGGGTTTGGTATTTAAGTTAAGTATTTTCCAAGGATGTTATGCAATGATTTTCAAAAAAATCCCCTCACCCCAAACTACACTTTATATGGAAAATTTTTCAAACATGTTTTTCTCTAAACTGGCTCTAATGGTTTTGATTAAAATCTGTATACTAAAGATATTTATATGATAAATAAAATGTGTATCTTGAATTTACTGGAAATAGCCTCTGAAGTCCTCTCCATTGTTAATGTCTTTTTACATAAATGGTAAATCGTGATAGACAAAAACTTAATACAAAAAAAATGTAGATCTTGTCAAAACATATAACTCATGTCTTATACATTTTTATCCTGGTACTATTTCCAAGATATTCCTTGTTATTGGTTTCAGTTTTAAAATAAGTACATCAACTTTTCTCAAACAGAAAGTTGTCCATGTTTTTGTTTTATTCCTGGCCATGCAGAGAAGTGAATTTGAATCAGAACCGCACAGGCTGCAGCTCTTAAAAGATTTGCCTCACTTTATTTCCCTTCCACTTACAAGGAACTAGGTAATAAGAGCATTCTGCTAATGTTTATTGCGATCAGCATGAATTAGAAGGAAGAATAATCTTTTGTAAGAAATTTGTTTGCAGAGAGGTAGAAAATTCTTGTGATTGGAATACATCAGATTTTTACTTTCTCTAGCCCCATATGTACAATGTACATAGGGATAGAGAAGGTATTGTAATGCACCCAAAAATTTGATACCGAGATTTCACCGGAAATATATGTTTTGGGGCCCCCTGAGTCCGAAAAAAACATTTTTAAAAAAAGGTCTGTGTGTGTATGTGTATGTAAGTGTCTGTCTGTGTGTGTGTGTGTGTCTGTGGACCCAAAATGAAAGACCGTTAAATACCAAACTTGGTATTTAGGTTTAGTATCTTCCAAGGATGCGACACGAAGATTTTCAAAAAAATCCCCCTACTAAAAACTACCCTTTATATGGAACAAATTTCGAAAATTTTTATTTTCTTAAAAATGGCTCTAACGATTTTGATTAAAATCCCGTATATTAAAGCTATAAAATAAAATTTATATCTCAAATTTTTGGGAAATAGCCTCTTAAAACCTCTTTATTCTGGATGAATTTTGCTTAACTGCTAAACCGTAAGAGATAGAAAAAAACTCACTACACAAAAAATGTACATCAAGACAAAACACACAATTTATATCCTTTACGTTTTTGTTGTGGAGGTAACTGTTTCTGAGATATTCCTTGTAATTGGTTTATATTGTGAAGTACTTAAACTTTTCTCAGACAGGAAGTGTCTGCTTTTCTTTTGTTCTACTCCTGGCCAAGCAAAGAAATGTTTTGCAATGACAATCGCATAACGATAGCTTTTAAAACATTTGATAATCATTTTAGCATAGCGCATTCTCTTCTACTTATTAGGAACTAAGTAATAACATTCTGCTAATATTTATCTCGATTAGCATTGTGTACAAAGAAGAATAATCTTTTGTAGGTTTGTAGAGCAGCTAGAGAAAGTCATGTGAGTGTAACACATCAAATTTTTTAAATAGGTATCTCAAAATTTAGTATGCATATCTGAGGTATGCAGAGCACACACCATTTTAATGCATTCTTTGTGTTTGCAATTTTTCTCCATGTTTTGGTGACTTTTCCATAATTTTAAGTGTATGTTGCTGGATAACCTACAAAAGCATATACAAAGAGCAGCATCATAAACAATATGAATTCAGGTGAAAGGAGTATATATTTCTCTATTCCATGGAATTGTTCAGCTCAGTAAAGACGGTCACCCTCTGTGGTGTAATGGTTACCATGCTAACTTCATATACCCAAGGTCGCAGGTTCAAACCAGGCGGAGGACGATTGATTTTTTTGGGCATAAAAATCCTTAGCATGGCTTTCTTTGGAAGGGAAGTAAAGCCGTTGGTCCCGTGCTGTAAATCTATGGCACGTAAAAGAACCTCAAGCCTGATAGAGAGGCCTCTGAGCAAAATTAAGCGGTGTTTCACACCCAGTATAGAATGGGATGCTGAGAACCACAGCAGTTAAAGAGGGCCCATAAATAATACTCCATTTATTTTTTTTTTTTTTTCAGTAAAGACAAACATAGTTGATTGTGAAACTCGCAAAGTGTAAACTATAACATAAGCCTAGCTTTAGTGATGTTTATTAAAAATTTGGCCTTACACTTAAACTGTGAAACTAGCCATAAATACATAAATGATGCTACACTCCTGTAAGGACTTTAAATTTAATTGTATAAGCGCAAAAAATGATAGCAAAAAAAGTATAGTAAAATAAAATTATAACTATAGGAATTTTGCCAAAACCTCAATAAAAATAACTAAGTGTAAAAAAGATATAAATGTGTATAAAGTTATAAATGACATTTTACTGTGATTGGTTGTAAATACTAGAGCTTTTCCTTTATCATACACTGATGCAGTATCATCATCTGTAGTCTAGAGATAACATGCTAGCCTTCAAGTTCCGAATTTCCATTATTTATGATGCTGCTCCTGATACACATTTTTGGTAGGTTATCAGCAACATATATATTTAAAATTATGGAAACATAGGGAAAATTTCCATCACCCTCTGTCAGGTTTGAACCTATTAAGTCAGTCTTTGATACTTCTGCATGACATGTATTTGGGAGGAGACGAGTAAATTAGTCGCGCCATGGCCAAGAGGTTAGACCACTCGCCTCTCACCTAGAAGGCTGGGATTCAATCCCAAGCGACCGCATGTGAGATTTGTGGTGGACACAAATGTGCTGGGGCGGGTTTTCTCCAGGCACTCTGGTTTCCCCCGCCATTGCATTCCACCAGTGCTCCATCATCATTCGTGTATCACAAGTGGCCTGCAGTGCCATAAGTAGTTAAAGCAGGCATTAAACACTACCAAAAAAAAAACAACAAAAAAAACGAGTACATCAGCCTTTTCACTCTCAAGTGCCATTATCTCTAGTTGCAGCTAATCATTGTGCATAAGGAAAGTCTACTATGCAGTCATAAGACCGAAGAAATTTGATACATTTTGTATATTAAACAATAACCTTCAACAAAAGTAAATTAAGCATAAGATAGATTATAGCATTAGTGGATAGAATATTCCAAAATGTAACTGTGACAGACATAGCAATAGCATAAATATTTTAATCATATTTCTATGCTAAACTTACTTCCTATATGTGTGCTACAACTTTGAAAGTCACCATAGCTTTCAAATTCAGCACAATATCTGTTATAGATAATTTTATCTGTGCCGAAAGATGGGAATCTGATATTCTAGTTTTATATAAGTTTTATTTACTTTATTTGAGAACAAAAGTAGCTCACAAATGCATGCTTAGTCAAACATTACCAAATATCCAAGTGCTAATTTTCCTAAGACAATATCTATTTCTAGGAGCAAGTTTCTATACTGTGTTTCCTAAACTCTCTTTACACACACTTTAAATGACTGTGTCATTTTATAATGTAACTAATTCCATCTGCAACTGCTGGTGCTAATTTTGGTTACATTTTCAAGGGTTTAGCAGAACAAAGTAAGCATGTAATGTTTTCCCCATCTGCCACACAAAAATTTTTTTCCAACCTCTCCTCTTTGAACTTAAGATGTAGAGGATTTAGACAGTGACATCACTCCATTACAATCCACTACTGTTTGTTACAACAATGATGACATTCATGGCAAGCAAAGGGGTGCGTGGGAAGGTACAAAATTTATTTGACGTGCAGGGATAGTTAGCCAAACCTGGCTCATGAGCCTGCATTTGGACATAACTGTTATAGAACAGGGACTTGAGAGGCATTCATACTCAAATCTCATTTTAATGCCAATGTCAGATTCAGATTTTATGCTGGAGATTACCGGGTTCTAAGTTTATTTCTAATATAGATCAATGATATGATGACACATTCAAAACTTCAGTTTTACAGTGTTCTTCAAACAAAATGCAGAGTACACTCATTGCCACTATCACATGTCTGATATGATGCAAGCTCAGCTGTATGACTTTTGTAATGACATTGTTGTGGTAGAAAATGAGGAATACTATCAGTAACTAATAATGCTTTCAGTGTTACTCTTTGGCTTCTACATTTTTATTAATTGTTGCCTGTATATTGTTATGAAAGTACTTAGAACATTTATTGGTATACTGGTATACAGAACCTTGCACATACAATATAAAATAAATAAGGTTAAATCACTGGAGAGTGCAGTAAAGCACTTTTTAGTGGTTAGGAAATAATAGTGTAAATAGGAAATAATACATTAATTGATCTTGAATTTGTTGATTTTGATTACTTTGCTAGTATTTCCAAGCAAATTCTTTTTATAGGCAGTGACATTCTTGTTTATTATTTTCCTAAGCATCACTACGCTTCTTACAAGATATAAGAAATTCTCTTAATGAAATATGAAAATATAAACTGATTAATTAAATATGTGCCAGTACCATGAAAATTCATAGGGTAGCATTGAATTACTGCTTCAGCATAACACAATCAATTGAAGAATTTAATCTAATTACTAAATATAAATCTTAATAGAGATATAAATATTAATAAAAAAATCTAATAAAACAATGACAAATATATAAAAACTTGATATATTTTCATTCTATTAGTTATTCAGTTTTTCATTTGCATAAGATGGGTTTATATAAAATTATTAAGGATATATTGCATATCCTTATATCCAATTTATGCAAATCACCATTTTATTCCTGTCATTAAGTTATATTACCACCTTAAGAGGGTAGATGTGTGAAATTTAGGCTTTCCACAATTTTAATGCTTGAGGGATACAAAAAGGTGTTCTGCTAAGTTTCACTTCTCTAACTCCAATGCTTTTTGAGTTAAAATGTTGCTTAAAATATATGCATTTTTCAAAATCTGCATATGGCACAGGCTTTTAAATAATATGAATAGCATTTTTTTTTTTTTCATACTTAAAAAGCATGCATAAAAGTTTCAATTATCAGATTTTAGATATCTTCAATACAAAGGGAGAAAAAAAATTATATCCACTGTAAAAGCAAAATTTTTAAACTTTTTACTGTTTCTGCACACATTTTATGTTTTATTTAAAAAATCAATGCTGTAATAAAAAATTCTATAGTAGTTTTGTTAACAATAGCTTTATAAAGATGTGGTAAAGTTTTAAGCTTGCTTTCCTGTATTTTGTGGTCCACAGTAAGTTCTGAAAGTGCAGAAATGTAAAACTTCAAGTCTAGAAAATTAACTTTTAAAATGCAATTTGTACAGAAAATTTGGCTGGCAAGCTTCTTTAGAAGTGTCCAGCTTTAAAGGTGGTTCCTTTGATTCCCCTGACAGCTTCTAGGATTTAGCTGCAAACTATGATGGTAAAATAACCATGTGCTTTTGAACAGAAAAAGCAAATAGCATCTAAACCAAACAGAATACTTTCCTTGTTCCATTACGGAAAGAAAACAGAGTATTATTGTTTTTTATGCTACCATATACCAATGATTTGTCATTATTATAGTATGCAAGACCATGATGACTCTATGGACAAAGCAGGAATTTGAATTATTGAGAAAATCTCTGAAAATCTGCAAAATTACAGCAATTTTATACAACATATCACAACTATAGGACCTAATGGGCCCAGTTGCCCTCCGTGGTGTAATGGTTACCATGCTAACTATAATAAAAACTATAATAACTATAAGAACCTCAAGCCTGATAAAGAGGCCTTTGAGCAAAATTAAGCGGTCTTTCATGCCCCGTTTAGAATGGGATACTGAGAACCACAGCAGGTAAAGAGCATCCATAAATAAAATGCCATTTTTTTATCGTGCTCACCATGGAACATTTAATAGTGTAGGCCTTTAAATATGAGATAACTAAGGCAACTAGCAGACATCAGAGGGCTTTGAAACTTTCTGTGCATGTACTTTAATGTGTCCAGCATTTTCCCATGTAAAAATTCCAAACAGCATATTTTTACCAATAATGGCTGAAATTTCACCCTTCACTTCTCTTAATGGTGCTAGCTTTATTTCCACTCATACATCTTGCTGAAGCATTTCCTACTCTGTTTTTGCCTCATTACTGCATGTATTTGCTGTTGATTTTTTGTGTTTCAGATTAGGCACCATCACTGTAGACTTAAATCAAAGCTGCTTAAACCTGGCAGATATTAGTAACCCTTGTCATGTGAACACAAGTGCAGTTCTCAGAGGTGATAATGGAGACAACGTGAATTACAGAATATTACACAGGTGTGAATTCTGCAACATGTGCTTTACTGCAGCATCTTCTTTACAAAAACACATTCCAATTCATGAAGGTAAAAGGAAGCACAAGTGTAAAATTTGTGACAAAAGATTTCGTGATCCATCTGCTTTGAAAAGGCATAGTTTAACTCATGAGGGCAAAAGACCTTTCAAATGTAATATTTGTAATAAGAACTTTACTACAGCATCTCATCTAGGAACTCATAATTTAACTCATAAAGGTAAAACAAGGGAATTCAAATGTAACATTTGTGACAAAGGCTTTTTCACATCATCACATTTGAAAAAACATTCATTAATTCATGAAGGAATACGGTTTAAATGTTTGAAGTGTGATAAGAGTTTTAATACAGCATCAAATTTAAAAACACATACTTTAATTCATGAGGGAATACAGTTTAAGTGTGACAAGTGTGGTAAAAACTTTACTTCGGCATCTCATTTGGGAACTCATAATTTAATTCATGAAGGTAAGTGGCCTTACAAATGTGACACTTGTGATAAGGGCTTTTTTACAAAATCATATTTGAGAAGGCATACTTTAATTCATGAGGGAATAAGGTTTAAATGTGAGAAGTGTGATAAGAGCTTTAATACATCATCAAGTTTGAAGACACACAGTTTAATTCATGAGGGAATACGGTTTAAATGTGAGAAGTGTGATAAGAGCTTTAATACATCATCAAAATTGAAAATGCATAGCTTAATTCATGAGGGAATACGGTTTAAATGTGAGAAATGTGATAAGAGTTTTACTGCATCAGCAAGTTTGAGAACACATAGCTTAATTCATGAGGGAATATGTTTTAAATGTGAGGAGTGTGATAGGAGCTTTAATACATCATCAGAATTGAAAAAGCATACTTTAATTCATGAAGGAATACAGTTTAAATGTGAGAAGTGTGATAAAAGTTTTAATTCATCATCACAATTGAAAAAGCATGTTACTTTAATTCATGAGGGAATATGCTTTAGGTGTGAAAAGTGTGATAAGAGCTTTATTACCTCATCAAATTTGAAAAAACATAGTTTAATTCATGATGGCTTACAGTTTAAATGTGAGAAGTGTGATAAGAGTTTTAAAACATCATCAAGTTTGAGAACACATACTTTTATTCATGAGGGAATACAGTTTAAATGTGACAAGTGTGATAGGAGCTTTAATACATCATCAAGTTTGAGAACACACAAATTAATTCATCAGGATATACAGTTTAAATGTGAGAAGTGTGGTAAAAGCTTTATTAAATCATCACATTTGAAAAAGCATACTTTAGTTCATGAGGGAATACGGTTTAAATGTGAGAAGTGTAATAAAAGCTTTACTTCATCATCAAGTTTGAGAACACACAGTTTAATGCATGAGGGAATACGGTTTAAATGTGACAAATGTGATAAGAGTTTTAATACATCGTCAAAGTTGAAAATGCATGGTTTAATCATTCATAATGGAGTGCGGTTTAAATGTGACAAGTGTGATAAGAGCTTTACTGCATCATCAAGTTTGAAAAAACATAGTTTAACTCATGAGGACAAATAGCTAAAATATGAAGGATTTGTGACAAACTTTAACTCAAGTGGCATATTTAGGTCAATATTTAATTCATGAAGGGGAAAAAGACTGTTTAAATCTGACATATGTGAATAAAGGTTTACTACATGATAACATTTTAAATCACATAATTTAGATCATGAGAATGAAAGGCAATGACAATCTTGAATATACCTTACATTTGAAGGATTAGAATTTAATTCCCAAGGAAGAAGTCCATTTAAATACAATAAGTGTCGTACTGTAATCAAACCATATCCTGTGGAAACATGTTGCCATTTTGAACAATGTAAAACAAATTTTTATCTAAAATAAATGTATGGTTAGTATAAACTTAATTACTGATATTTATTCTGAGCTTGGCATAAGTTTAATACTTTTATTTGGGAGAAGATAATTTATGAGGAGTGACCAAAAAGTTTACATAATGAGGCTATAACCACAGCACAGACTTTGGTTTGTCTATTCTGAACCGGCACTCTCCTTGGGAGTTAATACACTTGTTTCAGCGCTTTTGCCAGCAGAACTCCTCTTTTATTTCAATCAAAGCCCCCTACAATTTGCAATGAATAACAGCAATGACCTCAAAATGAAGCTACATTTTAAGTTGTGGGAAAAAAAAGTTCCCACTGTTGCCAGTTATGGAGCATAAGCATGATGGGGAATAGTATTTATCATATTGCTATCCAAAAACTGTGCACAGGAATGGCTTGGGCACATTGTCATGATGGAGGAAACAATCACCAGTCCTGCATTTCTCCAGTGGTTGGTTTTGTACACAGTCCCTTAATTTTTTAAACAATTATAGAACTTTTGATACACCAGTTAGCCTTTGATAGAGTTCTTTATGTTCAATTCTTTCAATATAAAAAAAATCATAATTGACTTCACATTGGATCAAACATGCTTGGTATTTTTTGAGGGACTTAAGAAATGAAGGAATCTTACATTCTGAAGATTGTTTTGTATCTTGATTGTGCATAAACCTATATTTCATCAGTCATGTTACTTTCTCCATAAATCGTTGAACTTTTGAAGCTGTCCTTATTATGGCTTTGTTTTATGAATAAAAACCTAAGACTCGGTATTTCTGTATCTTTATTCATACATATTACAATTTTATTCACAAAACCAATTTTCATTGGGATGGACAAATTTAATGAATTTTAGTTTCTCTGGCAGCCAGAAAAAAATTCTCGTACTGGTTGGACACATTTGAAAACTTCATAGCTGCTTTTCCAAGGCTTAATATAGATGCCAACAAATGAAAGATAATCACAAACTTTCATTCAAAGTTTATGAATTGATAACTGAATGCACAATCTATGATGCCAATTGAAAACTCTAAAATCAGTATATGTGAAGTCCAAAAGCTAGATAGACAGCAGTAAGGAGAAAATATTGATCTATAGGTTCAAGCATTAAAGTTATTGAGTAAAGACCAGTTTCATGATACATTTATCAATGGTTTATTCTCACCTCAAATCCATCAGCGATTGTTAGAAGAAATAAAAGTGCTGATTGTTGATAGAATATAAGGCTCTCAAAATGGCTCAGAAACAAGTTGAAGGGTACTCTCAAATTAATGGCAATTAATCTTGCACAATTAAAGATTACAAGATGACTGAGCCTAACCTATACTTGTCCCAGAGTCGTAGCTTTGGATACTGCAGAAGAGAATGATAGCAGCAATGTGTATGCTGGGATGCAACCAGGGAAAGGTAGTAAATGCTTCTTTTGTGGATTTAATAATCACTCATGATCCTTCTACCAAGCTACCAAATCTGAACTGTGACAATTACGGTGTTAAAGGCCATTATGCTTGAGTATGTTAAAAGTCTAAGAAATTGCCTAAAAAATCAAAACCTGTCACAGCAGCCATCCTTGATTTATTGAATGAAGGATGTTTACTCCACTTGAGTTCAGGTGTACTGTTAATGGAATTCCTTGTTGCTGCCTGATTGACACAGGAAGTTCAGGTAGCTCCATCAACTTGCGTTTACCAGTGTGCTTAATATTAGCATCATGCCTAACAGGAGGTATGTCTCCATGGCTTCTACATCCCTATGGATCAAAGTCGAGGGGTATTTTGTGGTAAAACTGGAAATTGGTGAAAACACAGATACGAACTGCAAGCTTACTTTTTTTAAAGAACTCTACTGATGTTTTTATTGGCCATGATATATTGATGTGCATTTCAACATTGTACTGAGGAGGTGATAAGCCTCCTCTTACTATCTGCTCATACATTGCCAAGATTGAGCCACCCCATTTCTTCAACCATCTTACTCCAAACTGATATCCTTTACCATGCCATCATCTATACCATAATGCTGATACCAAATTCATTGAATCTGAAGCGGCTTGATTTCTTTCTGAGGAATTATTGAAACAAGCAATTAACCATGGATAACCCAAGCACTTGTTGTTGAAAATGAAAATAATAAAAAAACGTCTTATGGTTGATTATTTCCAGACCATAAACAAGTATACCCTCTTCCCAATATCGATGAGCTTGTTCGAAAGATAGTAATTGCAAGCATTTTATTACAGTTGACTTAAAAAATGCATGTCACCAGATTCCAATTCCAGAAGAAGACAAGAATATAGTCTTCGAAGGAGGTGGCAACCTATTTCATTTTACCTCCATTCCATATGGGGTGACAAATGGTGTTATCTTTTTAGCAATGTGGTTGACCAGATCATATCCGATAACAAACTTACTGACAGATGATATTACCATATGTCAAAGAAATAAGGAAGAGCATGACCAGAACCTCAACAAGCTCATGGCTGCTCTCAGCAAAGTAGGTATTGAAGTCAACAAAACAAAAAGTAAATTTCACTTACAGTCTATCAGTTTTCTTGATCACACCATAACTTTCAACTTGATCAAGCCAGATCCTTCTCGTCTTCCTCCATCACTGAACATGTCTCTACCACAGGATTCAGCATCACTTAAAAGGGTACTAGGATTTTTTTACTCATTATTGCAAATGGATATCTCAGTTCTCGGACAAAATCGGAAAACTTACTGATTGTCTTTCATTCCCATTGGATTCACAAGGCTGCTGCAGAATTTGAAAACCTTAAAAAGCAAATCACTAACTCTGTTGTCACTTCTGTAGATGTATCATCTGCTCTGGTGGTGGAAACAGCTGCTTCAAATGTTGCATTGGCTGCTACTCTAAGCCAAGATGGTTGCTTTATTTTCCTGATCTTTAAGCAACTCTAAAAAGAAAAGTGCAGCCATCATAGGGTCTGTGTGAAACTGGAAATATTTTCTTCTTGGGAAACATTTTCAACTCATCACTGACCAAGAGACACTGTATTTCATATTCAATAAAAAAAAAAAAAAAAAAAAAAAATAATAATAATAATAATAATAATAATAATAATAACAGCAACAAATGACGTTAGAAGAGCACAAAGGAAAAATGTATGCAAATTTTATTGACTAAAGTCTTCAATCTGTCAACTGAAATATACTTATGAATAAGCCAGGAATTAAGTTGGCAGAACTATTTCCATATAGATGATGGAGCAGGAAAATCAGAGTGGTTATCCCAAATGAATGGCATATTTTATGGTGATCCGCTAAGCCCAATATTATTTAATGGTCTTAAATATGATGTTAAAAAGAAATTACAGGAGCCAACATGTATATCTACAACAATGACATGGCTATCGCAATGAGAGATAAGCAAATGGGCCGAAAAAAACAATGTAAAGATAAACAAAGAGAAAGCAGAAGTGGTAGTATTTAGAAAAGGGGGTAGCTCTCTGTAGCAGAAAAAGTAAACTGCAATGGAAAATTCCTTAAGAGAATGAACAACTTCAAATATCTGGGCACTACAATATGGACAACACAGAAGAGCTTCAAGACTCCATATCAGAACAAGAACAGTGGTCGCAGGAGGGCCATGAATGATCAGACAAATTAGACTGTTATCAATCAACACAGTTATGGACCTGTACAGGTTAAAGATATTGCCTATCCTTGTGTATAGAATCAAACTGGTGTGGGAACATATCATGTTTAAGCAATTAGAAGAGAGAACAAAAATAAAAGCCAGATACCTCAAGAAAGTTCTAGGAGTATCACAGAGCATGAGATTCAGGCTGGTCTAAGAACTCACCAGAGAAACCTTCCTGACACTACTACTGCCTTCTACTCAAGCCTACAATGCACTTCTACAAGACTTGTGAGAAAAGAAAAAGGACATAGCATTAGAGGCCTATACAACCTGTGCAATGCAACAGAGAGGATGGACACAGGCAAACCATGAAATGCACCATGTAACTGTGACTACAAGTTTGGCAGTTCATGGTTTCCACCATAAGATGTGCTCCAAGAAAGTTTTCCATGAACTTGGCAATGTGTGTATCTGTGTTTTGAGCTTAGAGAAATGTGAAAAATATCATATATTCAAGTGCAAAAAACGATGTATCTATCGCTACTTATAGAAAAACAACTAGCGTATTGCCAAACTCATGTATTGTATTCTGCACAGTTATTGCACTCTTCTCCATTATTATATTCAATAAAAAACATGCCAGTAAAATAAAAAACAAGAAAATCATTCAGTGGCGAACTGGAACTGGCTGCTTTTTCCTATGGTATTACCTACTGGCCAACAAAGAAAATGCTAAAGCCAATGCTCTCTTAAGGATTTGTAACTTTGCCAACATTACTGACTTCTTTTAACTTCACCAGCCTTTATGTCACCCAGGGGTAACTCTTGTTCCATTGGCTGAGAAGTAAGAATTTTTCCTATTCTCTTGATGATGTCAGAAAAAATTACTGCTAACTGCCCAGTTTGTGTAGAAATTAAACCAATATTTCTGAAGTGTGTAGGGTAACTTGTGACGGCTACCTCCCCATTCAAGAGCCTTAACTTAGGTTTTAAAGAGCCTCTTCCATCAAAACCAACAAATGTGTACCAGCTCACAATTATTGATGAATTCTGTCATTTCCTGTTTGCATATGCTTGTTGTGATTTCTCAGCTGGAACTGTAATTGATTGTCTAAAGAACTTTTTCTGCCTATTTGGAATGCCAGCTTATATGCATTCCAACTGCTTCTTTTATGTCAAAAGAAGTGAGATCTTACTTTTATGTAAATGGAGTAACAACTAGCCAAACAAACATTACAGTTCACAGGCCAATTGGCAAATAGAACACCTGAATGGTACTTTGTGGAAAACCATTACTTTGACTGTGAAGGCACACGACTTGCAAACTGAAGACTGGGAAGATGTTTTGCAAGAATCACTGTATGCAATTTGATAATTGCTCTGTATAGCAATTAACTGCATGCCTCATGAACGATATTTCAAACGGTGGACTGCCAATGGTGTTACTATACCATCATGGCTAACTCTTGGTCCTGTTCTCACCAAACAAAATGTAAAAGCGAACAGGTATAAAGATTCAGTTAGGGAGGTTGACCTTTTGGAAGCTAATCCTTTTTCTTTACAACAACTGGCTCCAAGGGGGATTCTTTCTATTACCAAGGAGCTTAAGGAATCTCTGAACTCCTCTGAGCCTCAGTCTCCTGTTGACCTAACTATGAATCCACCTGTTGAAAACCAAACTCAAGTAATACCTGTAATGTAAATGGGGAATGTAAACTTACAAACACTGAACACTGCATTACTCAAGACTCCAAACCATACGAGCATAAAGACCTCCTGCAAGATTATGTGACACAGTAACGTTAACTTTTCTCATTCTAAACAAATTGTTTTCCTCCATGTATATTCTTTTTGCATGGCTAAATATAGTGATTTTCCCCTCTCCTCTTTAATTCTGAGAAACTTTATTTAGTAATGTTGCTTACCTTTTGTTTTGATGATCACTTATTTTATTATGGCTTTAGTTTTGTGAATAAAAGCCTAATACTAGGTATTTCCATGTCTTTATTCATCCATATTCTACATCATACATTTTCTTCACTGTTTTGGAAGCTGGTAGATCCTTTCTTTAAAGACCCATTGAGTTGAAGTCATCAACAGTGCACATGCAGTCTTTAACTTTTGGTTGCTCTCAAATTTTACCCCTGCTTATGTTTCTTTTCAGGGCACAAATAAAAAGATAACCACAGGGGGATAAATGTGGACTATAGGGAGGGTGTTCAAGTGTTTTAAAATGATCCATTTTGGTTTCCAGTCAACAACTTTGGAATTCATCTGGCACAGACTTTCTGAAATCAGGATCCTGAGTGATGCCCATGGATTGTACTCACTTTTGAAGTCACTTTTTTGTAGCAGTTTATAGTGAATTAGTGAAAAAAAAACCACCACAGATGAATTGGAATGTGTATATGCCAAACAAAAGCTTAAAAATATAGGTTACCAACGACTATACAGTGCTTACTGAAGTATGTGAGATTTCACACTATTTTCCACCATCACTTTGATTGTTGTGCCTATTCCAAAGTTTTATTTTGTTTCATAATACCTTTTACTTTCTCTACATGTACTATGTACATTTTAGATAGAGAAGGTATTGTATTCCACCAACAAATTTGATGTCAAGATTTCACCAGAAATATTTTGAGGTCCCCTAAATAAAAACCATTTTTATAAAAATGTCTGTGAGAGAGAGGGGGGAGCAGGATGCTATTTGTTTACTTGTATTATAAATAATTTTATATATACATACAAATAGTCTTTGAAAGACCAGAGATCTTAAGCGAGTCATAAGGGTCCTGCTGGTGGACACATCAGTCAAGGAAATCGAGAAGGACCTCATCTGCCAGGGCATAATCCCCAAATGGTGAAGCAGCTCACCAAACCCATTTCAGCTGGGCAGCAGCCCACAAAAACCCCTATTACCCTCTTCTTAGTTATAGTGAGTGAGTTAACAATCCGGTCCTAGTGGTGAGAAACATCCCAAAGAGGTCTGTCCTTGTTCCTTGGAAGATTTGCCCACATGCGCAAACTGCCAAGGAAAGCACATCGCCTGCTACAGAGTATGTACTGGAAGGCTATATGTGATCCAGTCAGGCCCAACCCTCCAGCACCAAAACAAATCACCAGACAGCAACCAACAGCCCTGCCCGAGAAGGGCAGAGAACTAGAGGGTACCACCAACGACTCAACGCCCTGCAACCGGCCTACCGACGAGGCAGGAGCACCCAGCACATCAGGAGGCACCACGATTAAGGTCTCTGGGAGGGGAGTAACACAGCACACCTCTACCACCCATCACAAAGGCCAGGCAAGACCAGCCAGCAAACCACAACCCAGTTTGAAGAGGCAGAAGATGAACCGCGAGTCCGATTCCGACCGGGAGGGCTCACGGCAGCCGGTCCAGCACCGGATCCGGAACGACCCTCCCGAGAGGAACGGGTGGTGGTTCGGTACTCTGCCTCCTCAATACATTCCATCTCCGTCCGACACCAACCCCAAATCCAGCCGTTACCCAGCTGTGGAATTCTCGGATCTCCTGGGGTGGCTACAGTAACTGCTGATGAGCCACGCTCAGAGAATCGGGATATCCTCACCAGGTACTTCCAGACTACCGATCCCACCAGCAAGGCGATGATCCTTCTTGGTCCTTGCACCAGTAACCAAGAATGGCGCCCTCCGTGGTGAAATGGTTACTATGCTAACTTTACATCCTAAGATCGCGGGTTCAAACCTGGAGAAGGATTTTTCGAATGTAAAAATCTTTAACATGGCTTCTTTCGGAAGGGAAGTAAAGCCGTTGGTCCCATGCGCACCGAGTGTAAGCGTGGGAGGCCACTTTAGTCATGCGACGTCTGCAGAATCGCAAAAAAGCCTCCGACGCCAACGAAATCTGTAGCACTCCCCTCTTTAAGGCAACCAAAGTATTGTGTACGAACCGACAAGCCAAAACAAACTTGCTTGCGAACTACATTGAGGACACCGGCAGTCTGAGAGAAGACCCCTTGGACGTAATTTATACTGTCCGCATTCATGAAGTGGACTGCTACTTGCGGCTTCAGTCTAATTAAGCGGAATCCACCCTAGTGAAGTCCAAAGCCATTCCAGCGTCTCAATACCAAGAAGGCTTCCGGGCAAGGAGGGCAGACATCCGCCATGCCTACGTAACCTTCCATTTAGAGCAGTGGTGTTCCTCACCAAGGTGTCCAATATGTGTCTCACCTGGGTCACTTCCCACGTGAGTGGAGATTGGCACGGTTGGTATGCATCTTGAAACCTGACAAGGACCCCGCACTTCCCTCCAGGTACCGCTCCTTTAAACTCTCGAAGTATTCAAGAGGCCAATATTTCACCGGTTATCGCCACAGCTGGCCGACATTCAAGCTATCCCACTCCATCAGCTTGGGTTTCGTCCTGGGCATTCAACTACCCAATAGCTGCTACGGGAAATGGAGCTGCTTCCCTGGGGTCCCAGAACATAGCCTTCACATAGCGGTGTATTTGAATGTTAAGAAAGTCTTCTCGACCACATGACATGAAGGACTCCTCTACAAATTTAACCAGCTTGCCTTACTGACAACTTATCCACATAATACACAGCTTCACAGAAACCCTTTCGAGGTGGAGTCCCCGAAGCCTCTGTTTAACCTTTTCATGGTAGACTTCCCTACTGTGCAGGGGTCAACATGGCCCAATTTGCTGACCTCCTACTCTACCGCACAGATAGAAACCTGCGCAGAGCCTTCAACCCCTTTAGAGAGATCTTCCGGAATAGTGCTGGCAGTAGCAACGACTTTTGCTTGTCAATCTGGACAAAAGTTACGCTGTTCTGTTTACCAGGAAATACCTTTCCGCAGCCCATACCCAACTTCTACTGTCAGGATCCAAAGGATAGAGTGAGGAGATCCCATCCCCTACCTAGACGTCACTCTTTGTAAGGGCCTAACTTTTCTTGAATACGTGCACGGAGCGATGAACAGAGCTAGGAGCCGGTGACCGCTCTGTACTTGGCTTGCAAATGCGGTTCGCTTAAAGTTACACACTTTCAAAGCGTTAATAGTCCCTCTGATGCTCTATGCCTGCGATTTATGGGGCATGGCAGCAGGCACCCGACTTCTCTGGTTACAGTGAATACAGAATAGAGGACGGGTCCATCCACTCTGAATGTCGACGCTTCCAGTGAGGCTATTACATATAGCTTTGGCCCTCCCACACGTGGAGGATTAGGCACCGGGCTCAAAATTTGTACGCCAGCTTAGGCCAACATGAGAACCATGTCAGATCATTGGGTTACTACTTAAACCTGAACGCCGACGCAGGCAGTACCGGGTTCCCCGCAAGGCTTGCGGGCACCCCCGGTAACAACGGCTTTAAATCAGCCAACAACAAAAAGCTGAACTAAGTACACCATCCCTCCCAACCTTGGGCGTGGTCATCCAAAAATCAATACCAATCAAAATTAATAAACAAGACACCACCGGAGCAGAGGAAAGGATACTGTAGCGAAAATAGCAACCATTGAGGAGCCTACCAGTAATGCTACCTCCTTAACACCAGCACTCTAAACTCCTACATAATAAACCAAACCTCAACTTATCCCTACATTCCTGTGGTTAAACCCTACTAGGGTAGGTGCACAACTACACCTAGGCCCACCAAGAGTCTACAAGATCTCGCACGCACGCTCACATCCAGTTCCTGATGGCGACAGAGTACGTCGTTCAGTGCTCGGAAATTAATCCATTACTTGCCTCGCTGACATCCCAAGAAGAAATAATTAATAACCAGACCCGGAAACGTTTGAAGTCCTAGAAAACGCCCTCCGTGGTGTATGGTTACCATATACCAAAAGTCGCGGGTTCAAACCCTGCAGAGGAATATGGATTTTTTTTCGGGCGTAAAAATCCTTAGCATGGCTTCCTTGGGAAGGGAAGTAAATCCGATTGTCCCGTGTCGTAGATTTACGGCACGTAAAAGAGCCTCGAACCTGATAAAAGAGACCTCTGAGCAAAAAGCCGGTTTTTCTCGCTCAAAATAGAATGGGATTCTGAGAACTACAGTAGTTAAAGGGCGTCCATAAATAAAACTCCATTTACATTTTTTAAGTCCTTGAACAAATTTTCTCGATTTTTAATTTTGTCTTTGTTTTGCCTTTTTGACCAAAGCTTGTGTCGCTCTTTTACACAAGCAGATTTTCTTTAATATGAATAGAATGCCAAGAACATGACTATTTCTATCCTTTCACTTCTTTGTATAACGTTCTGAGTCACCTTTCGTCTTTGCCATACCGAAGTAAACTACGCTGAATCCCTTGAACATATCAGAAATGAATTTTGAAAATAATTGATTTACCAAAAGTATGATGAAAAAATATAGATACGGCTTAAATGTGCCTGTGGGATCCTTCCCGATGAACCAAGTCTTCCCAGGCGATCTCTTCGGTCCAAATCGGTGTCCAAGACTTACTCGTTCTTTCCAAATTATTTAATATGGATAAAATTCCAAGAAAATTACTGTATATCCTTTCACTTCTTTGCACAACGCTGTGAGTCCCTTATTACACCGAAGTAAACTACGCTAATTCCCTGAACATACCAGTAATGCATTTTGAAAATAATTGACTTGCCAACAGCATAATGAAAAAAAAAAATTTAGAATAGGCTTAAAGATGCCAACGGGATTCTTTCCAATGGAACGAAACCTTCCCAAGCAAACTCTTCAGTCTAAGTCGGTGTTGAAGACTAACTCGTTCTTGCATTGAATTCCGGCAATCAAGAAATTGATGATCCTCAAAAGGTCGCAGATATTTACAACAATTTCTTTTTGAATGTAACAGACAAATTAAATATAAATTATGGATGTAAAGAATCAGCATTAAGTTTATTTAAAAGCAGAGTCCCTGAATTTAAAGTAAAAATGACTACACCATCTGAAATAAAAAATAGAATAAATTTGGTCAAGACTAAAAATTCCTCTGGATATGATGAAATACAATGATTATTACTGTACTGTATAAAAGCATGTTCTGACCTAATAAGCATTCTCCTTAGCTATTTATGTAACGAATCACTACAGACTGGAATCACTTTTTAAAAAAGGCAAACAAGATAATATCTCAAATTATAGACCTATATCTCTCTTGTCTGTTTTCTCAAAAGTGTTTGAGAAAGTAATGTTCAATAGGCTTTATAATAACTTGGAAAAGAACAACTTGCTTGCCAAAGAACAGTTTGGCTTTAGAAAAGGAGTAGCGACAGATAATGCAACCTACAAGCTAAAGTGTTAATAGCGTTAAATGAAAAGGAACATGTCGGTGGAATTTTTGTGACCTAGCGAAGGCTTTTGATTGTGTGAATCATGAGATTCTGATAGCAAAACTAAATTTCTATGGAATAAAGAATAAAATATTAGATTGGTTCATTTCATACCTAGAAAAGAGAAAACAAATGGTCGAAATTAGTAACTCCAATGGGTATCAGAATAGAAATCAGTAAAACATGGTGTTCCACAGGGAACGAACTTAGGACCTCTTTTGTTCTTGGTTTACATAAATGACCTTCCATTATACATTAACAGTATTGGAAGTATTTATTTATTCACATTAACACTAGTGTTCTAGTAACAAGTAAAGATTTCACTGACTGTGTAGTAAAACTAAACTATGTTCTAAATTGTATGTCAAATTGCTTAAAGCAAACAAACTCTCAGTAAATCTTGAAAAAACAAAAACAATTAAATTTATAACTACTCGCTCACCACAAACATACATAGAAATAGGAATTAATGATACATTGTTAGATCAGCTAAATGAATTCAAATTTCTTGGCTTTCAGGTAGATAAGCATTTAGACTGGAAGTCACATATTAGCTACATGACACCTAAACTTAGCTCAGCATGTTACGCTCTCCGTGCACTGGTTAAATTTCACTCAATCGTTACATCTAAGTTGGTGTATTTTGCCTACTTTAACTCCATCATCGAATATGGAATAATATGGAGTAATTCAGTGGATAGTAAATGCATATTCCGGATGCAGAAGAAAGCTATACAAATAACCTGTAATCCTTATAACAGACAGTCGTGCAAAGAACTATTTTAATTAAACTTGTGTTTATATACTACCCATTTTAAAATTCTATACAGTTAATCGACACAGTTTTATAACAAACATGGGAATTCATAACATTAATACTAGACAAAAGGGATATGTTTATCGTCCCAATGCCAATCTTCGTTGCTTTCAGAAAGTTGTATATTATGAAACAATCAAGATATTTAATGCTCTCCCCAGTAATCTCAAAGAAAATGTTGGGAATTTCAGGGCTTAAAGGCTTCTGTTAAGGAGTACTTTTGTAACATATCATTTTACTCTGTAGAAAAATATTTACATGACAAATCTGTCTGACACTACAGTAATAATCATTGTATTTATAAGTATTATAATGTGTTGCATTTTGTGTATATTAGTGTGTGTGTGTGTGTGTGTGTGTTTTATATTCAAATTAACCTGATGTATACTTTGACTTGCACGAATGTGTCAAATGACTTTTTTAGTATTTAGCAATGACACAAGGACTGTAAAGCCTGATGCTTTGATATTTTACACTCTAGTATATAATTGTAAATTTTCGCATTGTAATTCTACAGCATATTTGTAAATATGTATTGTAATTTGTTGACATTTATGAAGAGTACATAATACAATAATAATATTTTAGTTGTATATAATTACTAGTAGTAACTATTATGTCGATAATTAGAACACTACCATTTAACATTACATCAGTGTTACATATAATAACATTATATTTATTTATACATTTTAACACTAACTTTTTATGTGCAAAAAAAAAAAGTACATATGCTTTTAAAGAGCACATTAAGTATAGTGCAGTGGCGTACAGGCCTCAAAAGCAAATGGTGTGATTATATGTCTGTTCTCTTGTTTTTATAACCCATGCTTTTAGCACTAGAGCTTTATACATTGTTTTTTTTCCATAGTATATAAACATATGTATACATGCATATGCCTTAACAAACTCTATGTTCAGTGGCTTCCTGGCCTAAGCGAACCCACAGAGTGGTCTCTAATCTAATCCAAATCATGCTACTTCAACCTCCTGGGAGACGGCTTCCTCGTGCACATACACTTTCCGCGTGTTGCTTTCAACGGGTACGGCCAGCGTGCAGCAATTAAAACCCTCCATGAAGAATTCCATGAAAATTAAGTAGACTTTTGCGTTTAGCTGGGCGAAATGGTACAACCGCCACCTCCTCCCGGTGAAACTGAGGGAGGACCCGCAACATCATGCCGTCTGACTGCCTGCTCTGGAAACTCAAGCCGAACTAATAGCTCAGAAATTGCCCACTCTCTGGAGGGGATCATAAAAAAATAAGTACCCAAGTAAGTGATCGTAACCATATCGGATGAATCAATACATACACGAAAGGGGGGTTTACAACAACAGGAGAGCAAATACGAATTAAAAAACTATCTATATGTATATTACATTAATTGTGTATTATTTCAACAAAGACGTTATCCAGATATCTGAAGAATTTAAAATGGTGCTTTACATTAGTAAGGAAGTTTTAAGTTTGAAAAGAACCCAAAGCAGTTAAAAATATAAAAGTGGGAATAGTATAGAGATAACTAAACATTATAACACATAAAAATATCACAAACAGTAGTAAAAACTATAATCATATAATATATCATAACAAAAACAAAATGGAGGTATAAGTACACAACATACAAGGCACAAACACACCACAAAAGAGGCGGAATGCATTCCTGCGCAATTAGAAGGGAGGAAGGTGAAGAAAGAAAGAAATAAAACTGCACAAAACACCAAACGTGCAAAAATTAAAGATCCTAGTATTTTATGCCTGTAAGGAACTCTCCACCTGAACTGAAACATTAATACAGTGAATTATTCTAAAAGTCTGCAAACAACGGGGAGCTAATTTTTGGGTAAAAGTTTGGATCGCTGAGCTGAGTGAACATCTTATACATCTATATTCTACACATGGAAATAAATTGACTGTTAATTTCGTAGAAAAAAATACAGTTAAATTAAGGAGCTATTTAATGTTAGGTTTAAGGCTAGCATTTCTATGAAATGTTGATTCGTGCCGCGGCCTGTCTATCTCGTTAGATACAATTCCTTAAATCTGACGTCACAACTCTTGATTTCTAAACCACTGATTTCTTACCCTAGTGTTTGGAAGCCTCTAAATAATTAATACTTTTTGTTTAATTGTGATATAATACACAAGATTCAAATACTTACGATAGAACTACATTATTTGGAACAATTGAGGCAGGACTAAGAGGGTCTTTATTGCGGTGCCTGTGAGTTCATTCCTGAATAGCTCTTGTCAATACAAACGACAAACTGAAGCAAAGAAGAGAATGCACACACACACACACACACACTCACTCTCTCTCTCTCTCTCTCTCTCTCTCTCTCTTAAATTGAATTTTGTAATTTAAATTGATTATAAATGAAATGTGGTTGTGAAATAAATTAGCTCTATTTGTAATATTTAAAGTACAGTGCTGCATATTTCCGATAAAATGATACCAAGAAAGTATATATATTCTACATTCATGTTGGTAATTTTGCAAACATGACACATTGAATACGTATTATTACGTCATAATATAATTAGCTCTGTTTGAAAGAGTTGTAACGGTTAAGCCATCCTAGTTTTAGTGGTGTAATGGTATGAATCTTTACGGGGACTATGAAATAAATTAGTGAATCATCAACAGTGTAACTAGCATACTCATTGCGGGTGTAACGAGTTTTGCGTCTCGATTGAAAATTAAGCTCGGGCCGCCAAGACCAATACTAAGTATTGAACAAATTCAAAATCCGCGCAAAAATAAGAGTGGTTATACCAGAATATTTAACCCTTCATTGAACAGGTATGCGGGTTTTAATTTCATTCCAATGAAATGAAATGAAATTCCATATCATTTTGCGGGTGCGAAATTAAAAATACGTTTTTCTGTTATCACTGTTTGACAATGAATGATAGTGATCCTGCATGGACTTCAATAGGTGTGTCGACTTTAAGCATTTAAACGAAAGAGTGAAAAAGCACAAGTTTAGTGAAAAATATATAAATGCTAGCATAGAATTTGAAATTATAGGCAAGGTGGATATCAGAGTTCAATTAGACAGTGCTTACAGGTCACAAATGAAGAAACACAATGAAAACGTGTCAAAGAATCGTTATATTTTTAGTAAACTGATAGACTGTATCAAGTTTTGTGGTAAATTTGAGCTTGCGCTCCGAGGGTATGACGAAATTGACACGTCGGTTAATCCTGGAATTTTCCGTGGGTTGGTTAACTTAATAACTGAGCTCGACAGTACATTAAAGGAGCACATTGAAAAAGAAAACAATCGAATGTTTCGGGGGTTGTCTAAAACCATACAAAATGAAATGTTATCCTCTATATATGCTGTCTGCTTCAATATGATTTGTGAGGAAATATTACGGACAGATTACATAGCAATGAGGTAGATGAAACTACCGATATTGCTAAACCGTCGCAACTGGTACCTATTTGTTGTTCGGTTTGAGTTGGGAGGTAAAATACATGAACAGTTTATTACTTCTGTAATGCCAAACGCTCACACAGCCGAGGGATTCAGCAATGACATATTTAGTGTGCTGATTAAATTACAAGTAAACAAATTCCCTAATAAAGTGATTGCTCAAACATACGATGGGGCATCTGTCATGTGCGATAAGTATTCGGATGTTCCAACAAGAGTTCAAAGTGTATATATGCAAGCTTACTTTGTACACTGCTATGTTCATCAATTGCATTTGATTGTAGAACTTGTATTTCTCAAAATAAACAAGTGAAGATATTTTTCGGCAATCTTGAAGGTTTCTCTTAATTTTTTTTTCTAAATCTTCAAAAGGAATGCCTGTATTTGATGAGGTCACTAGAAAACAAATATAAAAAAGCAAAAAACAACAACAACAAACAAACAAACAAACAAAAACGTCGCAACTGGGTGGAATTTTAAAGAGCGGTGTGTTAATACTGTATATGTATGCAGAAATCAGATTTACGATTGTCTATAGACTACCGAAAACAATAATAATGATTATTCAGCAATCAGAAAAGCAACTGGTCTTCAAAATACTTTGAAACATGATGACTTTCTCTTTTGGCTCACATTTTTATTTTTAAGCAAAGTTCTGCCTCACATTGACATTATATTCAATGAACTACAGCATAGGGAGGTTGATAGTGTTAAAGTTCATAAAAAGTGTCAGATTTCAAGTCGGCTATTCAGTACATAATAGCCTCTTTGGATTATGAACACCATTGCCGAAATGACAGTAGTTCAAAGTTCTAGGGCAAAACGTGCTCCTTTTGACGTTAACATTATGGTAATTGCAAAAGAAGTATGCGAAATCATATTAGCAGCTATTGAAAATTGTTTTATGTTTAATGGTCATCTGTGAGTAGCATTTCTCTCGCAACAGCTTTATTTTGAAGCCATACAATTTTGTTCCCAGAAGCGGAATTTAAATTAGCTGTTAGATTGTTTGAGTTAAATGCAGTGGAACAGAAGCAGGAGTTGACATTTATGGAAGAAATGATTTTGCAAACGTTTCTGGTGCTTTGGTACTTGTATTTACGAGAACAATTTAGTACCACTATTTGCACAACTCCAATGACCACATCAGACTGTGAAAGGTGTGTCTCAATACTCAAAAGGATTAAAACATTCACTAGAAACACAATGAAGGAAGATATACTTAATGCGTTAGCTATGTGCTCTATTGAAAAGGTCCTATTGTCCACCCCTGACTTCAACAAGCTAGTGATAAACAATTTCGCTGAACAAAAGGAGAGGAGAATGGACTTCATATACAATAACATTAATTAGGTAAGCCTAATTATAGCAAATTGTAACTTGTTTTGACAGACATTTCTTTGTATAATAGTTTCTGAAACTTGTTTCACATAATTTGGGTGAAATTCAGAATTAACTGTCATGTCCATGTGCTAATTTTGAAAATATATTATGCCGTCCTCCAAAATTTACGAGCCACGAGCCGCCATTGCTAAAATGATATACTTCCCGAGCCCTGTCATTTCTCACCTATTTTCAGATTCCAAGAAAGATTATTGATTAATGTGCATAGTTTATAACCTTGTTAATTTAAATTAATTACAACAAAAATATACTTTATACGTGAAACAGGTACGTTTTTATTTAATTAAATAAACGAAGTAACGAAATATAAAAATATATTTGATTGACATTGTTAACTTGCGTCATTGACTCAATAACCGAGTGCATTTCCTTAGCATTGAATGGGGAAGAAAAACAGACCACCACCACTGTCATTAGCAACAAATAACTGTGCTACTACTATCATATAGCGGTTATTACCCAGTTGCGTTCCTTGGCACTGTCTGCTCATTTCTACAGCGTTTTTTCAATTTCTAAAAGTGGTATGGGTTTGCGATGTTGTGCAGTAAACAGACCTTAGTCGGCAACATTGCCCATTTCTGCTACACGCCGTCATATTGTTCCACACTTTGTTTACGACAGACTCTCGCAATCACAGATATAGAGACTGATTAGATTGGAAATGCACTATTCTTATGTATTGCGGTTGGTGAAGCACGATTTTCGCGCAGTCACCATAGTTACCTACTGCACTTTTGAGATGAGCACGTCTTGTGTGGGTTAAATGTGCCTACAAAAATACGACTTATGATCGTAAATCTTCAATTAAGCAGTAAATTTATACTGTAAGTTCTAAATCAGTATAATGATCAATACCTGCGTGGTGTTTAGGTAGTTTCTCGAATAACAGAAGCAAAAGCAAGGAAAGGGAAATGTGTTTCAATACTCAGGTTAGTGTACTTATTTAAGGAGAATGGGTAGTGTGAGCGTTATATGGACTTACAGCTAACCAAAGATATGAAAATTTCTCTAGCTGTAATTTATAGATAAAAAAACTGTATTATTTGGATATATACACGCATGTCTCTTGTTTTATGATCATATATTTTGTAGTTTGTCAGAAAAACATTTAACTTCAAAAAGTAGTTTGCTAAATAAATGGCAAAAATTGGGCATTTTTGTTCCCTTTTCTGAGAAAGTGGAAGATTTTATTACATATAAAGACATTCTACCTTATACCACTGAAATGGGAGAATAAAGCTACCTATGATATTTCTGATTTGAAAAATGCTATTGTGTGTATCAATATTAATACTTAGATTTTTTGAGCAATATCCTTAATCTTTAAAAAATTTATTACACTTAAAAATATGACTAGTTCAGTGTATGTTATACATTATCTCACACAAGTGTGCCAAATTTGAGCCATGTAGCTTTTATAGTGTTTAAGAAAAAGGAGCATATTTTTCAAAAAAGTATTTTTGAGATAATCACAGCTAACTCGATCGGAGCTATGAGCGATTATAGAATTTCATATTCTCCTATATCAATTTTAAATCAAATATATCTGTCAACTCTCACGGACTATTTACACTAATTCTGAGTAATATATATTTTACATATATAACTGCAAGGGATAGCTGCAAGTCATTTGGTCCGGGTCAAGCAAAACTTAATAATTAGAGGCAAATTTGTTTCAATGCCTAATATGGGTATATTTGCATTAAATATGCAAGTACTACGATCGCTAAACTGTCACATTTATAATGTTAATGTGCATAATTATACCTTTTGCGATCTACAATTATAGTACATGACTGTTATAGGGACAGTAACTGTTCCATAAATAAAAATAACTCTAAGGCTACTTTCTTGTAGTAAATGATATAAATGGCAAAACAATATATTTCCATTGACAGTTGGTAATCTATTACCTACCAAAGTCTTCAACACCAAATTGGTGATTTTTAAATTTATTCTCAGAAACCAAAGCTTACATTATTCACTGTTATAAGGGCTACTGTTATCATTATGAATACTCTTAATTCTCCACTTCATAAAAGCATGTTCAAGGAGGTGACATTTACACACATCACTAGTAAATATAAGTTGGGAGTGCGGACGCTTAGCATTTCCAAAGTCTGGCACACATGTTTCAGAAATGCTTAGATTCTCTTTTCTCTGAGCGGCACAAATATATTGTGGGCGACCACTAAATGAGATACAGAAATATGTAACAGTGTTTTTAAATTTTTTCCCCTGGCTACTGCTATGTACGTATACTATATTACCGCAAGTGTTTGACATTTCCTTTATTTGCTGTTCCTACATTGTTCATGTACGTATTTGCAATAATTGTTCAGAATAATATTTGCAAAAGTGCTAATAACTTTGTTAACAGCAATTTCAATGCTATACCCACAATGACATATTATTTCTAAGTTAACCTTAAGTTTTTCTTTCTCTGATTCTATTATTCCCTTGGAAATAACTTGCTCCAGATAAACATCGATACTGCCCAAATCTTTCTTCCAGTTTATCGGTTTGAAATTTGCCATGCTACACATATCTGACCAGAAGAGTTGACGGAGAATATATTATATTTATGAGCACTAATGTACTTATTTCTATGGCTAAGAATGTATCTTTACTTAATACACTAATATTAAGACTTTTCCACCACATATGCACTCCAGGAATAGGCTTAGAAAAATAACTTTTTAATCACTAACAGCATCAATAAGACTGCATATTAATTTCTCTTACAAACATCATATAATACACTTTTTCTATTCACAATATAGCTACTACTAAGTTCTAATCATTTCCAAGAGTAAGCATGTGTGTCGATATTCAGGTGTTGCTTTCAAAGCCGCGATGATGCTATGATGGAATATGTTGTTCATAGTAATTACGTTTTATCTTTGGGAAATAAATCCTTCCAGTTCAATTTATGTGCCTTCTTTAAAATGCAATGTTCCTTACTGTAGTAGAATGTCCTCAGAGACAAAGTATGCATCTTGTTGTAGTATCACCATTGAAATCTGGGTATACAAAGCATTTTTCATAACCTTTAACATTTAGCCAATGTTTTCTTATATTTTTAAAAATATGTACAAAATCATTGGTAAGGAACACTTCTGAGCCAAGATCTGGATTAGTCATAACATCAGTAGGCGAAAGCAATTTGTTTATATTCTGATTAACCCTGTTTTCTGTTATTATCCACAGTATCCTGAAACCACAGCTCTATGCAAAGCTATTATTTTGATAGTAATATATTCCAATTGTTCCCCTGACAAGCTGTTCATTTCAACCAGTTGAAATTCTCAAAGTAATTATGAATGCGAGTACAGTTTTAGCGATATCACTGCAGTTTTCTGCAGCACCTACTACTGATTGTCCTATAAAACTGAAGCTACTGTTAACATATTTCATCTATCGCAAGAGCAACTATTTTCTCCCTGCTATCTGATGTTTTATAAATTTTAGAGATAATGAGAGGCACCTGGTGTCTCAGATTCTGGAGATCCATTTAATGATGATGCTACAAATACTGTTTATGTGCCAAAACAAAATGTTCCCTGAGATAATGATATGCATTAGCAGAAACGAAATAAGACATGAAAGCAAAGACAACCGTCGTATACAGGTTTAGCTCATTAGCAACATAAACGGTTCTAAAATAGGTTCACTATTTCAGCAATGGTGCCCCTTCCTTCTCCATAAGTTATATTGTAAGCTGTTGCAATAATCCATGTAATTTATCTAGATAAATATTTGTCTCTAGGTTACATGACTGACCCTCAAAGGTTATATTTTTGTACTTTACCAACGTAAGCCATACTAAGGACTCCTTCGGAAGGGAAGTAAAGCCGTTGGTCCAGTGTCGTAGATTTACGGCACGTAAAAGAAGCTTAAGCCTGATAGAGAGGCCTCTGAGCAAAATTAAGCAGTCTTTCACGCCCAATTTAGGATGGGACACTGAGAACCACAGTAGTTAAAGAGCGTCCATAAATAACACGCCATTTACATTTTATTTTATTGACTGGAATTTCAGTCCTCTTAATTTTGATCACCATATCACCACTGATAACTATGCTGCAGGTAACTTGTCACTTACAAATTCACCCTCACAACAAACAGCATTTAAAATATATAAATATAGATTGTCTTATACAATTTTTGAATCCTGGTCGAATGTGCGCGGAAATTTACCCACTTTTCAAAATTGCCTAGACTATTATAATCGCTATTATATCACTATTTATAAATTGCTAATCTTTTTTTTTTTTTTGCATCTGTTCCCAGTTCTGATTCTTTCCTGGGCAACTGCACTGGTATGCTAAGCTAAGGTGGCATATTTTGGAAAATTCGTAGTACTCCATCATATATAAATTTGGATACATTAGAAGGTCTTGAACAATACCATCAGGACGTATGTATTTCAGGTTCTTAATGGCATCCTGCTCTCTGAAGTGTTATACGCAAACAACAGCGCTTTGTAAAGATGTCAAGTCCTTTCGGGAGATTGCTTAACTGCAATTTTCTTCCAATTTCTTCTCTCGGAAATCTAAATATTGGAATTGGGGTTCCTCCTTTTATGCATTATAGTAGTTTTATTTACAACCAGGAACACAGCGCCGTCTCAGCATCTGAAAGTGCTAATTTACATTGTTAATTGAGTTTAACGTAACAAATTCTAACCACTTTAGTTATTACAGAAGATGAAAATAAATGTCAATGATTACTTTTTATAGGCGTAGACTTTAAATAAAGGCTATTATAATTGAAGTCATGAATATGCATTTAAAAGAAGCCCATCAAAGTTGGGATAAACAATCCTATCAAAATGACATCCGCAGCTGCTCTCCGGAAGAGAACTACTACGGAAATTCTGTACCAAAATTGCTGGTTATTATCTCCAAGACTTATAGCCTGCATTTCTCCTATTATATTTCCTTACAAAATCAGTTTTTACACAGTGAAGTAAAACAGTTATGAAAGGTTTCCTAATATTAATCATACATCAAACATCGCGAGTCGTAACCGGCGAGCTTTCTAAATTTGCAACAGCACGGCTTGTAAGATGTAGGACGTAGTGGAAGGTAACACCGGGATTAGTAATCTGACATCGGCAAATCCTACAACAAAGCTACGTGCCTACCGCGCTCGGTTGTTTTTCTTGTAGTGCTTTTATCAGATCCCAAGTCACAAAATAGCACGCTAATATTCGGTTTAGCTTTCTGTGTATCCAGCTTAGGACCTTTCACCTTGGACTACGCTTTGTTGTAGAAGTGGAAAGCACTTAATTAGAGGATTTGCAAGAATTATGAGAGCCTATGATTATTATTGTCTAACATATGTATATATTGTGCTATCCATACCTTTTCCTAATAGAGCACCAAATTAGGTTTGGTGTTTGTAAATTATATATCCCAGAAAGAATACTTAGCTGCAGGTTTATTTCTTGAATTTGACCTGTTTGCGCTGCTGCACTTTTGCCTGTGATCCCTTCTCTTACGTTCAAGACCTTTGGCTGTTTTTTTTGGACTGCTTCTTCTCGTTTAATACTTTGGAGTAATTAATAAATGTTACTTAGCAGTTTCACACATTTCTTCACAATAATTCCGAGACACGCCACAATTTCAATACTGGTCAAGATCACTTAGTCATTTCACATATATGAACTGCTAATAACACAACCGTGATACGATTTATACGGATTAGCGTGTATTTATTAAATTGATTATCTATTTCGTTGTCATCTGTATTTATTTTACTATTATAAATTAAAGGTATTTTTATTGACTTTCATGTTTAGAATGTTATCTATGAATCAGTATTCTTTTTGTGCATCTTTTCAACAGTCCATGTTCTGTAGAAAATTATTAAAATGTTCTCTTTCGGTGTTGGTAATTTCTTTTTTTGAATTGAGTACTCAATTTTCTCCAATTTTGTGCTTCTTTAGATTCTTCTGCTGTGTTTCTAGCCTGGTCTTTCCCCCCCATTTTTTTCTAGTTGTAAGTTCCAAAAAGGTTTGCTTTTTTAAAGTTCCATCTAGGTTTATAGGAGTTAAATTTTTCTTTTTAAGTTGAATAGTGGCAATTATAGTTCTGTGTCCTGAACCTGGATCTTCTAAGATTTGTTTGGAAGTTGGAGTATAAATCTGAGGATACGAAAAGTCAGGGTTGGTACCAGCACCAGAATAGTGGATAAAGGTTCGTGGATCCTTTTTGTGGTAAACAACTTCTGTAGTTGTTGAATTTAGGTTTTCTATGATCTTTCCAGAATTGTTTAGTTTGTCATGTCCCCATAGTCTTGAATGGGCATTGAAATCTTCAATTATGATTGTATTTAATTTACTGTGATATTTTCAAGATTTGGGGGATTATAACCAGAATAAATTTTGAAGTAAGATTTATTTTTCCACATGTCTAGTTTAATTATTTCTATTTTATCTGTATGCTCATCTCTTTAATAATTCTAAAGAAAGTATAGGAAGTAATAACCTGTTTAAACATAGAGAAAACATTATTTCTCTTTACTGAGAATGAAATTTATGCTATATATCGTGTAAGTATAATCAAATGCATAAGCCCAAATAAACAACCTCTTTGAAAATAATTTCCATATTTTGAAGTTTTGCAAGGTGATAAAATGGTAAAGCACTTTAATAAGTCTTATGAATAACAAAATGTTACAAAACACATTACTTTTCCTTGATTTTTATATCGTAGAATCATTAAACATAACTGGTTATTGCGGCTGATCCCCCAAAAAAGGTTAGAAAATTAAGTTTGTCTGATATACATGGAATGTTTCAGCGACGACCAGTAAACAGATAATATTACCATTCTTTCATTCACTTTCCAGTTTTCATACATGCTTGAACAAATTGAATAATATAAATGTGGAAGTAACGATTAATCTATGATTGGTAGGTCAAAATTTGCAGAACTACAGAGCATTGAATTGATTATGTCTATATTTTCCTTTGTCATACTATTTCACTATACATGCGAAAATAAGACAACAGAACCATTTTACTAAAAGTTCTAAACGTAAATTTATAATCTAATAAGTTTCATATTCATCTATACGAGGCCTTCATACACACAACCCCGGAATTATTGCAGAAATATTAATTCACTGACCTCTTTCTTTTCTTCAGAAACAAGATTCCCAATTCTTCTTGGTTTCCAGAAGCTTCCATGAAGTTCTGTGGCGTTATTTTCTAGCTATAAAAGGAAGGATCACAGTGCAGTTTTGTTGTGTTGAATTGTGAATTGCACTGAGCTATGAATGACAGAGTGTTAGCACAGTGGTGCATTGAGCCATTGATGGCATACAGCTGTCAACTGTATACATATGGAAACATCCAGTAAATTATTTACAGCAGCTAATTTAAGACTTTATTTATAAACGATTTTGAGTCAATATCTACATTTATATGGATGCACATACTTCCACCTCTGTCTTGATGTAAATTTTTAGCTTCCGTAGAAGGCCGCGTCATTTTGCGTGGAGTTGCCGACTTTTCGCTCATCTTGCCGCGAGTACAAGAGCCTAGAAGAAGCTCATGGCTAGATGATCGAAACGTCGGAACTCCACTCAAGATGACGCGGTCTTCTCCGAAAGCTAAGAATATACATCACTTAAGATATTTGTTACATTTTGTCAGGAGTGGGAGAAAGAATGCAAGATGAAACAGATGCTATTAAAATTGTTGGAAAAGAGGGACCGGGTGGGAAGTGAAATAACGACAGTGAATTTCTCATTACAGAAGATGGATTAGAATATGAAATTTGGAATGGAGGAAATGAAAAACGGAATGGAGAAGATGGAAGAAAAATAGTCAGCAATGCAGAAGCTGAAGATGGAACTTTCCAGCAAAATTGATGAACAAGTGGCTGGTATGACGACGAACATGTAAGAGCTTGGAGGAAAGATGGAAGAACTTAGTGGAAGGATGAAGGAACTCAACCAACATGTTGACACCCTGGAAGAACTCGGGGAACACTTTAATGCCCTGGAGGGAAGAACCAATAGCAGCACCAAAGAATAGAATGCCATGGTGGAAAATATGTTCATCGGAAATTGAACGTAAAGACGCCAGGATGTCACACATCCACGCACATCAAGCTACCCAAGCATGAGGGGACGTCAAACTTTTGAGTCTTCCGCCGACAGCTTGGCGCCCAGTAAATGGTTAGCAGAAGAGGTGGCCGCGCAGCTGGTAGTAAGCCCCCAGGGTCAGGCAGCGGAAGTACTAAATGGGATCCCGACGTCGACGATATGCGAGACCATCACTTGGCTGGTGACCTACCTCAGTCTTTCAGTAGTTTTTATTGGGGGGTGGGGCAACCGGGACACCAGGTATAGATCTGTACACACCACAGATATAGACAGAATATATAGGAAATATCCTATTCTTATGCATTGTGGTTGAAGCATGTTTTTTTCAATCAGCCATATTCTGATCTACACTTGAGATGATACGGCTTTTGTGGGTTAAATGTGCACCCAAAAATAAGATAAGCAGGTTACGACGAAGAGGCAAAGCCAGAATAGGGAGTCAAGGAGATGGAATATGAGATAACTACAAGGTAGCTCAAAATGAATACATTGACATGTTAAAGAACACCTTTTTTAAAATTTTATTTCTTTGTATTCTATTTTTTCCATTATCTTTTCTTTCTTATTTTATTAACGATTTATTTATGTTTGTTTTTTAGTTTTAAAACTGATTATTTAAACAATAAATGTATTTCATCTGTGGAAATATTGGGATAAGGAAAAGAATCCCTAACTAGGTGAAATGCGAGAAAGGTTGTATGAAAACGCACAAGGAACAAAGGTGCTTATAAATATACTTGAAAAAGTAAACATACAATATCTCTGCACTGTTGAAACATATGACGATGAATTAAAACAAAGAGTAATATTGTGCATAATATGCAAATAATGTATCAGTGAAGGTAAATTAAACATATACCACAATATAAACATATTAAATAAATTAAACATATACCACAACCCTAAGAAGAACGCCGTCATTGCGACCTACACAACGGCAAACGCACAGCTTGAGCTGTATTCCTATCTCAGGAAATTTGGCGAGCCTCGTATGCAACTTCGACACGGACTCTGTGATCGCGACACGCGCGCCAGGACAATGGACACTAACTGCGGGGATATTCTTGAGGGACATGATAGATGAGCTGGAAAAGTTCAGCAAAGGTGCATATATCTCTTGGTTCGCCTCCACAGCCTCGAAATGAAGGATCCTCTCGAGATGTATCGCGTGCACAAGATCAAAGGAATCACCCTGAGCTGCGGCAAACTCAAGTACGTAAATGCCGTAATGCAAAAAAAAAAAAAAAAAAAAAAAAAAAAAAAAAAAAAAAAAAGCGTGTTTTTTATGGACGCTCTTTAACTGCCTTGGTTCTCAGCGTCCCATTCTAAATTAGGCGTGAAAGACCGCTTAATTTTGCTCAGAGGCCTCTCTATCAGGCTTGAGGTTCTTTTACGTGCCATAAATCTACGTCACGGGACCAGCGGCTTTACTTCCCTTCCGAAGGTAGCCATGCCAAGGGTTTTTACACCCGAAAAAATCCATCGTCTTCCTCCGGGTTTGAACCCGCGAACTTGGGTATATGAAGTCAGCATGGTAACCATTACACCACGGAGGGCGACCCGGCGTCATACGCGAGGTCGTACTGAAAGATCTGGATAGGACTGGGAACTCTAAACTTTCTCTTAGAGGCCTTCGAAAAGGCTACCGAAGATCCTCACGGATATCTGGTGCTGGATTGCACGCAGTATATACCGGATAGCTACAGATATCGAACCGGCGTGCTGCCGGTAGAAACCCTTTCGCATTTTTTGCCCAATGATGTTTTTTTTTAAATAAAATACCAAACGATCCTCGCGATCATTCGCGCGCAAACATGGCTAGAGGAAGGTTGAACGTTGTCAAACGTAGCAGTCCGCTCATAGCGGAACAGCACGAAATTTTTGGCGCTAGCGAAGCCGGCCGCACGCAAAAAGTTGCTCAAGGATATGAACCCCGAACTCGTTAAGCTGTTCACGAAGTGCATGTACAGTCGTGGTAAAAATGATCGAGTGCTGTAAGCTTTCAGTGTCGCTTCGGCATCACGGAAGCACACGACGTTTACAGTGCACTATGCTACAAAACATGCTTTTTTACAGCGAGGTAAGAAATAATTTATTGCTCTGTAACATAAAATAGCAACCACTGAACAACAAATTAATTGTTTTTCGCTAACATATACACACTAAAAAAATAACCAAACCTTGATAGCTGAGTTGTCTGCTGCAGTTCTTTAAAAAGTATGGAAAACAGTGCTCCGAGATAGAATTGGCTATCCTAACGTGATCCGTTTGCAACTCAGTGTACTATCTAGAGTAGGTTCGAGCCCAGTAACCCGCAACATTTTTTAAAATTACTATGTTTTTAGTTCTTATTAAGGCTCTTTACAACCGAAGTTTGATTACGTTATATATATCATTCACTTTGTGAAATGTGAAATATTTTATTTGCTGTTCTCGAAAAACGCTGCAACCTGATCTCCGATTGCTTTTAAATGCAACAGAAGGCTAATACAACAAGAGAAAACAAATTCTAATACTTTGTGTGCCCCCCCTTATTTGCTATCACTTCCCTCAAGTTTCAACTACCATTTGAAAATAATTGTCTTCTGCTAGTGAATCCCAAGTGTCTGACATGGCACACCAGGGTTGTGTAGCATTATTCAATCTGGGACCTCGAGAAAGCTTCTGCTTTACTTTCGCCCAAACATGCTCAATTGGGTTGAGATCTGCTGACTTTGGCGGCCAGTATGTGCTCTAAGATTTTCATGTGCTCCGAAAACCACCTTTGAACTTTGGCCGAATTATGGACCGAATGATTATCTGTTAAAATTTAATATCATCTTCAGGATAACGCTCTTGGGCAGATGAAAGCATAACATGCTTTAGAATTTCAGAATAGGTTTCTCCATTCAGCTTTCCACGAACACGTTCCAACATACCTGCACCTTCCCGAGATATCAATGCCCAAGCAGTAACGCTCGTATGATCACTCCTTGCACGTGTGGCCAAATAGCGCATATCATATCGAGTACCACTAGACCTGTACACAAACAGTCGAATTGGTATCTGCAGTACAGAACGTAGCTTCGTCGGAGAAAACTGCTTCTCGTACTGTACAGCAAATGCCAAACTTTCAATTTTGTGGGCTTCTGTTAGAACTTCCTTTACTACCACACGTCTACGCCAAATTTCGGCATCTTTACAGCGACTGCTAACCATCCCTGCACTAACCGGAAATAAAGATAAAGCCTTGTATTCAGCGGCCGTCAGAAACGGAACTCGTTCACTGCCATTAGAGATTTGTCTTCATTATCGGTAAATACACGCGAGCGACCAGTGTTCTTACTTGCAGCAACCTGTCCCTCTTCACGATAAACTTTTCCCACATCCTCGCAGAGGATCGTGGAACATCACAAATACTACCTGCTTTGGTAGCCATATAGCCCTGTGAAACCAGGGTGAGACAGCAAAACGTTTATCAACGGCCTCAGCCATTGTTAAAGTATGAATGAGTGCGTCGTTGTTGTAGTGATTGAGAACCTCTTTCGGTGACTAATTGAACCAAGCACAAACATTTGACCAACACAGAAAGAAACACAATAACGACAAAGGAATCGAGGTTGTAATCAGTAGTTGTAAACTTTGGCTATGTGTGTGTGTGTGTATATACCAATTGGTTAATCTCAGCCATTTTACCTTGCAACGGTGATTATTTTCAACCAACCATAAAGATATCGGAACATTATATTTTATCTTTGGTGCATGAGCAGGAATATTAGGAACATCTTTAAGAATTTTAATTCGAACTGAATTAAGAATGGGAAACATGGCGCTTGTCGCACCGTCCCGCATTCTTCATCAGGAAGCAATACAAATGCGAGACACAGTGCAAAACAGCCTGTTTCGACAGGCGATAACGTATGTCGCAGACACTCTTAGGTGAGTAATATTGACCTGTATAAACATCACCGCCATTCGAAGTGGGACTTGAAAATATTGTGCTGTCAGAGTGCGCTCAATCATTTTTACCATGATTGTACAACGCCTGCAAGAGCTACGTGCCACTGCCGCAAAAGTGTCTGAATAGTTTAAAAAGGCACAGAACGTGCTAGAGGAACTTAGTCGACAAAAAGTTGTCTTGAAGAAAAAGAATGTATTGATTCAGAAAGCAGGGTTTTTACTTGCTTTTCTACTGTCGGTGCTGGTTTCGTTGGGCAGCGCGCTCTTGTCAAAATTTGTATTATAAAATACGGTACCGTAGCCAAAAAACCGTGGCGGATATCCTATTTCCTGCCCATGTATTCCCACCATACACAGTTTCTGCCGGATGGAGTGCCTTCTGTGTTATCGGCGGATATCCGATTTCCTGAGGATGTAGTCCTACCTATATCTCCCACTTCCATTTCCGCCCTCTCTCAATGTGGGTTTGTCGTCGAAGGATAACAGACGTGTTACCACTGATCCAATTGACTCCATCAATCGTGTATCTGCCACTGCTCAATCGTCGTCTCTCACATTTGTGCACCAGCTGTCAGTTTGGATTCTACGAAGATCCTACTCCTCAAATACCTATTTTTTTTCCCAACTCTCCATCAACTGAGAGCGTTAAGTGCATTTATTCTCCGCTGAAACCACTTTCTTTGGCGAACAAATGCAAATCATCGTCAAGCTTTAACTCCAAGGATTCCCGCGCCATTCATAATACCAAGTGCCTCCTTCCAAAGCTACCCAATACAGACCAGCTTCTCATCTCTACGTTTGTCTTTGTCACAATAAAATCCCTAACCTCGACATCAACGTTACATCTATCGGATCCGTCTCCACCAGCTTCATGAACGAGTTCGTGGAGGTCATGCCACCCTTGAAACACACGCCAACTTTCATTTTCTCACCAGCGTCACCAAACCCATGCAATATAGTGCAATCTTTCGTATCGACAGCGATAGCGACGACGACCATCTCATCACCACTCAATTTAAAATTATTTTTTACGAATAAGTAAAAGTGCATGGGCAAAGTGTGAAAGCAAAATTCAAAGTGTAGTTGTGTTAAATATAGGTTATCGTGTAATCCATATCAAATACATGTTGTATTGTCGTAAGTAGTGTTAAATATAAGTTTATCATGTAATCCATACCTTGTCTAAGTTATGTTAAATTATCCTAAGTAGTCTTAAATATACGTTTATTGTGTAATCCTAAGTCATATTGTACTCTTAAGTTGTATCAGAAAAACTAAATAAAAAAAAATACTCCAGATTAAGTGGCTGTTGATAATCCTGCTGGCCACTATCGTTAACCCGCCTTATTTCGCGGATTAAAGCTATTCTAGCTCCACCTAGCGACAGGATTATCGTTAATCCAGCCGTTTAATCCAGAGTATTAATTACTAGCGTTTTCCTCGGACTCGGAATTTAATACATGCAGGCCACAGTGAAAGTCATTATAATCTGTAGGATAATCTCTGATATTTGTAACCCTTTTTGGCATGCACTTATTTCTAAGTTCATGTAGTAAAATTTAAGACTATGGGCATAAGAGACAAACAATAGGATTTTGTCAAAATCTGATATTTTGCCCTTCTTCAATATTATACTGGGAAATTAGAACAAACTAATTTATGATCTTGCCGTGATGTTTACTGCAATGATACCAATATATCAATATCTTTTGACAGGCCGAAAAATGTGATTATATTAAATATTCCTTCAAGTAGAGATCTCTTCCCTTCCATTGTCCTATGTTTTACATCAAAAACTTGGAAAAACAATTAAATTGACAGATGTTGCGTTTGGTGTATATGGTAATGTGTAGATTGCAATATGGCGGTTGGTCATCAAAACACTAGGTATTTCTACCCTGTGCCACATCATGACTTCGACCGGGCAGCGCCTACGCATAGACAGGAAAGTGCGGGGCTGAGGATGGAGCAGCCGATGGCCGGAATAACCGAAATCACGAGTACTCGGTGCTGCGTAAAAAATGGGATCAACCATGGACTACGATGACGACCCTTCAAGTGGTTGTGACGGGGTTGCGGCCGCCTAGGACACCTAGTGAAACACTGCCCGCAATCTAGCCGACTGGCAAATGCACACGAATAAGAGGGGCACACCCGAGTCATCATTGCCGTCTCATTATCACTTGACGCTGTGTGGCTTAGACGGAAGGATGGAAGACAGCCTTAACGCGGAAGGCTAGATACGAGGGAAGCTATGCTGAGTACTAGTGGGCACCGGTACAGCCATGTCCATAATTCGACCAGACGTGGCAGAGGGTTTGCCGACAAGGAAACTGATTCGGCTTAATGAGATAATGATGGCATCGGGCGACACATTGCCAGTGGAGAAACTCTTGCTGGAGCGGGCCTGGGACGGAGCGCCATAAGTCTGGGGTGTTAGTCGCGATGGTGGCTGAAGACGAGATATCGCTACCGGATGCCATCAGGAGCCATGACATTAGCAAGAGGGTCTTACGGCTCGGCAAAGACGAGATGGTACTCTAGAGTTCGTCCTGTGGGAAAGTGTGTTGGCCGTTAGAGCTGTCTGATAGACCGGCTGTCTAAGGACCTCGTGAACCGTCCAATTCGTCAACATACCCTTCGGGCAGCAAGAAATTGGAGACCAGTTATGACCGTCAAGCCAACAGAGAAGGTTCCCGGCAGGAAGTTTAGCGTGATTGTATCGCCGAACGAGGACCAAAGGGGGTAAGCTCAGATTCCAAAAACCATAGCCAGGACCATGGTGTGTGCTGTAGAGGGTAAACGAAATAGTTGAGTGCACCTGATAGGAAGAAGCAGATAGTACATTTGGATCATCTAACCCACTATGATGGTGTTGGTCGGGATAACCAGGAGGGAGCAGTGTGACAATGCCATCATATGTGATGGTAGTGCTTGTATGTTAGGCACCTCAGTTGCACGTGTAAACAACAGGAAGTACAATGCAATAGTAATTGGAACCTTTGGGAACATGACTCTTGATTCTTATCACCTTCCAGAAGTTTCCAGGAAATTTCACGAGGTTATTTTCTATATATAAAAGGAGGAAGATAAATAGTGCAGTGTTGTTGTTTTGTGAATTGTACTGAAACGTGAGTGACTGGAGTGTTATCACACAATGGTGCGCGAAGCATGGATGGCATGCAGCCTAAATTGTCTATGCACTGAAATGCCCAGCAAATTATTTGGAGTATTGATTTAAAACTTTATTTATAAACAATTTTTGAGTCAGCAAAGACATTTGTTACAGTAATAATGACAAATTGGGTTGGACTGAATGAGTGTTAATCCGGGTCCTTCAATTCCTTTTGCCAACACCCTCTTGTACTGAAACAAAGTGTCACTCACCATAGGTTTCTTACCAACACATGTTTCAAAGAAGATATCTAATGGCTCAAAGTTCATTAGTCTAATTTAGAACATTGTATATTTACATGATAGTATGTTTTACGTTATCGGAGAAAAAATTATTGCTCTAACTCCAATTTACTTCATTGTGCATTTCTATTGATGCTATAATCAATGTTCTACTTTGTTCATAATGGCACTAGTATTTACAGGAAGTTGGTATGATAATGGACATCAAATCTAAGAGCTCCTAGATGTGATGCTATAAAAAATATTGTATCACACTTATTGCATATAAATGGCCGTTTGCTCTTGTGAATTAAATTAGGATCTTTCAAATCCCAGATCCTATGTTGGATTGATGTCGCTTTTAAACCTCATTAATTAAATTGTGCAATTTCAAATTTTACAGTATTGTAAACCTCTTTAACAAGTTCTCAATTTAATCGGTCGTTTCCTGCCATATTACATATTGAGCAGCCAAACAGGCTGCTTAAGTAAGTTCCTTTTGTAAATCCTTCATATTCATGGCAGCTTGTTTTCATGAACTTGATTACATTTCAAACTTGATGCGGTGAAGCTCTTATCAGAATTCTCACATTTAAAATGCATTCCATCATGAATTAAATATGTGCTTTCAAACATGATACATAATCTTTTATCACACTTCTCACCTTTAAAACATGCTCTATCAAATCTTGATAGATTAAAGTTCTCATCACACTTCTCACATTAAAACTGTACTCCCTCATGAATTGAACTAGCATGCCTTATCATACATGATGATACAGTAAAGCTCTTATCACACTTCTCACATTTAAACCAAATTCCCTCATGAATTAAACTATTCCCTCTCATGAATTAAACTGTGTGTTTTCAAACTTGAAGGTAGTGGAAAGCTTTTATCACATTTCTCACATTTAAACAGCTTTCCATCATGAATTGCTTTATGCCTTTTCAATTTTGATGATGTATTAAAGCTCTTATTGCATTTCTCACATTTAAACTGTATTCCCTCATGGAGTAATCTATGTGCTCTCAGACTTGATGATGTAGTGAAGCTCTTATCACATTTCTCACATTTAAACCGAATTCCCTCATGAATTAAACTATGAGCTTTCAAATTTGATGATGAACTAAAATTCTTATCACACTTCTCACATTTAAACTGAACTCCCTCATGAATTAAAGTGTGAGCTTTCAAATTTGATGATGAATTAAAACTCCTATTACACTTCTCACATTTGAACCGAATTCCCTTATGAATTAAATTATGTACTTTCAAATTTGATGATGAATTAAAACTCTTATCACACTTCTCACATTTAAATCGTATTCCCTCATGAATTAAACTATGGGCTTTTAAACTTGATGATGTAGTAAAGCTCTTATCACATTTTTCACATCTAAACCATATTCCGTCATGAATTAAAATATGTAACTTCAAATATGATGACGAATTAAAGTTCTTATCACACTTATCACATTTAAACTGTATTCCCTCATGAATTACACCAACATGCTTTCTCAAACTTGATGATGAATTATAGCTCTTATCACACTTATCACATTTAAACTGTATTCCCTCATGAATTAAACGAACATGCTTTTTCAAACTTGATAATGAATTAAAGCTCTTATCACACTTCTCACATTTAAATTGTATTCCCTGATGCATTAAACTATGTACTTTCAAACTTGATCTTGCATTAAAACTCTTATCGCATTTCTCACATTTAAACCGTATGCCCTCATGGATTAATCTATGTGTTCTCAGGCTTGATGGTTGATTGAAGCTCTTATTGCACTTATTGCACTTAAATCGGACTCCCTCATGAATTAAACTATGTGTTTTCAAACTTGATGATAGAGTAAAGCTCTTCTCACACTTCTCACATTTAAACAGCTTCCCCTCATGAATTGCTTTATGCATTTTCAATTTTGATGATGTACTAAAGCTCTTTTCACATTTCTCACATTTAAACCGAATTCCCTCATGAATTAATCTATGGTTTTTCATAGTGGATGATGTAGTAAAGCTCCTATCACACTTATCACATTTAAACCGTTTTTCCTTATGAACTAGTATATGATTTTTCAACTCTGATGATGCATTAAAGCTCTTATCACATTTTTCACATTGAAATTGTATTTTGATATGAATTAAACTGTGTGTGTTCAAACTTGATTGTTGACTGAAGCTCTTGTCACACTTATTGCATTTAAACCTTATTCCCTCATGAGTTAAACTATGGATTTTCAAACTAGATCTTCTTGTAAAGCTCTTATCACACTTGTTGCATTGAAACCTTTTTTGCTCATGAATTAACGCATGACTTCTCAAATGCTTTCTTTTAGAGAAGCCCTTATTACAAACATTACATTTGTAAGGCCATTTAACTTCATGCTTTAAATTATATTTTCCCAAATGACATGCTGAAGTAAAGCTCTTATTATTAAAGTTACCTGTGAATAGTCTTTTGCCCTCATGAGTTAAACTGTGCCTTTTCAAGGATGATAAATTATGATAGCTCTTGTCACAAACGTTACATTTGTGTTTCCCTTTGCCTTCATGAATTGCAACATGAATTTGTAAAGAAGATGCTGCACTTAAGCACATGCTGCAGCAGTCACACCTGTGTGATGTTCTGTAATTCAGGTTTTCTCTTATATCTGCTCTGGCAGATGCACTTGTGTTGATATGGAAATGACTATTATTTTCTTCTAGCTCTAAACAGCTTTTATCTAATTCTGCAGCAACAATGTCAGTTTTACAGTTCCAGATAGACCCCATATCCAATCTGAAATAGGAAAATCAGCAATATAATTAATGCTGAGACACACAAGATAGGAAAAGATTAAACAAAATGTTTAAGTGAACTAAAGACAGTACTGAGTTAAAGGGATATCTCTGTATCTCATATATACATGGTGTCATTACCATTGTCCTTTTCTACTCTTCCACTGTCACCAAGTTGATAATAGTGTGTAAATATTCAATTGTTATAATTTTCATCTTTGAATATATCCTATGCACAATTTTCTCCTCTATCAGATTATATCATTTTTAGAACCTTTTGGGTCCAAATTTCTAAAGAGAGCATATTTAGCAGTAAAAATCTGATAATTGCTGCCTCTATACTTATCAGCAGTAACTAATAAACTCAAAAGCCAGAATGCATCAATATTTTTGTCTTAGCTAGAGTAAACTAGAATGTTGATAAATGCCTAGTTTAGTTCTCCATCTTTAATAAGATAAGCATTATTATTTTTTTAAATCAAAGAATTTCCGAAAATTCCTACATGGTCGAAAAGTCAGGCAAGCAGAAACTGTCTTGTTATTGGGTTTACAACAGGGACCAAGCCAGAGAAAATGTTGGCAATAGTTTGCGAAAGTTTTTAAAACTAGCTGGTATCCTGTAATTTCTAACATTCATTGTCTATTTCAATAAATATTCATCTATCCATTTACCTCATAGCTGCCAGCCAGCAAGCAGATACCTTGCTATGGTAAAAGTCTATGTATTTGTAAGGAAGTGTTTATAGCATGTGGAATGCTGTGAAGTGTAGTAGGTTATTTAATTTGTATTTTACATAAGTATTTATAGTTATGGAAGGAGAAGTTTAGGAGGGACAAAAAATCTGTAAACTAAGAAGTAACGGTAAATAATAATGAATGCACTAGATTATTCAAGTAAATTAGTAAGGGACTAAATGAAACAGCTAAAGCTATCAGGTGTTTAAAAAAAGTAGTGTACAGGATAATAAAGAAACAAATGAAAGGACCTGCAAGGATTGCAGTTTTGTCAGGATAACACTGATGATGCCCTAAAAAAATTAAAATTTCTATATTTTATATCTCTATTTGATATTTTTATGATAACAAAAAACATATTTTTAAGTACTAAAACTATAAAGCGATAAAGTGCAGGTGAAAAATAAATGTCTTACAATAGTTTTAAACAATTGTGCAGGTATATAGTGATCTATAATTCACAAGATGAAATTCAATTGGTAGACCTATAACAACTGATAACATGTGATAACAATATGCACCATTTAACATGTATTGTCTTCTAAGATTGAGATGACATTTTAGTAACAAAACTTAATGATTGGAATATATTAGTTATGTACATAAAATGGATGCTTAAGCACAGCACTAAATTCTACTTTTAAAATATGCCAACATCAAAATTCAGATGTGTTCCATTCATATACTTTCTCTACCTATTCTGCAACATTTTTGCAAAAGATTTCTCATTTATCTACTTCATGCTAACTGAGGTAAACATCAGCAGAAATGGTTTTATTACTTAATTTATTGCAATTGCAAAGGAAATAAGGTAATACACTAGGCTTAAGTGAAGGTCAAATCTTTTAAAAGCAAATTCCTATTTAATGCCATTAAAATTCAATTCTCTTTGCATGACCTCCAATATAAGAAAAGTCTTAAGATTTGAAAGTTTAAAAACAAATTATGAGGAATATCTTGGAAATGGCTAACTCCAAAAAATGTATAAGACAGAAATTCTATGTTTCAAGGAGATTTACCTTTTTACTTTTTCTAGCAGTCGAGGAAAAAAAAATAAAAAAATGAGTTATCCCAAGATTCCATGTGTAGAATGAAGAGCTTCGGGCATCTTTATAGAATGTGTTCATAATGCACATGAAAGAACTGACAATGGCCAGTGACTGACAGCACAACCGTTAACTTCAGAGTAGTGAAAACAGTTCTCACAACAATGTTATGGTGGCTGAGAGGTTAAGAGGCCTTGCCACTCATAAGTTTCTAAGTTCAAATCTCGCACTGCTTATCATTTTTTTTTATGTTTGTTAATTTTATGAGTAGATATGTAGAACATAATATTGCAATTTGAAGTTATGGACACTAAAACATAATTCTACTAAGACTCGTGTTTAACAACTAAAGAATATGTGTAAATAAAATGTTATCTTCTAAAACAAACACAAAATATAACCATATTTAATATTGAGTATATGAACCCTCAGCCCATATAATGACCTCAAACTTCGGGAAACAGACAAAATAAATATCTACATTAATATGGACAAGAAACTACAAGAGCCCAGGCTTCTTGAATTTGTGTTCAAGAGCCATATTTTGTCCTTTGCACATTTACGGTAATTGGAGCACAGCTCCCTTTTACCTCAGCCCACACATTCTCAACAGATGGCAGATTCTTACAGAGGGAATAAAAATATTATCAAGTATTACTGAGTATTGTACACTGTTTCATTGTATCATCAAGCTGCCACAGCACACCTAGACTGCCCCTTGATATCCAGCTCCAACATGATACAGATACGTGACTATATGGAATTGTGAACCACATATTTGGCATCGTATCGAGTCCCCCTTTCAATTACCTTTCCCTTATATGTGGAAGAAATGTCACCTCATAATGGGAATATCAGCACAGATTGGTTTATGAAGGGTGTGTTTGATCGCTTTATGAAGCGTATGTTAATTTAAAAAAAATTGAATCTTAATGTTTCAAAACATTGGTTTTCTTAACAATACCTATAGTATTTCTGTGCACCACATGCTTTCATGTGCAGCATATTTATGTTCAATAGAATAAACACTCAAAGAAGCATCATAATAACTATCATATAATTAATTGTACCGAATGTCGTATATGAAAAAGTATGTCTAAAATAGTCCATATTGACAGAAGATTGACAAGAAAAAAAGTTGCTACATGCAAGAAGCAAACCTGTGACCCTCACCAGAGAAGTTACCTACATTTTGTCACAGTGCTACAGGGAACACACATGGAAAGTGGCAGGTTTTACAATCCTAACTGTATCATGTTTGGTGTTGTTAATATTTTTAGTTAAAATTGATAGTTTGTTGTTAAAGAAGCTTAAGTTATGTATTTGGTTATGATTAATCATCATATGGATTAGAAATATTAGATTTTTAAACCTGTGACAACTTGTTGCTGCCGCTATACAGCTATATCGCGAATGGTGTGCACAAGGCACTGTGCCACGAGGGACTTAGTCGAATTTGGTATTCCAGAAATTACTCATCTTTTTGGTGATGGGTGTATATAGTAGATAGAAAAGGTATTGTATTCCACCCAAAAATTGATACCAAGATTTCACCAGAAATAAGTTTTTGAGGGCCTTTGAATGAAAAAGCATTTTTAGAAAAAGGTCCATTTATTTCTATGGACAGCATAACCCAAAAAATGAAAACTCAGTTAAATGCCAAAATTTATATAAATGATTAGGAATATTTGTATATAGTGGAGCACCATTATAATGGATTTGTTTAAAAAAATGAGTCAAATTTGTAAGAATCGACAAATTAACTGAAGATAGGGCTGAAGATAGGGAGGATGCTCTCTAAAACTAGTCTTAAAAAAGATCAACATGTAAGTGGAGAATTTTAAAGAGTTTAAAATTTCGACAATTGGTTTAAATGATTCCATTACCAATCTTGATATTTAAGTTAAATATCTTGCAAGGATAGGATACAAAGATTTTTAGGAAATTCTCCCACCCCCAACTATCCTTTACATGCAACTTTGTTTTCAAAACTGTTGATTTTTCTGAAAAAATAGCTCTAATGATTTTGATTAAATACCATGTGTTTAAGATATTTTTATTATGTACAAAATGTATATCTTGAATTTCTGGAAAAGCCCCTGATGACCTCTTCATTGGGGATGATTTTTGTATGACTGGTAAAGCATAAGAGATGGACAAACACTTACTGCATGAAAAATATACATCTTGCTAAAACACACTCCATTGGTTTCAGTTTTAAACTACTTAAATTTCTATCAAACATTAAGTCATCTTTTGCTTTTCATATTGTTCTCTCTGGCCATGCAGAGAGAACAAATTTAATTGTTTCATACAGCAAACAGGTTTTAAAATATTCAACTATTGTTTTAGCCAAGTGTATTCTCTATTTTCCTCTACTTACAAAGAAGGAATTTCTAGTAATGTTTATCTTGATTAGCATGATGTAGATAAAAGAATAATCTTTTGTAAGAATTGTTTGCAGAACAGGTAGAGAAAGTCATGAGAATGGAACACATCAGATTTTTTGTAGTAAGATTTAATCTTTCTTATGGTTTACGAGTTATGCAAGTCATTCAGAATGAATAGGGCTTCAGAGCCTATTTCCAGATACTTCAAGATATAAATTTTATTTCTGATGAAAATATCTTAAATGTATGATATTTTAATCAAAATCATTAGCCATTTTTTAAAGTTTCCATGCAAAGAGTAGTTTGGGTTGAGGGGATTTTCTTGGTAATCTTGGTGTCTCACTCTTGAAAGATACTGAACTTAAATACTACTTTGGCATCTAATGGGTTGTTCATTTTGGGTTATGCTGTTCTCATGCACGCCTGTATATGCATTTCAAACATGCCCTTACAAACAGACATAGAACTTTATAATTGTTACAGGTGAACATGAACACTGTTTTTGATCATTCAAGACCAATTGTGTTAGACAATTTCAGTCTTCTGTATATACCCAGTGAATGTATTTAAGGTATCCTGTTAGTTATTATTGAAAATAAGTTATAAATAAACCAGTTTTGCAAATCAGGCATATCAAGCAATGGATAGATGAAGCTATGTATAAACATGAACCTGTGAATAAAGCTATCACTGTTTGTCTAGAAGATTCAATTCTGCAAATGATAGAAAATAACAATACTGAGTTAATGAAGAAGATATCTCAGTAATTGGAGGACCCAAATATCTATGACATTTACAACCAAATGCTTCTGCAAGAAATGGATATTGAAGAGCAAGAAATATTATCCTGCATCCTCCTAGCCTGAAAGCATTGCAAAAGGAGCAAAGGGTATCCATGATTACTGGAAGCTGTTTTGCCCATTGAAAAAATTATGGAATATAGCAACATAAAATATCAGGAAATTCCTCCAAATTACAGCAACCTTTGAGATGTGCTGAACACTAATCCAATCAAAATAAGCGCTCTTCTTGGAAGTTTGCATTTGGCAGGGTTAATGAGGTCAGCACTATGAGGATCTTTGGCTAATTGATTCAACCATTTCTCAAAATTTGAGTTCATATCACTATTCCTTTGACATGGCTCATGACTGAACAAATACAACTAACCAGGACAAATTATTTTTTTCACCTTATATGAACAAATGAAATTATTTCTCCTTTCTCCAATTCATTATTAAAATTTTTCACCTTAGCCTAGGTGTTCATTCTCTCCTTGGATCCCATACAACAAAACACCCTTTCCCTTCATAATTTTTATCTAAGAGCAATTCCCACCATTTGTTTTATCTTTCTTATCTCCCTTTCTTTGTACTTTCTATTTTTTTCTTTATTTTGCTGTTCATTTATTCTTAGCACTTCTTACCTTTATCTGTGTTGATGTTCAGTTTTCTATTCCTCCTTGCCCCACTTTCTTAATCTCCTTTAACCTCACGTATCACCTTTTTCATTCATGGCTTCCCTGTCACTTCTGCTTCCCAACAATTTTCTCAAACTGATCACCCTCTAATATTTCCCATTCTTTTTCCGTTTCTCAGAGATGGCGGGGAAAACTGGAGAACCTGGAGAAAACGTGCCCCTGCACTGCTTTGTCCACCATAAATCTCATATGTAGCCACTTGGGATCGAACTGGGCTGTCTAGGTGAGAGGTGAATGGCATGGCCTTATTTTATGCTGTTAGACTATTTACAGGTTCCAGGATTGCCCAAATACAGTTCATTTGGAATATAAATGGGTTTCACTTTTAAATTATTTTAACAATAAAGTCAATATCATCCCAAATTTACATTTTGGCAGATGATTTATTACAATCTAACTATTCATTAAATTAATTTCAAAACTTTAAAATATGTACTTTTGAACAAAGAAAATTAACTTTAGTCTACTGTGTGTTGAATTGTAATTGAAAATCCTATGAACAATCTGGAAAATGGCACCTTTCCCACTTCTCTGGCTCAATTAGTGAGCTCCTAAAGGAATTAAAATATTAGACATTCACCATTTTTGGCCAATATTTTAAAGCTTTACACAGTTGTATTTAAAAAAATCACGTATCTTGATAAATCGAGTATTTTTCCAAATCTATATAAATGAGCATTTTTGCCAAATTTCATGAAAATCTGAGATGGTTGAACGGTCAGTATATAGTGGAAATGAGAAATACAGTAGGTTTAAACAATAATCAAATCTTAAGAGAGGCTCGGTATCCAATGCATTTGAAATTCTGTTCTCTTTGCAAGACGAAGAGAGGAAAAAAACATTACTCATAAATTGTATAGTTTAATGAGATCTACATTATTTATATAGTAAGATTTTAGAATGGCTTACAATGTACCAGTTATTTAAAAGTCATTCATTCAGAATGAAGAAGTCTTTATATGCTATTGTAAGAATATTTCTCATTAAATATACTAAGTAATGCATATTTTAATTAAAATATTTATGAGCAACTTGTTATCTTCCAAGTAGAGGGTAGTTTGGGGTAAGGAGATTTTCTTGAATAACTTTTGGTTACTTCTTTGAAAGATGCAGAATTTATAAATTTGGCATTCAGCAGAGTTTACATTATTGAGATTGTTGTTTTCTCACACATGTACACACACTAGAGGTGTGACTAACAGTTATTTTCATGAAACAGTTATAACTGTCACATTGCGAATATAGTTATTTGAATAGTTACTAGTATTGATTAAGTTAGATATTTTAATGGTTATCACCTTACGTTACATGCAAAGATTAGGTATAACTACCTATCTATAGGAACAGTGTCTGCACAGACTTGGTTTCTTAATTGATGCAATCTAAAAGGAAGCTTATCTTGCTATTCAAAACTTGCAAATATGCATAGAAGCTTGTGACAGTTATGTGATTAAATAAAAAATAAAAGCATTTAAGTCGGTTTTTGTAACACCGTGCATAACTAATAACAGGAATAATGGGGGTAATTCGGCAATCTATGAAATTCAACGAAAATCTTGACGGAGCTAAGGAAGGTGTTAAAACTTTTTTAAAACTAGAAGAAAAGAGGAAAAACATTTCGGCAGACATACGTTTCTTAAATCTTTGTCAACAACTTCAGGTCACGGCAAATTTCATCAGAAGATACGTAAAATATGATAACAACAGCAAATATCAAAGACTCGCAGATAAAAAGGTAATAGAAATCGAAAAGAACAAACACTATGCGAGATTACATAGTTTAGAACTTCAACTGTATGAGCTACACTTAGCGTTACCGCAAAAGTTAGGCCACGCTCTTTGGGATAATTTGCGCGCAAATTTCCTACCGATCTTAAGCGGAAAAATGAGCATGAAAACGCTTACGCTAAAGAAAAAATTAGATCATCTTTGCAAAAAGCAGAATACAAATAGACCAATCAGACACAAGAGACCTACCGAAAACCATGTTATAAACGTATCTAAAAACAAAACTTTCAACAAATCTCAGTTAGCCATTCTCAACAAAGGCCTTAAAACGTGTGTAGATTATTGTAAAAAAAACAGAAAACTTAGTAGCAGATATAGAAATAGCCATAAGCCACCTAAAAGAAATTGACCAAAAAGCAATTAAAAAGCAATGTGAACCAATTTTGAACCAAGTACATACAAGAATAAAAAGAAAAAATCCTCAACAAAAAATCATAAAATCCTTAACTCAAAAACCAATTGTTTACACAAAATCAGACAAAGGCAACCAAATAGTGATATTGGACCAAGAAGACTACAACCAAAGAATAGAATCCTTGCTAAACAATCCGGAATATCGAGAAATATCCAATCCACTAAATAAAAGTATAAAGATTTTACAAGATACTTTAGCAAATTGCAAAACCATAACAGAAAAAGAGAAATCCAAATTAAAGCCAGATTTATCAACCTTACCCAGACTGTATGCCCTACCAAAAACACACAAACCTGGCAACAAAATGAGATCCATAGTAGATAATATCAATGCACCCACATATAAACTCTCCAAATGGCTCACACAGAAATTCAACTCCTTCCCAAAGTTCAATAGTAAAAGTGTATCAAATTCATTGGACCTGATTAATCACCTGAAAGATCTCAGTGTGTCACCTAAAGATAAGATAGTATCCTTTGATGTCACCTCCCTATTCCCCAGCATACCCATAGACAAACTACAAAAATCTCTGAAAACCTGGCTACAAAGCATAAACATACCAACAGAAGAAATAGAAGATCTTGTCCAGTTAACCAATTTATGTATAAAACAGAACCACTTCACATTCCAGAATAAATGCTACCAACAAACAACAGGACTTGCAATGGGGAATCCTCGATCACCATTCCTTCCAGAACAACTCGTAAACGATGCACTCAACTTCTTAACTTGCAAAACAAGTCCATTCAGTTCACCATTGAGACCGAACAGGAAGGAGCCCTGCCATTCCTAGACATTAGAATAATAAGAACAAAAGAACATAGCCAGACATTTGGAGTATATAGGAAATCCACCAATACAGACAACCACATAAAGTTTGATAGCTACAACCCTACAACACACAAATACGCAGTCCTAAACAGTTTAACATATAGACTAGTACACATTCCCATGGAGAAGAATGAAAACCAAAAAGAATACCAATAGATACTCCAAACAACTACCAACAACGGTTTCCAAAAAAGTGCAGTAGACTAAAGAATACATAAATACAAAAAACTGAACCGCATAACACACACAACCACCCTACAGAACCCCAGTGACCAACCTCAATTCAGAAAATTCACCTATCATCCTTGGGCACACAACAAACTTCAGAAAATATTCAGGAATTATAACATCACCTTAGCACCAAAAAACAACTACAGCATTCAGAAACTGCTGTGCAGAAATTTAAAAGACCCTATCCCTGCAGGCAAAAAACCGGGAATTTATGAAATTAAATGCTCAGACTGTAATCTGGTGTATATCGGAAGGACAAAGAGAAGTTTGGAGACCAGATTAAAGGAACACATGAGAAACTTAAAATACAAACAAATAGAAAAATCAGCAGTTGCCTATCATTTTTGGACATCAGGACATGAAATCACACCAAATATAAAACTATTAAAACCAGCTTATAAACCCACAGAATTAGATGTCTGGGAGAAGATCTACATCATGAAGAAAAAGAGCCATATCATGAATTTTGATTTGCCACCTTACAGCAACCTCTGGAAATTCATAGATCCAGCAACAGATGCCTCCACAGTTAATACACCACCATCCCCATCGTCACCAACGAAGAAAGATTTAGTCGGAATTAAGGGTTGAAAATGGGAACAACTGTTACCCGAAACCGGTCCCCAGTAAGTAAAATTAAGTGATGTTTGTGTTACAAAAACTGACTCAAATGCTTTTATTTTTTATTATCGTACTATGTTAACACTGATTATTTGCTACGGCAAAATGTATTTTCTCTCTCTCTCTCTCTCTCTCTCTCTCTCTCTCTCTCTCTCTCACTCACTCACTCACTCACTCACTGAAATGTATTCCTTCACATTTCCTTCCCCCTAATGTTAAGATGTTTCATTTCCAGTGCACTTCTGTTAGCATGTGCAGATGGGAACTATAGCCAAAATATAATGCAAATCAAGGTCAGAAGAATGCATTTGTACAATATTGATAAAGGTTATTGAATTTACAATCGTGATATGTTTGATAATGGGGCAAACCTTTCATCTTCAAATTTGATTACAGAAATACTATTGTATATGTGTCTTGCATTGTTTATTATATAGGGATAAAGGTTAAATATATATGATGATAATTCCAAAGGAGTGTAAACTGTGGGCACACACCTTACACATGCTTTTGGAATTCAGAAGTTGGAGAAATTTCACATTTATTTAAGCAATCTTAGAGAACAGACTTGCTGGCAGTTTGCAATTGTGGATTTTGCTTCACCACTATTAATACTATGTATCTTTTCTTATTTTTCGTGTTTTCCTTTCTGTTTACTTTCTCTACACGTACTACGTACATAGTGTATAGAGAAGGTATTGCACTCCACCAAAAAATTTGATACCGAGATTTCACCGGAAATATATGTTTTAGGGTCCCCTGTATCAAAAAAAAGTATTTTCAGAAAAAGGTCCGTGTGTGTGCGTGTCCATGTGTCTGTGAACACGATAACTCAAAAACAAAAAATCGGTAAAATACCAAACTTGGTATTTAAGTTTAGTATCTTCCCGGGATGCGACAAGAAGATTTTGAGAAAAATCCCCCCACTCCAAACTACCCTTTACATGGAACTTTTTTCGAAAATTTTGATTTTCTAAAAAATGGGTCAAACGATTTTGATTAAAATATCATATATTAAAGATATTTACCTGACAAATAAAATGTATGTTTCGAACTTTCTGGGAATAGCCTCTGAAGACTACTTTATTCTGAGTGAATTTTACGAAATTTTGCATAACTGCTAAACCGTAAGAGATCGACAAAAAACTTACCACACAAAAAATGTAGAGCATATTAAAACACACAGTTTATGTTGTATAGATTTTTTTGTTTGAGTTGATCATTTTTTAGATATTCCTTGTTTTTGTTTTCAGGTACGAAAAACTTAACTTTTCTCATACAGGAATCTGTCATCTCTTGTCCATACCAACAAAGGAACTTCAGTCACATAGCAACCAGCTTTTGACTATCACTTTAACCTATGCTACTCCCTCATTTCGCTTCTACTTACAAGGAAGTAAATAATAACACTATTTCTGCTAATTTTTTGTCCATTAGCATGAAATATATAGAAGCATAAGTTTATTAACAATAATTTATTACAGAGATCTAGAGAAAGTCATGTGAATGGAACATATCAGATTTTTTTAGTTTAATGGCCTTTAACCTGGTTCGCAATATCAGATGACTGGAATCAAAGAAATGTTGCTCAAATGATCTCAAGGTACATGGAGCTTAAAGTTACTCGAAAGTTACTCTTCTCAAAAGGGAAACCCCCCCTCCCCAAAAAAAAAAAAACCTTATCCAAGTACTCATACTAAGTGAGATTTGTGAGCAAGTGCTTTTTAGTTACTAATCAGCATTATTAATTTATTCATACCCATCATGTATAAAAACTTGTGCACTTATAAATTGATATGGGTACCATCATAATACAATGAATACAGTTTTGCTGTCTAAGTGAGAACTGATGTGTTTAATTTTGACTGTTACCTATATTCTAAGTGATCAAATATGCATAATAAACAATCTTGCAACTCTGTGCAAAGATTTCTCAATCTTGTATACATCAGTGGCTATTCCTCGAGTGTGTGTCTAATCATTTGCATGTGTTGGTCACATATTTGAGATCTTCTAAAAACGTCATGTGATGCAACGCATCATATATTTAGAAAAAAAAGTTAAAAAGTTTTTGTGAGAGAGAGAAGGGGAGAGAGTGGGGAGGGAGAGAGAGAGACTGGCTTTCATATGTTTACTCAGCAGTTCTAATATTAAGCATGTGAATTGTACTGATGAATCGAGATATATGAGAACTTAAATGTAAATCTTATGTAACGCAAACACAGTAAAGCAAAAACAGACAAATTTTGCCAACATCAACACGACTGAAAATAAGAATATAACTTAAATATTCTTCTAAGATCACAGATTTGAAGCTTTATCTGTGTTGGATATTAATTATTACTTCACAGGATAACTACCGAGTTAAACTGGAGTCATAAAAATCCAAGCTTTTGACAATATTAACTGTGTCATCTTTGTCAAAGAACTGTAAAAGCTGGAATAAAAACGAATATTTATAGCTTAGAGGTGTACTTGTAGTTGTATTCAATCCCAACCAATCAGGTTTCTGCTTAAGTTTCTCCGTGATAATTTGTTTAACAGGGACCAGGGCATACAACTAAACATTATTAAAACAAATTGAAAATATTCTCCTGTCCATCCGTGGATTCTCATTGGATCTCTGAAGTTAAGCAGCATTACATGGCCACTTGAATGGGTGACCACATCACAAAATCAAGAGCAAATTGCCAAAAAAACTTAAGCCAGAAACTGCATGGAGACCTGTCACTAGATCTTGTGCTAGGAGAAGTAAAGCAGCATTGGGCGTGGACAGCACTTGGATGACTGCAGAAGTAGACTGCAGAGAATATCACAAGGGAAGAAATTAATTAAGAATTAATAAAAAAATATACACACGTGTGTATATCTTTTCTAAAAGTATATTTTATTTATTCAGAGGTCCTCAAAACATGCATATCTGGTAAAATCTCACATCAAATTTTTGGTGCAATGCAATATCTTCTCTACCTATTTACATGTACATACCTGCTATAGAAAAGTAAAAATGTATTTTTTTTTGGGTTAAGGGGTCTCCAAATTGAATTTTTGTGTAGAACACAATACTTCCCACATTTAGTAAAGGAAATAAAAAAGAAGCTATAAAATCCTTACAATCAATTATGCAGCTTGAAAAATAATAAATTAATCAATAAATGCTTACCTTGTTTTACACATGGAATCAAGCTTACGCTTAGTTAATACTACAAAATTTTAAGTCAAAGCTTAGCCTCTAAGCAAAAGGTGAACCAAGACAAAGTAATTTACAATATAGATAGACTCTTCTTAACAATCTTACCTTGTTGGTTCTGGCATTATTAAGTTCTGATCTTCATCTGTTAATTGATCCTGCAACAATAAAATGCGTACAATGCCAGTTTCTCCCACTTACAAATAAAATAGCATTCTATACTGGTCATGAAAGACAGCTTAATTTTGCTCAGAGGTCACTTTACAGGTTTGAGGTTCTTTTATGTAATGGAAATCTATGACATGGTACCACTGGCTTTACTTTCCTTCCAAAGAAAACCATGCTAAGCATTTTTATGCCATAAAAACCATTACCCTCTGCCACCTTTGAACCTCCAATCTTGGGAACTAAAGACTATCATGTTATGCCTTACATCATGGATAATCTGAGGATGATCATGCTTTCAGAGAAACACTTCAAAAGATCTTCTTAATCCAGTTTACATCAAACAATGTTTGTCATACTTGCAAACCATTATAAAAGTTAGCTATTCTTGGCTGTTTCAAAAGGTGACTGCAAGTAATCTTTTCATAGGTAATAAAAACTATCTTTTTCTCCAACAATTCTTTGTTTTTCCACAAACTGATTACAATTTGCTCAGAAATAATATTGTAACAATTCTGCCATTTTCTTTTTGACATTCGGTGCGGCAATGATGCGGCTTGCTGCAAAATACCTACTGAACTCACTCAACCGTTGCATGTGAAGCATTTCCATGAAAACTGAACACTTGGCAGGGCTTCGTTGCTTCTTTTTATATATGTTGGTCATGTGACTGGAAATTTCCAGAAGCCACCACACAAGCAGTACACCACAGCTGCTCACAACGCATAGCTTCGATATCAAAGCACCTATGTTCACTCGTACAGGTGTAAAAATCTCAACTGTGATGTCAAAAGAACTTGCTGTACCACAGGAGTCCAGGCCAGGATGATTTCCTCAATTACAACAATGATAACCCAAACTGCAGCCTGCTCCTGACAGGGTTCCTTACAGGTCTGTAAGCTTCCTCTGGCACAGACAGAGTTTCATCCAAGGCAATTTGTAGCTCCTAGCATCTGACCAGCATTCTTTTTGGTAGTTTCTGCACCACAACAGGCGTAACAATAGTTAACGAGGAGCATGTACCTCCAGACCTGCAGGGACAGAACCATATCTGAATGCTAACAGGCCATTCTTGTCATTCTCAGCCACAGTGTGAAGTGAGAGAAAATTAATGAAGGACCAATCTGCCCCACATTCAGTTATCATATTTCATGCATATCCCTAAGACAAGTAAATTGATGTCATATTTATTTAATGCCCTCGTTCCATTTTTTATGTAGGGAAAGAATTTTCAATTTTGAACAAAAAATAGGAAGGAATAGGGGAAGCAATAAATACTGTTTGAATTTGATAAAGTGTGAAATTCAAATCACACTGAATTATAGTATGGCTCATTATTTGGGTTGTTATGACTATATCTCCTATTTACATAGAGGACTCACCAACAAGTGTTTTACTGCATTTTCCAGTGTTTTATTATCCCCAACCCCTTTTTTTTAACATTTCTTTATAGGTACCTAAGTTATGTAACAATGTACAGGCAACAACTATTAACCTGGAACTCAACAATAGCAAAATAAATATTAATTACCGACTGTTATCTGTTTTCTATCACAACAATGTTGTTTCTAATGCCATAAGGCCACATTTACATCATATCCAGAAAGTGATAGTGACAATGAGCTCATCTCTGCATTTCATTTGAAATAAACCCACGTTGTAAAAGCACATAATTATGAATTTGTTGCCAAATAATTTATCTACTTCAGAAATACGAGCTCTGTATTAGACACTTAAAAATCTAGTTATCATCAACATACCCTAGCCAAATTGCAAAGTCTCTTGATCCTAGCTTCACCATTTACACATAACCTCAAAATTCTCAATTAGCAAATTACACAGAACAGCATGAACATTCACACCTATACCTATTACTTACACGTTTGAATATTTTATTGTAACCAATCCTCAAAAAGTGATTTAATTGCCTCTCAAATCTATACCAGACTTAACCAGAAATCTTCACTCAAATCTCACTATATTCAGTTGAGTTTTGTTTTTGAATCTGATATTAGCACTCAAGTGAGGTGTGAGTGTCTCTCAAGTAAGGACTATGGATCTGGCCCTAGAGCATAATTTTCTGGTGCTTTACTACTACTAGTTTCAGATTTTCATATAATTAGTATTAGAATAATTTTAAAATTAAAGCCAACAGGAGTAGGCAAAAATTATTTGCTGAAAATTTTGTATTGCCAAATATAACACATTACTCCTAATCAATTATTAATCATTCCAGTAGAGATAACTAATGAGATCTTCCCAAAATGTCCTTATAATTGTTTATCTTTGGTATTTGTATTCATTATTAACTCAGATTATAATTTTACACTTTGTAAAGTTTTAATTTTAAACAAGTTATTGTAAATTTACAATGGGCTAAATTTTCAAATAAATAATATGTAATTTTAAAATATATTATTAATGTTATTTCTTACCTCAGTATCAAAGTGTATTGGTTCATCTTTCAGATCAATCTCTTCTAATTCAGATTTCATTTTGATTGTTCTTTCCAAAAATCCAAGTTCTTCCTTGATCTCGGTTTTGATACTTTTATAATCATCCCCAAGTGTGTCAGAGTTAGGTTCTGCTATAAAAAGTGAAACAAAAGAACTTAACTCTCTCTTTACCTGAACTTCTGAACCAACCATATCCTCCGATTCTGACTGTTTTTCAGTTAATACTATTTCTAAGTCTCTAGGCTCTTCTTTGATCTTGGTGATAGTGAATACTTCATGGTCAACCCCATGTATGTTAGAGACACTATCTACCTTTTCATCAACCTCATATAAGCCAAAAGAAGCTGTTTTGCTCTTTACCTGAACTTCTGAACCTAGAGTATACCCTGATACAGAGTGTTGTTCAATCAATGATCTTTCCAAGCCTCTAGGCTCTTCTTTGATTTTGGTAATGGTGTTTAATTTATGATCAACACTATGTATGTCAGGGTCGGTGTCCATTTCTTGATAAATCCCATGTTTATCTGAGTCAGTGTCTACATCATGATCAGTGCGATTTATGTCCAAGTCAGTCTCCATTATAAAAACTGAAGCAAAGGCAGCTGACCCAAGAATCTCTTCTCATTCAGATGTGGCTCAGTTGATGATCTTTTCAATAAACAATGTTCCTGTTTGATTTCCATTTTGCTGTCCATTTTTGTGATGTCAATTTCATTATATACTCAAAAATAAAAGTTGTCTTTTTTACATGAGTTTCTGAGGAAAGATATAATTTTGGATTAAATTAATTTCAGTTGTGTTTTTCTCTGACAAAAGCTTGTTGAATTTTTAATCAGGGGTCTCATTCATCCTCACCATATATGACTGATATTGTCAGAATTTGTTACAAAACCTGAAAAAAAAAAACAACAAAAAACAATCAATAAACTGGCACCGTTGTTGAGAGGAAAGAAAGAAAAAAGAAGAAGAAAAACAGTTTACAAAGAAGCATATTAATGGATAACATTAATGGATATATTACTTGTCCAAAAGTTTTGGCATTTCAGTATGTTTTAGACACAGGCTATTCAGTGGACTAGCTATCACTCATTCAGCATTAAAATAAAATGTTCCTTGAAGCTTTTGCTTTTATTGGCATCATTCTCTTTATACTGTATCTAGATAAGAATGATCCTGCTACAAACAATGAAGTAAGCTGACATACAACCAGTAAACAAATGTTCGAACACTTAAACTCTACAAACCAATCACCATTTACATATAGCCGATGCAAACACATAAACCTGCAGAACATTGATGGAAAATCACAGCAATTATTTACCTTATGCTTTACTGGTTTTCTCAGACCAAGTGTGTCTTGGACACATTGTATATGTTTGTAGTAAACATATCTTTCAGGATCCATAGTCCCAGAACACATCTGTACGTGCGGGATTCAGAGAAATTAAAATAAAACATTTGTATACTTTTCTCTCTATGAAACTAATTTAGCCTGTGCAGTGATTGCAAAACTACTTAGCATACTGTACATTACAAAGTAACAAATAAAAGAAAAGATCTATGAGCTGAGCTCCACTATTCCATCTCAATGAATATCTCTCTCTTTCTTCCCTTTCAGAAGTTTACTACAGCATCATTCTAATTTGAGGCAGTCTACAGCAGCAACTATGCTAGCAATGTAATACATCCATATACGATTCCTTTGATCTCTTTTAACAGATATACCTAGAACTTGATCATTCCATCTTCTTTATGGTCTTCCTGAGTTTTTTTATTCCTTTTGGGATACAATTAAAGATCATTCTAGTTAATATTCCTACAGGCATTCTTAAAATATAATTTTTTCATTTTTGCCTATATGTTGAATAATTTCATTTATATACACTCATAAATACTTTCTTTCCCAATTTCTTCATTTCTAATGCTGTCTAGAGGAGTGTATCCAGTCATAGGTTTAAGAACTTTCATTCCTGTTCACCATTTTCTCATTTGATCTTTGGTTAATGTCCAGCACATAATTTTGTATAATAGGTAAATCATAAATTGCATATGCTGGAATTAATCAAAGATCAAATGAGAAGAATAGGGTAAACAGAAATGAAAGTTCTTAAGCTTAGAGAGAGAGAGAGAGAGAGAGAGAGAGAGAGAGAGAGAGAGAGAGAGAGAGAGAGACACACACACACACACACACACACCCACCCACACCCACACACAGAGGTGTCCCAGAATTCAACTGCACAAATTGGCAGGATTGTACAGGGGTCCAAGATAAACAGTATGAGATAGGAATCTATGGGCTATGGGTTCTAAATTCTTTTAAGGGTTAACATGCCCCTAATCAAACCTCAGTGGACCGTGATGTGAACCCCAGATTTTGGAGAGCTTAGATACAGTGGCATTATTTAGCACTATGGTTAATGTGTGAGGGAGTTGAAGGTTGAAGCCTCCAGAGATATTTTTATGTTGTTTCCTTTGTTTACACTTTATAATGAGCCGTTCATATTTTGCTGTTATACACAATGTGATTTATTTGTATTTACAAATAAAATAAGTGTAATGTGTGATTAGAATGTTGGTGCAGAGGAGGACGTTTCAATAACAATTGCATTTAACTCCTAAAGGGGTACTTTTCTCCATACCCCTCAAAAGAATTTCTAAAATGCAGTGTATCATACATTGATGTGTTATGTACATGCACATTACAATTGTAGACACAGTTCACAATTTATGAAACAATATTATCATTGTGTCACATGAACTTTAAATGACTTACATAAAACTAAGTAAGAACTATGCATTATACAGAATAACGCATTCTACCTTTCCATCTCTGCTTGAAAGGCAACTAGAAAGAAACCTTGAGAAATAATGCAGTATCCGAAGCACAAATACAACAGATCATCAGAGGAATTGTTTGATGTGACAACCTGTTACATCCCTGCAGAGATTGCACATACAAAGAAATGAACCTCATACCTGTCAAAAATTCCAGGAGTGTTGTAAACCTCATCACAAGCAGCTATAGTTTGAGTCTGTAATTGTTCATCTGATTCCACAGACATCTAGTAAGAAGGCTCTTAAGTATGTGGAATGGTACCACATGGCACCAAAAAGTGCATGAGCCAATAAGTTCATAGCATAGATTATCTTAGGATGTTAATCTGCGTGATCTCCATTTCGCACCTCGTTGAAACAATTCACTTCCTTACACATAATGTGTTTACTTTTACGATATGAACACAATGTTTAGCAAATCATTCTCACAGTAATCACAGTAATTGGACAAGATTTTTAGAAGGTCAGTCGCATAGGACCATGGTAGCTTAAGTGATTAAAACAGCAAAATACTTATGAATGAAATCTAAGTACTGCTGTTCAAATTTTGCAATAGCCCAGCTTTTTTTATTCCACCACTGAAATCATATTTCAGTTACTATGTTTTACAGCACACATTACAAAAATGTTTTTAACAAACCTAATTACTGCATTTAATACTGCATGCTACATAGACATCATTTACAGTCTTTTGAAATTAATTTTATTTATATTGGAGGGTTTATCGTCGGCTTCAGAAATGTAAACTAAGCATATTAGTGCTGCTCTAATTGTGCACCTCTTTGAGAGATACAAGAAAATTAAAAACCTAAAAAATGAAAACTTCAGAGAGCAGTGCAATCTTTGTATCGTGGAATTCAATGACCAGCGCCATACCGACTCACTCACCAGTATGTTATATCGGAGCGATTTAGCTAACTACATATGATCTGAAATTAACTGAACTGTTAACAGTGATGTGCACACCTTGAAAGAACAGGCAATTTTGCCAGAGTTGCAAGTCCAATAATTTTAAATACTGTATTGACTGTGCACCAATAATGTATTCCTTTGACTGCCTGAATACAAATGAGGCATTCTGAATGAAAATAGCTCACACAGTGCACATTCTTTTAATTTACAGCCACTGATGTGTGATACAAAAAACCTGCCATTGATTTGAAATTTGGCAAAATGGACAAATGGATCTAACTCAAACTGTTTATCTAAGACCCCTCTACTATGCTGCCAATTTGTGCCATTGGATTTGGGGACCCCTGTATATATGAGGGGCAATCAATAAATCCTTAGAAAATCCAATAAATTACACTCGAGCTTCAAAAACAATTTGTATTCAGTAACAGTCATCTCTTATTAGATGGTAGTTAAAGTTTCAGCTATATCCATCACATGGTTTTGTTGCCATAGACCAATAAATCAACAATCTTATGCTTCTTTAGAAAGATGGAAAAAAACAAGTTTCGTGCAGTGATTAAACACTTATATTTAAAAGGCTTAACAGCAAGAGAGATAAAAGCTGAGATGGATGAAGTTCATGGCACATCTGCTCCTACATTTGTAACAATTTACAATTGGATAAATAAATTTAAACATGGCTGTTCATCCACAAATGATGAACATTGTTCCAGTCTAGTAGGAGTGGCTTTCTCTGAAATGATTGACAAAATCCAGGATATGGTTTTGGGTGATCAACGAATCAAAGTTTGTGAAATAGTAGATGTCACAGGCATATCACAAGGTTCTCAATTTTGCACCAAAAATTAAGTTTGACAAAGGTCTCTGCAAGATTGGTGCCATGTTTGTTCTCAAATGATTGATTTGGAAGCTGGTTTGGTACTTTTCCATTGCTATCCTGGCAACCTTCTGCATCAATACATAACTGTGGAATGAAACATGGACACACTACTACACTCTAGAGACAAAAGTATAGTCAAAACAGTGGGTTTTGAAAGGCGAACTGGCTCCAAAGAAAGCAAAGGTGATGAAACCTGCAGATAATGTGTTGGCCTCAGGTTTTTTGGATGCACACGGAATCATCTACAGTGATTATTTGCAGAAAGGAGGAGAAATAAATGGAAAGTATGCAGCATTATTGCACCAGTTGAACAAAAAAAAATCAAGAAAATATGCCCTCATCCGGCAAAGAAAAGAATTCTCTTCCATCAAGACAATCCAAGGGAGAACATCTGTGCAGTTTCAATGCCAAAAATTATAGAATTAAGGTTTGAATTACCACAACATCCACTGCATTCACCAGATTTGCTCCTAGTGACTTTTTTTTCTATTTCCAAACTTGAAAGAGTGGTTTGGTGGAAAATGATTCATGTCTAACGAAGAGCTCATCTCCCAAACAGATGCCTATTTTGAGGTTCATCCAAAATCCTTAGCTTAAAACAGTTGGGAGAATCACTGGGTAACATATATCAAACTAAAAGAAGATATGTTGAAAAATAAAAAACAATCTGCCAAAAATAATTTGTTTTGCTATCTTTTTCTAAGGACTTATTGAATGCCCCTCATATATAACATATTAAATTACTTTATAAAATTGGTAATTGAATGCATTAACCTGTTTTATTATCTGGTTTTCAAGGAGTATTTTTTATTAAAATTATTTTATGATAAATAAAATATATATACTGAATCTTTGGGAATAACCTGTGAATCACTGTTCATTCAGAAGGAATTTTGTGCATATCTTGTATAACTGATATACCTTAAGCAACAGATGAAAACATACTTGCAAAAAATTATAGATACCTTTCTAATACACAATTTATTCCAAATATTTTTTTGTGGTATACTACATTTCCACGATATTAATGATATAAAATGTTTGACACTTTGTCATATTAAGTTTCATTGTCTTTGACATTCTGTCCTGTTGATTTTTAGTTGTTTCTCGCAATTTCATGGGAAGAGTATGGAATTTTAAGGCTAGCATAAAGCATCTACATCTTAAAACCCTGATTATAGCTTTAATTTTGTACTTATCACAAAATATGCTTTGTTGCTATTTCTGCAAATGTTTATCTCAATTTAAATTAAATAGTAAAATAAGCTTTCATATGAACGAGTTATATACAACTAATAAGCAACAATGTAAAGAAAGTGATGACTAATATAACACATCAACTTTTGTTAAGCCAAGTTTTAACATTATTAATATTTTAGTTTAGTTGAAATATTAATAATGTAACTCCATGAAATCCTGCAACAACATATTTTGTCTATTTCTTTGCTATTTAACTACCTGAAGTGCACTTTTAAGCAAATTGTTATGTTCCTTTTTGTCATGCCAATATGAGGAGGTGACACGCAAACACGAACATGTCCAAAATTTAAAAAAATTGAGTTACGATGTGGAATGGTAATTAGAGGATAAGCGGAATGTATATACATATTGCTATTGAAGCAAACCCAAATATATTCTGTGACATAAGCCTGTGAAAATGCGTGGTTCAAAGCAAATGCAAACATGTCTACGTATAAATTTCTTGCAAAGAAGAACTAGTCCATACAACCAATAGGAGGCTGTGGTTTAAGTCACGTGATTTCCATTCCATTCGAGGCCAGGCATTCCTGCACAGAGCAGCTGGTATGATTATTGCCGCGCTTCTGTGTTCTCATGTAATATTGTATTCTAATATCTAGTAGCAGCAATTATTAGGTCAGCCTTTTAGTTAGCGAGTGAAATACATGAAGAACGTGTATTTGTGAAGACTGCAAACAAGGGTAGCAGAAAGAGGAAGAGGAATGAATCGCAATGTGAAAAGGATAAAGGGTAACGGTATGTTGCACCAAGAGGCTTTCATTCTTTACATGCATGTACACACCAAAATCTTGTCGGGAAATACACCCACGAGATGCAGTGCACCTGAGGCAATTAATTTATAAAGTTCAAGATAAAGCAGCTCAAGAAAGGATGCTTGCACGGATGATGTCGCTGAAAAATATTCAAAGAAAGCGACCTCGAAACAATGAAGGCGAAAGTAAACCTCGCAAATTTAATGTTAACTACACTCTTTTTGCACAAAATGGAAACATAGTATATCCAGTGTGCAAGAAAATTTTCATGCATATTACTCTAATGAAATCTACTCGTCTGAATAGTATAGCAAACAAAATAAATAAAAGAAGGAAAAGCAATAAAGGAATATAGAGATGGAAATCGCATCAGTCATAAATTTGCAGACAAAAAGAAAAGTGTTATATAATTTATAGGCTATCTGCATTGTACTGAAAGTCATTACAACCGACAAAAATCACAACAGCTGTATCTGCACAGTGAATTAAGTATAAAGAAAATAAGTGCGCTGTACAACAGATCTGTGGCTAATGACAACAAAGTGTCTACATCTATATACCGTAGAATATTCGTGAATGAATATAACATTGGATTTAGAAGTCCTGTTTCAGATATTTGCAGTTTCTGCGCAAGAATTGATGAGCAAATGAAGGTGGCTTCAAAAATGAAAAGATACAGCTTATCACACAGAAAAAGGTCCACAAAAAAAGGGCAAATGCCTTCTATGAACTTTTACGAGAACACAATGGATAGACATGGCTTTCTGTTTTGATTTGCAGCAGGTCCAGCCACTGCCAAAGAAGCATTTTACTCCAGGCAGATAAGTTTTTACAGTTTGTGCATTGTCAGTGTGAAATCAGAGAACCCTGTATTTTACACGTGGACAGAAGATTTGGCAGGCCGTGGTGCAGCGGATATGGCTTCAGCCTTATTGCATTTTTTAAAATCTGTCGATTTTAAAGAAAAACTGTACTGAAACTTTTCTGTGACGGTTGAGCTCAAAACAAGAACAATGTCGTGCTTCACACACTCATGTATTTTCTTGGAATACATGATGGTCCTGTTGAAGAAATACACCTCATTTTTCCAGTTCGAGGACACAGTTTCTTACCTGCTGACCGCGTTTTCGGTAGAGTGGAGAAACTTCTAAGAAAAAAGTCAACAGTTGTAACAAAAGAGGAATATATTGAGGTCTATCAGTCAGTGGGTGAAGTAAGAAATCATGGTGAAGATTGGACAGTGATGGACATGAAATCACTATCTAAAGGCATACGAAATTTAGATCACATCAGTGAAATGAAACAAATTTTCATTAAAAAGTGTCAAGCTATGGAAAACATTCATATTGATGCGGATGCAACTGCATTCTACAAATCCCAGCAAGAGCTACCAGAGTGGAAATCTCTTCTGAAACGCGGATGGACCATGGAGAAACTCTTCTGTCAACCAATACCTGAAATACCCCTCAGTCATCCAATCCCAGATGCTAAGAAGAAAGATGTTGATGGTTTATTGAAAACTATTTTTGGAGAAGACCGGAGAAATCACCAAGATGTACGATGGTATGCATCCATCATTGACTCTATTCCCACATCGCGCAACACAGAGACAGATGAAATTTCTTTTGACAGTTTAGAAGATGATTGTGATTTGTTTGTTTAAGTGTGTTGGTTCAAGAACCTTTCTAATAATAAGCCATGTCATTGTTGATATCATTCCATTTTGGTCATGATGCTTTAATTTATGTAATTAAATGATTCTAAAAAAAGCAAAATATCACAGCTTTGTTAAAATTTCCAAACAAAGCCAAAGCTACCAAAGTGAGTTTATAGTTTTTTTTTAATGATATGATATATTAAAATGTTATAGATAGGTAATCTGATATACTATAAGAAGTATTACTCAATAACATGCAAGTCATTATGAAACAACAAGATATTTGCCTTTCGAAATTCATTCAAAGGCGAACATGTCAAAATGGATCATGCAAACGAGAACATGTCCATATTTAAATGTACTTTTTAAAGGAAAATTTTCAGTTTAGATTTATTTCACACACGTGAAGCGTTTTTTGGATACACAATAAAGGCGTTTCACTATCAATATGTTGCTTTAATTCATGTGTATAGTTGAGATACGTTTTTTGTCGATTGTGAAAAACTGTATTTAATGGACATGTTCGCATTTGCGTGTCACCTCCTCATATATACTTTTTCACATTGTTCATGCTGTATTTTGTTAATTCCAGATTTCGTTTCATCATGTATTTTATTTTATCTAATTATGTTATTGATACTGTACTTGTTTATAAGTGCTAACTGTATACTTGTTGGACTCTGAGTGTGTGCGTGTGTGTGTGTGTACATGTGTGTGTATGTGCGTGCATGCATGTAGGCTTCCTGAATATTCCAAATTCTAGTTTTTCTTTTTTAATAATTTTGAGGTCTAGAAAAGGAAACAAACTATTTTCTTCTTTTTCAACCATGAATTGGACAGAGGGCTCTTGTAAATTTAATAATTTCACATCATCTATTTGTTTTCTATCTGCTATTGCAACTATGTCATAACATATCTAAACTATACTTTAAACAGTTACCAGCATTTGTGTAAATCAAGCATGCTTCACATTCAATGGAAAATACTATAAACAGATATCAGGTCTGTCTATGGGTAAATCCATTATCCCCTTTCCTGGCTGACCTTTATATGAGTAAGTGTGAAATACATATCAGTTCTTTACTGTTATTAAAGGATGCATTATCAAAACCAACAACAGAGTTTGGGTGTAGATTTGGAATGAGTTTAGTTTATAACCATTAATATAGTTGGTGGAGTCCATTTCCTTATGATAATCTCCCAATTTCTGGTTTGATTTATATATGAGCAAGCAATTGGAAACAAAAACCTTGTTCATCCCCAGCATGAACAATGATTAGCCTCTCCCCTTTAGGTACTGAAGCTAAAAAACCTGCAGTAATGTCATCATACTTCCTTTTGTGTTTGGCTACAGTGTATATATGTTTCATCTGTGTAAAAAATGGTCCTTGCCTCTGACTTTTACTTTAATATGGCTTTCAGATACCCACTCTTCTAGTTTAGAATGAATGTTGTACTTTTCTATATGCAGTTTTCTACTTGTTTTGATCTTTTTACATTTAAAACCCAGTTCTTTTGCTATTAAGGATGACTTGCTACCCTAAAAGTTAATGCTGTCTCTTAAACTAATTAGTAGTTTAGCTATTGTAGGAGCACTTTTTTCTTGAACATAAAAATGCTGAATAGTTCTTGTAACAACGCATTTGTGGAAGATCTGTTCAGATCTAGATTTGCTATTAGTTTCAGAGAGTGTTTTCTGCATGGTGTTTCAAAAGATGTGTTCTGATTTTCATTCTATTTGCGTTCTGGAATAATTCTTTTCACTAATATTTCTGATATTCCTGTGGTATTTAATATTGGCTTTTGAACGTTTTCAAGTTTTTTGAAAAAAAATCTTTTGATATAAGCAGTTCTTGTTTTTAGCTTCTTTTTTTTTTTTTGTGTATGCCCGAACATTTGAAACAATTTTTTTGACTCTATGCAGTATTTTTTACTGTAATTTAGAAAGTACTCGTGGCATAATTATTATGTAGTGGTCAGTCTCACAAATTCACAATATGTACTCCTTATTGCAAATCACTAATTGCAAGCTGCACCGCGACTAATGTATAAGCAAGGACTATGCCTCAGACACAGGTAACATTTTTACCTTTCTCCTCTACTGCTTGTTGTGTGTGATTTTATTCAGCGAAGATATGAGCTAATAAAAGAGTCAAAGAGGTTCACCTTCTGGATTTACAGCCAAGAACAGTGTACAGCTGTAATTGATGTTTAGAGGAATTCAGAAATAGTAACATTCAAATTACACTGGTATATTCGTGGAGTTGGTTTTTAAAATTATGCTATTTAAAAATTTTTATTTAATAGGGGCCTAGTTCAGAAGCTCGTTTCCATTTTCATCATCAGAGGTGTGACTGCTGATGCTGATTGGAGTTACCTGCAGTGGAACAATAAATTTCCCCACTAAGTTGTCCACTGGTGGGATTTCAAAATTTATTAATCACCTTGTTCACCCATGTTGCGAATCTGTTGAGGCATGGCATGTGGCAAACATCTTAATATGCAAACATAAAGACTGCATAATACACTTAGAAATCCTGCCAAGACAGCTAGAAGTTCATTGTCCCACTGCCAAAGACGAGACTGCAAGCAACTGCATTAGCATTTGGAAACCTGAAGTTGAAATGGAAGCAAAGGCTTCCAAAACTGGTCCCTTATAAATAAAAAGTGCAGTATATATGCTCGTAGGCTTTCACGGCCGGTGTTATTATTGGTAAAAGATAACATATCTGGGCTTGTAGGCCGTGGTCGAAAATTAAAATTATTAAAATAATTAAAACTTGACGTTTCGTCCTCGGCTGTGGAGGACATCTTCAAATGAACCTGGGCAGGAACTTGCTAGCCCAGGATATTCCACAAATATACCCATACAGATTTATTGTTTCATTGTCTTGTGCGGCAATTATTCATCTCTTTTTAAGTGGTTGTCTCCCATGGCTCCCCACTGTAAAATAAACTTTTAACCTTTTAGTAGTATAAACTATTGTTTAGACATATGCAGTTAAGTGTTTTTAATTAAAATGCTACAGAACAATATTATTTCTCGTCACTTCAATGCTTTTTCACTCAATGTCGACTACTTTTTGTCTCACCAATGTACTGCACTCTCTGAAGTTTGTGCTGCACATGTACATATCTCTCTATAATCCTGCAGCTAGGCTACTCTCTTCACTATACCTGCAACATTTCAGGTGGGTAGGAGGTGTTACCTGCATTTGGACTAGCAGTCACACTGCCCCTTCAAGGCTGGACTTACATTCCCATGGCAAACGCAACTCCCTACCAAAGAGTAGATTGGTTGGTGTTAACCTGGTGGTATGAGGTATTGAACAGCATGGTATTGAGAGCCCAGTGATTGGTCATAACCTTCCTCAAATGTTCTTTTAGAGTCTTAATACATCCCCCTGATGGTTAACTCAATGTTAAAAAGTTGATCCTCTATTCCTTTTCTGGCAATTGGCACAATTTCAAATGTTCTCATATGGTAGGTGCCGAAACTTGGCCTATGGTGGCTCAATCAGTGTAATAGCATCCTGCCCCATCCATTCTCCAGAACACCCACTCCAGGATTTCTGCCAGTTATCTCAAGTTTACAGTTAGTTTCAAGTTTCTTCTTCAGAAATCTGTGTACTGCTCTAAAGTTTCTGATCTGACTGCAGCCTGGAGACCAATTTTATTTGCCATTCTTATTTCAACAAAAAAACAGGAGAGTAAATGGAAGGAGAATTAATCAAAATAAATCAGTTTAGTAATTCTAAAAACAATATGTTTTGAAAATTAAATTGGTTACAAACTACTTTTAATTATTACTTTAAAGCCTGAGTGACAAAATCCATGAAGTTGGTACTTCATTTAGCACTCAGCAGAATTTATATAGTCATTGCACAGAATTACAATATTTTGCATGCTTAACTAAATGATGACATCTGGGCAGAATTGGGAAATTATAACTTAAATGAAAAGATTGAAGATTATGGGGGAAAATGGAGACATCTGGCAGATAGATCAAAATAGAATTTTAGCTATTGTAAACAAGGGCAATGTTGCTGCAGAGGTCGACAGTCATAGCAGAAGCTGTTAATGCACAATGTCAGTTACCAACTAGTGAGTAGAAAACCTGCTTCAATTATATAGCAAATACTGAAGCAGTAAATATAGTCTCAAAAAGTAATATACTGCAACAATAGAAAAGTACAAAACAGTAAATAAATGCAAAGAAGGCAGAGAAAACCAAAAGAAATATGATGCAAAAGAATAACGACCAGCAAGCAGTAAACAAATACAATACACATAAATAATAGTGTAAAGCATGAAACAAAAAGGAAATGTAGCACAAGTACAAATAACCACTGCAAAACAGTAAATAAACATGACTTACTTCCATACATGATCCACATTTAGTGCTTTTGTTATTCTGCCATTGGAACCACTTTATAGTTACTGGTCGCCAACTAACCAGACTTGAAAGTGTTGAAATCAGTAACACGTCCAGATTTGAAATCCGCTGGTTTGCCGAGGTTTTGACTTCTTTTTGGGATCACTGAGCTATGCTTTGGTATTTACCGGCCTTTTCGTTTCTGAGCTATGCTGTCCACAGACACACACACACACACACGCATGCACACGGACCTTTTTCTTTTTTTTGGATTCAGGTCGACCCAAAACATGTATTTCTGGTGAAATCTCGACATGGAATTTTTCGGTGGAATACAATACAATATTTCTCTACATTGTACATAACGTAAAAAATGAGCTGGGTTTGAGCCCGCATCCTACGAGATCAGAAGGCCAGTGCCTAACCAACTGAGTTACCCAGAGCGAGAGACTTGTGGCTGAAATTACTATTTTGTGGTTAATTAATTATTAAGCACAAGGATAAGCATATTAAAAAGTACACATGGATGTTACACGGTGTTATAATTAAGTGTCCAGAAAAGCATATGATACAATCCTAATTCTGACTGTCACATAGCACAAAAATTATTAAGAATACAGATAAACGTTTAATAAAAACATATGTGTTGGTATTACACGGTGTACTTATTATTATGTGACCAAATAAACGTATTGGGTCTGGTAGTACGCATGCGCCAGGACTTTAAAATTTTCTTGCAAGAAGAGATGGTCGTCTCACAGAGAGGAATCGGGTCTGGTAGTACGCATGCGCCAGGACTTTAAAATTTTCTTGCAGGAAGAGATGGTCGTCTCACAGAGAGGAATTGGGTCTGGTAGTTCTACTAGCAGCAAACAATTTCTCATACAGTTTTTAGTATAGTTAGCCGTTCCGAAATATTCCTTCTTTTTGGTTTCAGTTTTAAACTTCTTAAAACTTTCCTGGAATGAAAACTAGGTCTTTCATTTCATCTCCTTTTCTTTTTTTCTTATTGGATTAACACGTCTTTTAAACTGATTGGTCATACCGGACGATGAATGAACTTGGTGAAATGAGCTCAAACGATCTTGGGGTCTATGGAGCTTAAAATTACTCGACATTCATCTTCTTCTCGGGATAAGGGAAAACCCAGGGAAAAAAAAAACTTTATCCGGGTAACTTAACCCTAAGCGAGATTCGAACTCACGACCTGTTGATGTGAGGCAGACACGCTTCCACCACACCACCCATGCGGGCCTCATCTCTCTTGTTTTGCTCGTCATGTAAATAGAACACAATGCCAATTGTTTCATATAGCGCTTCCCTTCTAATTGCAAGTAATAAGACCACTTCTGCTAATGCTAATCTTGTTTAACACGATGTGGATAAAATAATAATATGTTGTAAGAATAGTTTGCACAACAGACAGAGAAAGTCATGTGAATAGAACACATTGATTGTTCCTATAGAATGGGACGCTGAGAACCACAGCAATTAAACAGTGTCCATTAATAAAGCTCAGTTTAACTTAATTTTATTTCCAAAGATACACGACGATTTTTAGAAATATCCTCACCTCATACTACTCTTCCCATTGATACTTTTTTCTATCAACGGCTGGACCGATTTTGATTAAAATCCTGTGCATTAAATATGTTTATGTGGCAAATAAAATGTACGTAATTTTTAGAAATGTTACATTTTCTAACAACGGCTAGGGGTTATTCCTTTTCCCCCACTTCCGACTTTAATTAAAATCCCGTGCATTGCGCGTGTAGGGGTTATTCCTTTTCCCCCACTTCTACCTCCTCCCCACTCCTTAAACCACAACATAGACGGCTGGCTCGGCCGTGCGCATGTAAAAGAACTTAGAAATCGTGCGGGACCCGGTAGCCCAAGTCTTACCGGCTTTTAAAAGTTTGTAAAAGACCAGTAAGTAGCTACAAAGTGGCAGAACAACACGAAAACTAAATCCCAATCACGTAAGGAAATAATGCCGCAGACTTAGAACGCGAAACAAAATGAAATTGTTGTTAGCTCTGAATTCTGAATCGTCTGCGACGATGAGTAGGTTGTCCACATTTATTAACAAATTATCATAACAAAAAATATCCGGTACATCGTTCACGAATAACCAGAATTTTCGCGCATTAAAAGGGCATAATGATAAATATTGCACATTTTTAGCTAAATTTGCTTGTGCAAGGTAGCCTACCTGATATTCCGCGGTATCCCCAATGGCACTTTAACCTCTGCAGCAACTTAAACTAGTTTAAAACTGCATTGCCTTGCATAACAGTGTGGAGACTTCTCAGAAGTTAAATGTGAAAAGCAGGTTTATGTGACATTCCCAGAAGTCATAAATATCTGCATGAGAGTCAGTAATCATGTATTCAAGTACCTGTTAACTATACCTCAAGATAAACACCATAGAAATTTATCTTAATTAACAGACCACATACGGTCATACTTATAAACGATCGTCCTTTATCTTTAAGCATTGCCAACCAAACGGATCGTATTAACAAATGCCCTTCATATTCAAGGGTATTTGGTATTAATTTGTAGGATATTAATACCATCAGAACCGATCGTTCACTAACTTTAATATGAAATAGGAAATTAGAATAAAAAGAATTCCATATTGTTATGGAATAAAATTATCGAATGCCAGAAGTGAAAATATATATAAACGTTCACTAACTTTAATATTACATAGGAAATTAGAATAAAAAGAATTCCATATTGGTATGGAATAAAATATGTATATATCATTGTAGTTGTCCTCCACCATAGGGGAGCATGCTAACGAAAAGCCCACCCCCTGACCTCCACGGAATAGGACTTTGAGGCGGCGAAAGCTGTTTTGTGGGAAGAACATCTACTCGCTGCAGCGTCCGCACGTGCAGCGACGGATCCCTGGGGTCTGACTCCGACTGTACTCTTGAGGACGTTAAAGAGGCACTCGGAGACGAGCACAATACGCAGCCATATCGTTGGCACGTCTCAGTAAGACGGTGACCACAGCCAATGGCTCTGAAAAGTTGCCAATGCCGTTATTCTTGGTCCTTGTAAGCAAGATACGCGACCACAGATCAGCCGATCAACGCTGTTCGGCGGCGACTAATCTTCACCGTCATGAAAGTCGAGCGCCTTCATAGCAAAGAGGGACCGGCGCAATACCATAAGTGAATGGGGTTCCATCACTCTAGCACGGTGTGCGGGGGCCTCATCTACTGAGGACTGTGCCAAAACCCACGAAGAACGTCAGAGCGCGAACTGCAAGCAAGAGCTCGTAAGCATTAACAGGGCTGCGAGGGACGCTAGGAACCAGCTCCTGTGCGCCCTAGGGTTTCATTTGCGAAGGCGCTCGGTTGGGCAGAGAAGAATTTGCGCTCCGCGGAGAAGGCTGCAGCCCCTACCACTTGCAGAGGCCGTGCACCTCCAGGCCCGTCAACGGCGACGGAGGCAGCTACGCCATACTCAGTCGAAGGAAAGAAGAATGGCCCCAGGAAGTGAAAGAGGAACAGCAAAAGTCCCGGGCAAGCTAACTGGCCGGACAATCCAAAGCCTCGGCAGTCACCTGAACCAACATCTGTGTCTTTGGAGCGGCCATCCCGCAGACGTATCTGGAAAACTTTCTGAACCTAAACCTGTGACTCAATGACCTAATAAAAAGGGTCATACAATTGCTGCGCAGCTTCAGGCAGCAGTACCACATCCTTCTAACAAAAACATCGACTGCTACTACAAACGCTAGAGCAGCTGTACCCTGTTTCTGCTAAGTGATTGCCACTCGATTCGTCCGTATGCCATTACGTGCTGCGTTCTGGAACGCAAATGGTATCCGGGGGCAGCGCCCTAGCATCCTTGAATTTGCACAATCATACGAAATTAACATTCTGATGGTCTGTAAAACCCACTTAGATGCTGGTTCTGACTTTTCACCGCCTAGTTACGTCACCCATCAGTCAGATCGGGTCGGCCAACAGGGGCTGGTAGAACTATCCTCATCAAAAACTATATCACGCATACGCCCTTCCCTACAGCACATGGAGGACTGTACCAGTCGGCGGGCTCGATACACTGCTAGCTGCGGTATATGATCTACCAACATCGCTTCTACGAAGCTGACTATAAAGCCTTACTGAACCTCACCCAATGATATATATCGCAGGAGATCTCAATGCAAAAAAGCCTATTGGCATAGCCGCACAAGCAACCTTAAAGACCGGGGTCTACCGCATCGTCAGCGGTTATCAGGTTCATCGCACAAGGCCAGGGAAGGCCTTCGTTCCATCCGGCTGGCGGAAGGCCGGATGTTCTCGACATCATGATCACCAAGAACATTCCATTCCATCTGGATCTCTCGGCAGTCAACGAGTTGGGCTTCGACCATTAGTCACGGTGGATACAAACGTGGCTGTATCAGCCCTGTTTACACCAGACAGGACGACTGAGATCGACTGGGATGCAACCGTCCATGAACGTCAACCAAACTGTGAACCCATGACCTCGCATCGATTCTATTAGGCTCTGGAAGCGGCAGACACGGCTTTCTCCCGTGGTGCGCGCACACCTACCGCATTCCGTCTGATGAACCCAATCCGAGAATTATATCTAAACAGCTTCGACAGCTGATAAAAGCCGAGGCAACTGTCCGGAAGCTATGGCAGTCCTTCCGCCATCTTAGATTTCAAGCAGCGTAAGCAGCGGTTCAAAACCCTGGAAAGTCGCCTGCTTCACGTGCACCGCAAAGCCTGGGAAAACATAATGGCCAATATAAGCCGGGAAGAGAAGTGACCCGGAGGATCATTTGGGTCCTTAGGAAGGACAAAAGTCAGTTCTAGAAATCTACACAAGGCACCGAAGGGAAGCTCTCTTTTGAGACTCAAGAGAAGGCCACGGATTTTGCAGATCATATAAAGTCTGAATTAGAACCCCGGGAAGACCTCCAGGACGAGAACTTTACTGGGATCCATATCTATATAGTCATCCCAAGAGAGGTGACTTCCGAACATCAAAGCCTGAACCCGTATAAATCTCCTGGACACGATGACGTCCCGGCACCCATGCTCCAGCACCTGCCCTGAATGGCAGCCATTTACTTAATTTGTAACGCATGTATGCACCTCTGTTACTTTCCAACGCGTTGGAGGGAAGCGAGGATGGTCTGCAATTTGAAGCCCGGCAAGAACACGGTCTTCCCTTCAGGCTACGATCCATCGGTCTGTTCCGTTAGTCTCAAAAGTATTCGAAAGTTTGCTTCTTCCACGGCTTACCTCTCTCTCCGAGAAAATATACCTCCTCTCGGATCATTAGTTCGGTTTCTGCCGTGGACACTCCACAGCCTTGCAGCTACGACTGGCTGAGACTGTTACCTTGGGTTTCCAGGAACACAAAAAAATGGTCGCGTTACTTTTGAACATGCCAAAGGTCTTCGCCACACGTGGCACCAGGGATTGTTGTACACACTCAAAGATGCAGAAATCCTTCACATTGATTGTATTTTCCTTAGGGATCGTACTTTCCGATTTAGGTTGGAGAGGAGGCTGTCCTCAGATCAATAGCGGCTGGAATGCTGGAGGGTAGTGCTTGCGCTGTTACTCTTCGCCGTCTACAGGCCTGATTTCCCCAATGTACCCTTTACTATTACGTACCAATATGCCGACACCGTCCTCAAAATGACACAGAAAAAGAACGTCCGGGACTTATGCTCTTCCTCTTTCACTTCCTAGCGCTTTTCTTCTTCTTTCCTTCATCCTTCCACTAAAGAGACAAGTGGAAGATGGCTATCAGCCCACAGAAAAGCTCTGCTATACTGCTGCCTAACGTCGCTGGCGGAGGAAATATCTCTCAGATTGCGGCGTAGAAAAGAATCCCCTGGGTTCCTCCGCCAAATTCCTTGGAGTCCTGCTCGACCATGGCCTCACGTTCACTCCACATGTCAGGGAGGTTGGACTGCGCCAAGGTGCCCTACGCAGTTGTATACCAACTTCCGCTCCACAATGCTCACATACCTAAAACTACGATGTATCGTGCGATCGTCCGGTTTCTATGTCTGCTGTTCGGTGGCGCATTGCACCATCCACAGGCTGTAGGTCGTGCAGAACAGGCACTAAGGGTGATCTATTGCACAGGCCGTCGACTAGATTAGAAAGCATTCTGTAGGTTCGTTTAGGCCAGGAAGCCATTGAACAAAGAATCTGTCGATTTTCGTCCCACATCCTCCCTACCTAATTCGTTATATTACACATAGTGGATGTGCGAGAAAGAGCTCGCTCAATGTATACTAACCTTGCACCGCACCCTAATTGGTTAACACACTCGGTCAATATGATCACAGGTTGGCCAGAAGACGCAACAGCTACCGGCTTTCCAAGAATGCCTTGGGTTGGTAGATTGTGCCGCTTCTTCCCATAAACATCTCAGCCTGCCAATTTAAGCAGCATAGGGCTTGGGTGGCTGAATGCCCGGCTTTCGCCGACCTGGTGTATATTGGGCTAGCCCCTATCCTCGACCTTACTCCTATAGTTTTCCCCGCTAGATGGCATTGCTTTTAGTTGACAGTCCACAAGCGGTTGACGCGGTAACTAAATAGAGGTGGCCATCAGGGAAACAAACAACCGCCTCTCAGCAGATACACAACTAAACGCTTGCCAAAATGATACAGTTATTATATCGCACATGTATTTCAGCAGGAAAAGCACATAGGTACGTGGCGATTTATCTACCGCCGAGAAAACTCGGGCGACTTGTTCTTGCTCCGAGCCTGCGATCAGTGCACACCACATTCGCTTTGGCTGACGTCACTAGGCCAGCTGTAACTGTGGCGGCCTGCTACAATGAATTCTGGAACGCCTGGACCCGAACCGAACCGAACACGCGCCTTATTGCGTGAAACTACGGCCCAAGCTTGTGCGTCCAACAAAAATGCACACCCACACGGAGAACCTCACTTTAGTTACACTATATGACAACGTTATTTCGATTTTTGATTTGCAAAGCTTTTACACCATTTTACTTAACTGCTCACCGTCAGGTAGTTATTTTGTCACAAATATTAATTTTGCCGGATTTATTCAATAAAGCTGTAGTTTTTATCATACCGCGATAAAAACGTGTTTACCTAGCGGCACACGAACATAAACCGGCCGCCAGTGCTGTTCTTATTCCTCCCCCCACTCCAAGTGGAGGGGGAACATGCACTACGCATGAGGTGCAATGGTTGAGAGGCAATGTGACATACCTATTAGAAATCCCTCTACCGAAGAGAAAGGAAGAATGAGAAAGAGGTAAGCTGGCACGATAATCTGGCAGTATTGCCAGATTGTACCTCCTCAGTCGCGGCGGCCCAGTCTGCCACCGTAGCGAAGTTAAGGAGAAAAATAGGATGGAGTATGAGGTGATGGTTAACGGCAGAACTTACTTCCAACGCTCCTGCTGGTTTTTCTTGGTGTGGCTTTGTCACCACCACACATGGTGACGATTATCCGAAAGAGATCTACTTCTTCTCCTCTACCATGCACTATGCTATGCTATAGTGATGGATGGGAAGATTAAGTAAAGATGATGCCCGATGTTAGAAGGTGATTACTACAAAAAGCCTACATACAAGGGGGCAGAATGGGGAGTAGGTACTAACTGGCCTTGACAAATGCCAAGACCAGCACCTATTGTTAGTGGTATTTCATGCTCCTGAAAGAATTAGGTTAGGTTTCATGCTAAGAAAAGAAGTTGAAGTGCACACTACATCTGTTGAGGCCTCAACTGGAGACAGAGTTGATGTTCTGACTGTTCCTCAGCTGGCGGCTGATGGTCCTGAAAAATACTTAAAAGTCATGTTAAGAAGGGTATGCACAGGGAGAGGAATAACATTTACACCATAATATTGCATTGTCCATGTGCCTAATCTGTTACTTATTTAATTTTTGTTTTGTATCATTTTTTTTTTTTATTGTGTGCTGGAAACCCCATCTTATATATGGTTGAGTGAGACTGCCTCCTCTACTTTGATTGGGTGTGCACTAGCCAATCAGTGGCCTGCACTAAGCTATAAGTAAGTTCACCTGCACTGAATGGTTTTATATGTATATCACATGCTCTGTGAATGGGTGCTGCTTCCTCCTTTCTATTGAGGTTATTCTATGTTCAAACATTTCAAAAGTCTCCCTTGGTAAATCTTAACATGATAATGCGCTACAATGTCAAGAGCTGTGGTTTCATTATGGCCCCTTAATAAAGTATGTTTGGCGGCTGCTGATTTTTCTATATGTCCTCTTATGTTCTTATATTCTTGATCTGATCTTTTGTTTTATTTTGATGATCAGTTTTAAAATAGTCTTACTATTGGCCTTTTCTAGCAATTTTCCAATGCTATCTCTGACCTGATCTATATATGCTAAAAATGCTTAATGCTGTTATTTCGGTCTTTCTACGGGATTGCATAATCCCTTTGGATGCGATGCTGTGATTATTTCTATCCTGCCATATTCATTCTTCTCTAGAGAGAGTGGGATGTCTCTTTTCTTGCTGGCATATCACTCTTCAACCTACAACACCACTGGGTTGACACCAGCCAGTTTGATCTTTGGTAGAGAGCTCTGTCTACCATGCCACCTCATGTTTGGGAGTCCTCCTGGAGCATCTCATAGAACCGACTCCATGAAATGCATGAGAAGGCCTGCTAAAATATCCAGGTAGCGAGTGATCGGATGAAGATCTGTTATGACCAGTTGCCAACAACATAAGTTTCCAGCAAGGAGATCTGGTATGGTGTATCACTCTCTTTGGACCAAGGGAAGCTGCCAAGCTTCAACAACATCTATCACATCCAGAGTCTACTCCAAGGGAAGAACCTGGTAGTATATTTGGATTGCCTAGCCCACTATGATGATGCTGGACGGGAAGACCAGCCCTGAGGAGGGAGCACTGTGATAGTGATGCCTATTGTGACAGTTCTCATGCTTGCCTTGGCATGTCAGCTGGCAGAGCTGGAGACCTTGGAATGCGTAAACAAGAAAGTGCTATGAGCCAGCATCTGGAGGCCTTGGAAGGTAACATGTCTCGTATATGCCAGATTCTTCCAGTAGTTTTAGCTACTACCATTTTCCAGAATGTTCTATGATGTAATTTTCTAGCTAGAAAAGGAAGGAAGAATTACAAGCCAATTTAGTGAGATCTGAGTCATGAGTCGGACTTCGACTGGAGTGTTAGATGCAGTGACATGCCAACAGTGGCATGGGAAAGGCATCAAATGTTTTCTACCGAAGCATCAAGTGATCTGTTTGTAGCAGTGAATTAAAGACTTAATTTGTAACCAAATTTTGAGTTAATATCCAAAGACATTTGTTACAGTATGCTGGGTTTCATTATAAATGAACAAATTGAGCAAATTTTGTGTGTGTGTAGTTTAACGTCCTTTAACCTGGTTGGTCATATTGGACGATGAATGAAATTGGTGAAATGATGCTCAATTGATCTTGGAGTCGATGGAACTAGTTACTGGGCAGTCATCTTCTGAAAATAAAGGTAAACTCCCAATAAGCCTTATCCGGGTAAATCACCCAAAGTGAGATTCGAACTTGTAACCTGTTAAATATGAGGCAGACATGCTACCATCACACTTCTTGAGCAAAATGTTTATTTCCCACTGTGGGGGACACCTATTCTTACCCTGCAATCAGGATTTTGAGATTCTCATAAAAAAAAGTGACAGAAACATGATAGACCCTATATTCCTCATGAAACATTTTCTGTTATTCAGCAGCAGAGAAAGGTTTGAATATAAAACACGTATCAACAGATGCAATTCTAAATTTCAGAGCCTATGGCTAGGCTACTTAAAAAATCCTGGGAAATAGATTCCAGTGATCAAAAGGGCATTTTGTTTACAATGTTTACGAACTCCAATTAACATAAGAGCAAAGTAAAGTCAAGAGAACTTATTGATGAGTCCATTGAACATTGTTTGGAATATTGTATTACTATCACAACCTAAAAGAACCTATCAAGAAAAGATTCCTCTTAATACAAAGAAAAATTAACATTGGTCCTTCAGCATCTACATACCAACACAAAACATTGCCATTTATAGCACTGAGCTGGTATAGTCAACTCAAAGAAAAGAGGGCAGACATGATGATCTTGTGAATAATTGTGATGCAGATGACTAAGAAAAAACAGAGTGTAGATATAAAAATGTGTTAAATAGGATACACATGAAAATAAAAACTGCAAACTTCCACAGAAAAGAATGTAGTGTAAGCAAATACTCTCCTAAGTTAATATGAGAAAGATCAGGCATTTAATACAGCAAGCAGAGGAGAAACATAACAGTTTTGTCATGTAGCAGAGAGAATTTATGGCTTCTGCTTGGCATGTGCTTCCTTATGGCAATAAATGTGGGGTCACGTATGTATCACTTGCATGCAAACTGAAATAAACAGAAACAAATATAAGATATTGCTCTTTATTTTAATAGCATATTATAAGATTAGTATTAAAGTACAAATATTATAACAGGAATGCTGAATATACTACCTATATGTACAAAATTCCTGCATCTTAAACTCAACTATTCATAACCTTGTATACAGTATTTACTTATGTGATTTTAGTAGCCTTCATATTGCATTTATCTTCTTTCTTTACCACAGTCTTTTCCATAATATTCTTTATATAACACCCTATTAGGACATTAAATATTTATCAATCAACATTTTTATATCACTGCAAACGAGAATGTTCATAGGACAATCTATTTTTACTAGCTCTTTTTACTTTCTCTAGCCCCATATGTACAATGTACATAGAGATAGAGAAGGTATAATAATGCACCCAAAAATTTGATACAGAGATTTCACCGGAAGTATGTTTTGAGGTCCCCTGAGTCCAAAATGCGTTTTTAAAAAAAAGGTTCATGTGTGTGTGTCTGTGGACAGCATAGCCCCAAAACAAAAAGACTGTTAAATACCAAACTTGGTATTTAGGTTTAGTATCTTCCAAGGATGCGACATGAAGATTTTCAAAAAAATCCCCCCACCACAAACTACCCTTTACATGGAAAAAATTTCGAAAATTTTGATTTTCTTAAAAATGGCTCTAACGCTTTTGATTAAAATCCCATATATTAAAGCTATTTATGTCCGAAATAAAATGCATATCTCGAATTTTTTAGGGAATAGCCTCTGAAGACCTCTTTATTCTGGATGAATTTTGCTTAACTGTTAAACTGTAAGAGATAGAAAAACACGTACTACACAAAAAATGTACCTCATGACAAAACACATGATTTTTGTCCTTTACGTTTTTGTTGTGGAGGTAACCGTTTTTGAGATATTCCTTGTTATTGGTTTCAATTGTGAAGTACTTAAACTTTTCTCACACAGGAAGTGTCTGTTTTTCTTTTGTTCTACTCCTGGCCAAGCAAAGAAGTGATTTGCAATGACAATCGCATAACGATAGCTTTTAAAACATTTGACAATCACTTTAGCGTGATGCATTCCCTTATTCCCTTCTACTCATAAGGAGCTAAGTAATAACATTCTGCTAACATTTATCTTGATTAGCATTGTGTACAAAGAAGAATAATCTTTTGTAGGAGTTTTGTAGAGCAGCTAGAGAAAGTCATGTGAGTGTAACACATAAGATTTTTTTACACCAACTCTGGTTTTAGAAAGAATAATATTTACTTCTTGAAATGCTTCAGGACGCAATTGACTTAAAAGAAGAAAAGCATTTTTAGGGTACACCATTTTGGAATTTCCACAGTATTTTTTTAATCATTGTGCTGCTGTTCAGTTTTTTACAGAAGAAGCGTATTAACACCACAATAATTTTATGATTTTAAGAAAATATATTACTACAAGCTAGAATTGCAGGCATATACAAGAACAAAAATAATGTTAGCAATCTGTCCCACAATAGGATAGATTTTCAGAGCCATTTCTTCATTTCAAATCATGGCAAGGGTTCCTGTGATGGTGCAGTAGGAACAGTTGAAAACTTGTTGCATATAATAGTCTTCAAATAACCAGTCCTTAAGAAATCTACGAATGTGCTAGAAAGTAATACTCAATTAAAGAAAGTTTGTTTTCATATGCAAATAAATAGAAACATGAAGCAGCCAAATTGTTAAATTCAAAGAGATTTGTGAACAAGAAACATGTAATATTCAATGTGTAATACCTGTGTATGAAAATGAGATCACTGTGAAAACATACTCTGGTTCAGCAAAGAATCCTAGAAAAGCTATGTTCCGAAGTAAGGTGGAAACTTTTGTATTGATAGTGTAATATTTTGTCCTCGTTGGTGTATTCAGCAGGTAAGACAAGTGCCTTCTGCACCCCTTTGATCAGTCCATTATTTTAACTTGTAATTTACATACTTTTTAAAGTTCCATTTTTAAATTGTAACACTCGAAAGACATTTTGGTGCAATTTAAAGTTGACCTTTCTTCATATTAGAAGGTTTCCTTTCAGTTTTATTGTTTATAATAATATTTTATGGAAGTAAGTTACATATATACATACATAAATTGAATATTTAGTCAAATTATATCCTCTGTTTAGTCATATGTTAGAAGTACTCTACATGTTCCTCAGTGATGAGAAAAGAATAAAAGGTTAGGATATGCTTTTTGCAAATCAATTAGGTTCTGCTTCAATTATTCAATAAATATGGACAATATTCAAGTCACACTTTATCTAGACAATACAGAGGGCATAGGAAAGGATGTAACAAAATATTTTTTTGTTCTAAGATGTATCACAAAACCTACTTTTTTCCATGGAATGGTCAAGCTGTCAAATGGCGACATACTTGAGTACTTGAAGTGGTGCCCAGTCATGTTGAAACAACATGCTGTTAGATGTTCAAGCAGAACATTTTGTAGAAAAATTGTAAGAGCTGGTGTTTAGTCACTGGGCAAAAATGTTTGGTGTCAAAAGGAAGTTATCTATAATTCTTATTCACACCGAATTGCAGTTGATGTGAACACACAACCATGGTATGAAGGTTTTTGAAGGACCATACATGGGGAGTGCAGGAAATGAAGATCTCTCTTGTAAGCATGGAACACTCTCAAGACAGTAAGGGTGCAGCAGCATTCTCCAGACTGTAACATGGTCCATCTGAAAAAGTGGTTTGTGATATACTGAGTACTCGTAGTAGAATTATCCTTGATCTACTGCAGCACGGCTTCCTCAACATCAGTGACTGCACAAAATGTTTCTTCGCATTGCTGCAGCATTCCCCATTGGCATAATCTACAATGAATGCTGGCAAATGTCATGTGGTGAGGATGTGATGGTTTAGGTGATTTGATGGTGTCCAAGTAATGACATTATACTAGAACTAAATGCTACATTGATGCCAGATGCATATCTCCCAATGCATTGCAGGTCTGCTGTGGTTCTCAAATGTCACTATTCTCTCTGCATACAAAGATGCATTGAACTGTACTGAATAGCTCAACGGAATGAGGTTCACCCATTTAGCTTCTTTTGACTGTAACGGGACATACAAAGCTATCAGATCAGTACAAGTAAACAAATCTGCTCAAATGTGCTATCTGAAAATAAACAGATCGAGTGATGGTAGTTATGACAAATATGGTTGAAATGAATGAGTGTTACTCCAGTTCCTTCAATTCATTTTGCTAAATTCCCTCTTGTTCCTTAAAAAAACATACTTCAAAGAAGGTTGTCTAATGGCATTCAAAGTTTACCGTCTAATTTAAAAACATCACATATTTACATTATAGTAAAAAAAAAATCATTCTTAAAAAGTTATTTACTTCATGATGGATTTCTGTTAATGTTACTTATGAGGGCCATTTCATTAATAATGCATACTAATTTGTTTTACTTACAATTTTAGTTTTTTTTCAATGTGTCTTTGCAATCTTTCCAAATAGTCTCCCTGCTTCTCAATGAATGACTGAAACCCATCTTAGAAGCTATTATTCCATCCAGGACACCACTTCATTTGTCAAATGGCTCGGGTAACGGTGGTAGAAAGCTCCTCCAGAGAAGGATAACATAGGTTCTTTCAACTTCAGGAACATTTCAAAGTCTGGTGGAACTCATGTCTGGACTGTATGGAGGATGTGCAACACTTTCCATCTGTATTCATGCAGTTTTTGGGCTACAACATTGCCAATAAGTGGGCATGGATTGTCGCAGAGAAGAGTGTCTCAGTCTTGAGCAACTGAGGTCAGATTTTTGTTAACTTTTTCTGCGCAAGCTTTGCATGAAGTTACGATAATACACTACTGTGACACTTGTTCCACATGGGACTCTATCTGTCATGATGATTTCTTGGTGATCATGATAAAAAATCATCATTTGCTTAAGCTTTGTTTGAGGCACATCAAACATTTTTTGAACATGGAGATTCTGAAGCTCTCTACATAGGACTGTGATTTCAAGTCTCTAATCCACGTTTCATCAATAGCGACATTTCAACACAAGAATCCTTGACCTTCACAGACGAATCACTGTTTGAGCAAGGTTTCAATGTCCAGGCATTTCTGTTCTCTTCAGCAGTTGCACCCATCTCACAAACATTTTTCTTTCCTTCAAAGCATTTGTCAGAATATGGAATACTGATGTTGAGGAAATTCCTGTGGCCTCACAAAGTTCCTTACAAGTCATATAGCAATCTTTTTCAAGAGCATCTGCCACCAGTTTTACACTTTGTTCATCATTGAAGTTTTTTTGCCTTCCAGATCTTAAATTATCATCTATGCTCATACAAACATTACACAAACAATTAACCCAACATGAAACTGTACTACTGTCCACTGTAAACTCACCATAAACTTCATGTAGATTTCTGTCAGGTTTTTGCCACATAAAGTTTGGATCTTGACCTCTGGCCTTCAACAGTCATAGTACCCATAGACTCCTACTGGATCCATTTCTACCATTTGCCAATTTTATATTAGAATTCACAGTGAAAAAACAGTAACATCTGCTTATTCCTCAAGCTCCCAACTATAACTGATATAATTTTCATTCTTGTTGCGCGTCCAATCTTCAACTTGTAAATTATTTATGAAATATCCTTCATATAATCAATGGTTTACCTTGTTTATAATGGCAGCCTGTATTCACATGAAGTTGGTCTGATAATAGTACCAAGTATAGAGCTCTTAGATAAGATGCTATAAGAAACATCTTCTCACACTTATTGCATCTTTGTCCTTGTGAATTAATTTATAATTTATTAAATTCCATGTATGTTATACTGTTGTTGCTCTTCGTCCTTATGAACTAAATTATGTGATTTCAAATTTTAATCTATAGTAAACCTCTTGATTTATCAGATCTAGCAGGTTGTTTCTTGTCATGAATTAAATATTGAGCTTCCAAACTGAGTAGGTAAAGCGTTCATAGCTGCTAGTTTCCATGAATTAAACTATGTTTTTTCAAACTTGATGATGCAGTGTAGTTCTTATTACATTTCTTGCATTTAAACCGCACTCCATCATGCATTAAACAATGTGCTTTCAAACTTGATGAGGAATTAAAGCTTTTATCACACTTCTCACATTTAAATCGTACTCCATCATGAATAATTAAACCATGCATTTTCAATTTTGATAACTTTTTAAAACTCTTATCACACTTCTCACATTTAAACCGTATTCCCTCATGCTCTAATCTGTGTTTTTCCAAACTTAATAATGAAGTAAAGCTCTTATCACATTTCTCACATTTAAACCGCATTCTCTCATGAATTACACCAACATGCTTTTTCAAATTTGATGATGTAGCAAAGCTCTTATCACACATCTCAATTTAAGCAGCTTCCCCTCATGAATTGCTTTGTGCATTTTCAATTTTGATGATGTACTAAAGCTCTTATCGCATTTCTCACATTTAAACCGCATTCCCTCATGAAGTAGTCTATGTGCTCTCAGACCAGATGAAGTAGTGAAACTCTTATCACACTTCTCACATTTAAACTGAATTCCCTCATGAATTAAACAATGAGCTTTCAAATTTGATGATAGGGGAAAGCTTTTATCACACTTCTCACATTTAAACAGCTTCCCCTCATGAATTGCTTTATGCATTTTCAATTTTGATGATGTACTAAAGCTCTTATCACACTTCTCACATTTAAATCGAGTTCCCTCATGAATTAAACTATGTGCTTTCAAATTTGATGATGAATAGAAGCGCTTGTCACACTTCTCACATTTAAATAAAATTCCTCCATGAATTAAACCATGTGCTTTCAAATTTGATGAAGAACTAAAGCTCCTATTACATTTCTCACATTTAAACCGAATTCCCTCATGAATTAAATTATGTGTTTTCAAATTTGATGATGAATTAAAGCTCTTATCACATTTCTCACATTTAAACCGTATTCCCTCATGAATTAAATCAACATGCTTTTTCAAACTTGATGATGAAGTAAAGCTCTTATCACATTTCTCACATTTGAACCCTATTTTCTCATGAATTAAACCAACATGCTTCTTCAGGCTTGATGATGAATTGAAGCTCTTAACACACTTATCACATTTAAACTGTATTCTCTCATGAATTAAAATATGGTTTTTCAATACTGTTGATGTATTATAGTTCTTATCACAGTTGTCACATTTAAACTGCATTCCCTCATGAATTAAAATATGTACTTTCAAACTTGATCTAGAATTAAAGCTCTTATTGCATTTCTCACATTTAAACTGTTCTCCATCATGGATTAATCTATGTTTTTTCAGACCTGATGATGTACTGTAGCTCTTATCACACTTATTGCACTTAAACCGAATTCCCTCATGAATTAAACTGTGTGCTTTCAAACTTGATGATAGAGTAAAGCTTTTAGTACACTTCTCACATTTAAACAGCTTCTCCCCGTGAACTGCTGTATGCATTTTCAATTTTGATAATGTACTAAAGCTCTTATTACACTTGAAACATTTAAACTGAATTCCCTCATGAATTAATCTGTGTGTTTTCATTATTTATGACTGAGCAAAGCTCTTATCACACTTCTCACATTTAAACCGAATTCCCTCATGAATTAAACTGTGTGTTTTTAAACTTGATGATGCAGTAAAGCTTTTATCACACTTCTCACTCTTAAACAGCTTCCCCTCATGAATTGCTTTATGCATTTTCAATTTTGATGAAGTAGAAAAGTTCCTATCACACTTGTCACATTTAAAGCGTATTCTCTCATGAATATGCTTTTTCAACTCTGATGATGTATTAAATCTCTTATCACATTTCTCACATTTAAACCGAATTCCCTTATGAATTTAACTAAATGTTCTCAAATCTGATAGTTGACTGAAGTTCCTATCACACTTATCACGCTTAAGCCATATTTCCTCATGAATTAAACTATGGATTTTCAAATTTAAGTGTTCTGTACAGCTCTTATCACACTTGTTGCATTTAAACTGTGTTTTCTTATGCATTAAAGTATGACTCTTCAAATATTTTCTTTTATAGAAGCCCTTATCACAAATGCTACATTTGTAAGAACATTTAACTTCATGAATTATTTAACTTCATGAATTAAACTATGCATTCCCAAATGAGAAGTTGAAGTAAAGCTTTTATTATAAATGTTACTTCTGAATGGTCTTTTGCCCTTGTGAGTTAAACTATGTCTTTTCAAAGATGATAGATCATGAAAGATCTTGTCACAAATGTTACATTTGTGTTTCCGTTTGCCTTCATGAATTGAAATGTGAATTTTTAAAGAAGATGCTGCACTAAAGCACATGCCGCAGGAGTCACACCTGTATGATATTCTATAATTCACATTGTCTCTTACATCTCCTCTGGGAGCTGCAGTTGTGTTGACATGAAAAGGGTGGTTATTTTCTTCTAGCTTTAAACAGCATTTATCTAAATCTGTATGGACAATGTCAGATTCACAGTTCCAGATAAACCCCATATCCAATCTGAAATAGGAAAATCAGCAACAAATACATGTAGTACTCAAACATGGTGGATGGAATAGGCAAACAAAATATTTAAGTGAAAATCAAGACAGTACCATTAAACTACAGCCTGGGTCAACCTTAAAAGGCAGTGAATTAAGTGGGATATCTCTGTCTAACGCATACCATTAGATACATACTTTTCTACTCTTGTGCTGTCAACCAGTTGCCAATAAGTTGGTGTAAGTATTCAATTTTTATAATTTTCAGCTTTGAACACATACCATACACATCTTTCTCCTCTGTCAGATACCATCATTTTTATAGCCTTTTAGATTTCTGTGAGTCCAAATTTGTAAAGAAAACATATTTTTCAGTGAAAGTTTGATAACTGCTGCTTCTATGCTTATCATACAGTAACTAATAAACTCAAGGTCAGAACGCATTCATTACAGTAAATTAGAATGCTCATATGTACTTATTTTCAATTCTCTATGTTTAATAAGATGGATGTTATGATTTGTTTAAATCAAAGACTTTTGCAGAAGAAAAGTCAGGCAATGAGAATTTTTTTTTTATTGGGTTTATAACGGGGATCAAACAGGAGAAACATTTTTCAAGGGTTGGAGAAAGTTTTTAAAAACAATCCGGAATCGTGTAATTTCTACCACTCTTGACCCTAACGTAGGTTACTTATTTTTCATTTTACATAAATATTTATAGTTATGGAAAGAGAAGCTTGGAAGAGACAAAATGATTGTAAACTAAGAAGAAATGCAAAATAATAATGCATGCATTAAATTATTCAAGTACAATGAGTGTTGTGAATAAATGAAACATCAAAGTTACCTGGTTTAGAAATTGTAGTGTATATGATAAAAAAGAAGCAAATAAAAGGACCTTTAAGGATGCCATTAAATAGACAATAAAAAGTGAAAGGGAAACAAAAAAAAGTAAGGTTAAAACAATATAATGAAATAGTGCAAAATATGCTGTAACACATGATTCATTCTTTGTTATATAAAACATTCCTCTCATCTGATAATAGTTTGTCAAGAGCAAACACTGATGATGCCCTAAAAAATAAAAACCTTTACATTTTACATCACTAATTGATGTATTTTATGACTAAAAACTATAAAGAGAAGAGATAAAGAGCAGGTGAAAAATAAATGTCTTACGTCTTAAATATTAGTGCAGATATTTCATTATTTGGTGATCTATAATTCATTAGATGACATTCAATTGGAGACCTATAACAACTGAGCTCCAAGCTGTAATGCATGTATAGCACATGTGACAACAGTGTGCTCCATTTAATGTGTACTGTCTTCTAAATCTAAGATGTGTTTTAGTGACAGAGCTTAATGAATATAAAATAAATGCTTGGGTGCAGTGCTAAATTCTATTTTTAAGATATGTTAACATTAAAATTCTGATGTTAACTCCATACACATAGCTTCCTTTGGCTATTTTGCAACAAACCATTCTTGCAAAAGATTATTCATCTATAGAAGTCATGTTAATTGAGGTAAACATCAGCAGAATTGGTCTTATTACTTAATGCATTGTAATTATAAAGAAAATAAAGGAATACTTTAGGCTTAAGCAATAGTCAAATCTTTTAATAGCTGATTGCTATGTGATGTATTAAAATTCATTAATCTCTTTACATTACCAGGATGAAAAAAGTAAATGATCACTTTCCATATTAGAACAGAGTTAAGTATTGGAAATTTAAAATTGAATAACAAAGAACATCTTGTAAAAGGTTAACTCCACAAAAAAGAAATGTGTATGACAGAAATTATGAGTTTTAAGGAGATCTAACTTTTTACCTTCTCTAGCAGTATGTACAATGCACATAGCATATAGAGAAGGTGTTGTAGACCATCCAAAAAATATTCCATTAGAAATACATGTTTTGAGGACACCTGAATGCAAAAAGAAAGAAAGGAAAACATGTTTAGAAAAAGGTCTGAGTGTATATATGTGTGTGTGTGTGCACATGTGTTGTGTTGCATATGAGGGTGGGTGTATGCATAGGTGTATGTGTGCATGCGCGCGCATAACTCAAAAACAAAAACTCAGGCATTAATGTCCGCATCTTCCAAGGATGTGACACAAAGATTTTCAGGAAAAATTTTCCACCCCCAAATATTCTTTATATGAACATTTTTTAAAAATGTTGATTTTTTTCAAAAATGGCTGTAATGATTTTAATTAAAATACCATATGTTTCAGATATTTTTATGACAAACAAAACGTATATCTTGAATTTTCTGGGAAGAGCCCCTGAAGATCTCTACATTGTGGATAGCTTGTATACCACTAGTAAAGCTTAAGAGATAGAAAAACTTTCTGCACAAAAAATGTACCTTCATCTCATTAAAATATACAATTTATGTCAAATACATTTTTTTAGTATAGTTAACCATTTCCAAAATATTCTTTTTTTATTGATTTCAGTTTTAAATTACTTAAAATTTTTACCAAACTGGAAGTCATATTTTGCTTCATATCTCTTTTGTTTTACTCCTGACCACAAAATTGAACCAAATTTCAATTTATGCAAAGAGTAGTTTCAGGTGAGGGAATTTTCTTTAAAATCTATGCGTTACATACTTCAAAGATGTTGAACTTATTAGTACTTTGGCATTTAAGGGATTTTTCATTTCTAGGTTATGCTGATCTCATGCATGCTCACATGTGCAAAAAGGAGCACAACAGCAAACATGATTCATGCTACTAGGTTCCTAGTGTATTGTCTAAATTGTACCACAGAAATGGGATTTAAGTGAATATCAGGCATATTAAGCAATCATTGCAGATGTACATTGTCTATGATTTTAAACACTATTAAAAAAAAAAATGGATGTGTTCCATTCACATGGCTTTCTCTATATCTCTGTAACAAATTATTGTTAATAAGCTTATTCTTCTATCTACTTCATGCTCATCGAGTTAAACACTAGCAGAAATTGTCTTTTTACTTAGTTCCTTATAAACAGAAGGGAAATAAGAGAATACACTAGGCTAAACTGACAGTCACATGTTTTAAAATGTGGTTGCTCTGGAATTAAAATCTGTTCATTTGTGTGGCCAGGAGTTGACAAGTTCCTGTATAAGAAAGGTCTGAGTATTTTAAAATGTAAGCCAATAACAAGGAATATCTCAAAAACAGTTAACTTCGGGAAAAAAATGAATATGACATAAATTGGGTTTTTAAGAAGCTCTACCTTTTTGTGCAGTAAGTTTTTGTCTATCTCTTACGGTTTACTAGTTATGCAAAATTAAAAAAAAAATTCATTCAGAATAAAGAGGTCCTTAGAGACTATTCCCAGAAAATTCAAGATATAGATTTTATTTATCTTGTAAATTCTTGAAAATAAAAGATTTTAATTAAAATCACCAGAGCCATTTTTGAGAAAATAAAAATGTTATAAAATTTGTCCATGCTATTCTGCAAACACGCACTCACTCACACCACACTACACACCCACACACACACACATGGGCATTTTTCTAAAAAATGCTTTTTTTTTGGATTCAGGGGTCCCAAAACATGTATTTCCAGTGAAATCTCGGTGTTGAATTTTTGGGTGCAGTACAATACCTTCTCTATGCACTAAAAAAAAAAAAAGTAAAATGGAGCTACTAAGTGTTGACAGCAGCTTAGGCAAGTCTGTGATTTAATTCTTTTAAATATTTTCTCGACACTCCGTCACATTAGAACTTTAAAACTGTGATAACTGAATTAACTAATTTACATTGCAATGATTTACAATTGTATTGTAATGCTAATTAGTTTATACTACAGATAAGCCCACACATCTTTGTCTGGAAGATAAATTGAGTTCATTTTTAACCTATTTTAACAATAAAAACAAGATCATCCAAATTTACATTTTGTAGATTATTTACAGCAATACTAACTATTCATGAAATTAATTTCAGAGTTATAAAATATGTACTTTTTCAAGAAAAAATCTGAACTTTCTATTATATCTTCATATTTTTTTCTTAGCCTACAGTGTATTGAATTCACTTGAAAATCCCATGAACATTCTGGAAAATGACACCTCTGCCAGCTCACTTAGGTGAGCTCCTAGAGGAATTAAAAAGAATGACATTCACCATTTTTGGCCAATTTTTTAAAGCTTTACATAGCTGTAATTCAAAAACACATAGACATAAAAGTTAGTATTTTTCCAAATCTATATGAACACCACATCTTAGCCAAATTTCATGAAAATTTGAGATGATGTTGAGTTGACCTGTAAATATGACGGAAATGGGAAAATAGCAGGTTTAAAAAATAATAAAATCTTTGAAGAAAGGGTAGGCATGTGATGCCTTTGGAGTTCTGTTCTCTTGGAATGATCAAGGGGAAAATAAAACATAAATAAAAGAAAATTACTATACAAAATTGTATAGTTTAACAAGATCTACATTATTTATGTAGTAGGATTTTATAACTGCTTATAATGTACCAATTATGCAAAGTCATTCAGAATGAAGGGGACTTCACAAGCTAACCAAGATTATTTCTCACAATGCCTATTTTAATTAAAAATGTTTTGAGAAACTTTTTATCTTCCATGTAAAGGGTAGTTTGGGGTTAGGGGATTTTCTTGAATACCTTCCTGTTACATTCTTGAAAGACGCAGAACTCACAATTTTATTTAAATATCAAATTTGGTATTCAACCAACTTTTCGTTATTGAGATGATTTTTTCACACATGGATGCACTAATCCAAACTTTTCCTAAAAATATGATTTGTTCCATTCTCTATCTCTTCTGCAAACAAATAATTCTTAAAAAAGATTATTAATGGTCTTATTACTTAGAGCCATAAACTATAAGTAGTAGAGAAATAAGGGATACACAAGGTTAAAGTGACAGTCATATCTTTTAAAAGCTGTCACTATGTGATTATCATTGAAATTCACTTCTCTTTCCATGGCCAGGAGAAAGTTAAAAGTGGTATGAAACGGATGAGGACTTCCCATTTGAGGAAAGTTTTAAGTATTTTAAAATTGAAACCAATAACAGGGAAGATCTCTGAAATAACCAGCTCTATAAAAACTGCATACGACATAATTTTATTTTGTGTTTCAATGAGATCTACATTTTTTGTGCAGCAAGGTTTTGTTTATCTCTTACAGTTTACCATTTATGCAAAATTCATTCAGAATGAAGAGGACTTCTCGGGGCTATTCTGAAGAAATGCAGGATATACATTTTGTTTGTCACATTATACATTTGTAAACATCTTTAATATATGACATTTCAGTCATATTCATTAGAGCCTTTTATAAAAAATCAAACATTTTCAAAAATGTCCCATGTAAGAGTAATGAATTGAAATTGCTGCTTAACATTTTTGGGTGGAATACAATACCTTTACTATCTATTATGTATATACTGCTACAGAAAAGTAAAAATGCATTTTTTGGGTTTAAGTATGGGTACAGATATGTTTCTGGAGAAATCTCAACTGAATTTTTGGGTGGAATACAATACTTCCCATATAGAGTACAGGAATTAAAACCTATTAAATAATTACAACCAAATTTGCAATTTGAAAAATAAATCCACAAAAATACTTGTTTTATATTACACAGTCATGGAATTAAGCTTAAGATGATTTAATACTATAAAAGTTAAGCTCACGCTTAGCCTCTAAGCAAAAGGTGATTTAAGACAAAGTGTAATTCAGAATATAGACTCTTAACAATCTTACCTTGTTAGTTTTGGTAATATTACGTTGTTATCTCCATTTGGTAATTGATCCTGCAACAATAAAATGCACTGAAATGACAGTTTCTTTCTCCTACTTATAAATGAAATTGGGTTTTATTTATCGATGCTCTTTAACTGGTATGGATCATAGCATCTCATTCTATATTGGGCATGAAAGACAGTTTAATGTTGCTCAGAGGCCTCTTTATCACACTTGAGGTTATTTTACTTGCTGTAAATCTGTGACATGGGACCACAGGCTTTACATCCCTTCTGAAGAAAACCATGCTAAGGATTTTTGTGCCCTAAAAGTTCCATTGCCCTCTGCCAGTTTTGATCCTACAACCTTGGGAACCACAGGCTAGTATGTTACCACTTACATCATGGAGGATGACATAACGCTTACATAGAAATACACCAAAAGTTCTATTTACATCCAATTCAAATCAAACAATGCAGACCTGTCCTAGCAAAACCATTTTAAAAAATACCTCTTCTTAAATGTTTCAAAAGCTATTGTATTAACTATAAAATCTTGTCATATGTACTGAAATTTTATGCAATCAGAGGAATTTTTGAACAACTGATCTTTTCATGCATTCAGGGTTGGGTTAGTACAAAATCTGGTGTACAGTATTGCAGAATATTACTTACTTTTAGAGGATCTCAATGCCAAAATTGAAATGGACTGGATAAGTAAATGAACTTGAAAAATAAAATATTCAAGGACAGGTTACAAAGGAAGGAGATATTAAGTAATAGCCCAAAAATCCAGAAATCCATGCAAATACATTAAAAGTGACTTTGTTCCAGACTATTTGCTTCTAAGTTACTGAGCAGGCTGTCCTTCACTTTATTAATACTCCTCAGGGTGAATATTTTTAAGTGAGTGTGATATATGTATCTCACACTATCACTGTATACACACATACCGGATGTCCCAGAATTCAACTGCACAAATTGGCAGGATTGTAGATGGATCTAGATAAACAGTTTGAGACAGGGAACCTATTGTTCCGTTTGTTAAATGTGAAAGTTATGGCATATTTTCTGGATCACACATCATAAATTAAAAGAATGTGTAGGTGCTTGTTCTATTTTCATTCAGAATGCCTCAATTGCATGCCAGTAGTCAAAGGAATGCATATTGATGCACAATCAATACAATATTTAAAATTATTGGACTTGCAACTCTGGCAAAATTGCCTATTCTTTGTGGGTGGTACACCACTGATGACAATATTTGGCCGATTTCATATGGTATGTAGATAGCTAGTGCACTCTGCTGTAACATACAGTCTCCCTCCGTGGTGTAATAGTTACCATGTTAACTTCAATACCCAAGATCACGGGTTCAAACCCGGCAGAGGTCATTGGATTTTTTCAGGTGTAAAAATCTTTAGCATGGCTTCCTTTGGAAGGGAAGTAAAGCCGTTGGTCCCATGTAATAGATTTACAGCACATAAAAGAATCCTTAGGGAGGCCTCTGAGCAAAATTAAGCAGTCTTTCACGCCCAATTTAGAATGGTATACTGAGAACCACAGTAGTTAAAGAGCGTCCATAAATAACACGCCATTTTTGCTCTAACATACTGGTGGGTGAATGAGTATAGCGCTAGTCATCAAATCCCATGAAATAAAGATCTTACCATTCTCTGAAGTTTCCATTTTTTAGTTTTTTAATGTCCTTGTTTTTCTCAAATATGACACAATTTGAGCAGCACTAATATGCTAAGTTTACATTTCAGAAGCCAAAACAATAATCCTCCAGTACAATTACTTTCAAAAGACTGTGAATGATATCTACATGGTGGTCAGTATTTAATGCAATAATTGTCAATGAACCTGACTAGATTAATAAAATAAAACAATTACGTTTGTGGAAAACATTTATGTAATGTGCACTTTGAAACGCAGTAACTCAACTATAACTCTAGTAGTGGCATAAAAACACCTTGGCCATTGCTAGGGCTCGAACAGCAATCTTTTAATTTTAACATATGAAGGTATTACGCTGCTTTAACCACTTGAGCTACTGTGGTTCTCCATGACTATGCTTCAGAAAATCTTATTTAATACCTACACTGGCTACTATGAGAATTATGAATTGGTAAACATTGTGCTCATATTGTAAACATATACACATTATGTGTAAGAAAATAACTTGTTTCAATGAGGTGCAAAACAGAGCTCAGACAGGCTAACATTCAAAGATAACCTAAGCTGCGAAATTTTGAGCTCATGTGCTTTTTGGTGCTACACTACATGGTACCATTGTGCATGCTTAAGTGCCTCGCTTACCAGATTCCTTTGAATCAGATAAACATTTACTGACACAAATTTTAACTGTTTGTGATGTGATTCACATCAAATGGCATGTCCCAAGCAGTTTCATCTGTGGTCTGCATTTGGGAGGTCCAGGTTCGCTTCCTATAGTTGGCCTATCTAACACATGGGTTTTTTTTTGGGGGGGGGTTTCCCCAGCTCACCAGGTGAATGACTGGTAGGTTTGTTTCATCCCCCAAATTTCCTATCTCTCCATGTAGTTTCCATTGTCATTTCATTCATTCTTCATTCTGTTGACTTCTTTCAGGTTGGAAGTGTCAGCAATGGTGCTTGATGTGGTATGGCAGGGAAAAAGTATAAGTAAATAACTCCGTCCCCTGATTTAGGCTGTCTGCCAGGATGCTGCTGCAGGCAGGGGTGTTGGACCCTATGTGGGTTGGGAGGCTCCTGTCTACCTGCCTGACTATTGGGGTGCTCCAATTGGAAACTATAAGGACCCTGTCGTTGTGGTGCCATCGCTCCTGGTTCCGGGTGCACACTTTGTTGTCTTCTCATCTCATTGAACAGTAAGTACTTCTGGGGTTCTGTTGCATTTTGTGCTTCAGATATTGTATTATTTCTCAAAGTCACTTTCTAGTTGCCTTTCATGCAGAGATGAAAAGGTAGAATACACTAATATTTTACTTGACTAGCACATAGTTCTGAATTAGTTTTATGTTGGTACTTGTTTTATTACAGAGGTATTAATTCATTTTTAATTCATTTGAGGTTCATTTGACACAATGATATTATTTAATATATTTTGAACTGTGCCTACAATTGCAATGGGTACGTACATAGCACATCAGTGTATGATATACTGCATTTTAGAAACTCCTTAGAGAGGTACGGAGAAGTGCACCCTTTCAAGTGTTAATTGCAATTGTTATTGAAATGTTCTCCCTTGCACCTTGACTTATTATGACCATAATAAAAATCATGTAAGTTGTGCAAGAAAAAGTTGCAGGTATGAAGTAGCACAGTCCATCAGAATATGCAGATGGCCTAATTGAATATTTGGAGTTATTTTCTGTTATAAAAATCTGATGTGTACCATTACATGACCTTCTCTACATTTTCAATTCTTACAAAAGGATATTTTTTTACCTACATCATACTTATTGAGATAAACATTAGCAGAAATTGTCTTATTACTTGCTTCCTTCTAAGCAGAAAGTGATAGTCAAACCTTTTAAAAGCTGGTCGATATGTGAACGATTAAAGTTTGGTTTACACAAACTGAAAAGAGTTGGAATGAAAGGTAACCCCATTTGAGAAAATTTGTGTAGTTTAAAACTGAAACCAACAACAACAAATATCTTGAAACAGCCATCTCCACAAGAAAAAGGTAGGTATATGACATAATTGTGTGTTTTAACAAGATTTACATTTTTTGTGCAGTAAGTTTATGTCTATTTCTTATGTTTGTCAGTTATTCAAAATTCATCCAGAATGAACAGGTTTTCAGAAGCTATTCCCAGAAAATTCAAGATATACATTTTATTTGTATGTAAATATATTTAATATACAATATTTTAATAAACATTTTTGAGAAAAACAAAATTTTCATACATTTTTACTCATAAAGGGTAGTTCGGGGAGGGGGGATTTTCTTGAAAATCTTTATGTTGTATCCTTGGAAGATAATAAACTTGAATGCCAAATTTGGTATTTAATGGCCTTTTAGTTTTTCAGTTATGCACAAATGCGCACACACACAGACCTTTTTCCACAACAGCTTTTTTTGGACTAAGGAGACCTCAAAACATGTATTTCAGGTGAAATTGCTCTATACACTATATACATAATACATGTAGAGAAAGTAAAAATGAATAAACATGAACTAAAATACTGCTTTCTAATGTACATATTTCACTGAAAAATATTCAGATTACCAGGTGTTTTAAATCAATATCACTACACTTACATAGTTACCTCTCTAATAATGTTACAGAATTCAATCACAAAAAGTTAAAAACAGCTGTGAAAAACATTCTCTTAAGTAATTTACCTTTCTCTGTCAATGATTATATGAATACAACATTTTAATCTTAAGATGTAAACATTTTATTTTGAATTATTTATAATTTATATGTATATAAAATACAACTGTATTCTGACAATGCCACAGAAGTGCTTAATACATGAACCTTAAATTGACTTTACCAGCAATAAACAATAGCTTATTTTTTTTAAGATACTGCCCCTTGTGGACCTGTTTGCTTCATGGATACTGTTCATCTGGCAGATGCACTTTGGTTAAGCAGAAACTTAAAAACTACCTTCAGACCAAGATTGTACTTAATGTTCAATTAGACTTATTTTTTTGATTATTCTTGTGTAATATAATGCATAGAGAGATGTAATTAATTTGTTAAGCATACATTAGTATTTCTTTTGACGAAGCCATAAATTCATTGAATTTCTTAAGGTGAATGAATTTTATTATATGATGATAACAATAAGAATCCATAGTTTTGAAATTATTATCGTTATTATTATTTCTTACCTCAGTATCAAAGAGTATTGGTTCATCTTTCAGATCAATCTCTTCTGGTTCAGATTTTATTTTGATAGTCATGTCTAAAAATCCAGGTTCTTCCTTGATCTCAGTTTTGATATTTTTATGATCATCCTCAAGTATATTGCAGTCAGGTTCCACAATAAAATGAGAAACAAAAGAACCTAACTCTCTCTTTACCTGAACTTCTGAATCAACAGTATCCTCTGATTCTGACTCTAATTCTCTTTCTAAGTCTCCAGGCTCTTCTTTGATCTTGATGATATTGTCTAGTTCATGAACACCACGTATGTCAGAGTAAGTGCCCATTTCTTGATCAATCCCATGTTTATCTGGGTCAGTATCTATCTACATCATGATCAACCCCATTTATGTTCAAGTCAGTATCCGTTATAAAAACTGGAGCAAAAGGAGCTGGCTCACTCTTTATATAAATATCTGACTCAAGAGTTTCTTCTGATTCAGAATATGGCTCAGTTGATGTTCTTTTCAGTAAACAATGTTCCAGTTTGACTTTCATTTTGCTGTTGATTTCAGCTATGTCAATTTCATCCTTAAATGTCATTACATTCTCAAAAAACACACATTTATCTTTTTCAGAGGAAAAAGATATTATTCTGGATTGAATTAACTTCATAACTTCAGTTGAGTTCTTCCATGATAAAATTTAAATTTCTAATTGGGTGTCACACCCATTATCATCACCATACATGACTGCTATTTTCAGAGTTTGTTAGAAAACCTGAAAAAAAGAAAAAAAGTATTCAATAAACTGGAATTTTTAAAAGAAAAAAGGTTGCACAGAAGCAACTAATGGATATATTGCTAGTTCAAAATGTGAAATTTCAACCTGTTTTAGACAGAGCTAATTCTGTGGACTAGCTGTTAACCATTCAGCATTAAGATAAAAGGCTCCTTGAAGCTTTTGCTTTTATTGACATCACTCTCTATATACTGTACCTAGACAAGAATGATCCTGTTGTAAACAATAAGCCAAGCTGACGTATTACATTGGGTCTCATAAAGATGGATATTTCAACAAGAAAAATTAAGATTACAAATGCGAATTTAGTAAAGGCCAAACACTGCCAGGGTGTCTATTGTCAAGAAAATTTAAAATTCCAGATATGTTTTGAGTCATACAGCAGGAAACATTAATGAGTATTCAAAAGCATGTTATGGCTAGCTTAACATCTTAATTGGTTTCTTAACATAGTATGAAGATATGTTTATTACTGTAGCTAGTCAAACTTAAAAGACAGTATGGAAGTAAATGTAGTATCTCTGACATTATCTAATACACACACACACACACACACACACCTTTTTTCAAAAATGCTCTGGGTGCAATACAATATCTTCTCTGTACACTATGCACATAGTATGCACAGAGAAAGTAAAACTGAGCTGAAATAGTCTTATTGCTTGCTTATGCAAGTAAAAAGAAAATAAGGGAGTAGCATAGGCTAAAGTATTGGTCAAAAGCTGGTTACTAGTGACTGAAGTTCTGTTTTTATCTACGAGGGGCATACTGAAAGTCATGAGCAACACTGTTTTACAATCTTAATATTTATTTTTAAGCCAAACCAAATACATCATCATAATCTACAGACTTTCTTTCACTTTTCGACATAGTCTCCATTGTTTTGCACACATTTTTCCCATCGTTCTACAAGTTTAAAGATGCCCTTGTGATAGAACTCCGTTCCAGCTGCCCGCAGACCCTGACGCACTGCTTTCCGAATATCCTCCAGTGTCTTGTAGCGTTGGCCACGCATCTGCTCCTTCACAGAACCGAAAAGATGGTAGTCGGAGGGTGCCAAGTCGGGACTGTAGGGAGGATGTGGAAGAGTTTCCCACCCTAATGCCCTGATCTTCTCCATAGTGGCACGGGCAGTATGCGGACGCGCATTATCCTGTTGAAGGATGATCCTCTTTCCAGGGCGTTTATCACGCAAAGCCCGATGGAGCTTCAGAAGTGTCTTGCTTGATGTAGCGGGCAGAATTTATGGTTTGTCCAGGTTCAAGAAAGTCAACCAGAATGCATCCTTGTGCATCCCAAAAGACACTTCCCATAACTTTTCCTACAGACTGTACTGTCTTCGCTTTCTTCTTCGATGGCGAGTTCAAGTGGTGCCATTCCATACTCTGACGTTTCGTTTCTGGCTCATAGTGATGGAACCAGCTCTCATCTCCAGTCACAGTACACGTCAAAAATTCATCACCTTCATTATGAAATCTCTGAAGAAGGTTTTGTGCAATGGTTCTTCTCTGAAGTTTGTGGTCTTCAGTCAATAAACGGGGGACCCAACGGGCACAGACCTTTCGATAACCCAAGCTGTGGATCATTTCTTGCACTGCACTATATCCTATTCCAAGTTTCGCAGCAATTTCATTCACAGTGAAACGCCTATCTCCTGTAATGAGCTCATCAGCTCTTTCCTTGTTGCGTTCTGTAGAGGCAGTTCGAGGACGCCCGCTACGAGTCGCATTTTGCAGACTCGTGTTTCTATCTTTAAAATGTTTCACCCATCTTCTAATACTGCTGGCACCCATACAGACACCTCCATACGCACGTTGAAGTCTGAGATGAATTTCAGGAGCAGATTTTCCTTCTTTCACAAGGAATTCAATGACAGCACGCTGTCGAAACGAAACATCAATGTCAGCCATTTTTCAAACACCGTCTGTGGTCACGTGATAGAAGCTAATGACATCACAATGTGTCAACACGTGGCTTAAAGTCTGTAGATTATGACCCTGCAGTTCGTTTCGTTACATTGTTGAAATTTAAATTTTTACAATGGGTTGCTCGTGACTTTCAGTATGCCCCTCGTATGTCTTAAGGTTTGCCAGTTATGCAAAATTCGAAATTCATTCAGAATAAAATAGGATTTTAGAGGCTATTCCCAGAAATTCAAGAAATACATTTTATTTGTCAGGTAAATATCCTTGATATACAATATTTTAATCAAAATCGTTAGAGCCATTTTTGAGAAAATCAAAATTTTAGAAAATTTTCCATGTAAAGGGTACTTGAGAGTGAGGGGGGGGGGGTTCTTGAAAATATTTGTGTTGTATCCTTGGAAAATACTCAACTTGACATTTAACAGACTTTTCACTTTTGAGCTATGCTGTCCACAGACACAGTGCTGATTAAATGACCACATGTCACTAAGTGCTGTGAAGAATTCTGATTAGATTATACTCACATCAGGTAAATTGTAATGCCAAAAAGTATACATTTCACATGCCAAAATTATGCTTAAATAAGCTTTAAAAATGCAAACAATTCTCACACTAATGAGCTTAAAATATTTTATTAGCAAACTTATTGGCATTAAATATACAGCTTTCCACAAATACTAAAATGTTTCAACTCAAGGGATGTACTCTATGTGGGACATAAATATTCATATAGCAATGGAAACCAAAAACATGGCTGTCAGCTAGAGCTGCAATGCTGCCTGCTAGACATGTTATATGGAGGGACTGGTGCACTGCAGAAAGTCAAAATGGTCTGTAAAATAAAAAAAACATCATTAGACTAAGAGAGATCATTGTTGCATTACATAATCAGAAAACATTCTGAAATAGCCCACTATAGCAAGAAGTCATTCATTGAGTGGTAAAGAAACACCTACAAAGCGCCTCTTCTGAAATTGCTGCTTAAATATGTTATGGTAGCTACATCTGTCCATGTTTCAATAAACACTAGACCTAACTAAGAAGCATTACCATTCCCTTACACCACCATCTCAATGCTTACCTCTTGCTTGCAAATTCTGAATATCCTGTGCTGTATTCGGCCTTCTCCACACACATTTTGTCATCATTATGAAATATGTTATTTCTCAGTGAACATTGAGGAGATAACTTTACCCATTGGTCTGTGGGTTGGAGTAACAACTCCCAACCTCATGTGCTGTGAGTGCTCAGTAGAAATCTAGTATTTCTGATTTCATTCTGCTTTCTCTGCTACAAGTCAGATGGACTCAGAGTAAGATTAGATCTTGTGTCAATGTGTGCATTTGCAATACATGTTCATTACAGTATGGTTGCACATTCACAACACGCTATTAAAAGCATTTTTAAGAAATAAGAATTTTAGTGGAAAAACCAGACAAACATTTAGACTTAAAATTTCTGACCATTGCTATGTAGAAATATAATATTGAACTGCTTTAATAATAAACAGGTTCTGCAAATAACAAGAAAAGTCGCATCCTTACTGCAAAAATATATGACAAATTCGGTGCTGCATTTGAACATAGTGCCAGAAAATCTTGAGGTTTAGCTAAAGGATAGCAGATAGAAATTTCAAGAGTATCAGTTCACAGAGCAATGAAATTACTCAAATTAAAGCTCTACGTAATTTCTGATTCAACATACAAATTATAACAAAAAGCTTTATTTCTGTAACTGGAAATTGACAAAAGTCAATAGTGGTAAAAAAAAAAATCCCAGAATTTTTTTTTCAATGAAGCATAGTTTCTGCTAAACAGCCTGTAGCCTCACATAATAACAGCTACTGGTCATCAGAGAAACCAGATATTGTTTATGAGGCCCCACTGCATAGCAAATAAATAGGAGGGTGGTGCACTATTAGCACTAAGTGATTTTTTTTCTTTAAAAAGTAATTAATGGTGACAGATACATGCATCTAATTTTGGAACAAATATGCAATGAACTAAAATACCAGGAATGTGTGATGACACATTATTTTCAACAGGATAACATCCTGATGGAATCCATGAATGGATGATGGAATGTGTCATATATTCGGCCAAAAACTTATAAACACGGTTTGTGGCCTTCTGGATCTCCAGACATCACATGTTGAAATTTTTATTTCTGGGGAACACTGCAAAATAAAATGTATGCCACTACCATGCACATGCTTGAGGAACTTTAACAAAACATTCCATAACACATCTTCAATGATATGAGTGAGTAATGCATACTATTATTTAACTCTTGTGTCCAGTTTTTATTAAGCACTCATGGAGCACAGGACTGGGAGTTGTCACACCCACAGACCACTGGGTAACAATTATGTTGCCAACGTTCACTGAGAAGCAGTGTTTACTTTCATCAAAAAATGAAACGCTCTCAAAACGCAGTATCCTTTCCTACATATTCCTTTGCAAACAATTATTTACTCTTGATTTTTGCACTATTTTCATTCCTGGCCTTTGTTTCCTTAGCTTTATGGGCAGCCTATTCTCTGTTCATTTATTAGCATAAGTTTATTTTAAGTGTTTAATGACACTATACACTGTAAAACAGCTTCTTCCTATGTGCCAGCTATTTCAGAACATGAGTCTTCTGTTCATCTGACAAACATGACCTTCCTTACATCTAATGATGTTTCCTTTCCTTCTGAAACGCACCACTAATCAACATGATTAGCAGGCAGCATATTGTGAGTTGCCAGATACTTATTTGTTCTGTTTACCATTACAGTATGAATACTTATATATTGCATATGTCCCTTAAAAAAAAAAAAAAAAAACATTTTGTCATTGTAGAACACTATAAATTTAAAGCTGATATATAAGTGTGCTAAAATGATGTTTGAAGGACATTTATGACAAATGTTTGTGTTTCTAAAAGTAGAAAAGTTAAAAATAGCATATTTTCTTTTGTATTTATGACTGTACAAATAATTATGTCCATGACTGTATTAACTTGAGTTAAGCTTTTATATCCATACCCAAACAATAAGTATTATTAGAAATGCTCATTTATGCATTGAATTTGGATAGACCATATGTTAATGTGTAAATATGTGTTGAATGTTAGTATCCTACCCACCTACCTTTTATAAGGCAGTTTGTTATAAAGAAAATTGTCACCAGATGTTTTGAAAGAATTGTATCTTGCACAAAATGCCTATCTAAAGTTTTGCTTGGTTGGCAACATTACATTCAGCACATTAATGTTTCTTCGCATGGCTACGCTTAAATAACGTGAGTGAACGCTCTCGCACTTGCTAGCAGACGACAGCGCCTATCCTACACCATTACCACTTAGATTACCAGGTAAAATATTCATGATCATAATCCACATTTGTATCTTTAAAAGCAAATTTGGGGTAAGGGTGAAGCATATGAATGTCTGTTACTAAAGTGGTTCACAATACATGGGTGACTAACCAGAAAGAAACCGGTAACGGGAAGCCACGCAGCATTTAATATTTTGATTCACAATAACCGAGCGAGAATCAGAAGGCATTCATTTGTTTTTTATTGACCACATTTTAAGACCAATTAAATATTATACACCTGCTCTCCAGCTTAGCCAGCGTAATCTATAAATCAAATTTCTGATTCTGCGATTCCTTAGAACACATTACTCTTAGAATTTATTAAGCAGCTACACTGTACACTTTCAATAAACCACCGACGCTCAAACAGTTTTAAATAAGAGGGAGAGAGAGGAATAACATTTATTTATTATTTCAGCTTCCCCCAGTTGGAAGCTGCCAAAGGCATGGCATTTCAGACAATTTTAATGTAGGTTACATATTTTACAATTGTTAGGATTTTTCCGGTTATATTTTCCCAGCATGCGATTATGATTTTCGCCACGGCCGGTCTGAATACAATAAACAGAATAATTGGTACAATAAGAGTAGAAGAGAGAGTCTATGCAAAATATGGATCATATATGCCGTGTCCGGGAACGGGAACGAGAAACTTGAACCAGGACAAATGTTACTTCTCGTTCCGGGGGCCCGGGAGCTAATTTCAGATATGTCATGCGGAATTACAACCGTGGGAGGAGTCAAACGCTGCGTCCAATTAGAAAAAGTGCTGACTAACGCGAGACTGATTCTGCTGTTCCGCTTTTCAGAGGGAACTTGTTTGAGGCCATTATTGCAAATGTGTGCACAACGACTTCAGCAATTGAAGACATGTTAATACAAGAAGAAATATATAGCTATTTACCATCTGGCAGCATCTATGATTCTAATGCTAGGGTTATTAAAACATTGCAGTGCCTTAACTATCTCATAATTGAGTGGCAAAGATTTAATTATTGTTTGGTAACTAACTGGCAAAGATACACGCAGGAATGAAAGTCACGGGAAAACTAAATTAAAGATATCAGTTATGTTAGAAATGATCACTTCCATTAGGAATTTGAATTTATTTTAAGTGCTCTTTGCTACGTCTTCATGGGATAGAGTAATACAAAACAAGAATTGAGCTTCCAAAGGCTTAGTTAGGACCTCACCTCAGACTTATCAATATGGATTCCCAACTACTTAGTTGCTGCTTTCTTGTTCAATAATTAAATGATGTGCTATCTGAGATTTGTTTTCTTGTTTAGAAGCTGGAATAATGGTTACTTTAGCTTGACTTTCAAGCAGTTTGTCAATTACTATGAATGGGATAATGAAGCGATATTTACTTCGCAATGTAAGGCTGCAGAAAGGTGATAATTTATAAAGTTTTACGATACTAATACATACTAATGATATTCACAATCTCCATATTATGAGTAGGATAGAGATAGCAATTTTTTTTATGTAAATTTTGATTTTATCTAAAATGACTAACGATTTTGGTTAAATTGTCGAATATTAAAGACACTTCTATAACAAAATGTATATCTTGAATTTTCCAGGGAGTAGGCTCTGAACATTTTTATTCTGCATGCATTTTGCATAATTGGTAAACTGTAAGAGATAGACAAAAGCTTACTTAGTAATACTTTTCTCATAAGGGAATTGGTCAACTCCTGGCCACACGAACAACTAAAATTCAATCACATAGCAACCAACTTGTAAAAGATCTGACTATCGCTTTAGCCTGTGGTACTCCCTTATTTATCTCCTACTTACAAGTAATAGGACCATTTCAGCTATTTTTTTTCTCGACTAGCATGAAGTAGATAGAAGAATAAGATTTTTTAACAATAATTTATTGTAGAGAAAGTCATGTGAATAGAATAAATCAGATTTTCACGTACATTTTCAAGAATACTTGTTCCGCAGCAAACACACACTCAGCAACAATACCAAACGTCGTTCCAAATTTGCTAAAGGACGTGCCAAAATGCTCGTAATGTGTACAACAGTTCGAACTTCAACGGGACATGCCCACAACCCGTGGATGCTGTCGACACAAGTCTACGACACGGAACCACCGCATTTACATCCTTCCCGAAGGACACCATGCTAAGTATCGTTCACCCTCCCGCGTACTTGGGAACCAGAGGCTACCATGCTACCCCACGATGGAGGTAGTGAAATGCTATTGGTATCTGACATGCGTTAAGTCATTACTTTTATTCCTTTCCGCCTATAACAATACGGATGCAGTATCAGAAATTTGTTTTAACTTAATAAATGTCCTTTTCCCTATTTAAAATGTCCTATATAAATTTAAAGATCTTGTCTACGTACGGCTCTGATGGTATTACCTACTATCGTTGTCATATCGTGGGATCAATACGATCCGTTTGTGTTCGGAAGTTGGCAATGAGAGTTGGCTTTGGCATAATCTACCATTGTTTTCGTGTAATCATGGAGGTGTAATTAAAATAATGGATATATTTAATCGGTTTTTAACAGGTAACTGAATATATGATTCTTGAATCTCTTGCAAATATGTACGACTTGTGGGAACGTCATACAAACCCGCTTTTTGCATCAACATCTAAAAAGAGATTCTATACCATAATTGTTACGCCCGCGTCATGGCGATTTCCGCGAACCTTCAGGCAGGCAACCTGGGAGAAATAAAACTGGCTTAAAATGTGGAAATGCATATCTTTATAACTATTAAATCGCTTAAGTTGCCACTTCACTTCTGGTTACTATTCTGGCGCGACTAATGCTAGTTTATGTTGCGATAATTTTTCAGCATTAAACAAACACATGTAAGTTCGTAGGCTTCCGCGTCCAGTGTCATTAATAGTATTCTATTATTACTAAATGATGGTTACACCACTTGACATTACTACAATCGTGGGTACTTTTCTTCTTCTGTCATTTGAGTCGCTTTGTAGAGTATGTGTAATAAACATTTATGGCCCTAAGCCGCAAAGCGTAGCCGAGATATCTGTGAAGCTAAAACCCCAATGAACTCAAGAAGAAGTCAAAACTTCGCCAATCTGACGACTTCCATATCTGAACAACTTTGTGTGTGTGTGTGTGTGTGTGTGTGTGTGTGTGCAGCCATCATATAGCTTTACCGTATTTCTGGTTCCTGGTTGATGCCACATCATCGTATTTTTTTTGTTTATACCAACATTTCAGCCTCTTGTTGGGGCCGACTTCAGAGCCACTGTGCGATAAACATACTTATGTAAAATTGACTGGCAAATCATAAATAGATTCTGCAATCCTCAAGCACCTCTCAAAAATAACTTCATTGAGATTAGAAAAAAAAAATGATAGCCCTTCTTTCCATCATGTGATGCAAGATTTTTTCTAAGCAGAGTTTTTTTTTTTTTGGAAATTAGAGCCATTTGTAAATACTAACTGGTCTGTCATAAACGTTTAAGGTCCTAAACTGCAAAGTGGAGGTCCCTGAGCCACAAAGCATTGCTGAGGGATCTGTGAAGATAAAATCCCAATGATCCCAAGAAGAACTCAAAACTTTGCAATCTGGGGACTTTCATATCTGCACAACTTAATGTTTTCAACACTTTCAAATGTGGATCACCAGTGGTAGTTCCTTAAACTACTTCTTAAGACCGTTGTATGTTCATGCATGTGTGTGCTGTAACTATCGTATAGCTTTACAGAAACATTTCTCGCTGTTTTGCATCACACACAAAGAATCCTCAAAAGAACAAGAAGAGCTTAAATACTAAGCAAACAGAAATTGTCGAAAATTTTAATAAATATTTTACTTTAATTGGGGAAAACATTAATTCAAACAAAAAGAAATAAGAAACCAGTACCTCTAGAAATATACCCATAAAATCAAAAATAGGACAAATTTCTATCTCTATCCTACTCATAATATGGAGATTGTGAATATCATTAGTATGTTAAAATAAAAAATATTGTATAGGCATGGATGGAATCCTAATGACACTAATGAAAATTGGAAATTTGTGATCCTTTAGTTGATAATATCCAAGGGGTTCAAACCCGACAGAAAATAATGGTTTTTTTTCAGAGGTAAAAATACTTAGCATCCTTCAGAAGGGAAATAAAGTGTTGGTCTCTTGTCTTAGATTTATGTCACATGAAAGAACCTCAAGCATTTGAGTAAAATTAAGCAGTCTTTTATACCCAGTATAGAACCACAACCACAGCAGTTAAAGAGCATCCATAAATAAAACTTTATTTCCATTTTTTTTTAAGTTGATATAATAATCTCTTGACTAGAAACAAGAATAGTCTCAGATAATCTAAAGATAGCCATAGTTATACCTTTAGATAAAAAAGTAACATAAAATATATAAACAATTATTGACTAATATTCATTTTACCAGCTCTTAAAAAATCTTTGATAGAATACTCTATAACAGAATAACAAAGTATCTTGAGTAGTATAATTTAATGTCCATAGTTCAAAATGGATTTGTAAAAAATAAATCAACCATAACTGCCATTCCTGACTATATAGATAAAACTGTAAAGCATACTATAACAAATGTCTTAATTGACTCCAAAAATGTTTACAAATATAGTCTTTGGCTCACTGCTGCAAATAATTTACTTGATGTTTCAACGCTTAAGCAGTTTACAGCTGCATGCTATCCATTGCTCATGCAGCGCTGCACACTAGCACACCAAACCTGCACTACAATCCTCCCTCCTTTTAGTCACCCTCCGTGGTGTAATGGTTACCATGCTAACTTCATATACCCAAGGTTGCAGGTTCAAACCCGGCGGAGGATGGGTGTAAAAATCCTTAGCATGGCTTCCTTCGGAAGGGAAGTTAAGCTGTTGGTGCTATGTCGTAGATTTACGGCACATAAAAGAACCTCAAGCCTGATAGAGAGGCCTCTGAGCAAAATTAAGCGGTCTTTCACACCCAATTTAGAATGTGACACTGAGAACCACAGTAGTTAAAGAGCGTCTATAAATAAATCGCCATTTACATTTTTTTCCCTCCTTTTATCGCTAGAAAATGATGTTGCAAACTTTCCAGAAAGTTGTCGAAGATACTGGAAACCAAAGTTTGGAGAAGCATCTCGAATATCGATGAATCATGTCTCAAGTTCTAAAGGTTCTTGTTACTGCCATATTGCTCTTCCTGTTGTATATGCATATGATACAATGACTCACAAACCAAAGCAAACCTGAGCAGCCAAGTCACACATAGGTGGTAATACCACAGTATTGATCAAAACTATTATAAAATTACTGTACATGCTTTTGGATATAACAAAGGCATTGGATTGTGTCAATGTGACCATTTTAATGGAAGAACTATGTATGCTTGGTATTAGGAGTTTATATCAAAAACTTATAAATCATACATGATAAACAGGAAACATCTGGAGTCATATCTTATCCTGAAAATATAACCCATGAAGTCCTTCAGGGGTTTATTCTTTGTCCCCTTTTGTTTGTTTTATATGTGCATGACATTACCAAATGGGTGTCATGATACAAATGCTGTCCAATTTGTTGATTATTCAACAATCGCAATAAGTGACACAAATACTCTAATGTTGGGAACATGTCTAAATGATACAGTCAGAAATATAGTTCAGTATTTCCAAAACACAAATTTAAGTGTGAATCCTACAAAATGTGAAATGATAACCTTTGGATTCAAAGAAATAAATCATCCACCAAAATTAACCATCGTTACAGAGGAAGTAACTAGTTACAGTTACTAGGGATTATTTTAGATACAAAGCTTTCCTTTAACTCACAAATTGAAAAGATAGTTGCTAAAGTTAGTAAAACTCTTTTTAGATGTTTAAGAAATTGTGTTTCTTGTTCTACAGTTAAAATTATATATTTTGGGCTCATTCACTCTATTCTGTCCTGTGGAATCGAATTATGGGGAAATACAACAAAACAAGTTCTCCAGAGAATATTTGTATTACAAAAAAAAGCCATTAGGTATCTTGGAGTTCTAAAATACAATGAATCCAGCAGAAATACATTCATGGCTCAAAATAATCTCACTTTACCAAGTTTATTCACTTACATACATACATAACATTGCAATCTGTAGATCTTATTATGAGCTAAGACTAAAAGCCCAAATTCTAGGATGTAGATCATGTCAACAATTATATTTATTCATACTTATTAATACATTTATTTACAAATAATAACTCTTTTTCTTTTTTTGGTAGTGTTTAATGCCCGCTTTTACTGCTCTGGCACCACAGGCGATGACACTGATGATACATGAAGATGGAGCCCCAGTGGAATGAGATGGGGGGGGGGGGACTGGAGAACCCGGAGAAAACCCATCCCTGCACCGCTTTGTCCACCACAAATCTCACATTCGGTCGCTTGGGATCGAACCCGGGCCGTCTAGGTGAGAGGCGAATGGTCTGACCACTCGGCCACGGCACGGCCAAATAATAACTCTGACAATGAATTTTCAGAGGTGACAGTTTTGCATAGTTTTCAATTATATGTCTGTTTCCAAAGGTCTACCCGCACGCTTGCATTCTTAGAGTATTCATGTTTATTATATTTACAATATTACATTATTACCAGTATTTTTTGATTGAATTAAAGCCTCCTCTGTATAGAAGGTGTGAGTAATAAGGTATCTTTTTAATTTTGATCTAAACTTGTTTTTGTTCATTTGCAATTCTTTTATAGAAGAGGGAAGTGAATTAAACAAAACTATTCCTTTGTAGTGAACGCCTTTTTGGAATAACTGCAAATTATTTGTTGGTCTGTGTATGTCATGCCTTTGTCGGGTCTGTTTGTTATGAATATCTGTATTTTTTGTAAATTTTTCTGGGTTATTTATTACAAATGACAATATGGCTAGAATATATTCACAGGCTAATGGTAAAATTCCAAACATTTTGAAGAGTGGCTTGCAGTGAGTTGATCGTCTTTCCCTTGCCATTATTCTTATTAGCTTTTTTTTTTTTTTTCATAATGAATACTTTTTTAGCATTTACTGAATTTCCCCAAAATATTATTCCATAGGTCATCAATGAATGAAAATATGCATAATAAGCTGTTTTTAGTATACTCTTATTTATAAAATGAATTCAAGATCGAATTGCAAAACATGCAGAGCTCAGTTTGGGTAAGATAAAATCAATATAGCATTTTCAATTCATGTTACGATCAATCATAAGATCTGGGAATTTTTTATAACAGGCTTCTGCAATCTGATTATTTTCATATTCTAGCCTTAGGTCTGCCATGCAAAATTAATTTCAAAAATTAATGTAGTTAGTTTTTTCAAAGTTTATGTGGATTTTATTACTTTCAAATCAATCATTTAGTGTTTGGAAAATGTTATTAGATAAATTTGGGAGCTGACTGACATTGTGTCATCCGCAAAAAGAACTGGATAGACATTGTTGTTTATTATTGCAGGTAGATCATTTATATGAACTAAAAATAATAAGGGACCCAGAATAGATCCTTGTGGAACACCATGCTTTATTTCACTCCATTCAGAATATACATTGCTGTTATTTTAAGTATTTATTATAACCTTTTGCTTTCTTTTTGATAAGTAATACCCTTTGCCCCTAATTCCATAGTGTAATAATTTTGATAGAAGTATTTCATGATTAACGCAGTCAAATGCCTTTGATAGATCACAGAATATTCCTAGTTTGCCATCCAATGACTTGAGAACTTCATTTGTTAAATTGAAGATGGCATCACTAGTTGATATGCTCTTCCTGAATCCAAACTGCTCTTTTGCTAAAATATTATATTTATCTAGATGATGAATTCTTTTAAACATAATTTTTTCAAAAATTTTCGAAAAAGCTGTAAATAAAGATACTGGTCTATAGTTTGACATTTCTGAGATTTGCCCTTTCTTGTATAATGGCTTAACGACTGAATATTTTAATCTGTCTGGAAATGTTCCTGTTAAGATATGTTACATATATGACTTAAAGGTTTGCAAATAATGTCAGCACATATCCTTAGTGTTTTTGTGCTTATTTCATCATATCCTGATGAATTCTTGCTTTTCAGGGATTGTATTACTTTTTTTATTTTGGTTGCACTTGTGGGTACTATCTCTAAGGATGTAAACTTTTCCATACAGGATTCCTGAAGGTACAAATTTGGATCTCTCTTAGGCTGTTTCTTTGTCAGTAAATTTTCTGCCACCTGACTGAAATATTTATTAAATGCATTTGCTATCTGCTGGGGATCATTTATGGTCACTTGGTTTGCTGTAATTTATTTTATATTATTTTTCAAGTGATATTTACAGTCTCTTTATTAATAATGTTCCATATAGTGCTAGGCTTATTGTGAGAAGACTGTATTTGTTTTTCATAACAAAGTTTTTTAGCTGCATTTATAACCCTTTTTAGAATTCTGCAGTACATTTTATAGTGTTGTCTATGTCTACCACACTTACGTTCTCTAGTTGCTAAATAAAGTTCTCTTTTACGTCTACATGATATTTTTATACCTTGAGTTAGCCAGTCACTTTTAGAATTGTTATTAATTTTCTTTACATCGAGTGGAAAACTAGAACTATGAATTCTTATGAAAGTGTTTAAAAAAAAGTTAAATTTATCATTTACATTATTTAGTTTATGCATTTCTTCCCACGATTCCTTGTTGAGTTTAGCTTTAAAACACTCTTGTTTTCTTTATTTATAATTCTAAAGCTGGTTACGAGGTTTGTATTTTGGAATTGGGTGTATAATAATCAATTTTGATGAGTTGTCCATCATGGTCTGAAAGTCCATTAACAAAGGTTTGTATTTCATGGTACTCCTTTTTAGACATATCTATAAAAATATTGTTGATAGTCGTTTTGGAATTATTTTGAATTCTAGTTACAAAATTGACTGTATGCATAAGATTGTGTGATCTTAATAGTGAACAAATTTGATCTTTTGATTGCTGTCTATCAAGAAATCTATTTCAAGTCACCACACAAAATAAATTGAATCTTTGGTTTAAAGAGCAGTTTTAGAATAATGTCTAAGTTATGTAGAAAGTTGTCAAGATTTCCTGTGGGTGCTCTATATACCGCTAATATAATTAGTTGGTTTACTATGTTAATATGAACAGCGCAATATTCAAAGGTTTGTTCCATACAGTATTTTTCAAGATCAGTTACGTTGAAGCTTATATTATTTTTAACAAAGATACTCACACCTCCTTTAGAGAGTTTTTGTCTTTAGTACCAAGCTGCTGTTTTATAACCATCCATTGAAAAATGTAATATTTCCTGTTTTTCTAAATGATGTTCTGTAATACATAAAATATCTGGACTTAACTTTTCAGATTTGAAATTAATTAACAATTCATTTACTTTATATCTTAAACTTTGAATGTTTTGGTGAAATACTATGATTAAGCTCTCTTTTTTTAATAACTTGGAAAAATTATTATCTGGTTTCTGTTTTACTTCTAAAATATTTACTGCTCTATTTATCTGATTTACTCTAAAATAGGAGCAACATTACTAGTGACAAGAGCAGGAATATTGCTGGGACTATCCATGGTTGTACATGAGGGACACTCAGCAATGGAATGCATCAGCATATCCTTGCCTCGAGAGTTCAGATGCAAGCCATGTTTTGTGTTTACAGAACCATTTTATGTTCATTGAGTCACAAATTACCAATGAAAACCACGTCGGATCTATATATCATAATACAAAAGGGAACCAGTCATTAAACATTCTCTAGAATCAGATCACATTTATCAGAAAAGGTGCCTAATTATATGGGAGCAAAGCTCTATAATGCTCCTGAACTAAAATTTCTTCCAGGCTTGTAGACCATGATTGAAAAGTAGGATTTACTCCTGACGTTTCGCTCAAAACTGTGTTGAGCATCAAAAGACTCAAAGAGAGAAATGTTGATTACTTGCCTTTATAATGTACTGCCTCAACATTTAAAAGCTTATGTAACTATAAGTCATTTAAGGCCCATTTGTATTTATTTACTGTTTGGCACTAGTTATTATTTTGCACTATATATCCTTTGGGTTTCTCAGCCTTTTGTGTATTTGTTTACTATTTTGCATTTTCTATTGCAGCAGTGTATTACATTTTGCAACTGCACCAACTATTTTTGTGTTTCCTATAACTGCGGCTTTTCTGCTCAACATTTGGTAGCTGACATTGTTCATTTTTTATTTGTTTGTTTTTCGAGCAACACTCAGGGATATTGAACATGTCATACGTTTGAGATAGCCTATCTGGGTAGTTTGGTGGTAGTATGTCTGCCTCACATTCAGTGGGTCGCGAGTTTGAATCTTGCGTAGGGTGTTTTTTTTTTTTTTTTGTTTTTTTCCTTATCCTGAAAAGATGTATGTTGAGCAACTTTAAGCTCCATTGACCCTGAGATCATTTGAGAATCATTTCACCAATTTCATTCATCATCCGATATGACCAACCAGGTTAAAAGATGTTATGCTACACAAAATAAAAATAATTATGAGATATGCAGCATAACTAATAGCATACCCAACAGTAATTTCTTATGGCACTGCAATGTGTAACATAAATTGAAATTTTTTAAACTACCACCATTTCAAGAGCGAATCTCCCAACTTGCATTAATGTAAGAAAATCTATGAACAAGAGTAAATCGTCAATAAATGCAGTCTGTCCCATATATGGAATATTTACCTGTTGCACAACATATTGTAATAAAAACTTTTTTGTCCAACACCTTTTTATTTTTACACATGATTACATTTGCTCACAAATAACTGTCTGTTGTAATACTTCTAATGTTGTTTTGACGTTTGCTCGCTACAAAATTCCTGTCAAACTCAACTGTTGCATGTGATGCATTCCTGGTGAAAACTTCATAGCCCCTTTTACATCTGTTGGTTACATGACTGGAAATTTCTAGAAGTCATTGCATGTGCAGAACTGCAGGTTTTCACAAAATTCACTCATGCTTAACAATGTTTGGCTTTGACATCAAAGAACCTTCTGAATGAACACGTGTCTACTGGCACAGCTATGATTTCAAAAGAACTTACTGAGGCACAGATGCTGACTGATACTCGTGTGTAACAATGAATGCCAACAATCAGCTATGATTTACAAAATAAGCCATACCACAAATTCAGTGATTATCCCACAGGGCATAGTCACAATAATAAAAAACTGCTCTACAATTTCATGGGGAGTGAGCATATAGAAATTTTTAAAAATATTTCTTATAAATGTATGTTATTAGGGTTGCCTAATATAAGGTGGTGCATGAAAAACTGTCCCTAAGTGCAGACTGCTTGCCCTCCAATTATGTACAAATTGTGCCCCCCCCCATGAGCAATAACAGCAAAAAGAGATAAATATGTAATAGATAATAAAGAAATAACAAATAGGCTAACATAATAACTTTTGGATCCCATGCATTTTGTATTGATGATGGCATAGATAACAAAGAACATACTATAAGAAATCAGGGCTGGTTTTTCATGAGCCTCCCTGTAGTTTTAGATAACATGGAAGTTTATTATACATTTATATTGCAGCATAGTAACATCCTTTTTGGAAAAGTTTTAAGCTATTTGCTGTTCTGCATGCTTTGTGGCTATGTACATCAAGGTTTATTGTTGTTCTTTAAGTATCTGCAAGATAGCTCAAGAGCGAATATATGCATTCACTAGCAGGAGTAAGAAGTTTTTGGGTTTTAAATAAGGGCCTTTATGAATGATGGGGCCCAATGCCACTGTAGTGGATATGACCTTTAATGTTTTTATATAGTATAAACACTTTATTGCTGTGTGCTAAATTAACCCAGAAAATGTTCTATATCCTAAAAGGAGTTAAAGTAGGCAACTGGGTTTAGAATATTTTTATTTCTTAAAGTAAAGCAAGCAGAGCTAAGTTTTGCTGGCCTAACTTTTGTCTATTTTTACCACTGAGCTGCTCATCTATTTCAAGCCCAAGGAATTCTGAATGAGATACTTTACTAATGGTATAATTGAAAAGTATTTTTTCAAAACTTGATAAATGCAAACATTCCAAAATTGAGTTAGGCATAGTAATGGTATAGTTTTGTTTCATAATTGGCTTACTCCCTTCCCCTCAAATTCATAGGACTGACACTCCCCCTTGGATTTACAAGCCAGTGCCTAGGGGTCAGAAGCCTGTCAGGGAGCCAATGGCACAAAACCAAAGAATGGAGAACCTGTTATGAGGGGTTGGCCCATTGCCAGGCATGAACATTAAGTGAATGATATGAAATGTAAGCAAAATTGATGGTAGAAAAGATGATGATGGAGCAATTGGTGGAATGAGTGGCAGGGGAAACCAGAGGATCCAGAGAAAACACACAGACGCTGCTTCGTCCACCACAAATCCACATGTGGGCTCTTGGAAATGGTAGAGAGCTGACCTTTTACATCAAGGTGTAAAGTCTTGGCAAAAGTCAATTATTGCTGGGTATATGAGTGCTCCGAATCACAAGGTTTTAGCAAAATGTGATGTATGCATTCTTAGAGTTAAAGCAAAACTCAATATATGGAATAAAAGAGTACACTCAAGCATATTACCTCTCTTTCCATAGCAAACCATTGGCAACAATGGCGTAGATTGGTGCATCAGATTGTTGTGTACCAAGTTGCTCATTGTAATATTTCCTGCCAGAAATAGATTATAACCAAACTTTATTGTCTTCAGAATACCAACAGCTTCTTTTAGACAAGTATGATCTTGTTGCTCTCATGTTAGTCTGCAAAAATTGTTGCAAGTTAAAGCAGAATGGATAATGATTCTTGTGATTCTGAAAATGGTCAAAAAATGTTCCATTGAGAGAAAATCTGATTCTAGGCTTACATTGAACTGAAACACAAAGCAAAAAGATTAAAAAGGAACCAATTATAAAATGAGTTCGACTTACTTGAGGTTTGAAATGTTTTATTTATGGACGCTCTTTAACTGCTGTGGTTCTTATCGTCCCATTCTATATTGGGTATGAAAGACCGCTTAATTTTGCTCAAAGGCTTCTTTATGAGGCTTGAGGTTCTTTTATGTGCCATAAATCTATGACACATGACCAACGGCTTTACTTTCCTTCCGAAGGAAGCCATGCTAAGGACTTTTACGTCTAAAAAACTCCAACGCTCTCTGTTGGATTTGTACTCGCAACCTTGGGTATATGAAGTTAGTATGATAACCATTACACCACGAAGGAAGACATAGACTTGAGGTTTCATCTTCAAAAGCTAAAAGGATGAAAGAAGCTGAACTCTGCTATGAAGATATTGCCCAATTTCATCAACATGTGATATCATTAAATAAAATGGATTAAGACACTTCAGCAACTCGATTAGCTGCTAATATAATTGCAGGTTACCTTTTAATAATACTCTTAGAAATATTTCTGGACATTTCCTCACCTCAGCTCAGAGTAGTGAATACCCAGCATCAAAAAGAAAGAAAATAGTGACAGTGAGGTATACCATTAGAAAAAAAAAATGAAGTAGTGCCTGTTTGTGTTGCCACTTTCCAAACAGTTGCTGGCATATTGAAGGATAGGTTATATTATCTAGCAGTAGGTTTCATGAAGGAGGAAAGTTGCCAAAGAAAAGAAGAGGAGGTAGCAGGACAGGAAAACAACATAAGGACCTACTAATTGCCATTAAGAGTGATATAATGAAATATAAATGCTGGGGGATTCTATGAAAGATTATTTGTCTTCAGATCTCTCAGTCAAAAATGTTCAAGAGATTCTGTGAAGAAAGAATAATATAGGACTACAAGAATGCTCCTTAACATGTATTTTACAAAAATTTCAATCTGTGATTCAGAATTCCTCACATTGACACCTCCATTTGCAAAATTGGTTTAATGGAAATAAAAATAGAAACATATCTAGGGAAGAAAAATGAACTACGGATAGTCACAGTTTACGTCAAATTCATGAAAATTCGGTTTTATAATATGAAGAAAGATAACCCAGTTGTCATTAATATTTTCTTTGACATGTAGCATATATCAGCATATTTCAAAACTAGCAAGGAGGTTTACTTATGCTAGACTGATGTGGTTATACATTGTGGGAATCATGATGCATACTAAGAAGCAAAAAAAAAAGGAAAGCATTTTATTCCATATTTGGTTGGACACAGATTCTTCAAGAGAATGTAGTCAAGTTACTTTGGCTTTGCTGGACTTTCTTAAACATTCAAATAATGACACCAATACTATACATCCATTCTCAGAATCTTGCAGCAGCCAAAATAAAAGCAATTGTATGGTGGCGATGCTTACAGCTTTCTTGGAAAAAGGCACAAAATTCAATCATATTAGTCGTGTTTTTCTTGTTTGTGACCATAGCTACATGCCTCCGGACAGCATGTTTGGTAAAATTGAGAAGTCTTACAAAAAAAGAAAGTATCCTGTCTCCTAAAGAATATTAACACGTTTTAAAAGATCATGGTACTCTCAAAGATCTAAAGAGATTGGATTGTTAAAAATCTAAAAGATAGTGCACAGAAAGTACTAAAATCAAAGCTACCATGAACAACCAGCATATTATCTCATATAAGAAAATCAAGCAATTTGTTAATGTGTTCAGTAAATAACACCTACTCTGGAGATCCAGTACAAGCTGACATCCTGAGAAAAAATAAACTCTGCTATGCCTGGGTAGTGTGGTGGTAGCGTGTCTGCTTCACATTCAAAAGGTTGTGAGTTGGAATCTCGCTTAGGGTGAGTTGCCCGGATAAGGTTTTTTTGGGTGTTTTCCCTTATCCTGCGAAGACGAATATCAAGTAACTTTAAGCTCCATGGACTCCGAGATCATTTGAGCATCATTTCACAAATTTCAGTCATCGTCCGATATGACCAACTAGAGTAAAGGATATCCTTTTAGATAGGTAGAGTCAGACTGCCATTTGAGATCACCTTGTGGTTTCTCAGGAAACATGTGAGTCAGTTTAAAAATTTAATACCATGCTGATATATTGCCATGGTAGCTCAGTGGTAGAGCAACCTGCTAGAGACTGGGAGATCTGTGGTTCAAATCCCAGCTAAGGCATTGACTTTTTCAGTCTGACTACCTAGCCACTCCTGTCTTACATACAACTTGTATGACAAATCAATTAAATTAACACTAATTGACCATAATAGTTGGCTAAACTATGAAGCCCAGTCAAAGTACTTATGACATTGTAAGTTGCCATTGGGGTATGTCACCTCAAAATAATTTGAGATTACCTTGGATTTACCAGGAAACATGCAAGTCAGTTGAGAAATTTAATGCAGTACTAGCATGTTGTCATGGTAGCTCAGTGGGAGACTGGGAGATCCATGGTTCAAATCCTGGCTATGGCATTGAATTTTTCAGTCTGACTTACCTATCCAATTCCTGTCCTATACACCTTTGTGTGAAAAGTGCAAAGAGAATTAAATTAACATCCATCCTTTTACCAAAAGAAAATATGGTGAGTAGAGAAAAGATATGTATGCTTTATGATATGTATGTATGTATTTTGAAATTCCAGATGATGCAAAGAGTTTTACATAGATGCCCTAGACAAGTAATGTATAGATGTAAGAGTGAAAACTGTAATTATAACAGGCAATGTTGTTTTTTTTTTTTTTTTTTTACCATAGTTATTTATTACTATATGTAGCATTGGTAATGGTGATATAAGGTAAACAATGTTAAAATAGTTGTATTATCATTATTTTTATTATTGTTGTTGTTGTATTAGGCCACTGTATTTTTATTATTATTTCTCAAAAGTTAAAAACTATAACAAACAATGTATAACTATGTATGCAAAATGTGCATTATGCAACAATACAATACAGGTATATATTATACACTAAAACAATTTAAAATATTTGTAAAAACAATTAAAAAGTTACACAGAACAAGAAAGGCATAGTTACCAGCAATAATTATAACATTCTCTCACTTTTGAAAAAAAAAAAAAAAAAAAAAACCCTAGAAAAATCACATCCTAATAAATGGTTATAAAAATTGGATTTTAATATACTGTAATAAAATGCTGTAAGATCTGTGTAATCATGTAAAAATTAAAATTTTAATAGTGTAGACACAGCACACAAGTTGTGTATAGAGAGGATTGTTTGTTCCGGGTACTGTCAATTTACCTTTTGCAGAATTTCAAAAGGGATGTTTCCCGATTCTTATACATGGTTGCATGATATCAACTGTGCTGTTCACCACACAGTTTGCACACACAGTTGTCATCTGAGTCTTGAAAACATTCGGTTTTGCACACTTTGTGGTAGTACCCATATACCGCCAATGAGTTGATGAGGTGCCTCAGATCCTGATCAGTGTCTGTCCATTAACTTGTCACCATGGCATCTGTTGTGTAGAATTCCAGCCAGATCACAGTTTGATGAGAGCTTATTAGCTTCAAACCATTTGTTGAGTTATTCGAGTGCTTTGTTCACTGAATCTGTTAATTGCTGACATGATTTTTCCAATATAAGTACATTAATATCATCTGCAGAGAGCACCACTATTGACTCTCTGCTAGGATTATCTAACAAGTCATTTAAAATATTAAAAACAACAGAGGACCAAGTACAGAACTGGTGGGATGCATTTAATAATAATTTTGTTCAGAATCACAACCATTGACCCAAGTTTTTATATATATAATTTTTTAATTAAGATATAAATACTCATTGAAACCATACAATTTTTACTTTTGAGCAAGATGTGATCTATGCTGTCAAATGTCTTAGCTAGGTCACAAAACAATCCTAATGGTAATTCCTTTATCCAAGGCTGTTAATACTTCAAAAGTTAGCATGTAGGTAACACTTTTTGTTGACATTCATCCAAACTGGGATGCTGAGAGAATCTTGTTTAACTACAGTATTTTATAATCGTATTATATGCAGCTTTCTCCATTACTTTACAGATGGCTGTTGAGAGAGAGGGGGGGTGGGCCTATAATTGGAGATCCAAGTTTTTGTCTCATTTTTTATCAAGTTTTTGTCTCATTTTTTTTGTATAAATGCTTATCAATAGTGTTTAATTTTTTCTGGAAATGTCCCTGATAAAAGATGCTTAATACATATGTGAATAAGAGGATCACTCAAACCTTGTATGCAACATTTTAACAATTTGGTACTTATCTTATCCCATCCACAAGAGGTTTTGCTTTTAAGCGAGTTAACAATATTTTCTCTCTTTCTGGAACTTGTTGAGTCCATTTCTTATTTACAGTTTATTTTAAGATTTTCAGAATTTTGATTGCCATTAAATTTGGTTGGATCTGTTTGTTTTACTTTATGCTACATTTAGGAATTATGTGTTAAATGCATTATCCATGTAATGTAATGTGTAAACAATGTTACTGTTTGTGTTAAGTCCTCTTTCAGTTTTTATTATATTTGACATTGCTTTAATTTTATTATTGGATTCATCAATAGTTAGCAAGTAATGTCTTCTTTTGTATTCATTAATTCTCTTTTTAAGTATTTTATAATGTGCTTTTGTATTAGGATTATTAGTTATGAGATAAAGAACAAGTTTCATTTATTTGCACAGGACTTTCTTATGCCCAAGGTAATCCAAGATTTGACCTTCAGCATACATGATAAGGTTATATTGTTTTCTTATGAAAATTAGCTTTGGATCATAATAGCATAGTTTTGAGGAATTCATGTGGTAGGTTGTGTCAGCTCACTATTGTTTACAACAGGATCATTCTTGTCTGGACACAGATATAGAGAGTGATGTCAATAAAAGTACAAAACTTCAAGGAGCGTTGTATTTTAATGCTGAAAGTTAATAGCTAGTCTTCAGAATTGCCTCTGTCTAAAGCATTAAAATACTAAATATTTTGAATTAGTAATACATCCATTAGTGTATTTCTTTGTTCCTTTTATTTTTTTTTAAAAACAATTCCAGTTTATTGATTACATTTTTCTTTTTCTACAGGTTTTGTAACAGACTCTAAAAATAGCAGAGCCATACATGGTGATGATAGAATTGCTCACCCAATTAGAAATTCAAGGCACTTTTGTCAGAGAAGAACTAAACTGAAGTTAATTCAATCCAAAATATCTTTCCTCTGAAACTCATTTAAAGAATAAGACAACTGTATATAATGAAATTGACATAACTAAAATGACAGGAAAATGGTAATAAAATAGGAGCATTGTTACTGAAAAGATATGATCTAGCTACATTCTGAGTAAGAAGAGACTCCTGGATCAGAAGCTTATACAAAGAGTGAGCCAGCTCCTTTTGCCTCAGTTTTTATAATGGAGACTGACTTGGACATAAATCAGATTGATCATGATGTAGACTCTAACTCAGGTAAACATGGAATTGATCAAGAAATGGACCCTGACTCTGACATACATGGTGTTGATCATGGATTAGACACCATTACCAAGATCAAAGAAGAGCCTAGAGACTTGCAGAGATCATTAATTGAAAAACAGTCTGAATCAGAACATTCTCTTGGTTTAGAAGTTCATGTGAAGAGCAAATTAGCTTCTTTTGTTTTATATGAAGTTGATCAAGAAATAGATAGTGATTCTAACATACATGGGGTTGACCATGAAATATTCACCATCACCAAGATCAAAGAAGAGCCAAGAGACTTGGAAAGAACATTATCTGAACAACAGTCAGAATCAGAGGATACCCTTGGTTCAGCAGTTCAGGTAAAGAGAGAGTTAGATTCTTTTGTTTCACCTTTTATAGTGGAACCTGATTCTGACATAATTGGGGTTGATCATATAAATATCAAAATGAAGATCAAGGAAGAACCTGTAGTTTTAGAAAGAATAACCAAAATCAAATCTGAAGCAGAAGAGATTGAGTTGAAAGATGAACCAATACACTTTGATACCGAGGTAAGAATTAATTAATAAATTAATAATATGATTATTATTATTATTATTATTATTATTATTTTAAAACTAAGGATTACACCGGTATACATGCTTCTGGGGTTTCCTCCAAAATATATTTACTTTCTAAATTTGATGTGCTGATTCCAAAACTGTAATCAGTATTTTCTAACATGTACCATTTTTTTTTACAATTAGCATTATACTTAAAATAATTTAATGTTCTGTGCATAAATTTTGTATGAAACTAAAAAAGAAAATACAAAACTAAGAAATACTACTAATTTCATTGTTGAAATTAATGTTTCACAACAGCGTAACAGATAACAATACATATCTTACAAGTTCAATCCCTGCAAATTTAGCTGAGCCTGTAGTTGCTTTGAGGATCTATTTTTGTGAGTGGCAGTTGTATGTCATACATTTATATAACATACAAAATAATTTGAAGCAATATGTCTTCTAGAAAGTGTAAAATAACCCTGATACATTTTGCCATATCTGTGACAATTTTGTTGTTCGAAAGAGAAGACAAAATATTACAAAATTTGTTAAAAAGGCCTACAATGCCTATTTTCATGTGAAGCTCGGAGATCTTGACAAAAAATGGGCTCCAAAAACATGTCATACTTGCATAGAACAACTAAGGAAATGGAGTAATTGATGATATATTGCTAATCTAGATTATAACCATCCTTGCAGAATTTTTTCAAAAAACTTAAAATCATGACTGTGGTAGCATTATACATTTACCATTCACTGATGTTCATAAAAAAAAAAAGCTTCAAAAATATGCAGTCTGACAGACAGTACATGGCTACATAACACAAAATAATTGTATTTTTTAACTTACCTTCCTCAAGATTACCAAAAATTCAGGGCAGCCATAAATATCTAGGATATGTAACAAACTTCCGATACACATTACCTCACTACCTAGTCATAAATTCAGGAGAAGAGTTCTTTGAGTGTAATAAATTTTGCATAGATGAGTAATATATATGCTAACTTTGTAAACTGTAACCCTTATACGCATATATCATAAACATTATGCACATAGTAGCAAATATATTCAACTATGTTTTTAAATGGTATAAATAATTGTATAAAGCTCCAATTTTGTAATACAATAAATTATGTACTTGACAAAACGAATTGTAATGTTGTAAAACAGCTTAATAGGCAATACATTTTTTCTTATTCTTAGTTTAACGTCATACCATTGAATTTTCAATCCAACAGAGATGTTTGGTTTCAAATTAAACCTAAAAAACATCTTAGTAAAGTGTTAAATATTCTAGAGATCTGTGTGATTAACAATAACAAATAAATAAAATTGAATATGCTACCTCAGCACCTAGGTTATTATGACATATATTCAAACTTTCATTTTATTTCCAAAAACAAACATTATAAATTATTTATCCATTATTTAATTTTTTCAGATACTTAAGTAACTTACAAACCAATATTAAAAGTTGAAATCGGTAAATACATTTTTAGAATATAACTAAGACTAAAGATTTAATTGAAATGAAATAAAATAAACTTCTGAAGCATAATATTACTGCAATCCAGCTGCTGAGCAAGTGGCAACAGAACAATGGCGATACTATATAAAACTGCACTTAAAATTGAAAATGAGTACAGGAATGTTCAATATGAGAAGTAGCCTATGTGTAGAAATGAATGACTGCATGAAGGATGAATCTGATGAATGTTAAATTTCTCAGATATAACTTTATTTTTAAGGTGTGATGCAGAATAATGGTAATAATTGCCTATATTCGGAAGAAATAAAATAAGTATTACACTTATATGCAAGTATAAATGAATATGTACAGTTTGGAATACTAAAGTTTATTTTATTATTGCTTTATTTAATAATATAGTTTTCCACAGTAATAAGTAACAAATAAAACATAATATTAGAATGTCAATGTAACCATTTTTCTTAGGTGTACAAGTACAAGTACAAGTACAATTAAAGGTATTGCCATAATAAAGGCTAAAATTTATGCTTAAACGTTGTACTTATGCACAATTCAGTAATAATGTTTATTAGTTGAAAACAGTAACAATTATGCTAGCAGTTACAATAACCTCATTGTACCAGACACCATCTAAAGTTGGCAAGTGACCAGACCAAATGAAGAATGTAATGACCATCTGGTCAAGAGGCCAGATTCCAGACAGGTGACCACATATGGCTGTCGTTCCATGAGAACTGGAAGAAAGTTGCTAAGTTTAATCATCTTTGGATGGTTCATCAATGATGTGCTTATACCCTGTATGGCTCAACCCTGAGGAAAACCAGGCATTTCATCTTGGTGCTTATTGTGCAAACAGCTTGATGAAGTGGGAGCTCTGTGACTCAGAGACTATGGACTGAGTAGACAATGCTTGTACTGACTGGTTGGCTGGAGAGATAGGGGACAAGGGAGTGCTTTCCCACCAATATAAATTCCAGAAGTGCTGTAAATAATTTGAGAGTTTTTCGGCTATTGGGTTTTTGTTCATTTTCAGTTGAGAATCAGGCATTTGAAAGGTCTAAAAGTGTTCCATATATATAGAGAGAATATATCACACACTATCACTAAAAATACATTAATAAAGTGAAGGAAAACTGTGATAGATACTTTACGCAGCATTTATTTGTGCATTTTGTTAAGAAAAGAGAGCCTACTCAGCAGCCTAGGAGCAAACTGTTAGCAAAACCATGGATTTCAGGATTTTTGAGCTGCTATTGTAATATTTTCCTTTCTTTGTAACCTGTTCTTGTATCTTTTATTTTTCAAGTTAATATACTTAGCCAGTCGAGTTCAATTTTTAATTTAGATCCTCTAAAAGTACTATATACCAGATTTTCTACTAACCCTAAATGTATGAAAAGATAACTTGTTCAGAAAATCCTCTGATTGCATAAGATTTTTGTGATTTTTGATAAGATTTTATAATAAATGCAGTCAGCTTTTGAAACATAAAAGAAAAATTATCTTATAATTTTGGAAGAACAGGTCATTATTGTCTAATGTAAATCAGATGTAAAATTAAATTTTGAAGTACTTCTCTCTAAGTGTGAGATTGTCCAGGAACTAAGAGGTAACATGCTTGCCTCTGCTTCCCAAGATTGCAGGTTCAAACCTGGCAGGGGGCAATGGGTTGTTTAGGGCATAAAAGTACTTAGCATGGTTTCCTTCAGAAGGAAATTAAGGTTAGTGGTCCCATGTCACTGATTTACAGCATGTCAAAGAATCTCAATCCTTATAAAGAGGCCTCTGAGCAAAATTAAGTGGTTTTTCATGCAAAATACAATGGGGTACTATGAATCATAGCAGTTAAAGAGCATCCATAAATAACATTCAATGTTATTTGTAAGTGGGAGATAGAAACGGGCATTACAATGCATTTAATTGTTGCAGGATCAATTACCAGATGGAGATCAGAACTTAATATTGCCAGAACCAACAAGGTAAGATTGTTAAGTCTGTATTCTAAATTACACTGTGTTTTGATTCACCTTTAGCTTTAGCTTAAACTTTGCTTAGGCCTAATTCCATGGGGAAAACAAGGCAGCCATTTTATAGATTAATCTTATTATTTTTTAAGTTGCATTACTGATTGTAAGGATTGAATAGGATGTTACTGTCTTTACTAAATGTGGAAGTATTATATTCCACCCAAAAATTCAATTGAGATTTCTCCAGAAATATCTTTTGAGACCCCCTGAACCCAAAAAATGCATTTTTACTTTTTTTTTTTTTTTTTTTTTTTTTTTTTTTTTTTTTTTTTAATAGCAGGTGTGTACATAGTGAGAACACTGACAATACATATTTTGATGATCCCTGAAGAAATAAAAAAAAACATTTTCAGAAAAAGCTCCACATGTTTGTATGTGTAAATTTAGCATGTTGCAAAGGATGCAACACAATTTTCTGGAAACTCCCGTCATCCTAAACTGCTCTTACATGGAATATTTTTGGTAATTTTTAATTTTCTAAAAAAATGGCTATAACGATTTTGAATAAACTGCCTTATATTAAAGATGTATATGGCAAATAAAATATATATCTTGAATTTCTTGGGAATAATTTCTGAAGTCCTCTTCATTCTGGACAAATTTTGCATAACTTGTACACCATAAGAGATAAACAAAAACTTACTACACAAAACAAAATTGCAGATCTCATTAAAACGCATAATTTATATCATATACATTTTTTGTAATAGATTTCAAAGATATGCTGTATTATGGGTTTCAATTTTAAAACAATTAAGCTTTTCTCAAATGGAAAGTCCTCATCTATATCTTTTATTTGACTCCTGGCTAAGGAAAGAGAACTGAATTCCAATGACAACTGCATAGTGACAGCTTTTAAATATTTGATCATCACTTTAGCTTAGTGTATTCTCTTATTTCCATTTTTTATCCTGATTAGCGTGATGTAGATAAATAATAAAAACAAGAATAAACTTTTTAAAGATCAGATAGAGAATGGAACACATCAGAATTTTAGGAAAAGTTTAGGTATGTGTGCATGCTTGTGCGAGAAAACAACAATCTCAATAATGAAAAATTGGTTGAATAACAGATTTAATATTTAAATTGGAAGTTTTGCATCTTTCAAGGATTGACAACAAGTTATTCAAGAAAGTCCCCTAACTATAAACTATTCTTTACTATAATAATAAATATTATAAATATGCATTGTTTAAGATATTTATGTGAGAAATAATATTGGAATAATCTGTAGTTCAGTCTGAATGACTTTTGAACATCTGGTATATTCAAATCATTTCTAAAATCGTACTGTATAAATTATGTAGATCTTGTTAAACCATAAGTTTATGTATAAAAATCCCCCCTCTCTTCAAAGAGCTGATTAATGTTTAAACCTACTGTATTTCCCATTCCCATTTATTGACAGCTCAACATACTATAAGCCTCACCATCTCAAATTTTCATGAAATTTGGCAAAGATGTGTAGTTTATATAGATTTGGAAAAATACTAAAGAAAGTAGAAGAAAGAGAGAAAAGGAAAAAGAAAGATGTATGTTACAGAGGGTAAATGCATGGGAAACAGAACTGACAGGGAAGACCATAGAGGGAGAAGGAGAGATGTGAGGTTAAGGGAAGATAAGAAAGTGAGGCAAGGAGAGCAAATTGTTGGGGAAAGCAGAAATGACAGGAAAGACCATAGAGGGAAAAGGAGAGAGTGAGGTTAAGGGAAGTTAAGAAAATGAGATAAGAAGAGCAATTGTTGGAAAGCAGAAGTGACAGGGAAGGCCATAGAGGGAAAAGGAGAGATGTGAGGTTAAGAAAGGTTAAGAAAGTAGGACAAGGAGGGATACCAAAGGTAAGAAGTGTTAAGAAGAAATGAACAGTAAAATAAAGAAAGAATGCAAAGTAAAGAAAGAAAAGTGAGATATGATAGGCAAAACAAATGGTGGAGATTGTGCACAGATAAAAGAAATGAGGGGGAAGGGCCACCATACACAATATAACCAGGGTGTTAGATGTATGGGGCCAAAGGAAATGCTTTGACTAAAGTGAAAATTGTAATGTTAAATTGGAAAAAGGAGAAATAAATTCATTCACATGAGCTGACAAAAATCAATTTGTCCTGGTTAGTTGCATAGTTGCATTTGTTCAACTATGAACCATATCAAAAGAATAGTGATGTGAACTCAAATCTTCAGAAATGTTTGAATTAGTTACCCAAAGATCCTCAAAGTAATGACTTCATTAACCCTGCTAAATGGAAACTTCCAAAAGGAGCTCTTAGTTTTTACTTCCTCTATACGCACTATGTACACAGTGTATAGAGAAGGTATTGCACTCCACCCAAAAATTTGATACCGGGATTTCACCGGAAATATATGTTTTAGGGTTCCTAATATCCAAAAAAAAGCATTTTCACAAAAAGGTCCATGTGTGTGTGTGTCAGTGTGTCCGTGTGTCTGTGAACACGATAACTCAAAAACGAAAAGTTGGTAAAATACCAAACTTGGTTTTTAAGTTTAGTATGTTCCAGGGATGCGACACGAAGATTTTGAAAAAAATTCCCCCACCCCAAACTACCCTTTACATGGAACTTTTTTTCAAAAATTTTGATTTTCTCAAAAATGGCTGTAACGATTTTGATTAAAATTTTGTATATTAAAGATATTTACCTGACAAATAAAATGTATATCTTGAATTTTCTGGGAATAACCTCTGAGGAGTAGTTTATTCTGGATGAATTTTACTGAATTTTGAATAACTGCTAAACCGTAAGAGATGGGCAAAAACTTACTACACAAAAAATGTAGAGCACGTTAAAACACACAATTTATGTTATATACATTTCTTTTCGTCGTTTTTGAGACATTCCTTATTTTTGGTTTCTGCTATGAAAAACATATACTTTTCTCATACAGGAACTTGTCAACTCCTATCCATATAAACAAAGGAACTTCATTGACATAGAAACCAGCTTTTGATTATCATTTTAACCTATGGTAGTCCCTTATTTTGCTTCTACTTACAAGGAAGCAAGTAATAAGAGTATTTCTGCTAATTTTTTCTGACTAGCATAAAGTAAATAGAAATATAAGCTTTTTAAGAATAATTTGTTGCAGGGATATAGAGAAAGTAATGTGAATGGTACATATAGATTTTTTTGTATTAGTGTTTAGCTCATCTCAAAGGTGGCTATAATTTAAAGAAATTTTCTGAAATGTTGTGTTGTTATATTCCACAAATTTTTAATGGGAAAGGTGACTTCCAGCAATCTTTGTTTGTTTTGCCACACCCTTCAGGCTTAGAGGATTCGGGACAAAATTCTTTCTCTTCAATATCAATTTCTCAGAGGAGCATTTGGTTGTAAAATGACCTACATACTGGGTCCTGCAATTGCTGAGATATCTGCTTCATCGACTTACAGATCATGCTTAGTGTTATGCTATTTTCTACCATTTTCAAAATTGAATCTTCCAGGTCATCAGTGAAAGCTTTATTCATTTTGAAAAATTCTTCGTCCACAACTTCATCTATCTGCTGCCTAATTTGTACCTGATTTGCAAAATTGGTGTTCTTATAACTCATTTTCAATAATAATTAACAGAATATCTAAAATGCATTTACTGGGTTTATATAGACAACTGAAATTGTCTAACACAGTTCATATTGAATGTCAAAAAGCTCATAGACGATGTACAACAATTACTTAATATGCCTGATATTCACTTAAATCCCATCCAGTGTACTTTAGACAATGCAATAGAAAGCTAGTAGCATTAATCATGTTTATCAGATGTGCTCCTTTTACTTTCTCTAGCTCATACAGTGTATCTCTACACCCAATATACATAATAGCTAGAGAACGAATTGTATATCACCCAAAAATTTAATGTCAAGATTTCATCGCAAATATATGTTTGAGAGGTAGCATAGCTAAAAAATTAAAAGATTGTTAAAAACCAAACTTGGCATTTATGTTTAGTATGTACATATTAGCTAGAGAAGGAATTGCATACTACCCAAAAATTCAATGAGGAGATTTCATCACAAATATATGTTTTGAGGTCCCCTTCTATGGGTGTGCGTGTGGAGAGATAGCATAACTAAAAGATGAAAGGGCTGTTAAAAACCAAACTTTGTATTTATGTTTAGTATGTTCTAAGGATAAAACATAAGATTTTCAAAAAAATCCACCCACCTTTACATTGAGAAATTTTTGAAAATTTTGTTTTTTCAAAAATGGGTCAAACAGTTTTGATTAACATACCGTATATTAAAGATATTTACATCACAAATAAAATGCATTTGATTTTTCTGGTAATTGCCTGTGGAGACTCTAGATGAGTTTTGTATAATTTTGCATAATGGTTAAACCGTAAAATTTATACACAAAAAACATAGATCTTGTTAAAAACACATAATTAATGTCATATACATTTTTCTTGTAGAGTTGGCTTTTAGAGATGTTCCTTGTTATTGGTTTAAGTTTTAAATGACCTAACTTTTCTCAAAGCAAACCAAACCTCAATTGTTTCATATGGCGACCAGCTTTTAAAACATTTGACTATGGCTTTAGCATAATGTATTCCCTTATTTACCTTCTACTTACAATGAAGCAAGTAATAAAGCTAATCCTGCTAATATTTATCTCAATTAGGCTGATGTAAATAAAAGAATAATGTTTTGTAGCAATACTTTATATTTTGAACTGCTAGAGAAAATTATGTGAATGTATCAGATTTTTTCCGGCCTAATAAAGATACAAAACATTTTTTTCAGAAATTGTTTTTTTTATTTTTCAACATAGTCTCCTTGTAATTCTACACACTTCTCCCAGCGATGCTTATATCTCTGTAACCCATCCAAATAGTACTCTGCATTTTTCTCCGCAAAATAATTGTTCACAAAGGTGATTGCCTCTTCATTTGACGAAAATCTCTGTCCTCCAAGTGCAATTTTCAGATGAGGGAACAAAAAAAGTTGCTTAGGGCTAGATCTGGTGAGAAAGGTGAATGGTCAAGCAGTTCAAACCATAATTCGTGGATTTTTGCCATTGCAACCATTGAGGTGTGAGACGGTGCATTGTCTTGGTGAAACAGGATTTTCTTTTTCTGCAAATGTGGCCGTTTTTCTGCAAGATCTGACTTCAGCAGATCTCCTGTAATGGTTTTTCCATTTTGAAGACAATCGATTAAAATAACTCCATGACTATCCCAAAAAACAGTCGCCATCACTTTCCCAGGCAAAAAGACAGTTTTTGCTTTTTTTTGGAGCCGGTTGCCCCTTTGCAGTCCACTGTTTGGACTGTATTTTTCTTTTGGGCGTATAAAGGTGTATCCAAGTTTCATCTACAGTAATTAATCGGTGCCAAAACTCAAATTTATTGGAAATGTTCATTCAAACACATTTTTGGTCAAACGTGAGCAAACACGGCACGAAACGCGTGGAGAGCTTTCTCATGTCTAAATGTTGATTTAATATGTGACAAACATTTTCTTTTGACATGTTAATAGCCTCTGCTATCTCTCTCACTTTAATTCGGCGGTCGGCGGTGAACTTTGGTGATGGTTTTATTGGTAGTTGCAGTTTTTGGGCATCCCAAACGTTCATGGCCTCCCAAGCTCTTACGGCCACGTTTAAATTCAGCTGCCCAAAATTTCACTGTGGTAAATAATGGTGCAGAGTCCCCATCCAACTCATCTTTGATTTGCGTAGGCGTATTGCCCTTCAAAAACAAATATTTAATGACAGCTTGATACTTGATTTTGTCCATTTTCATAAAAACAATCACATCACCTCACTCAAACGACTGTTACATAACAACTGAGCATCCAAAATGGCTGATACTTTGGTGAGTAACTGTTAACAGATGAACAACAAAATTCACTAGCTTTTATTTACGAGTGCTGCCATCTTCATGTTGAGGTCGGAAACTTTTCAGACCACCCTCGTATATAGTCAGTGGAGAAGGTATTGTATTCTACCTAAAAATTTGGTGTAGAGATTTCACTGGAAATAGATGTTTTGAGGTCCCCTGAAACTAATAAAAAAGCATTTTTTGAAAACATTCCTGTCTGAGTGTCCATGCACATGTTTGTAAGAGAACAGCATAATCCGAAAACAAAAAAATCCATTAAATGCCATAGTGGTATTTAAGTTCAACATCTTTCAAGAGTGTGGCAGAAAGACTTTCAAGAAATTTTCCTCATCTCAAACTACCACCCTTTGCATGGAAACATTTTTTAAAACTTCTTTCTCAAAAATGGCTAGTAATTTTGATTAAAATAACATATGTTTAAAATTTTTAATCACGAATAAAATGGGTATCTTGAATTTTCTGGGGATAGCCTCTAAAGCCCTCTTCATTCTAAATGACTTTTCCATAACTTGTAAACCACAAAAAAGACTAAATCTTACTTTACAAAATATATTATGTAATCCATTCACATGACTCTCTACCTGTTTTGCGAACAAACTATTCTTACAAAAGGTTATTATTTTATCTACAACATGCTAATCAATGAAAACATTAGTAGAAATTGCCATATTACTTGCTTTCCTGTAAGTAGAAGGAAAGTAAGGGAATGCACTAGGCTAAAGCGATACTCAAATCTTTTAAAAGCTGAGCGGTACATGATACAATTGAAATTCAGTTCTCTTTACATGACCAGGAGTAAAACAAAAGAGTTATTAAATGAAATTTGGCTTTCAGTAGTTTGAAATTGAAACAAATGAGAAAGAATATCTCTGAAATGGTTAAATCAAAAAATGAATAAATAAGTTGTATGAAATAAATAGTGTTTTAATGAGATATTTGTGCAATAGGTTTTTGTCTATCTCTTACGCTTTACCAGTCATACAAAAGCCATCCAGAATGAAGAGGCTTTCAGGGGTTATTCCCAGAAAATTCAAGATAAAAGTTTTGTTTGTTGTAAAAATACCTTAAACATATTATGATATTTTAATCAAAATCATGAGAGTGATTTTTGAGAAAATAAACTTTTTCAAAATAAGATCAAAAGTTTCACATTAAAGATAGAGGGGGGAGGGGGAATATCTTCTTGTCACATATTTCGTAATCAAGTTTTCAGTTTTGAGTTTTACTACCAATCTCTTTCCTTTTATTTATTTATATATGGTCGTCTCCTTAGCGTGGTGGTAGCGCAGCTACTTACCAAGCGGGAGACCTGGGTTCGATCCCCAGTACTGCCATGGGGATTTTTCCCCGCTGGGAGACCTGACCTGGGGTGCACTCAGCCTCGTAAGGTCCCTGGGGGGCCAATTGAGGAGCTACTTGATGGAGAAGTAGCGGCTCCAGGTTATGAGGACCGCATTAACCAGCCGTGGGGGACTCAAGGCGCTGACCATGTCTCACCCTCCAATACCGCACCCCATCCATGAGATGGGGGACGCAGCGACCGGGCGGTAGGCCAAGTTTCCCCGTGAGCTGTCGTGCCTGGAGTTATATGAAAATTGTTTAATGAATTTTTGGGTGGAACACAATACTGTATATTGTGCATACTGCTAGAAAAAATAAAAACATGATCTCCTTAACACACAATTTCTGTCATATAATATTTTTTGTGAAGTTAACCATTTCCAAGATATCTCTCATTATTAATTTTTAAATTTCCAATAGTTAAGACTTTCCTCCTATGGGAAGTCATCGTACAATGTTTTCATTGTGGTCGTATGTAGAAAACTGAATTTTAGTTGTACAGCAGAGCTTTGGCACTCATTTGTGATAAGTGTACCAATTGAATATCATCTTGTGAATTATAGATCACCAAATATTGATATATCTGCAAGGCTATTATAAGACATTTATTTTGCAACTGCACTTTATCTCCTCTCTGTTTTGTTTTAGTACTTCAAAATATGTTTTTGTCATAAAAATTATCAAATAGATGTAAAGATTTTAATTGTTAGGGCAACTTGTTTACTCTTGACAAAATTATCAAATGTATGAAATGTTTTAAACAGCAAAGAATAAATAATGTGCTGCTATGTGTATTGTGCTATTTTATTATATGTTTTTTTCTTTCCTCACCCTTTTGTTTTCTATTTAATGACATTCTTACATGTCCTTTCATTTGTTTTCTTTAATCTTATACACTTCTGTTTCTGTTAGCTGTTATATTTATTCCCTTACTAACCTAATTGAATAATCTAATACTTTCATTATTATTTTGCTTTTCTTCTTAGTTTACAAACATTTTAACTCTTCCAAGCCTCTCTTTCCACAACTATAAATATTTACATAAAATACAATGTAAGGAACCTACATTAACACTTCATAATATTTCAAAGCTATAAACATTTCTTTACAAATGTATGTTAACTTTTAGCTTAGCACACTTTTTTTGCTGCCTGGCAACTGTGAGATGATTGGATAGATGACTATTTATTGTTATAGACAATGAGTAGTAGAAGTTATAGGATTCCAGTTTGTTTTAAAAGTTTTCTTCAACCCTTGTCAACATTGTCTGCTTGGTCCCCATTGTAAACCCAATAACAAAAAGGATTCTCCTTGCTTTACTTTTGTTACATGCTAACCTCATATACCCAAGGTCGCAGGTTCAAACCTGGTGGAGGACAATGAATTTTTTTGGGCATAAAAATCCTTAGCATGGCTTCCTTTCGGAAGGGAAGTAAAGCCAGTGGTCCCATGTCATAGATTTCCAGCACGTAAAAGAACATCAAGCCTGATAGAGAGGCCTCTGAGCAAAATTAAGCGATCTTTCATGCCCAGTATAGAATGGGATGCTGAGAACCACAGCAGTTATAGAGCAGTTATTAAAGATAGACAATTAAAAATAGACATGCATCAGCATTCTAGTTTACTCTAGTTAAGAAAAACATATTAATGTGTTCGCACCATTAGCTAAATTGTAACTATGATAAGCATATAAGCAAAAATTATGACATACTGAAAAACATATTTTAACTGACAGAAACTAAAAGGCTCTAAAAATGATCTCTGATAAAGGAGAAAATTCAACATAAGGTGTTCAAAGCTGAAAATTACAACATTTGACTACTTACACCATATTAATAGCAACTTGGTGACAGCAAGGGTAAAGAGTTAGGCAAAATACACCATGTATACATTAGATACAGAGCCAAAGATAACCCACTTAACTCAATCTGTCTTTTAAGGTTTAGACAGGCTTTAGTTTAATGATGCTACCTTTACGTTCACTTTAATATTTTGTTTAACTTTTTCCTATCCTCTTGTTTCAGTACTGCACATATTTGTTGCTGATTTTTCCTTTTCAGAATGGATATGGGGTCTTTGTGGAATTTTGAAGCTGATACTATTACTGCAGATTTAGATGAAAGCTGTTTAGAGTTAGAAGAAAATAACAGCCCTTTTCATGTCAACACAAGTGCAGCTACCAAAGGAGATATAAGAGAAAATGTAAAGCGTAGAATATCACACAAGTGTGACTTCTGCAGTATGTGCTTTAGTGCAGCATCTTCTTTACAAATTCACATTGCAATTCATGAAGGCAAAGGGAAGCACAAATGTAACATTTGTGACAAGAGCTTTCATGATCTGTCATCTTTGAAAAGACATAGTCTAACTCATGAGGGTAAAAAGCCATTCAAATGTAACATTTATACCAAGAACTTTAATTCAGGATTTCATCGGGAAACTCATAATTTAATTAATGAAGATAAATGGCCTTACAAATGTAGCATTTGTGATAAGGACTTCTCTAAAAGAAAATATTTGAGAAGGCATACTTTAATTCATGAGAAAATACGGTTTAACTGCAAGAAATGTCATAAGAACTTTACACAAAAATCAAGTTTGAAAATCCATAATTTAATTCATGAAGGAGTAAGGTTTAAGTGTGATAAGTGTGATAAGAGCTTTAGTCAACTATCAGCTTTAAGAAGACATAGTTTAATTCATAAGGGAATACGGTTCAAATGTGAGAAATGTGATAAGAGCTTTACTACATCTTCAACCATGAAAAACCATAGATTAATTCATGAGGGAATACGGTTTAAGTGTGAGAAATGTGATAAGAGCTTTAGTACATCATCAAAATTGAAAATGCATGAAGCAATTCATGAGGGGAAGTTGTTTAAATGTGAGAAGTGTGATAAAACCTTTACTCTATCATCAAGTTTGAAAGCACACAGTTTAATTCATGAGGGAATTAGGTTTAAGTGTGATAAGTGTGATAAGAGCTGCACTACATCATCAGGTCTGAGAAAACATAGATTACTCCACGAGGGAATACAGTTTAAATGTGATAAGTGCAATAAGAGCTTTAACTCAAGATCAAGTTTGAAAGTACATAGTTTAATGCATGAGGGAATAAGGTTTAAATGTGAGAAGTGTGATACAAGCTTTATGAAATCTAGTAGTTTAAAAGCACATAGTTTAATTCATGAGGGAATGAAGTTCAGATGTGAGAAGTGTGATAAGAGCTATAATACTTCAACAGCATTGAAAAATCACATTTTAAGTCATGGAGGAATACTGTTTAAATGTGATAAGTGTGATAAGGGCTTTAATTCATCATCAAGTTTGAAAATACATAGCTTAATTCATGAAGGAGTACGGTTCAAATGTGAGAAATGTGATAAGAGTTTTACTTCTTCATCAAGTTTGAAAATACATAGTTTAACTCATGAGGGAATACGGTTCAAATGTGAGAAATGTGATAAGAGCTTTACTTTATCGTCAAGTCTGAAAAGGCATGTTGATTTAATTCATGAGGGAATACGGTTTAAATGTGAGAAGTGTGATAAAAGCCTTAATTCATCAACAAATTTGAAAGCACATAGTTTAATTCATGAAGGAACTCGGTTTAAATGTGAGAAGTGTGATAAGAGCTTTACTACATTATCAGTTTTAAGAGCACATAGATTACTGCATGAGGGAATACGATTTAAATGTGACAAATGTGATAAGAGCTTTAGTACATCATCAAAATTGAAAATGCATAAAGCAATTCATGAGGGGAAGCTATTTAAATGTGAGAAGTGTGATAAAAGCTTTCCTCTATCATCAAGTTTGAAAATACACAGTTTAATTCATGAGGGAATTCGGTTTCAATGTGAGAAGTGTGATAAAAGCTTTACTAAATCATCAAGTTTGAAAAGGCATGTTAGTTCAATTCATGAGCGAATATAGTTTTAATGTGAGAAATATGTTAAGAGCTTTAATTCATAATCAATTTTGAAAGCATGTAGTTAAATGCATGATGGACTGTGTTTTAAATGTGTGTTTTAAATGCATGCGAGAAGTGTGATAAGACCTATATTGCATCCTCAAGCTTGAAAAAACATAGTTAAGTACTTGAAGAGATGCAGCTATGAACATGTATGTTTTGTAAAAGAAACTTTACTCAAGCAGCTCATTTGCACGCACAATATTTAATTCATCACAGGAAACAACCAATTAAAGTTGACAGTGTTAAGAGGATTACTATGCAGTATAATTTGAAACTGCATAATCTAGTTTTTAACAGTGAAATGCAAGTCAGTATAACATACATCTGGAATTTGAAAGATCATAATTTAATTCACAAGCAAAAACCTTTTAACCTTTTCACTGATAACATATTTTTAGGACAGAAACACCTCCTTGCTGAGTTAAGATGACGCTATGATAAAAAATTGCTAAAAATCTGAAATTTGGTTTTGACCGATAACATTTGGCCATAAATGTGTGTATTTCAAGTTGAAAATACAATAATATGCACTAATAACTAAAAAAATGAATATAGTAATATGTTTCAAAATTTACAAAACAGGTCTCACACCAGATGGCTTCTATCTGCCCCATCATTATCCAGACATGCTGCACCACTGATTATTTAACCTGGACTGTCCCCATCCTAAACTACAAGCGAGATAGAGCACCTGGTGTGCCTCCCCACCAACAGTATATTTCCGGCCATGAAATAGAGACTGTTTTGGCGGCAGACTGCAGCTTGACTTGGACCAAATGACTTGCAGTTTTTCTTTGCTTTATATATTACTCAGAATTAGTTTAAACAGTCCATGAGAGTTGATAGATATAATTGATTTAAAAATTGCTGTAGGATGTGAAGACTTACAATTGCTGAAATCTACGGCCGAGCTAACTCGATCGTAGCACTGCTGGAATGTTTTTCCACAGTTGAGTTATCTCAACCGTAGCACTGAAAGAGTTAAATGCAGTAAGATTGATAAGATGTTACTTTTAGCATCATACCTAAGAGTAGGCCACTAATGACCTAGTAGTTGGGTGCCATTTAACACCAATCATCGTCATATCTAAGAGTTCTTAGATGCTAATATCAAACCAAATTCCTCTGAATATAGGCTGCCATTATGACAAGGTCAAATTATATGGATTATAACATTGGTGGCAGTGAAGTAAATATCATTTTTAAACAGCGGAGTTAGAGCGATAACAGTTTGTTTTTTTGTTTTGCTCCCCCCCCCCCTCATGAAACATACTAACATGTAAGTACATAATATTTCTAAATTAGACCAATGAACTTTGAGAGCCATTTCATAGCCTACTTTGAAGTATATTTTCATAAGGAACCTGTGGTGTGATGTTTTGTTTCGTGCAAGAGGGATTTTAGTGAAAGGAATTGAAGGTACCAGATTAACACTCGTTTCAGGTATTAATGTGGTTATTACTACTATCACTCACTTTGTCACTGTCATAGCTCAGTAGCATGCTGCTTCGATTGCAGCACAATGTACATTTCCACTGATCTGATCACTTGTTATATGGTAAAGGTGGGTGAACATCATTTTGTTAAACTATTTAGCAAGTTCAATGAGTCTTTGCATGCAGGCGGAACAGTAACATTTGAGAACTATGGTAGAACGTTACTCATGGTATGAACCGGCAAATATGCATCATGTATCAGTATAGCATTTATAGGGGCCGTGCCGTGGCTGAGTGGTTAGACGGCTGGGGTTCGATCCCAAGCAACCGCATGTGAGATTTGTGGTGGAGCGGGAGCGGGTTTTCTCCGGGTACTCCGGATTCCACCAGTGCTCCATCATCATTCATGTATCATCAGTGTCACCGCCTGCAGTGCCATTAGTAGTTAAAGCGGGCGTTAAACACTACTAAAAAGAAAAAAAAAAGCATTTATATCTGGTCATATACTGCAGAGGTGTTACTGGGACACAAAAACCATCACCATCCTCACTGCATAAACTTTTGCCAGCATTCATTGTAGGCTATGCCAATGGGGGACATTGTGCAGCAAGAAGATGGTCAAGGATATTGAACACCATTTTCAGATGGGCCATGTTATGGCTCTGAAGAATGCTGCTGCATCATTACTGTCTTGGGAGATTTCCAGCTCTTGCATCACACAAATATCCAGCCTGAATGAACTTTTGTAATTGGCGATTGAACCAAGACTAAGTCCAACCAGACTTTGCTATTGTTATGTGTTCATATGAAGCATGCTTTACACATGAATCTTAAGTTCCCACAATTCCATGTATGGTCCTTTGAAAATCTTCATGTCACGATTGTGTGATCACATCAACTGCAATTTGCTGCAAGTATATGAGTAGGGATTGTAGGTAACTTTCTTCTGGGACCATATATTTTGCCCCAATGGCTGAACACCAACACTTTTCTTCTACAAAATATCCCTCCTGCTTTTCTCTGAACATTGACACAGCAGGTGGTTTCAACATGATTGGGCACCACCTCATTTTGGGACTCAAGTATGTGGCCATTTGACAGCTTGGTCATTCCATGGAAAAAAGTAGCTTTTGTGACACAGCATCTTAGAATCAAAAAATATATTGATTCATTTCTTACGCCCTTTAAATTATCTAAAAAAGCGTGACTCGGATATTATCTGTAATTGTTTAAGAATGGAAGCACAAAATATTTTATTTGCAGAGTGCACATCTTAACCTTTTATCCTTTTCTCATCGCTGAGAAACTTGTAGAGGAGTACTTCTAACATATGACTAAGAAGAGGCTATAGAGATTTAATATGCACTAAACATTCAATTTGTATATGTATATTTTTATAACTCATTTCCATAAAATATTATTTAAAATAATGTGTCAGGAAAGTGAGCCTTTTAATATCAATGAACTTCAACATTAATTTGCACTGAAAAATGTTGTTCAAGTGTGATAATTTCAAAACAGAACTTTAAAAAGTGTGAAAGTCACAAATAGAACACAACTGACTTATTAAAGGGATGCAGTAGGCAACCTCTTTACTTGCTCCAGATGGATGAGACATTGCATGGCCTCTATACAAGTAGAAGCAGCTACTACTGCTGAATCAGAGTATGTTTTCAAGTTATCTTATTTTCACACATTATGTGGCACATTTTGTAGTTTTAGCATCACAAACCTCTTTGAATTTAACAACTGGACTGTTTCTTCATGTTTCTGTTCATTTTGTGTATGAGAAACTTTCTTTAATATAAGTAGAGCCCTTGAGAACTGATTATCTGAATTTCCTGAAGACTATCATATGCTGTTCCTAACCACCAAGGGACCCTTGCTATGACTTGTAGTGAAGATATAGCTTTGAAAATCTTTCCTGTGGTGGAACAAGCTACAAAAATTATTTAAGATCTTGTATTAGCCTGCTTCTCCATTGTTGAAGTAATTATTTTCTTAAATTCAGAAAATGTCAGCCTTAAGATAGTAATAAGCTTCTTCTGAAGAAGATCAATGCAGCATAATGATATATCAGTCCATATAATAGTTAAAAATGCTGTGGAGATTCTAAAATGCCTTACCCTTAGAATGCTTCTCTTCTTTTATATTCAAGTGTTGTGACATATTTCAAGAAGTAAACATTATTCTTTCTAAAACCAGAATTGATATAAAAAAGGAGCTAGTCAAAGTGATAACATGTCCCATGAACATTCTCGTTTGCAGTGACTTTACAAAAATATTCATTGATAAATATTTCATGACCTAATAATGTGTTATATTAAGAATATAATGTAAAAGACTGTGGTAAAGAAACAAGATAAGTGGAATTTGAAGCTGCTAAAATCACATACAAGTAAATACCTGCATACAAGGCTGGCTTACTATGTATAATTGAGTTTAAAGTGTAGAAATTTTGTAATATAGGTAATACATTCAGCATTCCTGTTTTTTAATATTCATTTTACTTTAATATTAACCTTATATTTTGTTAAAATAAAGAAGAGTATTATCTATTTGTTTATTTCAATTTGCATGAAGTGATACACATGTGACTGCATGTATTGCCATAAACAAGCCCTTACCAAGCAGCAGCAGAAATTCCATCTGCTAGATGACAGATCTGTTATACTTGTCATGTGCTTGCTTTTTCCATATTAAGTTAAGAGAGTTTGCTTTGAAAGTCTGCAAATATGTGTACTTTATTTTCAAATGTTATTCTATTTAATACATTCTCATATATACACTCCGGTGTTTAGTCACCTTCATCCCAATTATTCAGGAACATCTTGTATACACTCTTTTTCTTGTGGGTTGACTATGATATTGATTCAGTGTTATAAACAGCAATATATTCTGTTGGTAAGTGTGTTCTGAAAGGCCTTCTTAATATTAATTTTTCTCTGCATTAAGAGGAATTTCTCCTTGCTACATTCTTTTGGGGTGTGATAAGAGATAAAATACTCCAACACTCACTTTGCAAGTATGAAACAATGTTCAATGGGTCCATCAATAAATTCTCTTGACTTAACTTTACTTTTTGGTCGTGTGGAATGTATTTCCTTAACACATTTTTTATTAAATTTTAAAATTTCATGTTTCCCCATGTTTTATCTTCAAACCTTTCCCTGACTGTTGCAACAGAGAAAATTTCATCTGCAACATGCAGTCTATCATGTAACCGTAACCTTATTATGAGAATAATTATGCAAAATCCTGATTGCAGGGCAAACCTCTGATTGTGGTAGAAAACATTTATCCTCTTCACAAGCTATGGCCCTTGCCATTATTGTTGAAGCCTGGGGCAGCTTCCCTTAGTCTGGACACAGCCACACCAGATCACCTTGCTGGAAACTTCGGCTATTGGCATGCTGGTCATACCAGGTCTTCATCCAATCGCTCTCTACTTGAATGTTTTGATGGGCCAGCTCATGCATGTCATGAAGTCGGTCTGCGAGATGCTCCACATAGTTGTCTGCTGGCTGTTCTGCCCCAGGCTGTTCCCAAATATTGAATTGCATGGTAGATGCAGACCAAAAAGGCTGGTGTGAATCTAGTGGAAGCATGTGTTGGAGAGTGGTATGCCAGCAAGAAAAGTGGCACCTGACATCCCAGGCTTTCTGGTGATTGGCTACAACCTTTCTCAGATATTCTTCCAGAGTTAATGTATCGCTCAGCTATTCCATGTGACTGTGAGTGAAGAGAGGGTGTGTGCATCTTGTGCACCTCGAGCCACTCCAGTGAAGTTGGAGTCAAAGGGGGTGCCCTGATCACTGTGCAGCCCCATTGGTATTCCATAGTGACAAAACAGATCTTTTACAAGGCAGTTTGTGATATCTTGGCTTCCAGGTTAAGGATTGCATAGTTACAAGCAGATAATTGTTGTCCTTATCTGATAGAAGGAATGGCCCAGCTACATCAATGGCTATGCGTTCTAAGGGTGCTGGCTGGTCGGATACGTCGCACTTTCCCAACTTCGTCCTGGCCAGGATGTCCATCGGGTTCAGCAGCTCATGGGTACTTCCTCCCGGCAAGGCAGCAATGTTCGAGCAATATAGAATCCTCCAGTAATGTCTTCCGGTCCAGTGTCAGATTCCTTGATCTCGGCCGAGTCTCAAAACCCTTCGGTCCACGTCGACCTTCGCCTTTTGACTTCTGAAGCCATCCTATCCCAATATCATTCTCGCAACGAAAATTCATAGGCCCACAGTTCTCCGTCCCGGCGTCAAACTCAAACATGGCCTACATCTCTACAGGCAAGATGTAGCCTGATGTCGTCACTAGTTGGTATGGCCGACTGGGTGTTCGTGTCGGCAAGCCCTTCACAACGTCAGGTCTGACTGCAGTTACGGCTGCACCTGTGTCTGCGAGTATTCGGCATTGCTTCCCTTGGATTCAGTCATTTACGATGAAGCTGTAGGTTGAGGTGATAAATTGTAAATCTATTGAGGAGATTTTGCTCTTTTACCAGATAGATTTAGATTTTAAGGACTTCAAAAATCATTTTTTTTCAATAACCTAAATTATTGGTGCATTAATTTCATTGTTAAATAATTTCATCAATTCGTCCTCCAAGGACTTCTGTCCAAAGCACGTAGCGTCATTCGAGGGGGTCGTGAAGATGGGCCTGACATGAGTCTCGCCGTGACCCGCCGTACTCGTTTTCCGTCTGCTTGTCTTGGAGTGGACAATCCTTCACTAGGTGAGCTGGCTAGCCACGCACCGAGTGCTCATCTCCTAAGGTCGTCTCTGGGTTGCTTCCCTCTCCATGTTAGAGCGAGTACCCCTGATCTTTGAGGGGTCCTTTCTAAGTGCTGCCGTTAAAGTATCATGGATCTTTATATATATATATATATATAGTTGTCGTGCATTAGATGCTGTCGTATCCTGTCGACACGCAACCCGTCGACGAAGGAATAAGAAACTTCTTGGGTCATTTATCTAGGTGGTAAGTACATTAGAGCTTTGCTTACATGAGTTCAATTGCTAGGACGAACTTCTGTATCTCTCACCTAGCTGTCGCAGCTTCGCCTTGATCTGATTGCAGTAGGCTGTAGTCAAACAGTGGTTCCCGTAGCCTTCCAGGTTCCCCTGGATTTCGCCGACCTCGGGATTGTATTTTGTCTGCTGCCAGTCCCTGGAGGCTTGTTATCAGCTGTGCTGCTTGCTCTTCTTCTGACATCGGTTGTGGGTGGTGAACTGTCATGATACTGCGAAGGTCGTATCTGTGCGCAGACGTTGCGTCCGGACTTCTCGATCTTCAGATTCTTCCGTTTAACATATTTTCCTTGGGGCTGGCGTCGACTCTTTCTTCCAGAGCATTAAAGCGTTCCCTCAAAGAGTTCCAGGACGTCAACACGTTCTTCGACGCGCTCCAGGATGTTAACGCGTGCTTAAAGTACCTTTATCCTTCCGCCAAGCTCTTCCTTTTTTCCTCCAAGCTTCTTCACGCCATCCTTCATGCCGGCCAGTTCTGGATTTTGCTAGAAAGTTCCATTTGCAGATTCTCCATTGCGATTCCATTTTCTCTTCCATCTTCCCTATGGCTGATTCCGCCTCCGTGCTGGATTCAAATTTGTGGTCTATTTTCTGCACTGCGATTTCTAGCATCTTTATTTAGGCCAGCAAATGTTTCATCATCTCCATCTCGGCGTAAAAATCCCACTTCTAACACGGGTGTAACAAATGTATTTAATTCAAAATTTGGTTACGAATTGTTTTAAATTCATTTCTACAAACAATTCACTCAACGCAAATACAGTTGAAGGATTTCCCACGCTACTGCGCGCTAACACTCCAGTCGAAGTCTCACTTACGACTATCTCATCTCCTAACTAAAGTGCTTATAGTTCTTCCTTCCTTTTATAACATGAGAATGATGTCGCAGAACATTCTGGAAAATCGTGAAAGCCGTAGGTACTGGAAGAGTGTGGCGTGTGTCAGACGACGCGTTCCAAGGCCTCCGGTTACCGATCTCCCGCACTTTCTGTGTTTACGCATTCTAATGTCTCCAACCGTCTTACATACCAAGGCGAAGGTAAGAACGGCCTAATATGGACGGCACTGTCGTAATACAAATACAAATGTGGTTTTCATTTTGGCTGGATAGCCATCACAAAATAATTTATTTTATATATTCTAAAATGTTATGTTAAGAAGTCCATTAAGGAATGGTCGAACCTCGTTGGAAGATTTTATACCATTCACCATACTGATACGGGTTTGCAGTGCCAGTGCTCGAATTGTGAATTCAGTAAGTGTTAACATACAATTATCTATAGCAAAATGTTTCGATAATGTTGGATACTTTGTGACCAGGGCTGCATGCCGTCAGACGGGCAACCTATAAATAAATAAACAAATAATTTTATTCATGTTTTAAATTACAATAGAATTCATGGCTTCGTCAAAAGATATAAAACAAATTCTAAACATTGACTACATTTACATTATTAACATTGAACTTAATATTAAATTTGAAAAGATGCGATCCTGGTCTTCAGCGCAGCTTAATGTTTATTTATCTATACGGCGCGACGTACAATTTTAGAAGGCATATCAGTTCAGCCAATACATCCGTGCGGTGACTACCTGTTGACAAATGTTGCGTTAGGGCGAGGAAGACGGAGAGAGAACGGGGATTAAGCATTCATCGCATCACAAACGTAATGTTGCGCAGCAAAGGATGCTTCGACATAGCAATTTGTAACATTCAATATTAATGTGTATTTACTCAAAACAATGTACCTGAAATGATGAAAGCGACTATTGTAGAAGAGCTGCCAGTCCGCCAATCTCGTCGGTACCACTTCGGAATCAGTTTCCTGCAGATTTATAACTAATTTTTGTACAGTTATATTTCGAGCAACTTCTTTATAGATATGTTATAACTGTAGTTTTTCGCAGCATGCAACTTTCTGCAATAAACCGTAATCATTACAGGGGCGGATGGTCATTAAGGGCCAGAGGGGCCGGGCCACACCGATAATAGCACGCAACTTGTTGGTATTTTAATTATGAAGAAATAATTTATTTTATATTCAAATGTAATAATCATTATAAACAATAATCTATTAATTGATGATTCTCAATCGTTATCCAAGCCTGCATTTCGGCAAATGCCATTACGAAAGCACAGTGTTGTACACGGCACAACCGCGCCAGTCTTCTTGTCCTTTGGCGAAGCAGAACGTGGGGTCAGCTCACACGGGCCCGCGGTCACCCCTCACCCCTCTTCTGCCTTACCAATCACATGTCTATATCTCTTTCCCCTCCCTTCACTCGTGTGATTGTTGTTAGAATTTTAATTGTTTAGTGGACAAAGCAGTGTAATTTTAAAATGAATAGAGTGGATTATTTGTTGAAAAATCTCTTTCATTCATTAAAGGTAGAAGACAAACTTGAAATTAAGCGATTAGGTGCACATCAACCGAATTGTTTTATATTTACGCAACAAGATAGAAAAAAACCGTGAAAATGCTGTAACAGTTGGTCTAGTAAGAAATCGTTTTCTGAAGTACACAAAACGCTGCAAATTGCACTAACAATTCCAGTTTCAATAGCTGAGGCAGAGAGAAGTTTCGGTACATTGAAAAGAATCAAGTCTTTCCTTGGAACACCACGAGTTTTATTCCTTGGCTGTTTGTTCCATTCACAGAAAGGAAATTAGTGAAATCCCTAACTTCAACAACAGTGTGATTGAAATGTTTGCCGCCCAGTAGAATACACGTACTGAGCTCTTGTACAAGCAACATTGCCACTTGATGCGTTCTATTTTATTTCCTATTATTATTTATTTTATGTTTAAAAATATATACTTAATGTTTTACCACATTTTTTTTTTACTGTAGTCGTTTTGGCAGTGCAACTAAAGTGGCCCTGTTTTAAAAGGTGTGACCCCACTTTCATTACAATCATCTTGACATCTGGCCCCAGCAAGAAAAATGCTCACGAACCGCCACTGATTCAGCGGCTGTATGCGTGGAGGCAGTACCTGCTGGAAATATCCAGACCGACATTCAATGTCCGTCAGCTGTTCGAAACATGATACTGGTATATTATTTCTGTAGCTGTATGCATTTATGGCATACTCCTAAAAGATAGGTCCTATTATCCTGTATCCATTTATTACGCACCATACCATGATTTTTATATTATCTATAAGACTATGTACAGAGTGTATAGAGAAGGTATTGAAATGCACCCAAGACTTCGATACCGAGATTTCACCTGAAATACATGTTTTGGATCCCCCTGAATCCAAACAAGCATTTTTAGAAAAATGTCCGTGTATATGTGTGTGTGTGTTTCTGTCTGTCTGTCTGTGGGCAGCATAGCTCAAAAGCGAAAAGACCGTTAAATAGCAAACTTAGTATTTAAGTTTTGGTATCTTCCAGGATGCGATACGAAGATTTTCAAGAAAATACCCCCACCCCAAACTACCCTTTATATGGAATTTTTTTTCGAAAATTTTACATAATATTAAGATATTCCTTGTTTTTGGTTTCAGCTTTAAAAATCTTATACTTTTCTCATACAGGGATTTGTTAACTGTCCACACAAAGGAACTTCAGTCATAAAGCAACCAGATTTTGACTATTACTTTAACCTATGCTACTCCCTTATTTCGCTTCTACTTACAAGGAAGCAAGTAATAAGACTACTTCTGCTAATGTTTTCTCGATTAGGATGAAGTAAATAAAGGCATAAACTAACAATAATGTGCTGCAGGGAGGTAGAGAAAGTCATGTGAATAGAACACATCAGATATTTTGATCATGCAAAGGAATTTCATGAACGAAATTAGGTTTCTCTGTAGCATAATATCGGCTGTGTTGTGAATACACATGACCATGTAAATGAAACAATGCTTCGTCACTGAAAAGTATTAATCGTGGATCGATTGTTGTGTTTGTATTCCGTCCATCCCTGTGCTGAAAAGTCTTCCGAAGTTCTACCACTCCAACTTGAGTTCCTTATAAGCATTATTGGTTTTCCTACAGTTTCAAGAGATTAGCTCAGTACAAGCTAATGAAAACTGCACACCAAGGAAAATTCAAGGTCTTTGTAGCACATGTGGCTTGCAAGGTTTAAAGCTGTCAAGACAGTTCTGGACAAACTTCTGTTTTTCTAGCAAAAACATACCTGAGCAGCTGAATAACCTAATGGACTGCCCAGCTTACAAAGTCTTTTTATTATTATTATTATTATTATTATTATTATTATTATTATTATTATTATTACGAAATGAACTAAAATCTATCTAGAGAATAAATTTGATTTTCCAAAGTGACGACATTGAGCCACTCAAAGTATTTGAAAATCTTCTATTATTTAAATCGGCGATTAAAAAATTGTTGTCCCTTCTCAATTAGATAAGCAAAAAGATTCTGAATCCATTGTTTCAGAATGGAATAACTTGCAAAATAAGCCGTGGAAAAATACATCGGAAACCTCATCATTCCGGGCTGAAGATCTGAACGATAAAGATGCAGGTAGGAATGTCCGATTTGGTGGTATTGCAAGCTTTGCCAAAGGAATGTTATAAATTTCTATATGAACTGCTGCAGTGAAACGTGCGTTCTCTGTTTTTGTCGTAAAAAATAAACTCAAGAAATATACTTTCTTTGGTACTGACAAATAGTTTAACTATACGCTACTATTTGAAAACTAAAAGATATGCCGTACATACTTCCAGCCGTCAGCAAAAATGTTAACAAAATTTAATGTATCTGCTATCACTAGAAGAGGATAGAACTGTCGGACGAGGAATTGGCCATTTTGGAGGACTTAAGAGGTCATGAAGCAGCGTGTTCAGGAGACTTTTAGATTTAAGTTGTGCTCAGTTGATTTCATACTTGAGCTTAAATGAGCATGCAATACAAGTCCCCAATAGCTTTTAAGCTTATATATATATATATATATATATATATATATATATATATATATATATATATAATTTATTTAAACGATTTAGGGGAATTTTGGTGTGAAACTAGCGGTGTTGGCAATTATGACCCAGCCACCTGTTAAATATACAACCACAAAAGCAGTAGTTGTGAGTTGGTTAACGTAAAAATGAACGTGTGTTTTCTGAAAGTAAAATGTAATTAAACGTGACCATATAATATGTAAATATGCGCGATCTGTTTACTAAAGCAAAAAAAAAAAAATGAAATAAATAATACTGGGAAAGAAAACACGTAAGTAAGGTATAAAATGATGTGTAAGGGTGTAGGAAAGGTGCCATTTGTGCTAGGAAGGGCGATGACATTGGTTCTTAGGTTGGCTACGCAGAAGTGATGCATACCACCACTCTTGCTAGCAGACAACAGCATCTATCCTACACCATTACCAAATGAATATTCATGAACTTATTGAAAATTGGTGTACATATAGATTATATTGTATTTTTTGGGGTCATGATAAAAAACACAGATCTGGAACCATTAACAATACTTCAGAACAAAGGTATAAGGAATTCATTTTTATTAACAGTTCATTATTTAACTCATAAAAGAGCCAAAATGGATATTGTTTAGATTATGTCCCAGAAGAATTTTGCCAGAGTCCAATATAGAAGAGCTGTGCACAAGGGCCGACAGTAGCTGTCAAGGTTGCCATGTAATTGCAACACTGCTAACATCACTATTTGATTGCATTTGTTGCCAGCCTCAGCACCAGCAATCTATATCTGTTTGAAATTCTACGCTACTGCATCACATGTGTCATTGTTAGAAAGGAAGCAGCTTTGCTGCTAAATTGTAGCTCAAAATATATATTGGCTAAGTGATGATGATTTAATTAGTAGCATATTTAATTTATATTATATAGGTTAATTGATATATAAATATAAAGAATTAATAATAGAAGAGATGGTGCAACACGCTTTGAATTAGTTGAGGAACATGTGAAATTCACCAGCACAATCCACACTAATTGTGGGGCAGATACAATTGGTTATTGGCTGGGGATTTTGCAGTGCACTTAACATTGATCTCATAGCCTTCATTTCATGGACCAGTAAGGAATGTACACACCAACAATATTGAGTCACGCTGGCAATCTCTCCAGCATTGCCTATCGAGGGGCAGAATCAGAAAGAACCAAAAGAACACATATCATATATTTGACAGAGTATCAGTGGCGACAAGACATAAAAACAGATTAATCGGAAACTAATCAAGGACATTTGAAAGGTTTACCCTGTAGTGTAGTTCATCAGCTAAAATATGCCAAAATAAATTAATTTAGATAAGTAATAGTTTTGTATAATTAAAATAAAAGAAGACCATGACAACAGTTGCAGTCAATTGGTGCTTAGTGTGTTGACAACAATTACTAGTGTGGTTACAGGAGCAATGTTGGCAACATTGAAGGTTGTGTGCTACTGCTAATGGAACTAATAATTAAATTTAATGCCTCTGTTTATATATTTAAAGCCGCACATAAACAAATTCATAGCAATCTTATAATCATCAACACAATACATGTCAGAAATTATTAACCACTCTAAAAGTGTAATTTATGGAACAAATGTCTTAAAACATTTCTTAATTAAAATCTGTGATGAATTACCAGAAGAAATAAACCATAACTCAAATTTTCAGAAATTTAAATACAGAACACATTTCAGGTTGTTTTTTTCTACTGTAGCCACAAATTTGTATTGTTTTTCAAAAGCCCCCAGAAATAGTCTTCGGAAACTGTATTTACGCCTCGACAGAATCTTGAAACCAGAGGAACCAGCCATTTGCAGTGGCTCACTACACTAATGGCCTCTGCTCGCCTCTTATTCATTTTTTAAAAAACTCTTAGAAAATCCAAGATTCATTCAACTTTAGCTTTTGTTAATATTTTGACGGATACAACACAGCTGCTTTCCTTTAGGTGCATATTTAGACTTGAACAATTTCTTTACTAGTTTAATAAATAGCTCTGAGGAAAATTCAATACACCGTAAATAATTTGGCTCACGTTCACTTTCACATGTGCAGTACATCATGGCCATTACTGTTTCTTTTTCAATTCACAGCTGTTAATCAACTCAAAATATTGTATGACTATATTACGTGATCAAATCCTGGAATTTCATTGGCCACAAAATCAGCTCATATACCATTGGGCAGAACAATTAACCAATGAAATCATACCTTCTGGAGCATTGATGTCCTTGGGTTTACCTAGTACGAAACACAACATTATTCTAAGTCCGACAAATAGTAACAACTTTAAGCATGGATTACTCAAGAACCAATCACTTCGGAAATTACTCCAAATAGTACTATTGCTCAAAATTAAGCATAAGTACACCCTACACATGGAAAAATTCATAAATCCATTCTGAAGTTACGCTTTCCAATTAGTGGTTACTTTTGTGCTATTTATATTATCAATCATAATTTTTTTATCCATTAGTTTCATTGTTATTAAATGTGTTCATGTTTTGTAGTTACCTTTTCAATATTTGTATATTTCATGATGTAATTTTTGTGTTTATGCGATTTCTGAATATCATATCACAATTTGGATACATCTGCTTAAAGTGAGATTTGCTCGCTGGGATGTTTTCATAAATAAATAGATAAACTACACAATCAATATTTACTAAAACATTGGGATTAAGGATATGATAAAATTGTAAGAAATATAGCAAATTACTCCATATAAAAGGTAGTTTGGGGTGGGGAAACATTCTTAAAAATGTTTGTAAAATCACTGAAAGACACTAAATTTAAATATCAAGTTCAGTACATATTGAACTTTTTGTTTTAGAGGTATTCTATTCAAAAACAGATGGCTGTCATCCAGCAAAGACACTCTTCTGAGTTGGAGCTTCATTTAGCACTCACCAGAATTAGTAGTGTTGTCATGCAGAATTACCCTAAATACCCACACCCTATGTAAATATATTTCCTTATTCAGTCCAGATTTGGTAATTTGTTATTTGGCTAATAGAGCTGCTTTTTGATTGTTTTGGAGGTTTTCGTTGCTATCATACTTTGTACCTACCAGTGACTGGCAACATTGATAAAAGATACTGTGAGATGAAAAGCTAAAAACTAACATTTAGACTCTTTGAGACCATTCTAAATTCACTTTTAAAGATACACACTAATTAGATTATGAACATGAACATTTTACTGGAGCATATAAGTGGATATGCAGTACACTGCACTTTCTTATTAGATGCAGATTTGGTAGTTTTCTTATTTGGTCATTACACCTTGTAGTCATTTACTTGCTCTGCTGTTCATGTGTAAGAGCTTTTAGGGTCCTGAGCCATAAAGCGTAGCTGAAGGATTTTGTTTTATAAGTAGAGGAGTGGAGTGATGACAGGGTGTAGCTGAGTAAGATGTGAATGTAAAGAAATTAATATCTCAGCAATCTACTGGACTTTAAATCTGGACATCTGGTCATACATTTTAACACTAGTGTATACAATAATATATAAGAGCGTTCAAAAAGAAACGAGCCGGAGACATCAGTACCGAAACCAGTATCTGTATGTTAAAAGTATTGGCCCTGGCTGTTGAGACACTTGCCCCATTGTGACACAAGGTGGTGAATGGCTGACTCGTGAAATTCTCGGGGCTGCGATGTGAACCAGTTTCACACGTACAGCTGGACATCATCGTCCGAGGTGATTCGTTTGCCCCTCAGAGCCTTTTTAAGGGTGCCAAATTGGCATAATCACAGGGGGAGAAGTCTGGACTGTATGGACAATAACCTCCCATTTGAATTTCTGCAGGAGTGCCACGACTGTGCTGGCTGTATGAGGCTTTGCATTATCAGAATGACCCCACGGTGAGATTGCCTGGTCGTTTTGATTTGATCGCATGGAGAAGGTTGGTCAAGGTTTACGAGTAACACTGGGCATTCACTGTTGTTGTGCTGCAGGAAGTGTATCACAAGGGGGTCATCTTGGTCAAAGAAGAACATCATAACCTTTCCTGCATTCGTGTGGATAGCCTTGGCTTTTTTGGTGGTGGTGAACCTGGATGCTTCTCCTGGAGACTTTGTCATTTTGATTCTGGTTCGAAGTGATGACACCATGACTCATCTCCATTCACCACTCGTGCCAGGAACTCATTCCGCTCCCTAGCTCAGCGCTGCAGATGACCCAGACAGTGGACCATTCAACGTACTTCCTGGTGTGGTTGAAGACTGTGGGTACCCATTGGGCAGACACTTTGTGCAAGTGCAGTCATTCCATCATGATGGTGTGAACACTTCCGATGCTCAATCCAACCTCAGTGGCAATGGCTTTCATTGTCACTCGGCGGTCCTGGGTAATGAGTGCATCAACCAGCTGGACGATGTCATCGGTACTGAGTGTGGTGCTCCAGACCGTGCATTATCGGCTAACGAACCCATCCTTCCCTGAAGCGCTTGTACCATGCCTTGACCCTTGCAAAGGAAATGCAGGGTTCACCATAAACTTGTGAAATTTGTCAATGAATGACAATTCCCCCTACTCCTTCCGCAGTCAGAAAACGAACAAGACCTCTTTGGTCTTCTTTTGACGCCTCCATTTCACTGTTGCAATGCAACTGGCAGCGTTGGACGATTGATACATGCTGCTGTTAGCTGTGTATAGTCACTTGCCTCTAGTGACGGGCTGTGAACTTCCATACTCTGGTTGGAACCATATTTCGTTACACACGCCATGATATTACTATCCTGTTACTGGTTTGTGCATTCCAGGCTCTGGCTCATTTCTTTTTGAATGCCCCTTATGTTTAGAATAGTTAATAGTAGGTCTTTATTAAGCATAATATTGTACATATATTCTTACAATTTTCTTATACTTTCTTAGACGTGCTATTTTTATTTTTCACTTGGTCCATCATACCTGTGTGTGTGTGTATATATAATATGTGTGTGTGTATAGTGGAGCTTGCCCTATATCATGCAACTATATTTTCCTTCTTTTTCATTTTTCTAGTCTCTTTCCTTTTCTATCTTCTTGTTGCACGTTCATATTCATTTCTCTCTGAGCTTACAAGTTAACTATACCTTTTATATTTTTCTCTACTTTTGCAGACAGAACCCTCGTGATTACTAATTCCCCTCCAATTTATTCCATTTTTTTTTTTTTGCCAAATTTGATATCTCCATATCTTTGTTTGATTACAATATGGTATACAATAGAAATCTGTGTCAATTTCCCCACACATTGGACATTTTTTACATTATGTCTTGTGCCTATCAAGTTTTAAACCCCTGTTCTCATCCAGGTAAATCCTTCTCTTTCTAGTGTATTACATATTTCTATGTACTTTTCTTTCGCCCAAACTGTTTTTATTCATCTATATATCCTCGGGGACATTTTCTTTCTTATACTGCTAAAAATATCTTGTCTATAAATATCCTTAAGTCTTTCCAAAAGACTTGTTTGTTATATTCTGCTAAGTATATATAAACATTTTAATATAACAACAATAACCTATAAATGGAAAATCGGAGGACGCAAAGAAATAACAAAACCTTAGATATGCACATTTTGTTCAAGGTGGAGTCTTTCCAAACATTTGGTGACAATTTGTCATAAATGAACTTCAAATATTATTTTAGCATACTTATGGCCTGAAATTTACATTATTCTACAAACAATGCAAATATATTTTTTTAAAAGGACATATGTAGGATAAAAGTCCATACAAAATGGGAAATACAGAGCAAATGATCTGATAATCCTCAGCAGTGCTGTCTGCTAGTTGTGTTGCATAGAGGTGATCTACAGAAGGTCAAAATGAATTGTAAATGAAAGAAATATCATTAAGACTGGGAGGTCAGCATTGCATTACATCAACAGAAAAAATCACATTCCGAAATAACTGGCACATAGGAAGAAGTAATTTTACAGTGCAGAGTATTATTACGCATTTAACATAAATTCATATACCTAAGAAATGAAGAGAATGGGACTGCACACAAAAAAACTAAATTCTAGGAAACAAAAGCAGGTGATGAAAAATGGTACAAAAAATTTGCAATATCTTTTGCACATGTAGAAGATACATAACATCCAACACATTAGGATGATTCATCAGTGGTAGTGAATTCTATTCCAGGGTATCCAGAAAGAATCCATGTACCAGAAGGAAAAAAAATCAATAGTGTGTGTTTACAGAGGATTGTGTAGGAAAGGATAATATGTTCTGAGAGAAAGTTTTGTTTTTGGATGAAAGTAAATACAGTGCTTGTCAGTGAACATTGGCAGGATAAATTGAAGAAATGAATATTACAAAACTTATAAAGAAGTAAGGATATTCAATCCACACCGGTGTGTGAATGTGACAGCTCCTGGTCTTGTGTTCCAAGAGCGCTCTGTAGTAACTGGACACAAGAGATTAAATAACAATTTGCATTACTCAGCCATATCACAAAAGATGTGTCTTAAAATGCTTGGTTTAAGTTCCTAAAGCATACGTTATGGCATGCATTTTATTTTGCAGTGTTCTCCAGAAATAAACATTTCTACTCATGATATTTTGGGATAGAGGAGGCCACAAACCCTGCTTATAAGCGTTTGGGCAAATATTCAACACAATTCCCTCTTGGAATTATTAGCATAATGGGGTTGTGACATTATCCTGCTGAAAATAATGTGCTGTTGCATATTCCTGGTATGTTCATCACATATTGGTTTCAGAATTCGATGCACATATCTGTCACTGTTAATTATTATTTTAAAAAAACAAGACTGATAATTTATTTAGCACTAATGGATCTCCTAAACAATATTTGGTTTCTCTGATGGCCAGTACCTGTTGTTATGTGAGACTACATGACTGTGTAGAGAAACCACACTTCACAAAAAAAAGAACATTTTCCTGGGATTAATTTTTCTACTATTGACTTTTGCCAACTTCCAGTTACAGAAATAAAGTCTTTTGTTATAATCTGTAGGCTATAATTGGCAAGATACTGAAACTGTGTAATGCCTTAATTTGAGTAATTGTGTTGCTCTGTGAGCTGATGCTCCTGAAATTTCTGTATGGTGTCCTAAATGCCTCAAAGATTTTCTAGGACTACGTTCTAAGACGGCACCAATTTTATAAATTTTTCCTAAGAAAGGCCATTTTTACTTTTTTTGTTATTCGCAGAACCTGTTTTATTAAAAAACCTATCCACTATGTTCAATATTGCATTTTTACACAGAAATGGTCTGCCAGAAATTAAAGCCCAAATTTTTGTCAAGTTTTTCCATTTAATTTCCTATTTTTTAAAAGTACTTTTAATATGTGCACACATGTGTGTTGTGGATATTAACCATACCGTAGTATGAGCATGAGTAAATACATACATTCACTCCAAGGTCTACTCTCACACTGAGCATGTGTGGCTTGTAGCGGTTCTCCCCAGTTTGGTCACGCCTGTGCAGAACAACATACTTTCCTCCAGTGTTCATCTTTAGCATAATTGCTGCTGCAGTCTGTCTCAAACTAGAATGATCCTGTAGTAAATCTCTAGATGAGAAAAATTAAAGTTTACAGATGCTTTCTATTATTTGTTACTCAGCAATAACTGTCTCTTAAGAAATATGGTTCTGTAAGTAGTTTTGCAATTACTGTCAGTCTGAATTGGTTTAATAGAGGAAAAACTATACATATGTTTAGATTGATTTCTATCCCACACATACTCCACAGATGTGTTCTGAGACTGTGAATCCTGAAAGATCTGTAGCATATATACAAAGTGTCCAAGTCATGCTGAAAAACCGAGTGGGAGAAAACCAGAAAAGCACAAGATAAACACCAGCATTCAAGTTGCCATAATTTTCTATGAATGCTGTATGGGTCTATGTTTTCAGTGAATACTCAGTACAAATTAAGGGCTGTTTGTTAACAGTTGTTACTTTATAAAATTGAAGTTTTAGAAAACACGATTTTTTTATGTACTACTGTCAAATTACTTTTAAAGCATGTGTGCTCATGTGCATTACATAAATCATTTAGATAACTGAAATGCCAGCTTAAAAATTTGTTCTTCAACAGCTAATATTTATGTAGAATACTTAGATCAAAGCAAATTCATGCTGACAGGTGTGTAGGAAATTTATGGACAAATTTGCTGACAGGAAGCTGAAGGCCACCTCTTCTACAGTAACATATTGGTAAAATAAAATGATTTGTGTACACACCATGGGCTAATGTAAGTTTATGAGTAGAATATTCGTAAAATTACTCCCATTCTGAATCCTTGCATTTGACAGTTGGGAGTTATACTGGTACATCAGCTAAACACAGATGAAAAGCTTTACCTGTTTGACTTTCTGAACCAATCACAAAGCAGCATTCCGGTCAGTCGGTCGGTAAGACAATGGAAACGAATCTAGATGCCGCAACGTTGCAATATCTGGCGCTATTTGCAATCATGTGCACAGTTTGTGAAATTCATTGTTATTTATATTTATTATTATTATTGGTGTTTGTTTGTTCGTGAGGAAACATAACAAGACTTTCACAATTGTAGAGATGGATAGACTTTTGCAGAAGGTGTGGGGAGGGTGGACGCGGCTTCATGGAAGAAGAAAGTGAATCATGTGCACAAAATAATACGAAAAGCACAGGAATTAGACGGAATCATCAATGAATGTGAACCACTAATGCTATGTCTTGGTGACGATGTTGATGGCAATGATGTAATGCTTCCGAGAATGATAATGACAGAGACTTGGATGGGATTGAGCCATTAAAATTCTAAACCGGTGAAAATCACTTTGTTATACCTTTCTCTCATTGTAACAAGCTATTTTGCATTAATTTGTTCTATATTGTCATAAATATGTAATGTATGCTACATATACTATATATCACTGTTATTTTAAATTATTAATAATAACAAATTAGTTTCATTCACGATAGAGACATTTATAATTAGCTGTTGTTGTTTACTAGTTACTCTGGCAACGCCGCAAAAGCAGCATAGCCAACCCTATGTGAAAATACCCGAACTGTCAAGTGCAAGGATTCAGCGGCAGGTGTATGCTATGCCGCTGTTTACCTTTCACTCTGCTGGCCTCATAGTGCTGACATTCTCAGCTGAAGTGTGAAACATACTTTCTGCATAGGCATAAAAATTGATTAAATTAAAGACCAGTGCAATTTATATACTGAAAACTTATTATTGTTAAATAGCATGCAGTTTATCTGTGTATTACTAATGACATTTGCGTAATAAGTTATATTCCTAAATGATGTGGCCCTCTTGAAACAAAATAGATCTTGAGATGAACATTAAGATAATTTTGTTTATTCATGCTGAGTCACTTCTGATATTTAATATTTTTTTTTTTTACTTTGTATCTTGCATACCTCAGAAGTCCGGAACACTTGTATGCATTTAAATGCTGTCTACTTTTTATAATGGAACATGCTTGTCCTGTTGGAGTAATACAAAACTGTGGCTAACCATAAGAAGTGGTGAGAGGTAAATGATAACACATTGTTTTGCTAAGAAGAAAGAAAACCAAAGCATAACCAGTATGTTGCTATATAATAATATTACTTCTCTACCACATAGATGACAATGTCTTAACAAATTTGATTTATTGTTAAGAAGTAAGCACTACAACAGCTAATGTTGCAAGCTTCAAATTAGTGGCAGGTAGCTCCCCCAGTGTTTACAACAGGATCATTCTTGTTTTAGATACAGTATACAGAGAGCAATGCAAGAAAAAGCAAAAGCTTCAAGGAGCATTTTATCACAATGCTGAATGGTTAATATCTAGAATTCACAGAATTGCCTCTGTCTAAAACTCGTAGAAATACCAACAATTCTTTTGAACTAGTAACACATCATTGTGTGTTTCTTTGCAAACCATCTTTTTTTAACAACAATGCCGGTTTATTGACTACTTTTTTTGTTTTTCTCCAGGTTTTGCAACAGACAGTGGAGCCATGCATGGTGATGAAGACAAATGGGACACCTGATCAGAAAATCAATGAGATTTTGTAAGAGAAGAACTCAACTGAAGTTAATTAAATCCAAAATGATATCTTTCCCTTGAAACTTGTTTAAGGAAAAAGACAAATTTATTTTATTTTGCATATGTAATGAAATTGACATAGGAGAAATGGTCAGCAAAATGGAAATCAAACAGGAATATTGTTTTTTGGAAAGCATATCAACTGAGCCACATTCTGAGTCAGAAGAGACTCCTGGGTCAGATGCTTACATAAAGAGTGAGCCAGCTCCATTTGCTTCAGTTTTTCTGTCCGACATACATGGTGTTGAACATGAATTAAACACCATCACAAAGATCAAAGAGGAGCCTAGAGGCTTGGAAGGATCAGTAGTTGATCAACAGTCTGAATCAAAGCATACTCTTGGTTCAGAAGCTCAGGTAAAGAGAGAGTTAAGTTCTTTTGTTCCATCTTTTATAGTGGAACCTGACTCTGACATACATGGGGATGATCAAAAAACTACCAAAACTGAAATCAAGGAAGAACTTGGATTTTTTGAAAGAACAACCAAAATGAAATTTGAATCAGAAGAGATAGATTTGAAAAATGAACCTATACACTTGGATTCTGTGGTAAGAATTATTATTATTATTATTAATAATTATTAATAATAATAATAATAATAATAATAATAATAATTATAACTATGGGTTATTATTGTCATAATTTTATTACATTAATACATTGCAGTTATCCCATTGTCAAATTTACATTAACATGTTAAAAACTAAAACTTCACATAGAAAATGTAAAGTTGTAATCTCAATTAATAATGAACACAAACACCAAAAGACAAAGTGTTATTATAAGGAACCTGAAAAAATAATAAATCCATAATATTTAAATATATTAAAATAATAATTGGATCTCATCAGTAATCTATACTAGAGGCATTAGTAAATCAATAAGGTATAGTGTTATATTTAGCAATATATAGTTTTCAACACTGAAGCCTACTCCTGTGGGCTTTAATTTTAAAATTATTTTGATACTAATAATATGGAAAAACTGAAGCTAGTAAGAGTATAGCACCAAAATTATGCTTTAGGGCCAGATTAATAGTCCTTACTTAGAGACACTCGTACTCACATTTTACATGAGTGCCAATATCAGATTCAAAAACAAAACTCTACAGAAGATTTAATGAAGATTTCTAGTGAAGTCTGGTATAGACTTGAGGCACAATCAAATGCTTTTTGAGGATTGATAACTATAAAATGGTCGCCTAAACTTAATCAAATGTATGTAATAGCTACATTTATGAATGTTCATGCTATTCTGCAAAATTTTGCTAATTCTGAATTTTAGAATGTGTAACTGGTGATGTTAAAGAGTTGGGAGACTGCAATTTTGGTATGGGTGATTTATTGGATTTGTAAGTGTCTAACACACAGCTCCAATTTCTATCTTCACAGCTATCATAGGCAAATTATGTGACGACAAATTCATAATTGTGTTCTTTTACAATGTAGGTTTATTTCAAATGAAATGCAGAGATGATCTCACTGTCACAATCACTTTCTGGGCACAATGCAAATACAGCTGAATGACAAAAAAAAAAAATACTGTTATGATGGAAATAGGGATGCTATCACTAAATAGTAATGCTTTCCATGTCATTGTTTGGGTTCCAAAAAAAAGATGATAAAACACTGGAGAATGTAGTAAGCACTGGTTAGTGAATTCTCTGTATAAGTAGTAGATAATATTAATTTAAAGAATTTGGGTGGGTTTTTTGCAAATAAACATCACTTAGTTGCTTATTGGGACTGGTTTCGGGAATACTTGTTCCATTTTCAACCGTTAATTCTGACTAAATCTTTTTTCCTTGGCAGCAATGATTAGATGCATCACTTGCGGACGCATCTGGTGCTGGATCTATGAACTTCCAGTAAATCAAAATTCATGATACAGATCTTCTCCTGGACATCTAATTCTGCGTATTTATAAGCTGATTTTAACAGTTTATATTCAGTGTGATTTCATGTCCTGATTACCAGAAATGATGGGCAACTGCTGATTTTTCTATTTTTTAGTATTTTAGGTTTCTCATATGTTCATTTAATTTGGTTTCCAAACTTCTTTTTGTTCTTCCTATGCATACAAGATTACAATCTGAGCATTTAATTTCATAAATTCCAGGTTTTTAGAATTATAGGATCTTTTTAATTTTTTGCATAGCAATTCCAGAATGCTGTAGTTGGTTTTTGGAGCTAAGGTGATGTTATATTCTTGAAGATTTTCTGAATTTAGTTGTCCTTACCGTAGAATAATCCTAAACCTTCCACATTTTAGATAAAGATACAGTTTGGTTTTCATGCAAGAACACAAGTACTAATTTTAATTTTACCTATACTTAGAGGAATAATCAATGGACTTTTACCAGCAGATGAAAAAAAGAAATGACATGTAATTGTCTGATGAGATGGTTGCATTATATGGACATGTAATGGTAGTTTAACATCTTACCATCGTATTTTCAATCCAATAGACATGGTTATTAGTTTCAAATAAAACGCAAGGTGGCATCTCGATATCTGGGGAGGGGGGGGGACAGCCTGAATGAAGTGTTATATATCCTAAAAGATGTGTGTGGCCAACTGACAAATAAGAAATAAATAAAATTTGAATATGTTACCTCAGTGCTTCGGCAACTAATATTCTACTTGGGGCATATATTCAACTGTTAATTTTATTTACAAAAAGAAACATTACAAATTATTTAATTTTTTCATATATTTAACCACTTGCAAGCCAAAATTAAAGATTAAAATCAATAAATCAAGTTTTAGAATATAACAAGAAAAAAATGTAATTTAAATGAAATAATGCATCAAAACAAACCATCTAAACTACAATATTAATGGAAAACCAGCGACTTTGCAACTGCTAACCAGCTATTGACCAAATGACAACAGAGCAATGGCGAAACTATGTAAAATATTGCACTTAAATGAGTACAAGAACATTCAGTTAATAGTCAATATGAGAAGCAGCCTATGTATAGAAGTGAACGACTCCACAAAGGACAAAGGTCATGAATATTACATTTCTGAGCTATGACTTTATTTTTAAAGTATGATGAAGAATAATGGTAATAACTGCCTATATTCAGAACAAATAGAATAAGTATTACAATTACATCAGAGTCGACCCATTTAATACATCAATGCCTAGAAAATCATTGTGGTTTGCTGGTGTACCAGTTGCAGGGTTGTACCGGATATAGATTAATGGAGAAAAATTATGAAAAATGAATATGTACATGCTGGAATATTAAAAATTATTTTATTACTGTTTTATTTAAAATTTGTACTACCTGAGCACCAAGATAGCATATATTCAAGCTTTAATTTTATTGCCAAAAACAAATATTATTTATTTATTATTTAATTTTTCAAATATTTAACTAACTTACAAAGCAAAATTAAAAATTGAAATCAATAAATACTTTAGAATATAACAAAGAGTAAAACTGTAATTGAAATGAAATAATGCATCAGATCAACTATTCTAAACTACAGTATTAATGGAAAGCCAGCAACTTTGCAACTGTTATCCAGCTATTGACAAAATGTTAGCATAACAATGGCAAAACTATATCAAATATGCACTGAAAATGAGCACAGGAATGCTCAATCAATATTCATATGAGAAGCAACCTATGAATAGAAATGAACGACTCCATGAAGTATGAATCTGATGCATATTAGCTTTCTCAGGTATCACTTCATTTTTAAAGTATGATGCAGAATAATGCGAATGACTGCCTCTATACAGAGCAAATAAAATAAATATTACATTTACATCATAGTCAACCCATTTAATACATCAACGCCCTTAAGAAAATCATTGTAGCTTCCTTGTGCATCAGTTGCAGTTGTTTGTACCTGATATTGAATAATGGAGAATAAATTATGAAAAATGAATATGTACATGTTGGAATATTAAAGATTATTTTATTACTGTTTTGTTTAATATATTCGTTTTCTACAGTAGTAAGTAATAAACAATGCATGGCAATAGAATTTCAATACATATTTGGTGAATAGAAATTAAAAGTACAATTAAAGTTGTTGCTATAATGAAGGCTAAAATTTATTTTCAACTTTTTACTTTTCACAATTCAGTAATAATGTTTATTAGTTAAAAACAGTAACACTTGTTTAACATTGCACTAGCAGTTAATTAACCTCAGAGTCACAACGCTGCCCATGTAACCTTTTGACGCTCTGAAATCAATGAAAAGAGGGAAGGCTGTTAAGGTATGTAATTGTACATTTGAATCCAGCCTTATGCAAGAGTTAACCCAGCACCTCGGGATACACAAGACCTGGTGTACCATTGTCCTTGATCCACGTTACTAATGAATGTGGAGCGCTATATCAAGATATTTGAGCAGCGCCTCTGCAAGGTGGTTTCTGCCATCAACAAAATTAGAATGTGCACATGCTGTTATTCCTCTTGCTGGACCAATCATCAGTACATGTGTCCATTTGCATGGCACTGGTCAATATGGTCTTAGGCCTGCCATATGATCTGATATTATGGATTATGCCATGGTGCTAATGATTGGCTGAAGGATACCATCAAGCTAGGTAACATCTGAAGCTGGCTAGTGACCAGGTGGGATGAAGAATGTAATAACCATCTAGCTAATAGTGCTGGATTCTAGGGAGATTATCACAAATGACTGTCGTTCCATGAGGATTGAAAGAAAGCCGTTGAAATTTTATCATCTTTGGATGGTTCATATAAGGTGATCATTTGTATCATTGATGTATACCACATGTAGCATCAACCTTGAGGAATCTGATGGTGTTTCACCTTGATTGCCTTACTTGCTACATATTGTACAAACAGCTTGATGGAGTGGGAGCTTTGTGACTCAGCGACTATGGACCAAGTTTATATTGTGGTGGACAATGCTTGCACACGCTGGTCGGCTGAGAGGAGTTAAGGGACAGGGGAGCACTCTCCCACCAATTGAATTCCAGAAGTGCTTTAAATAATGGGAGAGTATTTCAGCTATTGGGTTTTTGTTCGTTTTCAATTGAGAAGCAGGCAATTGAAATATTAAAAAACTTCATACATCACAAACTATCACTTAAAATATTCAGTCTAAGAAGTATTAATAAAATGAAGGAAAACTGTGATAGTTACTTTCAATTCATTTGCATGGATTTCTGGAATTTGGAGCTAATATTTATAATATTCTCTTTCCTTCATAATCTGTTCTCGCATATCTTATTTTTCATGTTCATTTTCTTAGCTAATTAAGACATTTAGTTCTTCTTAAAATAAGTAGTATTCTACAATACTGTATGCCAGATTTTCTGAATGTGTGAAAAGATAAGTTCAAAAAATCCTGAATGCATAAGATTTCATGTAAGCATGAGATAGTCCTCCATTAACTAAAGGATAACATCTGGCTAGCATCTCGTTCCCAAGATTGCAGGTTCGAACCAGCCAGAGGACAATGGACTTTTAGGGCATAAAAATCCTTAGCATGGTTTCCTTCACAAAGGAAGTAAAGCCAGTGTCACAGATTTACAGCATGTAAAAAAAAATCTCAATCCCGAAGAGGCCTCAGAGCACCATAGCAGTTAGTGCCCATAAGTAAAATTCAATATCATTTGTAAGTGGGAGATAGAAACTGGCATTTCAATGCATTTTATTGTTGCAGAATCAACTACCAGATGGAGATCATAACTTAATATTGCCAGTACCAACAAGGTAATTATACTTGGTCTTAAATGACCTTTTGCTTAGAGGCTAAACTTTAGCTTAAAGTTTTTTATGGCTTTTCAAGCAGCATAATTGGTTATAGTGATTTTATAGGTTTTTTATCGTTTTACTAAATGTGGAAAGTATTGTATTCCATCCAAAAATTCATTTGTGATTTCTCCAAAAATATATCAGATTAACTCAAATGCATTTTTACTTTTTTTTTTATAGCAGATCTGTATTTAATAGGCTGAGAAGGTATTGTATTTCACCCAAAGATTTGATAGCAAGATTTCACTGTAAATACATGCTTTGAGGACCCTTGAATAAACACAGCATTTTTAAAAAAGGTGCACACATTTGTGTGTGTGTGTGTGTGTGTGTGTGTCACACCCACACACTATTTTTTTTATCTTCGAAGGATGCAGCAAGGATATTCTGGAAAAATCCCCCCACCCAAACTACCCTTACATAGACCATTTTAAAAAATGTCTCTAATGATTTTGATAAAAATGCTGTTTGTTAAAGATGTTTACATGACAAATAAAATGTATATCCTGAATTGCTTTGAATTTCATTCTGAATGAATTTTGTATAACTGATAAAACTGTTAGAAATAAACAAAAACAAATTAACAAAATATGTAGATCTCATTAAAACAATTATTTAATTAAAAATCTATGTCATATACAGTTTTTTCATAAAGCTAGCACTATTTCAGAAATATTCCCTCTTATTAGCATAAATTTTAAAATAATTATAACTTTTTTCAAACCAGAAGTCCTAACCCATTCATGCATTTCAACTCTTTTGCTTTACTTCTGGCCATGGAAAGAGAGTTAAATTTCAATGATAATTGCACAGCAACAGCTTATAAAAGATTTGAGTGTCACTTTAGCTTAGTGTACTCTCTTATTTTCCTTCTACTTAAAGGTAATGGAACCACGTAATAATACTGCTTTTGTTAATGTTTATCATCATTAGCATGATGTAAATAAAAGAATAATCCTTTTAAAGAATAATTTGTTTGCAAAAAGACTGAAAATGGAACACATCAGATTTTTAGGAAAAGTGTGTGTGCTTATGTGCGTGCGTACATGCGTGCGTGTAAACAACAATCTCAATATCAAAAAGTTGATTGAATACCAAATTTAGTATTTAAATTCTAAGTTTGAATTCATTGTTTGCCCGGCTATTGTGTCCGTTCGCTGTATTGTTACAGTGGGCCAGGCAGCTATACCTTCAGTGACCACTTAGTCCCACATGCTACCATTACACTGCTCCTGACCAACATGCCCTAGTGGACTAAATGATCTTAGATAAGTTAAATGTGATGTGTTCAATTCATATGACTTTCTCTACCTGTTCTGTAGTCACATTCCATAGTTGTGTAGTTACCATGCTAGCCTCGTGCACCAAGGTTCAAACATGGCGGAGGCGGATGGACTTATTTTTCTGTGTAAAAATCCTTAGCTTGGCTTATTTCAGAAATAAAAAAAGCATTGATCGCATGTCTTAGATTTAAGGCATGTAAAACAACCTGAAGTCTGATAAATAGGCCTCTGGGCAACATTAAATGATCTTTCATATAAAATGGGATGCTAAAAACCATAGTAGTTACAGAGCATCCATAAATAAAAATCCATTTCATTTTTTGTTTCTCCAAACAACTATTTTTACAAAAGATTGTTCTTTCATTTCCATCATGCTAATCAAGAGAAACATTAGTGATAATTGTTTTATGACTTGCTTTCTTTTAAGTAGACAGGAAATAAGGTAACACCCTAGGCTGAAGCAATAATCAAATCTTTTAAAAGCTGTCGCTATGTGAAAGAATTGCAATTCGGTTCTCATTGCTTGACCAATAGTAAAACAAAGGAGATATAAAGCAAAAGATGACTTCTTTTTGATAAAAGTTTAAAATTGAAATCAATAATAAGGAATGCATAACTCTAAGAGAGAAAGAAACACATATGATATAAATTGTGTGTTTGAATGAGAAATACACTTTTTTTTTTTTCCCAGTTAGTTTCTGTGTATCTCTTACACTTCACCAGTCATGTAAAAGTCAGCCACAATGAAAAGGTCTTCAGGCGGTTTTCCCAGAAAATTCAAGATATACAGTCTATTTATCATAAAATGTTGTGACCCTACACTTTGACCGTAATTGCCAAACAAGTGTGTGTGGCTTACTTTGTATCTGATTGTTGGCATCCATTGTTTCACTTGCATTGATGGACACCTTTGCTGGCAGCAAGTTCTTTTGACATCTGGAAGTTTCCAGTCATATGAAAGAATGGCATATAAAGGGGAAAGAAGCCTTGCCCAGAGTTCAGTTTTCACTGTTTGAGTGGGTTTCAAAGGGAAATTCATAGCGTGTAGCCGACAACCTGAATGTTTAAAAGCAACTATACACCTCTATGTTACAAAACCATTGAAGAAAGTTAATTGTGAGCAGATTGTAATCAGTTTTTGGAAGAAATACAGTTGTTTGTTTAAGTAAACAGAGTTTATGTTACACTGGTGTCAGAAGTGGAATTAAACAACGATTTGGGGTTATTGAAAATTTTACTTGAAATAAAGAACATGAAACCTGAAATAGCAGATGAAATGAAAGAAGAAATATACCCAAGGGTTCAAACCCGGCAGAGGACGATGGATTTTATTGGGCATAAAAATCCTTAGCATGGCTTCCTTCAGAAGGGAAGTAAAACTGTAGATTTACAGCACGTAAAGAACCTCAAGCTTGATAGAGAGGCCTCTGAGCAAAATTAAGCAGTCTTTCACACCCAGTATAGAATGGTATGCCAAGAACCACAGTAGTTAAAGAGTGTCCATAAATAATGCACCATTTGAAAGAAGAAATAAACTTGGAAATAAGAATGGAAAAGATGGACCTAAAGATTGAATCCAGAATGGCTAAGATGAGAATGGATAACAAAAGTGAAATGTGTAATGCCTCAAGAAGGAGATATTAAAAAAAAAAAAAGAAAGAAGTGAAAGAACTTGGTGGAACAGTGAAAGACCATAACTAGTGTTTTGAAGACCATGATAAACGAGTTAATGCCCTGAGTGAAGAGTCTGTATAAGAGCAAAAGACTGAATAAGATGAAGGAAAAGATGCTTGATGGAAAGCTGAAATAATTGAAGGTTGAGATGACAGGACGAGAAACATCTATACACATCAAGCCACCCAAATTTAATGGAACATCCACTTTCAAAGTCTTCGACTGTTTGCTGCCATCGCCACTGACAACTGATGGTCAGCAGAAGAGGAAGCTGCTCAACGGATAGCAAGTCTCCAGAGACGAGTGGCAGAAGTACTGAATGTGATTCTGATGCAGGTGATTTCCAGAGATATCTAGGAGGCCTTCGAGAACCATTTTAGGAACCATCATCTGGCTGCAACACATAATGTTAGAGTTCGCCCTGGAGGTCGAACAGCTGGTGAACAAGGCCCTGGTGGACTACCACCGAGTTGTGTCCCAGGAAGCTGCCCACACCTTTGTCGACGGGGTGCGTGATGCCAAGATATTACAGCGCCTTATGCTCGACTACTATGAGATCATCCATGAGGCATTAACAGTATCACTAAGGATGGAGGTGGCCAAGGCAACAGCTATGCCAACCTCAAAGACCAGAAATATTCGCTACAACAGAGACAGAGAGACAACCCAGAGATGATGACAATCTTTCAGTGTTATATGCTGAGTACGTGGCAAAGTGGGTCACCCAGTGAAGGGATGTCCACACCAAGCTAACCATCAGGCTGTAAACGAGTAAGGACTGGTATGAAGAGGGCCATCTAGTGTCCAGCTTCACCACTTCTTCGAGTGGTGAAGCTGCCTTGAGCAGTAGAGTAGTAGCTGGCTGGGCAAGGATTGCTGTGCTGGATACTGGTAGACACAGATGCAGCTGAGGGTACATGAGAATCTAATACTGGGATTGGATATCCTCAGGAGCCATGAGGCGACGGTCGACATTGGCCAGAAGATCTTGTGACTTGGGCAAGACAAAGTGTTGCTCTCGAGCCCACACAAATATCCAGGGATCTGCAAGGTGATCCTAGATGATGTAGTTGTACTTGCAAGAATTGAAGTGGTGGTGAAGGTGCACCTGAAGGGTCAGTGATCAAGGAACCTGTACTGGATAGGAAATGTCTTAAATGGATTGTATTGCCAGAGCTTTTGTTGCTTTGTTGGGAGGAAGTGTCTATGAGGCTACTAAACCCATTGGACACCAACCAGGACATCCAGGCTGAGACAGAGGTCAGGAAGAGTAAGCTAGCAGCTTATATCACCATGTGATGGATCCAACTAGGCAGCACCGTCACAGAATCTTGGGCCCCTTCTGAAGGACAGCTGGAGAAGGGCTGGAGTCTACTTAGCCAATATCAGTCTGTCTTCAGCGAAGGGAACAGAATGGCCACACTGATCAAATACACCATAACATTGACACCGGAAATGCTCAATCTATTGTGCAATCACCAAGACAGACCACATCATGGCCAAGTGTTTAGACCACTCGGTTCTCACCAATGCAGCCCGGATTTGATCCCAGGCGACTGCATGTAGGATTGTGGTGAACAAAGTGGCACAGTGGCGGTTTTCTTCAGGTTGTCTGGTTTCCTCTGCCATTGCCTTCCACCAGTGCTCCATCTTCATTCCATGTATCAAAATGCCATTGCGTGAGGTGCCATTTTTAGTAGAAGCGGGCATTAAACACTAAAAAAAAAAAAAGGAAAATCACCAATATGTGTTCTTCTGGCAAAACTAGTGGATGTACCGGATGTGCTGGAGGACTTGAGATCTAGGAATCATTGAAGAGTGTGACAGCCCTTGGTGCTCCCCTGTAGTCTTGGCAAAGAAGAAGAACAGAGAGGTACCTTTCTGTGTGAATTACAGGAAACTGAATGCCAACCCAGAATCCAGATTGATGACACCCTGGCTGCAATTGCTGGAGCCCAATAGTTCTTGACTTTAGACTTGAAATCAAGATAGTGGCAAGTGGCCTCTCCCAGAAGTAAGGAGAGGACTACCAAGGGTTTGGTAATTTATGGTTTTTCCCTTTGGCTTCTGCAATGCATCAGCCACATTCCAGCACCTAATGGAATCATTGATAAGAGGGTTGACTTAATACCTTTTTCTGTTATATATGGATGACAGACATCATTGTCATAGACCACAACTTCGAAGACCATTTTGAGAACCTATCTAAGATGCTGCAAATGCTGCAGGCAGTTAACCTAAAGTTGAATGCATAAAGTTGCCAACTATTCCGCAAGAAGGTGAATTATTTGGGCCACATAGTATCACCATCTGTGGTGGCCATGGACCTGGAGAAAGCTCGAGCAGTGAGAAATTGGTCTTGCCTGAAAGACAAATGAGTGCAGCAAAGCTACCAGTTCATCAGAAGTTTCTGTAACATTGCAAAACTCCTCACTTGCTTTACAAAAGAGCATGGTCAGAAGAGGCTGAGAGCATGTGCTAGGCACTTAAGTTAGCACTCTGCAGTGCACCTATTTTAGGATTTGTACAGCCTATTGTGAACACCCATACCAATGACACCGGCATTGGAGGCACTCTATCCCAGGTCCAGGATGGCTAGGATCGTGTTATAGCTTTCTATAGCAAGATTCTCTCCAAGGCAGAAAAGAACTACTGCATTACCAGAGATTACACAGACTAGGAGCTGGGATTGCATTAGTAGTCTAACATGAGCCTTTCGAACGCATAGTCATTTATATAGCTGGGTCATTCTCTGTATCAGGTAACTGTTGCTAGCCTTGATTTACTTCAAGTAGCCGGAAATGTATGCCATTCCTAACCAAGAGGCCAAGACCATCACAAACTGCCTAGTAGAAGAACTGTTTTATCGCTATGGGATACATTTGGAGCTGCACAATGATCAGGGCACTAGCTTTCAGTCTAACCTGATGAGATAGGCATTGGAAAGACTTGAAAATGCTGTTCGACAACAGTTATTGCAATTCATTGAAAATTTTCTCTCTAATTGATATAAGTAAAATTCAGCAATCAGCTATCAAACCTATTTTAAATATAGAATTAAATACCTCAAAGATCAATCTTAACCATTACTCTTTGGAGTGCACAAAATGTGCAAAATACCTCTCCACCTCAGATGGCATGGTTGAACAGTTCAGTTCGAATGACTACCCAGAGTCGAAGCCCCCCATTCTGACGCACCAGGGGGATAAACCTCATGGCTCTTTCCTTAAGGCCGAGCCCTAGAGACTAACAAGCCCTCCCCCCCTGGGAACATACCGAGATGGAAGTGAATATGCCACTTATGCACATCAACCCATAAGGGTCAACTACCAATTTTATTAACCTTGGTGAGGCCGACGGTGTTACCAGCTTACAGTCTACTAGCTCTGGAGATCTTGAGGAGTCTCACATCCCCATCAAGGCAAAGCCAAATGTACTCCATAACCCATGGGTATCGGGACCACTGCCACGTTGAGTCCAAACCAGTCTGAACAACTCCCCTTCGGGAGGGACTTGGTAGTTCGACCCGACTACTTTTGGTAATGTCAGAAGTACCACAGGTAATTGGGGTATGCAGCATCCACACAAAAGTAGCTGAAGAGGTTGGAACCTCCCCCCCCCCCCCCCCTACGGGAGGATGGTTGAACAGTACACTAGGACTCTAGAACATTTGAGGATGGTTGTGGCCAATTGCCAGAGAGATTGGAATATGAGGGTGCCATTTTTCTTGCTGGCCAACAGCTCTTTAACCCATAACACCACCAGGTTCAAACCAGCTAGTTTGGTATTTGGCAGGGAGCTGCTTCTACCATGGGACCTGTTGTTTGGAAGTCCTCATGGTGCAGAACTTGAAGAATCTCATAGCCCAGCTTTAAGACGTGCATAAAATGGTGTGTCAACACATCCGGATAGTGAGCGACCGGATGAAGACCCATTACAACCAGCAGGCTAACAGCTGAGGTGTCCAGCAGGGTGAACCAGTGTGGCTCTAGCGCCCTACTTGGACAAAGGGAGGCTGCCCCAAGCTTCAACAACTGTGGCAAGGCCTTAAAGGATAAATGATATTGTGTACTGCATCTAGAGGCTGCTCAGAGAGAAGAGACTAGTATATATTTGAATCACCTTGGCCAATACAATGATACCAATTAAGATGACTTGCCCTGAAGAGGGAGAAATGTGGCCACACCACCATGTGGTCATTATCACCAAACGTACGTTTACGGCTTTCTTTATAACCATAGCTGATTGTTGGCATCCATTGTTATACATGTGTTAGCAGACAACTGTGTCGGCAACAGCTGTGATTGTTATACCCGTGTTAGTGGACACATGTTCTGTCGAAGCTTCTTTGATGTTGAAGCTCATTCAGCATTAAGAACTATTCAGAAATGAACATCATAACTAAAATTAATGAATATTATAACTTGTGAGGTTAGCCACATGAGGCTCCTCTGACACTAAACAGAGATGATTTTTCATATTGGTACACTAAGAGTCTTATCCGGAACTACTTCCTGAAGAAAACAACAAGTACTGTGGGAGACAAATCTTTATCCGGGGAACTGCATCAGATCATTATCCTAACGAGAAGTGCGGTGTCCTGGGGTACTAAATGAAAAAACCTGTGGGTCTGATATCGAATATGTGTAGAGATGACATTGAGTCCAAGTTTATGATGTATCTGATGTTTCTAACATTCCAAGGTACATTCAGTAAAAGTCATAAAACTTTATTTTTAAAGATCTGTAGGCAATTCATTTTGTTTGCGGCTACATCTCCCCAAATCAGGCAAGCATAGGATGAAGTAAAGATTTGTGTAAAAGAGAACTGCAAAGAAGAGTGCCAATTAAGAATGGGATACAATTGTTATGATCTGGAATACGCAAGAATTAATTTTGAATTAATGTGAGAGTTCCAGGTCAATTGGCAATCAAAATGCAGGCCAAGATATTTAACAATGTTATCAGCACTTTTCCAGGGTATGGGAATACTTAGTAAAGTAATAGGATGGTTAACAGAGGGACACAATGTAAAAGTCATAATTTCACATTTCTTATAGTTTAAAGAAATCCTCTAGTTGTCAGTCCAGGATACTAGTATATTAAGGGACCTCTTTAGTCTGTAAGCAGTGGTATCAAGCTCATAGAGCGCTGTAAAAGTGGTGAAATTGTCAGCATACATGGCAATGTTGCCATGTGGTAAGGTTGGTATATCATAGTTGAAGACATTAAACAACTAAAATGGAACCTTGAGGCTCTACTGACATTACTAACTGCACAGAGGATAGAGTAGGACTAATCCATACTTGAAAATATGTGAGAGAAAGCTATCAATCACATGATAAAGATAATCCTGCAACCCTATGCTCCGAAGTTTATAGAGCAGACCAATGTGCTACACTCAATCAAAAGTTAATTTGAAATACAGAGTTGCTCAGACTGATTGCTGATGCTCAAAGCCACAAGTAATAATCACAGAAGCTGTTGTGTTGTAGAGTAGTGACTACGAAAACCGAAGTGTTGTGGTGGTATTACTGCATTGTCTGTTAGTAATTTGTTTAATTGTTTGTGTATGACTCTTCAAAAAGTTTGGAAAGTGTAGGTATTAGGCTGATGGAACAATAACTGGAAGATAAGGAAGGTGATAGTCCAGGTTTTGGAAAAACGATAACCTTGTTCTTTCAAAATTATATGTTCCACAATAGTGGACAGCATTCATTGGAGGCCAAGTAGGCCTGCGTCTTAACAGTAAGGTGTTTTAAAACAATATTTAGGATAAGATAAAAAGATATCTTAACACATGGTATTTTAATCAGAATCATTAGGGCCATTTTTGAGAAAATCAACATTTTTTAAAAACAATCCATGTAAAGAATAGTTGATGTTGGGCAAATTTTTTGAAAATCTTTGTGTCGCATCCTTACAAGATAAAGGTTGAGATGCCTTTAGTAACAGAGCTTAATGATGGAATAATCATATATAATCAATCTTAGAAGACGTACATGTTAAATGGAACACACTGTTGCTACATGTACTATACGTACATTACAGCTTGAAGCTCAGTTGTTATAAATCTACCAATTGGATGTCATATTGTAATTTATGGATTACCAAATAGTGATATACTTGCACTACTGTTTAAGACTATTGTGGGGCCTTTAATTTTTACCTGCACTTTATCTCTTCCCTTTATAGTATATATTCATAAAAAATATCAAATGGAGAGATAAAATGTAGAGATTTTAATTTTTTAGGGCATCATCAGTGTTTACTGTTGACAAAATTGCAATCAAATGGGTGGAATGTTTAAACAGCAAAGCATGAACAATGCACCACTGTGGGTTTCACTATTCATTTATATTAAACTTAGCATGGCTTTTTTCTATCACCCTCTTTGCTTTTCATTTAATGTCATCCTTACTGGTCCTTTCATTTTATTTCTTTTTTATCCTATACACTACTGTTTCTACACTACATTTTCTGTTTCTGTAGCTTCAGCTGTTTCATTTATTCCGTTACTAACAGTCATTTTACTGGAAAAATCTAATGCATTATTATTTTGCATTTCTTCTTAATTTACATATTGTCTCTTCCAAGCTTCTCCTGTTACTATAAATATTTATGTAAGATGCAAAGTGAAAGACCTACATTAAGGCTTCACAATATTCTACATGCCATAAACATTCTGGCAACTGTGAGGTGAACAGATAGAAGAATATTTATTATAGACAATGGTAGAAGTTACAGGATTCAGATCCTTGTCATTATTTTCTCTTGCTTGATCCCCGCTGTAAACGCAATAACAAAAATGTTTCTCCTTACCTGACTTGCACTGTATAAGTAAAAAACTTTCAAAATTCTTTGTTTCAAAAAACCATAACACTCATCTTATTAAAGATTGAGAATTGAAAATAGGCCTTTGTCAGCATTAAATTCAGAGACAGAGATATTCTATTTAATTCCATACTGTCTTTTAAGGATGAGATAGGCTATAGTTTAAAGTTGCTTCTTTACATTTACTTAAATATTTTGTTTCCTTTTCTTGTCCTCTATGTTTCAGTACTGCATATATTTGTAGCTGATTTTCATATTTCAGATCGGAAATGGGGTCTATGTGGTACAATGAAACTGACAATGTCGCTACAAATTTAGATAAAAGCTGTTTAAAGCTAGAAGAAAATAACAGTTCTTTTCATGTCAACACAAATTCTGCTGCCAGAGTGGATATAAGAGACAATATGAGTCACAGAATATCACACAGATGTGACTCCTGTGGCATGTGCTTTAGTGCAGCTTCTTCTTTACAAATTCACATTGCAATTCATGAAGGCAAAGGGAAACACAAATGCAACATTTGTGACAAGAACTTTCATGATCTATCATCTTTGAAAAGACATTGTTTAACTCATGAGGGCAAAAGACCATTCACGTGTAACATTTATAATAATAGCTTTACTTCAACATCTCATTTGGGAACACATAATTTAATTAATGAAGTTAAATGTCCTTACAAATGTATGATTTGTGATAGGGGCTTCTCTAAAAGAAAATATTTAAGAAGTCATTCTTTAATTCATGAGGAAAAACAGTTTAAATGCAAGAAGTGTGATAAGTGCTTTGCAAAAAGATCCACTTTGAAAATCCATAGTTTAATTCATGAAGGAATACGGTTTAATTGTGATAAGTGTGATAAGAGCTTTAGTCAACTCTCGGGTTTGAGAATACATAGTTTAATTCATAAGGGAATACGGTTTAAATGTGAGAAATGTGATAAGAGCTTTAATACATCATCAGAGTTGAAAAAACATATATTAATTCATCAGGGAATACGGTTTAAATGTGACCAGTGTGATAAGAGCTTTTATACTTCAGCAAAATTGAAAATGCATAAAGCAATTCATGAGGGGAAGCTGTTTAAATGTGAAAAGTGTGATAAAAACTTTACTACACCATCAATTTTGAAAACACATAGTCTAATTCATGAGGGAATACGGTTTAATTGTGATAAGTGTGATAAGAGCTTCAGTCAACTATCAGGTTTGAGAGTACATAGTTTAATTCATAAGGGAATACAGTTTAAATGTGAGAAATGTGATAAGAGCTTTAATACATCATCAGAGTTGAAAAAGCATATATTAATTCATGAGGGAATACGGTTTGAATGTGATAAATGTGATAAGAGCTATAATGCAGCATCACAATTGAGATCGCATATTTTAATAATTCATGAGAAAATACGGTTTAAATGTGAGAAGTGTGAAAAGAGCTTTTGTACTTCAGCAAAACTGAAAATGCATAAAGCAAATCATGAGGGGAAGCTGTTTAAATGTGAGAAGTGTGATAAAAGCTTTACTGTATCATCAAGTTTGAAAGCACATAGTTTAATTCATGAGGGAATACGATTTAAGTGTGATAAGTGTGATAAGAGCTTCAATCATTCATCAGGTTTGAGAGCACATAGTTTAATGCACGAGGGAATACGGTTTAAATGTGAGAAATGTGATAAGAGCTTTAGTACATCATCAAAATTGAAAATGCATAAAAAAATTCATGAGGGTAATCTGTTTAAATGTGAGAAGTGTGATAAAAGCTTTACTATATTATCAGATCTGAAAAAACATAGGTTAATTCATGAGGGAATACAGTATAAATGTGAGAATTGTGATAAGAGTTTTAGAACATCATCAAAATTGAAAATGCATAAAGCACTTCATGAGGGGAAGCGATTTAAATGTGAGAAGTGTGATAAAAGCTTTACTACATCATCAAGCTTGAAAACACATTGTTTTATCCATGAGGGAATTCAGTTTAAATGTGAGAAGTGTGATAAGAGCTTTAGTACATCATCAAAATTAAAAATGCATAAAGCACTTCATGAGGGGAAGTGCTTTAAATGTGAGAAGTGTGATAAAAGCTTTACTACAGCATCAAGTTTGAAAACGCATAGTTTTATTCATGAGGGAATACGATTTAAGTGTGATAATTGTGATAAGAGCTTCAGTACATCATCACAACTTAGAGCACACAGATTAATTCATGAGGGAATACAGTTTAAATGTGAGAAATGTGATAAGAGCTTTACTATATTATCAACTTTGAGAAAACATAGGTTAATCCATGAGGGAATACAATTTAAATGTGAGAAATGTGATAAAAGCTTTAGTACATCATCAAAATTGAAAATGCATAAAGCAGTTCATGAGGGGAAGCGCTTTAAATGTGACAAGTGTGATAGAAGCTTTACTACATCATCATATTTGAAAACACACAGTTTTATTCATGAGGGAATACAGTTTAAGTGCGAGAAATGTGATAAGAGCTTTACTTTTTCATCAAGTTTGAAAAAGCATGTTCGTACAATTCATGAGGGAATATGGTTTAAATGTGAGAAGTGTGATAGGAGTTTTAATTCACTATCAAATTTGAAAACACATAGTTTAATTCATGAGGGTATTCGGTTTAAATGTGAGAAATGTGATAAAAGTTTCTCTACATCATCATGTATGAGAGCCCATAGATTGCTCCATGAGGGAATACGGTATAAATGTGAGAAATGTGATAAGAGCTTTAGTACATCATCAAAATTGAAAATGCATAAAGCAATTCATGTTTAAATGTGAGAGGTGTGATAAAAGCTTTTTTCTATCATCAAGTTTGAAAGCACATAGTTTAGTTCATATGGAAATTCAGTATAAAAGTGAGATGTGTGATATGAGCTTTACTACATCATCAAATTTGAAAGCTCACAGTTTTGTTCATGAAGACAAGCAGCTATGAACAAAAGGATTTGTATTTAATTCATGTTAGTCAAGACCAATTAAATCTAACAAATTGTTAACGAATAGAATAGAATATTTATTGTCCAATGATTACATTGTGAGCATAAGTTCCTAAACTGGTGACTCATCAAAAATATACTTGAGTAACTTAAATTATAATATGTTCATGGTATACAAGACACCATGTTTTAAATATATGGAAACATTGATTTGTCAATTTATGGTAATAATATAATATGTATATTAGCCTTGTGATTCCAACATTGTACTATCCATAAATTCTTGTATGAAGTAACATGTTTTATTTAGTATATTTCTTTAACTCTTTTAGTGAATACATTTAAGGTTTTTATATCTTTGATTTTTTGTGGCAGTTTGTTATACACTCTTATATCCTTATAATAGGGAGTTTTTTCATTGAGTGTTAGCCTATGCATGGGGAATTTTAGTTTAGATTTTTTCTGGGTGATGACATGATGATTTGTTTTTCCTTGAAATTGTCATAATTTTTATAGATATAGGTGAGTAACTCTATGAAATATATTGAGGGCATGTTAATATTTTAATTGTTTAAATAGTGGTTCAGAAGAAAGAATCTTTGAAGTTTGCATATGACATTATATACTGTATATTAAAATTTAAGATAGTATAATTTAGCTCATGAGGGTGAAAAACACATCAGTGTATCTGATATTTGAAAGATCTTAATTTAATTCACAAGGTCAAAAGTCCATTTAAATGAAATAAGTGTGATCAAATGTTTATCATATTTAAAGCTCTTAAATGTGATGCTATCATCAGACAAATTTCTTGTGAATAGAGGCTCTCATTATGGAAAAGGTAAAGCATTAATAATAAAATTAGGGACAATGCACAGCAAAGGAAACTGCTTTTTTAAAGCAATGAGGCTACAATGATACCAGTTTTTTTTATCCTCAGATAAGGTAAAACATACTATCATGTAAATGTGGGATGTTTCTAAATTAGACCAATGAACTTTGAGACCCACTAGATAATTTGCTTTGAAACATATTTTCTTAGTAAGCCATGAAGTGCAATGCTTCATTTCAATGCAAGAGGAATTTTACCAACAGGAATTTAAAAGCCGGATTAACAATTCATTTCAGTTCAACTCTGTTGGACTCAGTTTGTTTACTTTCGGAGCTCAATAGTATACAGTTTTGATTACTTCAGCTTATCCAATTACTGGTTGTATGCTTCTTTGTCATGCCCCACTGCAGTCAAAAGGAATAAACAATCTGTTGAGCAGTTCAGTACAGTTCAATATATACTGGCAGAACAGTGGCATTTGTTAACTATGGCAGACACGGAATGTTGCTCATGGCATGAGTTGGCAGATGTGCATCTGGCATTTACATCTGGTCATCCGATGCAGATGCTTTACTGTACATATATCCAAACCATCAGCATCATTGCCTTTATTTATTAGAGACTATGCCAATGGGGGCATAGAGAAAATGGTCAAGGATAGCATTTTATGCAGCCACTGATGTTGAGGAAGCCGAGCTTCACTAGGCAGAGGGTAATCCTACTGTGAGTACTCAATATAAAACACATTTTCATGTCATTGTCTGGAAAATTTTGCTGCATTCTTACTGTCATGAGAATTCCATGCTCTTGCATCACATGAATATCCATGAATGAACTTTTGTAATTAGTGTTTAAACCAAACCAGATCCCAACCAGACTTTTCTATCTTTGTGTTATTCTTATGAATCTTCAATTCCTGTGAGTGAGCCTTCATAAATCCTCATGCCACAATTGTGTGAGCACATCTACTGCAGTTTGATGTGAATGTTAGTAGGGATTATAGATAACTTCCTTCTGGGACCATACATTTTGCCCCACTGAGTGAACATCAACACAAAAAATGTTCTATCTGGGTTACTATATCTGTTTAACTCATTCCTTATGTATTGTATTGTATTTATTTTCATCCATAGAAACATGATACATGTTATAGGACATATCAATTTAAGTTACAAGAAAAAACAAAATTATATCAAGATGCACACAAGATTAAAATACACAAATATAAGATTTAACAAATTTTTAATATAAAAGGAAATAATATACAAAATTGAGTCATAAAGACAATATTTACAGATTGTACAATTTACACCAGTTCGTGATGTATAAATTCATCTACACTATAAAAGCTATTGTCCATTAAGAATTTAAACAAAACTTTTTTTAATTTTAGCTGAGATTCAATATTCTTTATATATTGGGGTAGTTTGTTGTATAAATGTAGACCAGCATATGTGAAGCTATTTTCATACAGATTGGTTCTATGTGAATTTACAAATAAGTTTTTCTTTGCTCTGGTGTTATGTGTATGAACTTCAGCATTTATTAAGAAGGATTTTAAGTCTTCTTTTGTATAGTTTAGTGAATCATAAATAAACATACATGGTAAAGGTAAAATTTAAAATGTTTTAAAATATGGTTTACAACTAGTTTTATTTGCGACATTAGCCATAATTCTAATCACTTTCTTTTGCATCCTGAAGACCTTAATACTGATTTTTAGAATTTCCCCAAAAGATAATACCATATACTAGTAGACTATGAAAGTATGCAAAATAAACTACTCTAAGTCTTTTAGTCAGTCTGTCTATATGCATTTCCCAACTTAAATTATCATCTAATAACAAACCCAAGAATTTATTAAATTTTACATATTTTATTTCATCTTGGCCCAGGTTAATTTTTGGACATACAACATTTTTATTAAGTTTATTATGGAAGCTTAGAGCTGCTGTTTTTTCTTTACTTAGTAGTAATAAGTTTGCACTAACCATTTTTGAATATGATCTAATGCATTACATATTTGAAGATTAGTATTATTGTCATTTGCCCCCGTTATGAAGATGCTTGTATCATCTGCAAAAAGTGTTACATTCACATTTATCAGACTATTTACATTATCAGCTGAGTCATTTATATACAATATAAATAATAATGGCCCGAAGTTAGATCCTTGAGGTACGTCATATTTTATATTTTTAAAACCAGAGAAGTCTTTTTTAATTTCATTGGTTTTACTGTCAAAATATTCTATTTCTATAGATTGTTTCCTATTTTTAAGATATGATTTAAACCAGTTTAAAGCTAATCCTCTCACACCATATATAGATAATTTCTCAAGTAAAAGCAATGTCAATGTCCACTATGTCAAACCCTTTTGTTAGATCTAGAAATAGACCTAATCCTTTGTTTATTATCTAATGCATCATAAACCTGTTCAACAAAGTGTATTAGTGCGGAATTAATTGATTTTTTTTTTCCTAAAGCCGTTTTGATTTTTGTTTATCATTTTGAATCTATCCAGGAATTTTAATAATCTCGTATACATTAATTTTTCAAATATTTTTGCAAAAGTATATATTACAATATCGGTCTGAATTTTCAAATTCATTCTTATTACCTTTCTTGTAGATAGGTTTCACCTTTGTTTCTTTTAGTTTCTCAGGGAATAGTCCATTTGTTAGTGAAAGATTTGTTAAATAGTACAGTGGTTCGATTAGAAATGAGGTACATTTTTTTTACAATATTATTTGAGAGCCCATCATTCCCTACCGATTTTTTGTTTTCTAATGTGTTTATTATGGTTTTAATTTCCTTGATCGTTACTGGCATTAAAAAGATAGTATTTTCATTAAATTTTAGACTTAACTTATCCGTTCTTACCAATGAATTCTTTTTTAGCACATTTTCAGCAACACTTGTGTAAAAATTGTTGAATAATTCAGCAACATCTTTAGGAATGGTTATGTTTTGACCATCACTTAGGATACAATAGTTATTTCTATATGTCTCAGTTTTAGTTTCACTCTTGATTATTTCCCACAATGATTTAGATTTATCAAGTCCTCAATTGATTGTGCTATCATAGTGTAACCTTTTTGCTTCCTTAATTACCTTATTATACATTTTTTTATACTTCAAATAGTAGGTTTTTGATTCTTGTGATACTTTATTTTTTTTTAACATATTTACTTAAGAAACTTAATCTGTCTGTTGATTTCCGTATCCCGTTTGTAACCCCTATATTTTTTTTTTTGTTTATTTATCTGAATTTTGACTACTGTACTGCTGCTTCAAAGTAAAAGTTAAAGATGTCTAAGAACTTATTTACTGCTTCATTTAGTGATTTGATCATATATACATTTTCCCAGGTTTCTTGACCTAATAAAAAGTTTAGATAATTCAAATTTGTATCATTTGTAAGTGTAACATTTTTAAAAAGTTTGTGTTCCCTTTATTGAGGTGAACAGTTTCTCATTTGAATAGCTAACTGCAGTACCTGAGCATAATGATCAGATAGTGCAAAGTCAAATACCTGAATTTCATATGCCCACTTATTTGTGTTTAATATAACCTGATCAATTGCAGTAGAGCTAAAGCTAGAGATTCTAGTTGGTACTCTTACTATATTTTGCATACTGTACATGATTAAAATGTTTTGGAGTTGACTTTTACATAGCTTTTCTGTTAAATAATTTATATGCATGTCTCCCACAATTACTATATCTCTTTTTGATTGCCTATAGAATTCTAATATAGTTTCCAAATTTTGTAAGCAAACTACAACATTACCGGTTGGATATCTATGTATGCAAATTAGAACCATTTTGAAGTCAATTAGCTCACATATACTGGTCTCAAAGTCTTCCTCCTGATTTAGGTACTTAAATTTGTCAATTTCTTCCATTTTTCTTAATTTTCCTACCATAAAAGCTGGCTAATAAATAATTTCGCACACTAAACGATTTATTTCTGATTCCTCCAGCCAATGTTCAGTTAGGCATATTGCCTTTACATCATTTAAATTTGAATTTAATAATACTTCTATATTACATTTTTTGTTTCTCAAACTCTGAATATTTTGCTGAAAGATTTTACAGTATAAGCTTTTACTTTTGCAGTTTGAATGAATTTGAGTATTAGTGTTAATTGTTTTGGCTGGAAGAATACTAACATTGAATGTTTGTTTTGCAAATTTATTACATCGAATACCTAAATACACACATTCTAGTTTCTAATGGAAAAGCAACCACCTCTCTTTCTACTAGTTTCCCATCAACAGTGAAGATATTGCAGTGTTTAATAACCTTCCAAACTTAAACGAGCCCCTTTGGTTTAAGTGAATCCCATCCCTGCCAAAATTCCAATCATTTATACAGAAATTTGCATCTACCATCAATAATTTGTTACATCACACATCCAATCAAGTTCTTGATTAATGTCTCTTATATACCTTGTGTTCACGTTTCTTCTGACAGTACGCCACTCACTATGATTTTGGTGTCTCCAGATTGTCTTTTAATCGCCTTTATCAAATCAATAGTATCACCCATTATATGTTGGGGCCTAACACTATGCCTAATGCTGTTTGTTCCAGCATGAACCACTACCACATCAGGCTTGGATTGTCGCACGTTCATTTTCTCCATTTGGTGTTGAAGCTCAGTTACTTTTATACCAGGAAAACAACATACCTTGTATCCCTTTTCCTTGCACTTTTCTCCCTCGAATTTTAGCAATGAATCTCCAGTCACTAGCACATTTTTCTTATTTACTTCACGCGTTGTAGAATTCCTTTGGACTGGATTTTCAAGTGCTTGAGCACTTCCATCACTTACCTTGTCCAGCATTTCAAACCTGTTTCTTGATACAAAGCTTGTAATGCTTCGCTCGGCCGGTTGAGGTCTCATAGATTGTTTTTTTTTTTTTTCCCTCTATTATCAATGAAAAACTTTGATTTCTGTTTTCAGCCTTTATTTTATTTCTTAGCTCTTCATTTTCCTTTTTTAAAGTACTTAACTTATTTTGGGCCTTAAGTAGATCTTTGCTGAATAACAAAATCACCATTTGAAGAGACACAATCGTTTCACTTGCCGCAGACGTAGCACATGTTTCCGATTCACTTTCATCTTTTTGATCATCCACATGTTTCTTTTCACCACCTTTATTCACAATGGTTGTTTGACTGCTGTTAATTTTGCACATCGCCTTTAACTGAATAATGCTCCTTTCTTTATCACAATTTGCCATTAAAACTTGACTGACTGCTCATGTCACTCCACCAACTACTGGCGCCACACAAAACTATGCAGCCCAATGTAGAAATAACTTTCTTAAACCAAGAGAATTAAATTCAAAACACCACTGCCCATCTTAAAAATGCACTCTGACAGTTATTGTGTAACCTTGTGGAGCATAATGCAGATATGTCATTACTATTAATAATTTAATGTTTTGAAACAGTATTATTTTATTTGTTCATTTGCTTATTTCATTTGTATAGACCCTAATTACTTTTACAGTCATATTGGGGGCTTTGATTTGTAAAGCTCATATAAATCATTAGGTTAATCATTTTATGTCTCTCGTATGCGCAACACACGTGCACATTTGTTGTATCATTTAGAATATATATACATGATTCTGTATTGTGTAAAGTAAAGTTTGCAACTATTAGCTTAACTTTTGTGAATCAAATGACTATATTTAAGTGTATAAAGTTTGTTTTATTCACCTTTTTTCCAAATAATATACATTTAATAAAATTAAATTTGATCCAAAGCTGTAATTTTATTTAAAGCCAATGTTTCTAGTATTTCATCTAAACATAATAGAAAATTATTGATTGTCATATCCTGGACACAAACCACCAATGTTCATCCAACTGCAGTGATGTGCTTAGTTAACAAAAAATATAGATTGCAAATGCACCTGAAGCACTATAACTCAGATACAAGTGCAACATTTTGTTTTGCATTTTATTATTTGGTGGATTTTGTGGAACCATTTCTAAAAATTGCATTTTCAAGGAGGTTGTCCAGCTACATTGACCTTATTTTGTACCGATTTAAAATGGTCTGAGCAAGTATGTTAGAGAGTTCATCTCTGTACAAGCAGTAGTTCACCAGAGGCTCTTTATCTAAACAGTACTAATTTCAAACACATTTAAAATGTGTTGGCAAATGTGTTTCAAGTTTCTAATTTAGAAAGTTTTAATTTTGCATTTATAGTGATTGATGTGCTGTTTTATAGGTACAAACCTACACAAATAGGTATTTTCCTGTAACAATTGTACCTAATTTTGTTGAGAACAGTTTTAAAAGTTTATAACCTGTAAAATCGATTTCCTTTTCAGGTACATCATGTTATTTCACAACATCTATTCATATTCTCTGTCTGAAGAATGCAGACAGCCACAAACAGATTGTGTAAACACAAACAGATAAGTGGTCACTCCTGATGCACCCCCTATACAGCACGACAATATTGGAATGCAGCAGTTGAGTCTCTAATAGACGATGGGTTCGAATCAATTCAAAATACTAATACTACCACACATAGTCATACGCTTACAAAATAGAAAATTAATACTCATTAGCAATAAAGAAAACAGCAAGTTTAACCTGTTGTGGATTATTTAGTTTATTCCTGTTTATGTACGCTGTGCTGATATTTTGCTGGTGAGACTGCACTGCACTATATTCCAGCATTCTCTGGCTGCTTTGAACCCAGCCATGCTACACCAGTGAATTCCTCCTCCCCTAACAACTGCTTTCTTTCATCAGACAGATAGTATGAATTGTCCAAAAAAATGAAATGGCATATTATTTATGGACGCTCTTTAACTGCAATGGTTTTCAGCGTCCCATTCTATACTGGCTTTGAAAGACTGCTTAATTTTGCTCAGAGGCCTCTATCAGGCTTGAGGTTCTTTTACTTGCCGCAAATCTACGACATGGGACCAAAGGCTTTACTTTCCTTCCGAAGGAAGCCATGCTAAGGAGTTTTACGCCCGAAAAAGTCTATTGTCCTCCGCCGGGTTTGAACCTGCGGCCTTGGGTAAATGATGTTACACCACGGAGGGCGACGAATTGTCCAAGAGTGAAATGAGAGAACAGGCGTAATTGTGATTGGCAAAATAAACAATAAAAGGGGGAAAGAAAAGAATGCACAAAGACATGGTTTGCTTCCGGAGAGCGTTTATTCCAAGAGGTGGAAATAATCAAACATTTGCAAATAACCCAATCATTGCCGATTTCGCTGTATAGCAATGCCTGGCGAGGGTTACTAAACTACGGATTCGTGACAAAAAAGATTACAGCTTTTGGGCGAAGTGAACCCCTCTGTCATTATAGTCCCTTTGGTCACAGCGCCTGTTCTCCGGGAACAGGTGGTTTTCTTGGTGCAGTGTTTCGTGTGTTTAGAGCGTTTCTTCTGATAAGTATGGGCTATAGCCTCTTTGTGCCCTTTCTATTATTGTACCTCCCGAATGTTAATCACTTAGAGTGGACGGGAGAGGTCCTGTTCCTTTAGGGGAAACAAAGGCATGACGCCAGTGCAGGGCAATACGAACCATGTGGTCGAACCAATAACACCAGCTGCAGACTCAGTGCAATGGACACAAAGGCCTCCCGATCTACATAAAAGTCTACATAACAATAGCGCCAATCCTTAGTGGTTCTCACTTTGAGAAATCAACCGTCTACAACGCGCGGGTAGAAATAGGTATGAGCTGTATTTTGAAACATTAGCAGGCAGCTAATGCATTTTGACAATAGCCATTCACATCTAATATAACATGCGTTCTTTCATTTGCATACCAAAGGACTGCTCAGAAGTATCGATCCTGAGATCACTGAATGGAGATAATTGATTTCGAAGAGGTGGAAGGTAATGCTCCTATTCAACACGTATACAGATTTAAACGAAGAGTTGTCTTCGCAAGGGAAGGTTCACACACAAACAAGTGTACTTTTCGCTCAAGTGAGATTTTATTATATCCTATTGCCGGCGTCCCCCGTATACGGAGAGAAATCTTCAGTGCTTTCGTTGTGCTAAGTATGGTAATTCTGCCAAGGTTTGCCGAGGGGGAACCGTCTAAGTGCGCTTGGCCGCAAGCCACACCCAAGTGCCAGACCGAGACATTGTGTGCACTGGAAACTGGCTCACGGGCAAATTCTAAGCTGTGTCTGATATGCCTTAAGAAGTTTTCCTCCACAAAATTTCTGTCCTTCAGCGTATACGCTACGAGGCCGTGAACGTGATTAAAGGGAATAGCACATACGCTGATAGGTTAGACAGCTCATTGCGCTGCGTCACGTTTGTCCCCACATTCATTGACGCCTGCGGGCACCATGGCTCCCATTTCTAGCGGTCATTCCGAGGTGCCTACAGCTCACAGGCTACGCTATGCGGACCTGCTCCTATTCGTAGGCTCGCAAAAGAGTTCTTAACAAGGTGCTAGGGGTCTAGCAAAGTTATCTGCATCCCCGTTTTATTTTGGTGCTAGGAACGTTGCGCAAGGGCCATCTACGGCGTCCTCCACTTTCAGAGCATGGGCCTAGGTCGTTACTTGTGCCCGGCCCCCCGTTGCGGATGAGCACCCAGAACCAATAAGTGGACTGCTTGACGGTTCAGTATTTAATAACAGATATGCAAAAACTCGCTAATTGCTTACCCCTGTTACATCTAACAGATTATCTATATTTTGTATGGTCTATTGAAAGTTTTACGCCAATAAGCTGTTGGTCACAGTCTTTATGCCTTAAACTCTTTCCATTGTTCGGTGGAATGCCCGAAGTATTCATAATAAAAGAACGGAACTCTGGAATCTTCTTGCAGGAAATCGTGTCGGCACAGTCGTCGTAGCTGAATTCTGGCTCCCCCCTCATCATTCCTTTCGTTAGTCTCCCCTAGCAGGTTATTCGCGAAGTCCAGCAGTGGGATGGTAGAGGCTTATTGCTCTTCTTCCACTTCTCCTAAGTTTGCTTTCCGTGTCTTAAATTTTCCTGGTTTGATCGGGATTTCCACGCTATACATATTCAGTTGCCCCAGCTCAAATTGCTAGGCTCTGGGTCACTCCATACCCCGTACGTTCTGGACCTCGCACGTACATATTTCTCCGGTTAAAGCTACTTATAAGCAGCGACTTTAATTTGGCCTTTCACCGACAGTGTTCATGTCGGCAGATACTCGGTTGGTTTCCTTCACGAGCTTAGGTCCTCCCACCTCGTACTCGACTCCGATGAGTCTACTCGCTATGGTCCTTCTCAACGCTCCACTTCTGACTTAACGTGCTAGTGACTGAATTGCAACAGGCGTCCCAAACTCCATTGGATGTCGTCCACTCCGTTCTCAATAACGTTCTTCGGACGAGGGTGACTGCTTGCCAGGAATTTCCAAACCTCCTTAGTGGACGGCGCAATGCTCTGTAGCATTTCCTTGTCGTTGACGGGCTCTATGTGTTTGCTTACACTCCCGTTTCTCATTTGGTAGCTCAACGCCTACCGGCTCGTGCGCGTCAGGTAATTTGGAAAGCTAAAAGGCAGGGATGGACGGACTTTGATGTACGACTTAATCCACATTTTTCAGCCACGGAACTATGGCTCAAGCTTCGGTGGTTTACGTCTTGCAGGACTTCCTCATTTACACCAATCGATTACAACCGGGCTTAACAACAAGATTTTCTACGTTACGTCGCCCCTGATTCGGTTAGGGTGTCTTTGGCAAATTCCTTCCTCAATGGTCCTCGTCACGATCTGGTGGAGGGTACTAAAGAGAGTATAGCACCTGTTATGCTGTCCGAGCTTCAGTTGGCATTAGACGGACATTCTCGTTCAACTGCTCCAGGTCCCGACCATGCACATGAGATGGTGCGGCATTTCCCACATTCTTTACTTCTGCTCCCCGTCCGTGGTTACTCTGCGATTCTCCACTACGGGATCATTCCTGAGGCGTGGAACAGCTTTTACATTTTGCCTATCGTGAAACCGGGTAAAGATGAAACGGCGGCGGCCCATCGTCCTGACCTCTGTGTTGTGGAAGCTCTTTTGAGCGCGTCTTTGCCATTTGAGTGTCCTTTTTGGAATGGTATGCTCTATGGCCCTTAGGACAGATGGTTTCCGTAAGCTCTTTTCTACCTCGCATAATTCTTCATGTAACACGCGGTACGTTTGGTATGGCACTATCGTCAGGGTATATTGCCTCACTTTTGAGATCTCTCTCTCTCTCGTGCTTATTATTCTGTATATCTGTCCATTTTGTTGGGCGAGTTATGTACTCTTTCCATTTCTGTTCCCCTCCTGTCTGTCGTCCAGCTTTATCTGACCGCTCAATTCAAATTCATCCCAGCTTTGAATTCACCAACAGTAGGCTCAGTTACCAGGGTCTCCCGCAAGTTGCTTCCCTTAGCCCTCTGCCTTTCCTCCTCTACATTCGCTCCCTCCCGTTATACTGACGATTTAGTTCTCTACTCCCGTCTTCTCTGGACAATGTACGGTATACGCCGGTGGACCTACAGACTGGCCTGTACCTGTTGTTTTTCCTAGACTTCGCTAGCTGGTCGCGAACGTCACTTCAGTAAACGCGTTTCTGTTTATTTTAAAAGAGATTCCCCTACCCCAGGCCTCTGTTCGCCTTGGAGAAGCAAAATCACTCTTCCCGCTCCGTTAAGTTTTTAGGTTTTGGATTACAATTTTAGCTGAAAGTCGCATACTCGCGCCTAATTTTGTTGTTTCAATAGGCAGTATATTTATTTCGCTATCGTAGTGGGAAGAGCTGGGGGTCCATCTTCGCCGTCTTTGCTTTGTATATCTTGCTGTTTGCCGCGCCAAGCTGGATTATGAACCTGCCATTATTCCCTCTCTTCCTTCTGTGTGGTACCGGAAACTTATTTCCCTCCTTTACCCTATTGATAAATGTACTCTCGGAGTGCGGTGCAAGACGTCAACGGTAATTGTACTGCGAGAATTAGGATCTCCTTCGCTCCGGCATCGCCAACTGACGGTGACCTTGGTGTATAAATCTTTTCATTGCTGTGAAACTCCGGTTTTTCAGCACCTGCTCCTCGGCAGCGTGCGGCTCCAAGTGGAATTGGGCACTCATTGATATGCTATTATATCTACTTGTGTAACAACGATTCCAGGAATTGCGTGGCATCTCCCTCATCCCCGACAGCCCCTGTATTTGAACGATTACAAGGTTCAGCAACCCGGCTAATCTATGATTGCCTCAGATCTATTCCATGCGAATCCTAAGGCACCCTAAAAATGCACAGTTTTTGTCACAGTTACAGGGGCACTCCTTCAACATGCTGGAATTGTGCTGGAGCTGCCTATATTAACCCGAACACCCACGAACAGGGATGTACCCCCCTACCTCCTTCCTTCTCCAATTACTACGTAGAGGCATACACACTACGAGGCTTTACGTTCCGTTTCCTCAAGCCTTGTGTGCTTCATTTTGGTTTGTTCTGGTTCTCTGTCGACCTAGCAATCCGTGGGAATGCTTCCTGGATGGACTGATGGTTTGTTCTTTGACGGCAGGAACTTGAAGCTTTAGCTCGTAACACAATGGCGTTCTTGTGTGTGCCCAAGCATTCTCGTATTTCGGGCAACGAAATCGCGGATCGGCTAGCGAGAGAGGTGAGTACTTTCCCTCTTCTTTAGACCTGCGTTGCTCTACCGTTGGTGGATGCTACCCGTGTAGTATTTCACGCTGTCTTCTCTTCTCTTTTTGATCGACATCTTGATCACTCTCCATCTACTCTTTGGATTAATCGACTCCGTACCATCAGAGCGGCGGTTTCTCTTATCTAAGGTCAAATTCCTGGTGACGCTAATAGCGGCATATCTTTTCATTATCCGCCGTCGCGACTCTGCTCTATGTGACTGGCCTACATGGGGACCTCCATCACCTTTTCAATGGTACTCTATATTCTCCGCATATTGATAATTGGTTTCGCATTATCCTCTAGTTAGGACTTCGGCACTTGGTTTCTTCCCTCTCGCTTACAATCAATTACGTCTTATTAAAACCCTCCTCCGGCATCTTTGCTATTGCAAGAGGAAATTATGGGTCTCCTACAGATGGTGTTGTTGAGTTTGCACTACTTGCTCTGCGAGACCTATTCCCGCTTGGGCGGATGATGATAAATACTGTAAATGACAATGCAGGACACTTCCAACCTTTCCCATACTGCTGAGAGGTACATATTGCTGATTGTGCTCCAAGTGGCAGAACCTGATATTTTTAAATTTTAACAGTGCGCAACTGGGAAGATTCAACGGATCAAAGTATTATATTTTAATCTATGAAATCTAAACTAATAATAATAATAATAGAGAGGTGGTGGAAGTTAGGGGGAGAGAAAAAATAGTGCGGAGAGAATGAATATGATAGAAAATGAAAGAATCTCCGTATTTAATGTAATAGGAGCAAAGCTGTGGGTTCTTCTAGTAAGGTACATTAATATATCGCGGTGCCATATGCAGTAAAAGCGGGCGTTAAACACTCAAAATAATAATATATATATATATATATATATATTAATAGATGAGCTTAAGAACAAAATGCATATGATTGTTATTTAAAGTATTCATTTTATTTTCGAAATACTTGTATCCTCGAAGAAGAACAATGCATATTAGCGTATGAAGTAAGCCTATATCAGATGCGTAGTTACACAATATCTGTTATTGCACAGCTCATTAGCAAGTTAAACATTAAGGAGTTGCAGTTACAACTCGTGCTTAAATGTTAAATTAACGCAATTCCACGTTTGTGTAAGCACAATACATATTATGTAAAAGTAACCTTTATATTCACTTTAAATTCATCTTATGAAACCAATGATGAAGTAAACAAACTCATGCGGGAATATCACTGTTAAAGGTGCATAAAGTTATCCGCGTTTACATTTTTTGTCAAATATTTTGTTTATTATTATTTTTTTCTTTCGTTTTCCTTGCTCAAATAGCATTTTATTTATACATTGAGACATTTGCTTACAAACACAACTGTCCTTTGCATAATCAGTCTACAGATTCAATACAGATGTCTTGCAATAACCTTTTGCAAACTGAGTAGATTTTCAGACATATTTTTTTTTAAAAATACATGAAATTGTATTGTGCAGTATATACATTATCTCATTGGATAAAGAAGTGTTGAATTGCGGTATGTTTAGTAATAATATGCAAATTTCTTAAATTGTCTATTTCATTACTTGTAAATCACTTTTAACAGTAATCATGTGGTAATTTACTTCATTATCAGTAACAGCATTTGATACACTTAACTGGGTGTAAAATGGTATGGTCTGTACAGCCCTGTTTTCTATTTCAGATTTTTTAATAAGAAACTGACTCATATGTATTGCACAATTGCTGTCATCTGAAGGCTGCAAATATTCATTTGTCATTGCTAATATTAATGTTTTTCTAAACTTGTCTGGATCAGGCGTGATATTTCTTCATTTCCCTCTAATTATAGAAAATAAGCCTTGTTAAAGGATTACTAAAACCATAATTATCTTTTAGCTCTCTCCATAGCAATTTTAATGCATGCCTATATGTTTGTAATTTACCCTTTAATACAGTGGGATTTGCCATATTAGAAATTTTGTATTTGGTGTGAATTTAAACAAAAGGACTTAGAATATATTTTCATTTTTATAATTTCTATAACGCTCTCAATCTCGAATAAAACATTTCCGTAGAGCCATGGGCATAGCAAATTCATTTGCTTCAACAGGTTCTGACTCTAAATAGTGCTTGCCGTGTAGTTTCCCGATATATCGCAAAGTGTCCTATATTGCCTAGCGTTTTGTTGAAGCACCTTTTGTGACTAGCCCCATCTTGCAATCTACACGCTACCATACACACCGTACACAACATCTGTCAAATTAGTTATTTTTCCAAGTTTTTTAAGTAAAAAATAAAGGACAATGGAACGGCGGAGATCTCTAGTTGAAGGAATATTTAATATAATCACATTTTGGTATTTTTGTAGTAAACTTCACAGCAAGGTCAAAACTTAATTTTGTTTTAATTTCTTGGTCTAAAACTGAAGGAGGGCAAAACATCAGATTTCTTACAAACATTACTGTTTGTCTCTCATGCCTGTAGCCATTAAATGCACTTCATGAACTATTTAAGTTCAGACCAAAGAGAGTGACAAGTATCAGATATTGTCCCAAAGAGTGTCCACTCACTGTGGACTGCATGTATTGCATTCCGAGTCTGATGGTTCTGGTATCATAAGCGCATACTTGATACTAATTATTTCTCGCGATAGCTGCTAAATGGACAAAAAAAAGTTTCTTATAAACCGGCGCATGTTGCCAATTTTGGCTGCTTCTCAACGGTCTTTAAGAGTTGTAAATCTAAAATCGGACAAACTATACAGAATCGTTCTATTGGTAATGTATAACATATTTTAACTATGTATACCACCGAAAACTCACTTAAATAAGTACACTAATCTGTGTTTTGAAATGTTTCACAAAGTATACTATTGAAAATCAGATTTCCTTGTTTACGCTTCTTGGTTGTAGCTCCTCGAATAGCAGAAGCAAAAACAAGGAAAGGGAAATTTGCAGGCAAAATTTGCAACCTACTCCGGTTTATAAGAAACCTTTTTATAATTTGCCTATTTAGCAGCTATCGCTAGAAATAATTACCATAAAAGTTTTGTCCTATGATACCAGAACCGTGAGAATAGGGGGCAGGTTCCTCTCGGAATGCAATCCACAGTGACAGTCATTAATAATCTTTGGTATAATCTCTGATACTTTTTTTTAACCTTTTTTAGTGTACACTTAAATATGATTCCAAGCCTTTACCAAACATATGTGTATATGCTTACGTACATGTGCCCTATATGTGACTGCCCCACATATATTCAGTTTTAGACCCAGAAATTGAAATAATACCAATTTATGAATAACAACTTCTGGCAAGCCAAAAAATATAATTGTATTACATATTCCTTCAAACAGAAATCTCTCCCCTTCCATTGCCCTTTATTCCTTCCTTTAAAAAAATGAAAAAACAATTAATTTGAGAAATAATGCGTATGGTGTATATGGAATAGTTTAGAATCACAAGCTGGCGGCTGGACACTAAATGTGCATTTCCACAGAACCGCTTCGGCCCCGGAGAGGGCGTCAATAAATAACAACAACCACCACCAACAACAACGCCATTTTTTTTTTTTTTGTTTTTTTAGTTAACAGGTAACTGAGTACATAATTCCTCATATCTTGCATTTATTTATTACTTCTGGGAATGCCACATAAGCCCGCTCTGTGCATTTAAATACTAATAAAAACCCCATACTGTATTTGTCAGGGATATGTATTGATTCAGCGTAGGAGTCTAAGGTCAATGGCGATATCGCGAAACATCAGATAGGCTACCTTGCAGAAATAAAACTCGCAAAAAAAATCTGCTTATGTGTATCATCTTTCTTTTAAAGGCACCAAAGTTGTTACATCATTACTAGCTACTATTCTGGAACGATATATGCACCTCCGGATATTTTTTGTTGCGATAATTTCGTAATATTAAACTTCGACCATCTACGCATTGTTGCAGACCTAGAACTTTTGAATAATGATGTACTGTAAACGAAAATTCGGTTTTAGACTTGGAGAAGCGCTAAATAATCCAGAAATAGCAAAATTTTCTTTGTTTCGTGCTGTAGGTCTACAGTATTAATTTGTTACATGATTCGGATGTGGGTGTACCGCAGGTTTAGTACGTACTAGGCCCTTTACTATTTTTACTTTATATAAATGAGTTACCAACTCAACTTAAAAATGTCAGATAACCCTATTTGCGGATAACACTAACCTCACTTTCAGCGGTGACAAAATCCAAATAGATGCATATATAAGAGACTCGCCAATTAGTATTGGTTTCTTAAAAATAAGCTGGTATTTAACAAAGAAAAAAACTCAAGCTATATCCTTTAGACATCTAAGGCATACACATTCATATTTACCTCTTATACAACTTGAAAATGCGCCCATTACCTATGTAAATAGCATTAAATCTTTAGGAATATGAATAGACGAATGTTTCCAATGATGTACTCATATTGAGCTGACCTTGAGGCTCAGTCAACTATGCTTTGCCCTCAGAGTAATAAGTGATAGGGTAAGTCATGGGATTGTGGGAAGTCTGTACTTAGCATATATAGCTTCATCAAATAAAGAATTATGTTCTGGGTAAAAAATCGGAGAGTGGCCGCATGGCAACTAGGTGTCATTAATTTTAACTACTTTTATTGATTTTTTGTGAATGTATTTTTTAAGCAAGGTGTATTAATTTGTTTATTTTTAATTTTCATGATACAGTTTGTGTTTAATTCTAATGATATTAATAGTACATTAGCATAAACAAATTAAGTATACAGTGTAGTATTATAAAAAAAGCCAGCATACATTAAAATATAGTATGACAAAAGAAAGCAAATTATTACATCAATGTATAACATATAAGCTATTTTTACTTATTATAACAAAGGACAATTATTTATTGTCTCTTTTCTTTCTGTTTTTTATTTTACAAGATCATATTTTTGCAACTGCAAAATCGCAAAGTACTCGAGACATATCATTCTACATGTTCCAAACAAAAATACTGTTTACACTTAATGCAACTGTCTTGTCATTCTGGTGATCCTCTTTGGTTTAGCAAGCTTGCATGTGTCATAACTCTTCTTTTCAGAAAGTTCTGCTGCTACTTCCTGTGCACTTTGAGTTTCAGGTTGGTACTTTTGTAGGTTCAGCTGTAGTTCTCTATGCAGTTCTACTGGATACATGCTTCTGCGTAAAAGTTCTTCTGATACCAATTGCTCAACTAAGTCTAAGGAACAATGTTCTCTTGTTTACCTTTAGTCCATTTCCAATTGCTATTTAGCATTTCTGCCAGCTATATTTTGCATGGCAAAGAAAACAACTAGTGGCCAACATTTAGTATTTTTTGCTACGTTGCAGCTCGTACATATTTTATCCAAGGTGTCAATGTCAACTCCACTCTTTGTCTCATTGTAGAAAGTCAATATCACAGGTTTAACACTTTCCCCAGTGTGATCATCATTTGAGTTATCTGTAAGCATACTTGAAACTGCAAGCACATTTTGGTTTCTTTGAGGATTGTAAGAGACCAGAGTGGTATCTTCTCCAAAGTCAAACATCGAAGACTTAATTTCCCTGTGTCTTAAGCTCAATAGCTCAGCTGATAAACATTTTTTTTTTACTGTCCCAATTTATTTTTCTTCAAATCACTAATTAATTCTATATCAGTAAACCAGTTGTCGCTGGTTATGTTATGACCAGTATTATAAATAGGTTGCACTAAATGCTTAACAACTTCTGCAGGTTTGTTGCTTACCAAAAAAGGTCCCTCAGGTTGCTTCCCTGCATAAATTTCCAAATTATGACACTAACAAATTTTGGCATCTGCAAGAGCATATATTTTAATGCCGTATTTGGCTGGCTTTGATGGGATATACTGATTAAATCTGCATCTCCCACAAAGGCTTCAAGCTTTTCATTGATATTACTGCTAAGTTGATCAAATTCTTTCGCTCCTCTCTTGTAGCTCTATCGTCAAAATGGAGGCATTGAAGAAGGAGTTTGAATCATCTCAAATTCATTACAAAATGGAATTTTTCAACTCCACTCCAATCTATGCCCCATGAAAAACACCCATTTGCATGAAAAACACCAACCAAATACAGAAGACCTAAGAATGCCTTTGGTTCTGTACAGTCACTTTTGCATCTCTTTCCCTTTTAAAATTGACTTTTATGAATTCTATGTATTGATTTGTGTGTAAAACAGTAGTAGGTAACATTTTGTCAGTTATAAATATTTTCCAGCAGACAAGTCTTTGGCTTAATGTGCTTCACAGATAATACCTGCCATCTAGTAAGTAGATTTTGCGAACCAGTTCTACGTGTACCTCTGGGTTCAGATACTTTCTCCACTTTGTATTCCCTTCATAAGTAGAATAGAGTATCTCTAATAACAGGTTCGTCTTCTGTGTTACTTTCCTCTGTGTCAGCATTTTCCTCTCTTCTCTTGGGTGGCAAATCATCAGCATCAGTATCGCTGTCTTCTTCACATTGTTTTCTAGTTGTCCTTCATCACATCAGTGCTCTGTAGTACACAGAGAGCTAGTTCTAAGTTGTTTGGGTTGCTTAGATCATACGTCTTGTGCATTCTAGACATTGTAAATGAATGGACGAGTTTGATTGCGTGGCATCCAGCAGATGCAAATGCTGAAATTCGCAGCATGTGTAACTCCAATAATGACGGTTTATCAGAGGACCAACAATACAATGCCAGCCAAGAAAGTATTGGGAGCGGTGGCCTTAAAAATCAAAAGCTGAAAAGCAGTGCAGCAAAAACAGAGGGCTGGTGCTTTCTGGATGCACCTCGACCAACAGAGGGTTAAGATCTAGATATGGGTAATTAAAATAATTGCATGTAAAGTGAAGAATTCATGTTGTAAATTATTTGTATTTAAATCTATAAACATATGACTTTTTCCTTTTATGTACAACTGAGAAGTCTTAAAGTGTACAAAAAAGAACAATTATTCCAGTATAAGCTGTATGTTACATAACACCATATGATCATAGTACATTATATAATTGCATTAATTTATATCTAATACATTGAAGGCAATCAGTTGTACAAAATATTTCAATCGATGTATCCGTTTTACAAAAAAAAAATCTGATTTGTTTCTTTCACATGCCTTTCTGTATATCTCGGTAACAAATTATTGTTAATAAGCTTATTCTTTTATTTATTTCATGCTAATTGCGAAAAATTAGCAGAAATAGTCTTATTTCTTGCTTTATTGTAAGTAGAAGAGAAATAAGGGAGTACCATAGGTTAAAGTGAAAGCCAAAAGCTGGTTGCTATGTGACTGAAGTTTGTTTGTTTGTATGGACACGAGTTAGTAAATTCCTGTATGAGTAAAGTATAAGTTTTTCAAAGCTGAAACCAAAACAAAGGAATACCTAAAAAATGGTAACTCCACGAAAAAAATGTATACAATCTAAATTGTGTGTTTTAATGTGCTCTACATTTTGTGTGTGTTAAGTTTTTGTCCATCTCTTATGGTTTAGTAGTTATGCAAAATTCATCCGGAATAAAGTAGTCTTCAGAGGCTATTCCCAGAAAATTCAGGATATACACTTCATTTGTCAGGTAAATATCTTTAATATATGATATTTTAATCAAAATCGTTAGAGCCATTTTTTAGAAAATCAAAATTTTCGAAAAAAGTTCCATGTAAGGGGTAGTTGGGAGTGGGGGGATTTTCTTGAAAATCTGCCCACAGACACACATACACACACAAACATTTTTTCTAAAAATGCTCTTTTTGTATTCAGGGGGTCTCAAAACATACATTTCTGGTGAAATCTCGGTATCAAATTTTTGGGTACAATACAATACCTTCTCTATACAATGTACATAGTATGTATAGGGAAAGTTAAATGTTGTTATAGTGTAGAGGCTTATCTACAATAACCTCCTGTTATCTAAGAGAATTTTATGACTTTGTATATCTCTAATTTTGGACTCTTGTTGCTCATAATTCTTCTTCACTTACGATACAGATCCCCATAATTTTACTGGGTGTACTTCAACCTGAGGCTTATTGTGCTATCTGTATTGTTTAAGAGCCAACCCATTACACCTGCATCCCTTAAAAAGGAGTGCAATCTTGCAATGAATATGGATGATACTTCTGGTTCTATGAAGATTTTCCTAAAAGCCCATGCCCTGTGAGGAAAGCACTAATTGTTCTCAGCTGAAGTGTGTTACATTTTAGCAGGCTCTCGGCTCTCAGTTCCTTCTTTAAATGATCCTTTGATAAATAGTTTCCCATGTCTGTTTCCTGGAGTTTTACGCCAGGTCTTATGATGTTCTCTTTTGGACCAGTTATTGATAGCTTCTCTAATTAAACACCAAGATGTTCCTAGAGCTGACTCTGGTCCAATAAATTGTGAAGCTGCTCCTTGTCTTGCAAAATGAGCTGAACCTCATTCTGTACTGCCAGTTCATTGAACATTACTCATATTTAAAGCTTATCAACTCATATAGTAATGTTTTACTGTTACATTTTTACCTCTCTTCATATATATAACTTGGTGTATCCAATGATTTGACTGGACAAACTAAATTGAATTGATATTTTTAAATGAATTGCTTATATATATAAAAATTTAAAACAGTAATCAACATACTGGTTGTTTGACATATTAATTTTAAGTTTGAGTTATGTATATGGGTAAATGACTTTTGTAAAATTGTTTTTGAAAGCATTTAAATTATTAGCAATTGTATGATTAACTTTATATAATGTGTTTTAAATAAATCAAATTATTTTATGAACTTGTCATTTGTAAATACTATTTTCTATTTTCTGCATATCTGTAACACTAATCTATCCTATATCATACTGTAAAAGATCAACAGGACCAATAAATTGAATTGAATACTTGTGTTATTCAATCATTAGAGCTGCTTTGTAGTTGCTCACTGCCTATTATAAACTTTTAGGGCCCTAAGCTGCATAGTATTGCCAAGGGATCTGTGAAGCTAAAAAAACCCAGTGGTCCCAAGAAGTTAAAACTCTGCCATCTAACGGATCTCAAATCTGAACATGCTTGCATTTTCAACATTTGTAAATGTGGATTGCCTTTGACCAGGAAGTAACATCAAATCAGTTCTAATGGCAAATAAACTAAAATACTAAATCCGGCCAACTGTAGGAAGTTTTGAGAGGCAAATTATTACACATTGTTTTGCCAAGAAGGATAATCATTACTCTACTATAAGATCATATGTCTTCTGTAACACATACATGACATTGCTTTATAAATTTGATTGTTAAAAAGTAAAAGTGCTGCTACTTTGAACTAGTAATGCATCCATTAGCATGCATCTTTGCAAACTCTTCTTTAACAATTAAGTCAGTTTATTTATTACATTTTTCTTTTTCTTCAGGTTTTGTAACAAATTCTGAAAATAGTGGAGCCATATATGGTGATGATGACAAAAGGGTACACCTGATTAAAAATTCAAGGAAATTTTGTAAGAGAAGAACTCAACTGAAGTTAATTCAATCCAAAATTATATCTTTCTTCTGATACTAATCTGAGGAAAATACCAATGTGTTTTATTTTGAGTAAATAATGAAATTGACATAGCTGAAATGGAAATAAAACAGGAAATCAAAAGAACATCAACTGAGCCACTTTCAGAAGAGCCCCTTGAGTCAGATGCTTGTATAAAGAGTGAGTCAGTTCCTTTTGCTTCAGTTTTTATAATGGACACTGACTTGAACATAAATTGGGTTGATCATCATGTAGTAACTGACTTAGATAAACATGGGATTGATCAATAAATGGGCACTTACTCTGACATACATGACCTTGTTCATGAACTAGAAAACGTCATCAAGTTCAAAGAAGAGCCTGGAAACTTAGAAAGAGAATTAACTAAACAACAGTCAGAATTAGAGGATATTGTTGGTTCAGAATTTCAAGTAAAAAGAGAGTTAGGTTCTTTCATTTCACCTTTTGTAGTGGAACCTGACTCTGACATACTTGGGGATGATCATATAAATATCAAAACCAAGATCAAGGAAGAACCCGACTTTTTGGAAAGAACAACCAAAATGAAACTTGAATCAGAAGAAATTGATCTGAAAAATGAGCTAATACATTTTAATATTGAGGTAAGAATTGTATTCGAGGCCTAGGGGATCATTTCATTTTCTTTCCTGTCCATACCTTACTTTACCCAGGTGATGTAACCCCATTTATGGTGCTTAATTTTAAATGGTTACAAAAAAGTAAATAAATAAATTAAAACATTCGAGATAAAATGATGTCACACTGGAAAAAGAAACATTCCGGAAGTAAAACAGTCACTCTTTGGATTTCCAGGCAGAGACCTTTTTCCAAGCTAAACAAAAAAAAATATGAATAACAACATTTAAAACTATGGTTTATTATTCTTATTATTGTTACCATCATTTAAAATTAATCACATTATCACATTGCATTTATCCCAAATTTACATTAACTTATCCTGATATATGGTGGACTTTGAGACAGTGATGTGTTTTAACAATTTGAAATTTAGTTGAGTCGATTTTGTAACACTACACCACTTACTTTTTTATTTCGGAAAACATGTTTCAGAAGCCATGTGCTTCCATTGTCAATTCCTTTGGTCTACTGCCGGCATGGCTTGCTGTGGTGGTTGTCTCTGTCCCTGGTGGTGGTTTGATGAACCTCTGAATGAGTAGATCGCCTGGCTGGATTTCAAAATTGAAAACCCGGTTCTTGTTTTTCCAAATATATATGTTTTCCCAAACTTTTAATTCTGTCTTCCTTGTGATGTTTTTGAGGATTTTTGGGCTTCTACTTATAGTGTGTTTCTCTTTCCAAAAATGCCAAGCTACTGCAGATTTGTCTTCTTGTTTTGAGTTTAATATTTCTGTGGTGTTCTTTTGCCCTTGTTTTTATATTTCTTTTTGTTTGGCCGATGTAGATTTTCTCACAGTCATTACAGCTGAACTGATATATTCCTGGTTTGTTTTCTTGTGGGATATCATCTTTTAATTTAGAATTTAAAATGTTTTTTATAGAGTAATTGTTTTTAGGGGCTAGAATGATGTTATGTCGTTTGAAGATCCTCTGGAATTTGTAGAAAGTTGTAGGGTGGTATGTAAACTTCTTGTAGATCTTGTTTTCTTTCTGGTTATGAGTGAGTGTGCTGACTTCTTTAATTCTCTTTCTATTTTTGGCCTTATTAACTTTTTTGTACACCAGTTCTGCCCGAAATCCATTCTCTGTAGCTATGTCCAATATTTTAGTAAGTTCACATTGGTATTCTGTTTTGCCCATTGGTACATTTACCAATCTGTGTGTAAGGCTGTTGAGTAAAGCATGCTGATGGGGAATGGGATTGTAACTCTTTTGTTTTATATAGCTGTTGGTGTGGGTAGGTTTTCTGTAGATGCCAAATGTAAGGTGATTATTAGTTTTGATGATTTTTAGGTCGAGGAATGGTAGTTGTCCATCACATTCCTTCTCCATTGTGAACTTTATAGACTTTTCTTGTATATTTAGGAGTTTTAGTGCATCTTCTAGGTGTTTTTCTGGGAGTATTGCAAAGATGTCGTCTACATAGCGGTACCATATTTTGAACATCCAGGATTAAAAGGGCATTCCCCTGGATGTTCAAAATATGGCACTGCTATGTAGACGACATCTTTGCAATAGTCCCAGAAAAATACCTAGAAGATGCACTAAAACTCCTAAATATGCAAGAAAAGTCTATAAAGGTCACATTCCTCGACCTAAAAATCATCAAAACTAATAATCACCTTACTCTCTCTAGCACATATGTATTGTATTCCATCCAAGAAATGATACTGACATTTTACCAGAAATAGACCTTTTTCTAAAAATGCTTTTTTGAATTCAGGGACCCTAATTCATGTATTTAGCATATTCACATGCTAGGCGTTGAGCTGTTTTTGTGTTTAAACCATAATGGATTTTGCAAGTAAACGTAATGTAGTTTGCCAATGACTTTTCTTCAGCCTGTTTGAAAATCTTTATATGCTCATTTCATGATCTAAAATTAACATTATCAATACCTAAATTTAAAGTCTTTTCTACATAGCATTGATCTTGGAATACCCATGTTTTTTTTTGGAGTTTTCTCAAGGAATGTTTTTCAGGTAGATACTCAGCTATTGCATTTTGCAACAATTCTTTCTGATAATCCCGATGATTTGTGGTTTGAATTCTTATTCTTGGCATATTGATTCCTGAAAAAAAAAAAAGCAGTAGTAGTAATAAAAATAACACATAATAGCAATAATTGCAATATGCCAAAGGTAGATTCAAGTACTTAGGACTGCAACCAGTTATATGTGTGGTTAACTGGGCCACTGATCAGTTAACCACACATTATGTGGCTCACCTAATCCCAGGTACAACAAGGAAACATTTTATGTTGCAGCATAACCTAAAACTACAGAATGCACAACCCTAATACATACAATTAAAGCTAAAAGCCTGCTGTTTCACAAGTTTATTAGCATAAATTGCTAAGAGCTTTCTATCAAACTATAAAGACAAAAGAAACTAGTGACAAAATTTACTTATATCTTCCACAATTCAATAATAATAAATAATCACATATTTACCTGATTCAAGCAACCAAAACACAGCTGAGAATCTTCAGGGCTATAAACTGACTATATCATTGTGGATGGAGCCTAAAATTTCCCTCTTGTTTCTTTTTTATGAGTAATGGTTCACTTAACCTCCATGACCAGTTAACCTCACCTTACCCTACATCACGTGTAGAGAAAGTAAAAAAAACAGACAGTATACATGGAATCAGTGAGAAGAAACTGCAAAAAACAGAATTAAAGTCGAATTATACTTTCGGTGATGCTTACATCCCGTTTTGTAAAGCACTTTATACGCAAGTATGCGATATTCAACTTCAATTGTAATATTTACTTTTGTTTTGTTCAGTTGTCAATGAAGTGATTTTATTCAATCCCCAACCGGACATTGAAGGTCTAATCCCCGCGAATAAATGCTGATGACCATAAAGAACGTGTTGTCGCAATTATTTCCACATCAGGTATATTCATGACGTAATTACAGCTGTTTTAAATTTCACTGTTTCTCCATTGCAATCAATGTATTGCGCGCGACTTCACACGCCTTCTGCCCTCCAAGAAAAATCTTCTATTTCCGACACGCATAGCTCTCTGCGCAGCCAGAGGTGTGGCCCCCACAACTACATCCCCAGCTGTAGAAAATAACCTCAATAACATCGTTTTTAACTTACGGCGTAGCTAACAGGTAACCATAAAATACCAGGTAACTGAGTATATGATTCCTAATTTCTTGCAGCTATTTATTCACAGAATGTTACACAGGCCCGCTTTTTGCATTTAACTTCTAAAACGAACTCCATACTGTATTTGTAAGGGATATGCATTGATTCAGCTTAAATTGCTGTAGAGGTCTAAGGGTCAAAGCAATATCGCGAAACGTCAGATAGGTTATCTTGCAGAAATAAAACTTGCTAAAAATCTGTTTATGTATGTCATCACTTTCAAATGCACCAAAGTTGCTACACCACTTCTGGTTACTATTTTGGAATGATTAATGCACTTACGTATACTTTTTTTTTTTTTTTTTTGCGATAATTTCTTAATATTAAACTTGGACCACCTTCTGTTTCGTGCTTTACGCCTACAGTAGGTACTACTTCGATACATGATTCGGACGTGGACGCACCCCAGGTTCAGAACTAGGCCCCTTACTATTTTTGGTAATTATAGAGAACTTGGGCCCCTCTAGAAATTAAACTAATTGTGGTTTGACTGTAAGTTTGGTTTATACTTGTTACGTTTTCACCAATTTTTTTTATCGGAAAAGCTCCGTAACTAAGTTAAACGCTAATTTATTACGTGCGCGTAGCGATCCTTTTTTTGTGAATATTTATGAAGTATGCTGTCTAGGAGTAGTAGAATATAAATAAAGAAGTCTTGTAGTACTTTTGCAATGTAAATATATAATAATATTACCCGCTAAAGTGCCTAAAACCTGAGTTTCATTGTCGGCGGCAGGCGAACAGTTGTGGAATGTAACACCGGCATATGTCGCTAGACGCTGTGCTGATGTATGACAAGTATGTTTGACGCAGATACAGCTGTTCAGTGAATTTTATTACACAGAACCTTGGCCACTCTAAAATCGAATGAAACTAAGTGCAATTGATTGACTTTGTATTTGTGATGACAATTTCAAAGCCTGTGGATTTCAAATTTAGCGCGAGGTTAGGTTCCAATCCGTTTAGGTTTGTGTGTGTATATAAATTTATGTTTCTAATTTTATATCGTGGTAGTACCTGATTATCGATATTTCCAACAACTCCTAACAGCGCAATGGATACAACATTGGTTTTTTAAACCATCTCCCTACCCATAATCCCTCTAACCACACTGCTCCCGTTCGAGTGCAAAACTGGCATAAGTCGCAGCGGAGAGATGTAGCGGCCCAACTTGTAAATATTACCCTATTTTTTCTTTATATCAATGATTTACCAACTCAACTTAAAAATGTCAGGTAACCCTAACCTTTCTTTTAGCGGTGACAAAATTTGCACATGCACATAAAGACTCAGCCAATTAATACATTGGTTTCGTAAAAATAAGCTCTGTTTAATAAATAGAACTAACTCAAGCTATCTACTTTGGACATTTAAGGAATGCACACTTATGTTTACGTCTTATACAACTTGAAAATATACCCAACACGTATGTAAATAAGGTAATTCTGCGTTTCGGCTCTAAATATTATTCCGTCTGCTGTAAAGAGTACCAACATCGGAATATTGTATCCGCTTGGTGCGCTTGTTACCAGCCGCTACCAACGTTATATTTTAACACATCGCTACATATGAATGTATGTCGTGAGTCTAGTGGGAAAGGAAAGTGAAATGTGCGGATTGTAGTGAAGACATAGAAAGTAATTTAAAATCAAGCATACGTAAACTGCACAGCGAATATCCCCGAACTGATATAGGTGTAATTTGCCAGGAAATATAGAACCTTAGATTTGTTTCGCTTTAGTTTCCTGGTTTGATTCCTGGTTGTAGCGGGTAGTTTTTCTTTAACCACAATTACCCCCATTTCCCCGCCGGTCTGGAAGTATGCACGTTAGTGAATGTGTGAATTTTATTAAACTATCGCTCCAGATTTACCATCAGCATGTGAGACTGAATGTGTGTGTGTTTGAAAATGGAAGTCGTTAAAAAAATCAACAGACATTATATATATGTAAAACAAGTTCACTTTTATTTGGCTTTTGGAAACTATTCCTATGAAAGATTATTTTTCTATCTACTTCATGTTAATTAAAATAAACTTTTACAGAAATAACTTCATTACGCTTTTCATTGCGGGAGTAGGCTCGTGGTTAAATGACTAATGTGGTGGTGATGGTGATCTATGAGTTTATTAATTATTATTATCATCACCACCATTATTATTGTTGTAATTATCATTATTACTGTTGCGATTATTATCATCACTATTAGTTTAGAATACATTTCAAAATAAATGGTTAATTTGGAATGATAGTTTTAATAACATTCTAAATGGCAGTTTTCAATAAAATGTAATAAGACTACTTGCAGATACTAAGTGCTAAGTCTCCACGGTTTATCAAGGATAATTGTATCTAGAAACATGATGATATAAAGTCATCAAACTTGTTGAAATGGCAATATTTCATTGCTCACTTTTGTTGTGGGTACATGTTTACAGGAAGTGAACCAGGCCTAGGGTTGTAAGCCTATTCTGCCTGAATTACAAACCTTTCAAGGCCCAGTCCCGAGGAAGACCACATTACTCGAAACTAAACTCATAATTTTTCATACATCTTGGAGCCTAAGCAAGCCATAACTCTTGAAACATGTGCTGCAGGCATACTTGTCTTTACTTATTGCTACAACACTAAAAGAATGAGATTACTAAGGAACTTTCCCTTCCCATCTCCCTCCCCTTCTGTAGCTTAACATCCTTTAAATGGTTGGTCATATCAGACTGTGAATGAAATTGCTTTAATCGATGCTTAAATGATCTCAGGGTCCATGGAGCTTAAAGTTACTCTACAGGCTCAAGATAAGGAAAACCCCAGAAAAAAAACCATATCCTCATAATTCACCCTAAGCGAGATTCCACCTCGCAACCTGTTGAATGTGAGGCAGACATGTTACCTTCACACTACCCAGGCAGGCAAGCTGTGAATTGTTCGCCTTTTTGGCAGATTCCGAGCCCAAATACCAACTTTCGTATTTATAGTATTTTACTTTTCTCTTCATGTACTATGCACATGGTGTGTAGAGAAGTTATTGTATTCCACTTAAAAATTCAATACTGAGATTTCACAAGAAATACATGTTTTGAGAACCCCTGAATAAAACTTAGAAAAGTGTGTGTGTGTAAGTGTGTGCAGCATAGCTCAATGCGACACAAAGATTTTCAAGAAAATGCCCCCACCCCAACTACCCTTCATATGCTCTGATGTCCCTGTGGAAATGTGGTGGTGCACCATCCTGTTGCAGCATGTAATCATTCTTGTCATCAACTGGGATAACAGCCCTGCTGTGAACATGTCCAAGTAAGTTAGCTCTGTCACTGTCTGTTCATTGAAGAAGAATTGGCCGTGGACCTTTCTGTTTGAAACAGCACAGAACGCATTCACTTCCACACAAAAATTGGGGGTTCGTTGTACCACGAATGTTAATGCTTTGTTCACTTTTCCATTCATGTGAAACATAGCTTCATCACTGAAAACTAATTTGCCAAGAAAATCATCATCTTCAATATGTTCTTGCAGTGCCATGCAAAAGTTGAAACATAGGACTTTGTCATTTGTAGGCAGTATGGCTTTACCTTTAGGCGCCTTCGTAACACATGTGATCTGTGGATTGAGGAACTTACATCTCGTTTATTTCCTACGACCACGGAGATAAACATCCCTAACCTGATTCACATCTGCTTCTGACTCAGCGGGATGCCCCTGTTTTTCCTTTTGCACAAACAACCTGAATTCACAAATCCACAGGTTCTGCAAAAAGAATTTTTGGAGGGAGGCTCCTTCCCGTATTTTGTCCAAAAATGGCACTGGACTATGGTAACAGATTGGTGCTGATGATATTCAACAGTACAGAACGCTTTCTCCTTATTGTTGTCTGCCATTTTGTTAAACACTGCTATTACTGCCAGGGGTGTCACTAAAGTTATGCAGAACAAAACTTTGAGAGTTTGCCTAAGTATTAGTGCAATAATAAAAATGGTATGTTTTCTAAAATAAATTCACGAACCCCTAACAATCATTTAGAATAACCTTGTATACTGTTGTAAAACAGTAATCAACATACAACATACATAGTTCTTATTTTATACATAGGTTGATTTTTGGCAATATATTATTTTTAACTTAGAGATATGTATATGAGTAAGTGACTTTTGTGCATTTGTTTGGAAAGCATTTAAATTACTAGCAATTGCATGAATTAATTTTATATAATGTTTTTAAATAAATAAAATTATTTTATGGAATTGTCATTTGTAAATATTTATTTTTTACATATCTGTAACACTTATGTACCTTATATTATACTGTAAAAGATCAATGGGACCAATAAATTTAATTGAATTGTTATTCGATAATTAGAGCTGCTTTATAGTTGCTTATCGGTTGTTATAAACTTTTAGGGCCCTAAGCTGCAAAGTGTTGCCAAGGAACCGTGAAGCTAAAAAAAACCAGTGGATACAAGAGGTTAAAATTCTGCCATCTAGCGGATTTCAAATCTGAACATGTTAGCATTTTCCACATTCTCAAATGTGGATTGCCTTCGACTAGTAAATAACATCAAAGTGGTTCTAATGGCAAATAAACTAAAGTACTAAATCCTGATCCTTTATGGAAGTAAGTCATATTTGTTTACTGCTTGGTTTTTACTAAGGCTACATTATCTTTCCCTTCATGCTTTGCTTGTATTATTCATTTGTGTTATGTATGTTTACTTCCTGGCAGTAGTTATTCACTTGCCTATATTTATTTTGGGTTTCTCTGCCCTTTTGCATTTATTTGCTATTTCAAACTGTTCTATTGCTGTAACGTATTTGTTATAACCACAGCAGTTTTTTTGCTCAACAGTTAGTTGATATTGCACATTAACAGCATTTGCCATGACAAGTCGATCTCTGCAGCAACATTACCTTTGTTTATAAGCGCTGGAATTCTGTTTTTCATCCATCTGCCTGAGATGGTGTCTCCATTTCTTCCTGTCATCTTCAATCTTCTCGTATAAATTGCTAATTCCCAACTCTGCCCGGATGTGATCATAAGTTAAGTGCATATATATAGTAATTCTAGCAAAGATTGTGTATATTTCACCAAAGTATTAATGGTTTAAGAAATAAAGTTAATGAACTTTCTCTTAGTCTTGCTTCTGAAAAATTACAGCCACATGTTTTATGCTTATCCGAACATCACTTAATGGGAATTCATGCCAATTTCACTGCATGGGTACTCTTTAGGAGCAGCATATTCAAGGAAAATTCTAAAAAAAGGAGGGGTTTGCTTATTTGTAAGACATGATGTACCTTATAAAATCATTAATATAAACACGTTTTGTTTTGAGCTAGACATAGAGATGTGCACAGTTAAGATAAACATAAACCAAGTAAATTTTGCAATTATAGCTCTATATCGGTCCCCACTATGTAGCTATGAGGTATTCAAAAACAGTTAGATGAGGTCATATTGAAATTGAAACGAGAACTGATAATTTGTGGTGACATTAATATTGATTATCTTATACCTAGTCTCTGAAAGGACCAACTCAATTCTATATTTTTTACATACCACATGTCACACACAGTAAATTTTCCTACAAGAATTCGGGTAGCTCCTTTACAGCAATAGATAACATATTAATAAATATAGATAGAATTAAAACTTCAATAATCTTACCATTTGCAAATGGCCTTTCAGATCATGAGGCACAAATACTTCTCATTAAAAAGATTAACCTAAAGTTAAAACCAAACTATAAATATTGTATAACACAAAAAGTAGATGAAAGCACCACCACATTGTTTAAGTATGCCCTTCAACAAGAATCATGGACTGAAATTTATGAAATAAATGGAGTAAATGGCAAGTTCAATCATTTCCTACAACATTTCAACTCTCACTTTGTAGCATCCTTTCCAGTCAAATATTGTAAAATACATAATCAAAAGGAAAATAACACCTGGATTACAACAGGCATTAAAACTTCTTGCAAATGTAAGCAAAAATTATACCAAGAACTGAAACATAATAAGACCCCATACTTAGAATGTCATTAAAAAGTATTGTAAAATTCTAAAAGAAACAATAAAAGCTGCTAAAATATTGCATTATAATAAAAAGATATCCAATTCTGATAGTAAAATAAAAACTATCTGGCATATAATAAAAAGAGAAACAGGTCAAGGATCTCAAGAAAGCTCCTCAATTGCACTGAATTCTGGTAATCAAAAAATTGATGATCCTCAAAAGGTTGCAGATGTTTTTAACAATTTCTTTTTTAATGTAACAGACAAATTAAATATAAATTATGGATGTAAAGAATCAGCATTAAGTTTTTTGAAAACTTCATTCATAAACAGAGTCCCTGAATTTAAAGTAAAAATGACTACACCGTTTGAAATAAAAAATATAATAAATTTGCTCAAGACCAAAAATTCCTCTGGATATGATGAAATATTAAGTAAAATCCTAAAAGCATGTTCTGATCTAATAAGTATTCCCCTTAGCTATTTATGTAACAAATCATTAAAGAGTGGAATATTTCCTGACAGAATGAAGTACTCTATTGTCAAACCAGTTTTTAAAAAAGGTAAACAAGATAATATCTCAAGTTATAGACCTATATCTCTCTTGTCTGTTTTCTCCAAAAGGTTTGAGAAAGTAATGTTCAATAGGCTTTATTATTACTTAGAAAAGAACAACTTACTTGCCAAAGAACAGTTTGGTTTTAGAAAAGGAGTAGCAACAGTTAATGCAACCTACAAGCTCACGCATAAAGTGTTAACAGCGTTAAATGAAAAGGAACATGTTGGTGGAATCTTTTGTGACCTAGCGAAAACTTTTGACTGCGTGAATCATGAGATTCTGATAGCAAAACTACATTTCTATGGAATAAAGAATAACGTATTAGATTGGTTCATTTCATACCTAGAGAAGAGAAAACAAAGGGTTGAAATTAATAACTCCAATGGGTATCAAAATAGTGCCTCAGAATGGAAAGCAGTAAAACATGGTGTTCCCCAGAGATCAATCTTAGGGCCTCTCTTGTTCTTGGTTTACATAAATGTCCTCCCATTATACATTAACAAGTATTTATTTATTCGCAGATGACACTAGTGTTCTAGTAACAAGTAAAGATTTCAATGCCTGTGTAGTAAAATTAAACTATGTTCTAAATTGTATGTCAAATTGGTTAAAAGCAAACAAACTCCCAGTAAACCTTGAAAAAACAAAAACAATTAAATTTATAACTATTCGCTCACCACAAACACACATAGAAATAGGAATTAATGATACATTGTTAGAACAGCTAAATGAAGTCAAATTTCATGGCCTTCAGGTAGATAAGCATTTGGACTGGAAGTCACATATTAGCTACATCACACCTAAACTTAGCTCAGCATGTTATGCTCTCTGAGCACAGGTTAAATTTCACTCAATCGATACACTTAAATTGGTGTATTTTGCCTGCTTTAACTCCATCATCGAGTATGGAGTAATATTCTGAGGTAATTCAGTGGATAGTAAATGCATATTCCGGATACAGAAGAAAGCTATATGAATAATATGTAATGCTTATAGCAGACAGTCATGCAAAGAGCTATTTAAAAAATTGGGCATATTCACCTTACCTTGTGTTTATATACTATCCATTTTAAAATTCTATGCAGTTAATCAACATAGTTTTATAACAAACATGGAAATACATAACATTAATACTAGACAAAAGGGATATATTCATCGTCCCAATGCCAATCTTCGTTGCTTTCAGAAAGGAGTCTATTATGAAACAATCAAGATATTTAATGCTCTCCCCAGTAATCTCAAAGAAATTGTTGGGAATTTCAGGGCTTTTAAGGCCTCTCTTAAAGAGTACCTTTTAATAAATCATTTTACTCTGTAGATAAATATTTAAGTGACAAATCTGTCTGACAATATTGTCAACAATCATTGTATTTATAAGTATTATAATGTATTGCATTTTGTGTATATTAGTGTGTGTGTGTTTTATATTCAAATTAAACTGATGTATACTTTGACTTGCACGAATGTGTCAAATGAATTTTGTAGTATTTAGCAATGACACAAGGTCTGTAAAGCCTGATGCTTTGATATTTTACACTCTAGTGCATAATTGTAAATTTTTGCATTGGAAATTCTATAACATATTTGTAAATATGTATTGTAATTTGTTGACATTTATGAAGAGTACATAATACAATAATCATATTTTAGTTTTATAAAATTACTAGTAGTAACTATTATGTCGATAATTAGAAGGCTATCATCTGACATTACATTAGTGTTACATATAATGAAATTATATTTATTTATACATTTTAACACTAATTTTTTATACTCTTTGTTTTATGTGATTACAAAAAAAAAAAAAAAGGTTCATGTGCTTTTATAGAGCACAATAAGTATAGTAGAGGCCTCAAATACAAATGGTGTGATTATATGTCTATTCTGCTGTTTTTGTAACCCAAGCTTTATGCACAAGCTTTATACATTTTTTTTTTCCATTGTATATAAACATATGTATACAATAGCTTTACTTTCAATAATGCTTTTAGATTTTCTACCATTAAAATGATAGCTAAGCAGTGTTGTTTGTTCAATGACATAATGCTTATATATAACCTTATAAAATTGAAATAAATAAAAATCTCTTAAGATACACCAGTACTATATCATATAGTTCAATAACAGTAAAAATGGACCATAAGGGAAGGTTAATAAAGTAGTGCTAAAATGTACTTTTGATTAAATATTACTGAAATTAGCTACATTTAGGGAGAAAGATTAATATTATACCTACTGCTGAACAACATTAGAGCTTAATAAATAACTTGATTATAGTGACAAACGATATTAGAATTTAATAAATACTTTAATGTCTAAAGGGGGCAGTATATATTTGCTATTCTCTCACTAGAATTTAGTTTTTTTTTCTCCAGATAATCAAGAAGCTGATGAGCAGATATATACAAATTAAATTAAATGACATTTTATTTATGGATGCTCTTTAACTACAGTGGTTCTATACTGGGTGTGAAAGACTTCTCAATTTTGCTCAGGAGCCTCTTTATCAGGCTTGAGGTTCTTTTATATGCCGTAAATCTATGACACAAGACATACTGCTACTTCCCTCCCGAAGGAAGGCATATTAAGGATTTTTACGCCCAAAAAAATACATTGTCCTCCACCGGGATACAGAAATATGCTATTATGCTTTGTCCAATATCTAAAGTTTGTTTTGCCACTGTATCTTGGTTTTCCTCTTCTCATAAGTGAAACAGAGGAATTATAAGCATTCTTGACTGCTTTAAGGCATATCTGTTAAAAGAGAAAATAACAATCTTATATGAATGTATTACTTATCATAAGTTGACAACTTAGAAAAGAATGTTCGGGGGGGGGAGGGAAGTTAGCATTGCTGATTGATGCACTGCTTCCTTCATTCTTGCCTCTCACACCCTCCATTTCTCCTTCCTGTCTGCCTTCATGTTCCTGCTAGCCAGATACTCATCATCAGTCATTGTAAGGGGAACTGTTCATTGTTTATGCATGTGCACTTGTTTGAGGAAGACAGTAAGTAGTGAGAGAAATATTCTCCCCAGTTTTGTCATGCCTGTACAGAACAACAACCTTTCCTCCATATTCACCTATAGCATAGTTGCTGATGTAGTCTCTCAAACCTCATAGTATGATCCTGTAGTAAACATTTGGGAGGAAAAGAAAGATAACTAGAAATAGAGACAGAACACTACTTAAGTTCGCAGATATTTTGTAGCTTAACGTCCTTTAACTTGGCTGGTCATGTCGGACAATGAATGAAATTGGTGAAATGATGCTCAAATGATCTCAGGGACCATGGAGCTTAAAGTTACTCAACATTTGTCTTCTCAGGATAAGGGAAAAAACCCCACAAAAACCTTATCCGAGTAACTCACCCTAAGCGAGATACAAATTCACGACCTGTTGAATGTAAGGCAGACATGCCACCACTACACCACCCAGGTGGATACAGATGTTTTGTTTTATTTGCTACTGAGTAATAACTGTGTCTTTAGAAGTACAGCGCTGTAAGTAGTTTTGCAATCACTATCAGTTGAATTAGTTTCATAGAGAGAAAACCTTACAAATGTTTAGATTGATTTCTCTGTATCCCATACATACTCTACAGATGTGTTCTGGGGCTGTGAATCCTTCAAGATCTGTAGAAAGCACACAAAGTGTCCAAGTCATGCTTGAACTGAAAAAATGGATGGGAGAAAGTCGGTAAAGCACAAAGTAAACATCAGTATTCTAATTGCTGTAATTTTTCTTCATTGCTGTGTGGGTCAATGTGTTTCTTGTGAATGTTATACAAGTTAAGGCCAGAAAACATGTTTTTTTATGCATTATTGTCAAATTAATTTTAAAGTATGTGCATTAAATTAGTTACTTAGATAACTGAAATGCCAGCTTAGAAATTTACTCCTAAACAACTAATATTTGTGTATAATACTTAAATCTAAACAGATTCATGACAATAGCTGTGTAGGAAATTTATAGACCAATTCGCTGGCAGGAAGCTGAAGGACACCACTTCTACTGCTACACATTGGTGAAATAAAACAACGGTTGTCCACACACAGACTAACGAAAGTTTATGAGTAGAAAACTCTGGAAATTACGCATCTACAATGCTGCTGTTGGCCTCATCCCACCCACATTCTCGGTTGAAATGTGACATGTACACTCTATACACAGGCATAGAGATTGGTAATTAAAGATCAGTGCAATTTATACTTTTGAAACTTATTATTGTTAAATAGTATACAGCTTACCTTTATGTTCCTATATGATGTGGCACTCTTCAGAAAATAGATCTCGAGGTGAATGCTAATGTATTTTTGTTTATTCCTGTGATATTTAAAATTGTATTTTTACTCTTTATTACACATACCTCAAAATTCCAGAACACTTGCATGCAGTTTAAATATGATCTACTTTTTATGATGGAACAGGCCTGTCCTTTTGAAATAACTCAAAAATGAAGCCAACTGTAGGAAGTGTTGAGAGGCAACTGATTGCATATTGTTTTGCCAAGAAGAAAGAAAATCTGAAGGATAATCACTGTGCTATACAATATAATATTTCTTCTGTAACACATATATGACAATGCTTAACAAATTTAGATTATTGTTAAGAAGTAAAAGTACTGCTACTTTGCACTAGTAATGCATCTATTAGCATGCTTCTTTGCAATTTTTTTTTGAGAACTATGTCAGTTTATTGATTACATTTTTCTTTTTCTTCAGGTTTTGTAACAGACTGAAAATAGCAGAGTTATATATGGTGATGATGACAGAGAGGACACCTGATTAAAAGTTCAAGGAAATTTTATAAGAGAAGAGCTCAACTGAAGTTAATTCAATCCAAAATGATATCTTTCCTCTAAGGAAAAGACCAATGTATTTTATTTTGAGTATATTATGAAATTGACATAGCTGAATTGGACAGCAAAATGGAAATCAAACAAGAAATCAAAAGAACATCTACTGAGCCACATTCAGAAGAGACTCTTGAGTCAGTTGCTTATATAAAGAGTGAGTCAGTTCCATTTGCTTCAGTTTTTAAAATAGAGACTGACCTGAACATAAATGGGGTAGACACTGACTCAGATAAACATGGGATTGATCAAGAAATGGGTTCTTACTCCAACATACATGGTGTTGTTCATGAACTAGACATCAAGATCAAAGAAAAACCTGGAATCTTAGAAAGAGAATTAACTAAATATAAACAACAGTCAGAATCAGAGGATACTGTTGGTTCAGGAATTCAGGTAAAGAGAGAGTTAGATTCCTTCGTTTCACCTTTTATAGTGGAACCAGACCCTGACATACTTGGGGAAGATCATATAAACATCAAAATCGAGATCAAGGAAGAGGCTGAATTTTTGGAAAGAACAACCAAAATGGAATTTGAATCAACAGAAATTGATCTGAAAAATGAACTAATACACTTTGATACTGAGGTAAGAATTAATAATAATAATAATAATGATAATTATAAATTTAAAACTATGGGTTATTATTCCTATTATTGTTATCATTTAAAATTACTCACATTATCGCATTACATTTATCCCAAATTTACATTAACTTGCTAAAAATTGCAAATTTACATGAATGAATGAATTTATTATTATAAATCACAATACACCATTGGTTACATTTCATAGAGTAAAAATCTGATGTGTTCCATTCACATGACTTTTCCTATATCCCATTCAAATTATTGTTAAAAAGCTTATGCTTCTATTTACCTAGTGCTAGTTGAGAAAAATTAGCAGAAATAGTCTTATTACTTGCTTCCTTGTAAGTAGAAATGAAATAAGGGAGTACATGGTTAAAGTGATAGTCAAAAGCTGGTTGCTATGTGACTGAAGTTCCTTTGTTTATATGGTTAGGATTTGAAAAATTCATGTATAAGAAAAGTGTACATTTTTTAAAGCTGAAACCAATAACAAGCAAAAACTCTTAAACGGCCAACTCCACGAAAAAAATATATAACATAAATTGTCTGTTTTATCCTGATCTACATTTTTTGTGTAATAAGTTTTGTCTATCTCTTACAGTTTACCAGTTATGCAAAATTTTGCAAAATTCACCCAGAATAAACATGTCTTCAGAGGCTATTCCCAGAAAATTTAAGATATACATTTTATTTGTTAGGTAAATATCTTTAATATACAATATTTTAATCAAAATCGTATGAGCCATTTTTGAGAAAATCAAAATTTCCTTGTAAATGTATATCTTGAGCATTTTTATCTTCTATGTCAAGAAAATCTGACAGAATCTTCAGGTGTTGTGCATCACTAATATAGTGGAAGCATTCCATTTGACACCTAAAAAGTGTTGAATCACGTTAGCAATCTCACAGCACTTACCATAAACTGTAAAACTAAACGCATTACAAATTTGCTATTGCAATGGTTATTCACTTACCTGCAGTCTGCTCCTATGCTTTTTCCGGGTACAAACAGAATTGCCCTGGTATTCAAGTATGGTAAGCCATAAAATCTTCGCACATTTTATTTTTCTCCTTTTGTGCTCATCCAAATTTTGCTTTACTTTAGGTGAAATGATGGCTTAACTACAACAAGCTGCCAACTAAACAACTGCACTCTCAACAATTACGGCGAATCAAAAATGATGACACAGGTATAATATGCCACCCATTGTCGAAGCACATTCTTGGTGCAACAGGAGCGCTTCCGATACTGTTCATATCAAGCTTACTGAGGAGAAAAGAGTCACTGACATAATTTCTTTCTCCTCCTGACGAAGTCATAGGAAGTGAATTTTCTCCGCTAAGGAGCCATTAGACAGAATTCCTTTCAACACAGTACGATGTATTTATGCCAAATTATAGCGGATGAACCAAAAAATGAAAAAGTGAAAAAAACGACTTAGTTCCTTTTTCCACAGACCGATTCATTTGAATTCACCACCATATGCAACAGAAATGAAGATTACAAGTATTACATCATGTTTTTGAAACTATTTTTTAAAGGGTGATAGCCAGAAATAAACAGCCCCCCCCCTATTTTGTTAAATAAATACAGCCATCATTTCTTCTGGTAGTATCATAATTTTTCTTTCAGTATGTTGCAAATAACAAAACATACAACCATAAGAGCTCCATAAATGTCTTCATGGTCATCTGATAGCATGAACTTGAGCTTGTGACCATGTGACATAATGCATTGAAGTAACTGCTATACCGCACTATGCATGACCAAAAGACTAATCAATGTACCAAATGAACATGCATGCATTTCAAATGCAAACTTTAAGTTATTTAATGTCCTGTATGATAGTAACACGGGATATGATTCTTTCTCCTCGAATATGGCAAATCCATATAATACGGGAAGTGAAGGTTCTTACAGATCATAACAGTTTTAGAAATGGCCCATCCGATGAATAAGAGAGATCACCTCAATAAGACAGTTTACCTCAACGATACAGAGGCGAGAGGCCTCTGAGCAATATTAAACTGTCTTTCATGCCCAATATGGAATGGGATGCAATGAACCATAGCAATTAAAGAGCATCCATAAATAAAACTCAATTTCATTTGTAAGTGGGAGATAGAAACTGGCATTACAATGCAATTTATTGTTGCAGGATCAATTAGCAGATGGAGATCAGAACTTAATATTGCCAGAACCAACAAGGTAAGATTGTTAGTCTATATTCTAAACTACACTGTGTCGTAAATTACCTTAGAGATTAAGCTTAAGCGTGAACTTTTGTAGTGTTAACTCAGCTTAAGCTTAATTCCATGCATAAACAAGGCAAGAATTTTTATAGATTAATCTTATTTTTTTTTCAAGCTGCATAATTAGTTGCAATGATTTAATAGGTTTTTACATTCTTTATCAAATGTGGGAAGTATTGTATTCCACCCAAAAGTTCGATTGAGATTTCTCCAGAAATATATCTTTTGAGACCCAAAGAAATGCATTTTTACTTTTCTATAACATGTCTGTGCATTCATGCATGCGTGTGTATGTGTGTGTGTGTGTGTGCATGCATGCAAGGAAGTTTTCCAAGGATGCAACATGAAAATTTTCTAAAATATGCCTCTAATGATTTTGATTAAAATGTATATTAAAGATGTTTACATGACTAATAAAATGTATATTCTGAATTTCTTGGGAATAGCCACTGTTCTCTTCATTCTGAACGAATTTTGCACAATTGGTAAACCGTTAGAGATAAACTAAAACTTATTACACAAAAATTGTAGTTCTCGATTAAACACACAAATTATGGAATATACAGTTCTTTTGTAAAGCTAGCCATTTCCGAGATATTTGTGTTATTGGTTTCAATTTTAAAATACTTACGCTTTCCTCAGAGGGAAGTCCTTATCTTTTTCATATCTCTCTTGTTTTACTCAGGGCCATGGAAAGAGAACTGAATATCAATGGCAATGACTGCTTTCACTTTAGCTTAGTATCTTCTCTTATTTTCCTTCTTCTTAAAGGTACAGTGGTTGTCCCAGAAGTACCCGACCTGACGTAAAGATAGCAGTTGTTTCAAACAATAACAATGGTAAAAATTGCCAACCTTAGAAAGTTTAACTTTGAAGTTTGATGATTTTACATTGTTTAGCATTTGTTTGGAAGCCAGCATTAGTAAATATTCTCAGCGAATTTGTAAACATGAATAAAACTGGTTATCATTACGTGTTACAATACTTTCATTTGTAATTTCTTAATCCAACTAATATTAAAGCTGAGCTAGATTCTACTTTAGGGGAGTCTGCTCCTTTGTTTACAACAGTAGAATATTGTGTAGCAGAGTTCATGCATGGCCATATGAGCTGATGAGACGAACCTCGCAGTGGTCGACCAAATGAGGTTACCAGTCCAGGAATTGTAAAAAAAATCTACAAAGTGGTATTGGATGACTGTCGACTGAAAGAACGTGAGCTAGGAGGCATTTCAAAAAGTTCTGTACATCGCATAAAGACTGAAAATTTGGTCATGAGAAAGTTGTATGCAAGGTGGGTGCCACATTTGCTCACATTAGAATAAAAACAGTGTCGTGAGGACGTTTCAGTACAGCGTTTGGCAGTTTTTGCATCAATTCATTACAATGGATGAAATCTGGGTCCATTGCTTCTGAGACGAAGAAACAATTGAAACAGTGGATTGGAAGGGGAGAGTTGGCTCCAAAAAAAGGTAAAGACAGTTCCATCCAAGGTCATGGTATCAGTTTTCTGAGATGCATCCAGGATAATTTTCATTGATTATCTCAGAAAAGGAAAAGTAATAAATGGCGAATATTATGCAAACTTGTTATAGTGTTTGAGTGATGAAATCGAGCAAAAATGGCCGTGTTTAGCAAAAAGAAAGTTTTGTTTCATCAAGATAATGCACACATTCATTATTGCCATGACTAAAATTGACGAGTTAAAAGTTCAAATTGCTACATCATGCACCCTATTCGCCAGATTTAGCCCCTCTGATTATTTTCTGTTTCCAAACTTGAAGAAATGGCTTGGTGGTAGAAGATTTGCCAACAATGAAGAGGTGAAGTCTACAGTTGATGGCTATTTTGCAGACCTCGATAGTTCTCACTATAAACAGGATATTGAAGCTATTGAACATTGCTGGGAAAAGTGTATCGAATAAAGATGCTTTTCCGTAAAATTTTTGTCCTTTCTTTTATAGGTCGGGTACTTTTGGGACAGCCCTCATATATGGAACTAAGTAATTATACCATATTTGTTAATGTTTATCTTGATTAGCAGTTGTAGATACAAGAATAAACATATTAAAGAATACTTTGTTTGCAGAATAGATTGAGAATGAAATATATCAGATTTTTGGAAAAGTTTGGGTCTGTGTACGTACACATATGAAAAAAACAACAAATTTGATAACAAAAAGTGGGTTGAATACCAAATTTGTTATTTATATTCTAAGTTTTCAATGATGTGGCAAGCAGTTATTCAAGAAAATTACCTAACCCCAAAGTACTCTTACATGGAAAATCAAAAGTTGCTCAAAATATTTTTAATTAAGATATACATTGTTTAAGATATTTACATGAGAAACAATCTTGGAATAGCTTGTAAAGTCCTCTTCTTTCTGAATGGCTTTGGAGTAACTGATACATTGTAAGAAATTCTAAAATCTTACTACATAATAATGTAGATCTCATTAAACCCTACAGTTTGAGTAATATTTTATTTCCCCCTTGATCATGCAAAGAGAACGGATTTTTAAGGGCATTACATACCAACCCTCTGTTTAAAGACTTGATTATTATTTAAACTCTGCATTTTCCATTCATATTATATTTAGGGTTTATTACTGACCTACTCAACACAGTATATGAACCTCGCCATCTCAATTTTTTGTGCAATTTGGCAAAGATGTGCTAGTTTATATAGATTTAGAAATATTCTAAATTTCATCAAAATATGTCTTCACATTTTTAATTACAGTAATGTAAAGCTTTAAAAAATAGGCTAGAAAAATGTGAATGTCATCTTTTAATTCTCTAGGTGCTCACCTTATTGATGTAGAGGGCTGGGAGAGTGTCATTTTCCAGAATGCTTACAAGATTTTTGAATGGAATTCAAGGCACAGAAGGCTAAGAAGAAATGTCAACTCATAAATGTTTTAATTTTTTCGTAAAAAAGTAAATTTCTTAAAATGTTGAAATTAATGAATAGTATTGTTTATGTCATCTGGCAAAATATAAAATTGAGATGATATTGGCTTCATTGAACTCTATTTACCTTTTAAATAAATTGTATTTTGGTAATGTATACTAGAAACATTGTATAAAATATCTATAACATTTGCTGTGTTTTATATTAAATGTTCAGATGAGCAAGTATCTTTGATTTTTTTTCCTTTTTTTTTTTTATATCAATGAAACCTTCTGAGAATATATATTGTAACAAATGAGAACACCAGTTTCTCTCAAATTCACTTTGTCACTAGGGCACTCCATGTAAAACAGCACTTAACACTTTTGATATACAATTAACTGAGTCACTGCATTCATGTCACTGTCTTAGCAAGTGGCACTCACTAGATTGACTTTAAACTCTCTTCACTTCACTTGTTGGCCCTTTATATAGTATGTAGCCGGGCTCCAAAAGTTCCAGGCTGAGAAATACAGGAAAATATGTTTTGTCCATTTAAAAAGAGATTGCTCTGGAGGTGGAATGTGATGCAAGAAGTCTTGTAAGGAAACACACAAAGGCTTTTATTTGCTCGGGTGTTGTGTCTGCTTCTATATTATTAGAGCGGGCTAGGTATCTGTGCACTCAGGTGGAAGGGGAACTTAGCCTTCCATTACACTGCTCCCTCCCCAGAGCTGGCATCATAGCAGGCTAGCCAATCTAGGTACGCTATCTTACCTCAGGGCAGTTTCTGGATGCAGTGGACCACATCGTTGATTCTCTTTACCACATGGTATGGTCCTTGCCAGAGTTGTTGAAGTTTGGAGCACCACCCCTTGATTCTCGTACGGTTATACAATCACACAAGTTCTCCCGACTGGTATCCTTGACTTTTGGCCTGAGGGTCGTAACGGGTCTTCATCCTGCTATCTGGATGTACTGTACAGGCCATCTTATGCGCATTGTCCTCAAGGCTATTCCACTTCATGGGGTGGGGGCTCCCTAACTTCAGGTCATATGCAAGACGTAGCTCCCTGACAATGACCAAGTTGACATGTCAACCATGTAGTGTCGTGCATAGTGGTAGACCAGCAAGAAAAGCAGCACCCAGTCCTCTGGTGATTAGCTACCACCTTCCTTAGGTGTTCCTCCAGTTTCTTGATATATCTCTCATGCCAGCTGACTGCGGGTGGAGAGGCATTGGGCACCCCTCTAGGGCCTCCCTCATTAGGCTCGAGTCTAGTTGGTACCCTGGTTTCTATGCAGCTCAAGTGGTACTCATTGTTCGTGTCATTTCAGCAGTGTCTGCAGCTGGATGGGTTAGTGCAGGCTTGACTAGACTGAGATGAAAGGACATCCTACCTAGTAGTAGTGCATACAAGTCCTGCTGGACCCAATGAGACTCACTAAAGAAGGAAGAAGTACTGTTCAGAGTATGGGAGTCACCTGATGGGAATACCCAGAGAGAGCTGCTGATCTTTCCTCAGAACAAGGTTGCCGAAGTCCTGGGAGAAGTACCATAAAAGTGGGTGAATCCGATCAAAATTTGCATATAATTTAATATTTTGAAATGAAATACTTTGTTAAAAGTGGTGAAGCACGGAAGATATGTTCCTTCATATTTAACAATGGTGATACATAAATATCATCATTGACTGACATCAATAATGGCATATTTATTTGTTTACCGATCAGTGTCACCTGCATAGTGCGGGTGGTTCCGATCACTCATTTATTTTCATTCAATGTCGTTTTATAATTTTAATATGGGTGAATGCGATCACAACTGTGATTTTTAAAAAATAATTTCATAAATTACACAGAAACAACAAACAATGACATATAAATTGTGCATTTCCATTCATATTTATTTTGTAGGACTCCAAATGTTTCAGCACATGTTTCTAACCAAAGATCGACTACAAAATATGATTACAAAGAAGAAAAACACAGCTCAGTTTATCAATAAGCAGGTTCTCATCATTGAAACTGTCCATTAAGCAATTATATTAATCATATCATTTATGTTTCTGAACACGTAACTTCCTCTTCTTTGAGTTTCCCATTGGATTTTTAGAATTATTTCACTTCTCTCTAATTCTGCAATGTCTTCAGTCTCTGGAAAAATGAAGTGCATGTTCAAGTTATCACTTTCTTTTTTTCTTAAATAACCTCAAACAAATCTTTATCAACTTCTTCCTCAATCTTTCCATTAAAGTACCTAACCCTCTTCTTCGTTGGGAATTTTACCGCAACAAACTCTTCTCTTGAAATTTCTTCAGTTTCATTCTCACTTTCCTCAACTGCTTTTGATGCTTCATCATCTTCATCATCATCATTTCTCTCTGCTAGCTCATCTACACTGGTTCCTTCACCTGTAGTGTGGACATTCTGTTGACTCTCAAGATCTTCCACAACCACTCCCTTACCTGGCACCACATTCAAACGAGTCTTACGAACCACTTCTGTTCTCTTAGCTGCTTCTCCAGTACGAGACTTCTTTAAGCGATCCACAAATGCTTCTGTCCATGATTTTTCCATTTCCTGTGTACCATTATCATCAATCACATCTACAACTTGAGAGAGAACTTTTTCTGGGTAGAAGGGAACAATCCCTGTCTTTGCAAAACCAGATATGATATTCTGTTTCTTGTTATCTCTAATTTCATCAAATGCCTTTTTAAGATGGCAAGGAAATTCTAATTTTGGAACTACACCTCTGTTATGTTGTTTCCACTCGTCAAGAACACTCCTCCAAGCACATTTGAGTGCTCGAAAGAATGCTACATTGAGTGGTTGGGTCAAGTGGGTGGTGCTAGGGGGCAATAGAACAAATCGCACATTGTGCAACTCACAGTTTGATGACATGTAGAGAAATGTGGCTTGTTAAATTATCCCATGTTAGCAACTTTATCCCTTCTAATCTTCTTACAAAAGGAACCAGAATGTCTGAAAACCATGCTTCAAACATACTCGTATCAAACCATTCACTCATATTTCTATTATAGCCACCACCAAGCATACCCCCTAATTGCCATGTCATAGAGATGCTTACTCTTGTACACTGTATACGGAGGAAGCAATTTTCCATCTGCTGTAGCTGATACCATAACGTCAATGCTGTTCTTTGAAGAATCAATTATTCTTTCCGGGTGTTTCACACTATGTTTGACGATGACTCTAACTTAGCTCGGATCATCTGAGAAATTGGTTTCATCATAATTAATGATGTTAGATGGAGGGACTCCCTCCATTTATGTCTCTAAATTAGAAAAATATTCACGCACTGTAGCTTGTGTTAACAGCTGCTCTGGCCCTCTTTATATTTTCACTTAATCTTACATTTAATTCCTTGTTTCTTCCAAAGAACCCACATAATCATTCCTTGCCATGTCTGTTATCAGTAAATCTTTTTTTCTATTTTCCCTATCCTATCCTATTTAGACTACGTTTCTGATATCTCGATCTCTTAGTGGGAAACCCTCTTTGGCACACACCAGTAATACTTCAACCAAAGCTTTTTCTTCTTCTCTACTTAAAGCAGTTTGTCCTCCCATTCTGAATTTATATTTTATTTATTTTAGCATTAAGGGTGGTATATGGCACACTATATTGCACCGATGCTTTTTGGATAGTTAATTTCCCTGATTTCACAACATTTACCACGTTAGTTAAGTATACAGGATTGTAGTTACATCTACTGCTAGGACCAACTTTCTTTTTATACTTCCCCATGCTGATTGGATTCACCCTACAATGTAACAAATTTTAATATCAGACGAGCTAACATCAAAACAAACTTGAATAGGTTTAGTTACTGGTACTACCACAAGAAACATGAATGAAATACATTATGTTAAAACATACTTAGTTATACGAAAGCGATGAAACGCACAACAGAACTTTTCACAAGTAAGCTTCTTCCACCACTATGACGCATTCACTTGAATCTGATCTACTGCTATAGAAAACAATAATAACAGTTCCGCTGCAACAATGTGTTCTAATCGTATTCTCGTTCCGAACACGCGATGCAATAATTAACTCTAAACAATTGTTCCGCCGTTTATTGTTGTTTTCCGAGTTAAAGAAGAAAGGATTGAAATTACCCGCCAATATTGGATTCACCTGCTTTTACGGTACATGGAGGGACTTGGGGAAAACATTTGGGACTCAACTGAAATATCAACAAGCTCCCACATGGGTACTACTGGCTGAAACTAAGGGCGGATGCTGAAGAGGTGGTGCCACCAATGTCATGTATTTGTGTGCGGCAAGTGGTGGCCCACAAACTAGGAGCAGGGGTCACATACAGCAGTATTTAATGGGAGCACCTTTTGAATGCCAGCCATTGATGTAGCTGGGCCAATAAGTATCTGTTGGTTACCATGGATTACTACACCAAGTGGACAGGAGTGTATGTCATCCATAACCAATTTGCCATCACAAACTGCCTGGTAGAAGATCTGTTTTGTCACTATGGGGTACCGTTGGAGCAGTACAATGATCAGGGCACCAACTTTGAGTGTAACCTAATGAGTGGGACCCAGATGTTTATGACAGGTGGTATTATGTTCCTTTGTATTTTTTCCATAGCAAAATATAGTTTAAACATGTTTCATCTAATCTGATTAGAATTATGCAATTTTTATTGCTTATATAATGTTATATTTTTGCTTTTTAAGCTTTTTTTGTCATTTTTATATCAGTCATATTTTCAATTTTTCATTTTTTCTAATGCTGTCTTTTTTATTCCATTTTCATTTATTTGCTTACAGCTGTCTCAGAAATGGGTTTTGAACATCCCTGAATTGTTATTTGTTTTATAATTTTTCTGTCTAAAAATACTTTCACAAAATATTTGTTGGCCTGTATATATTGAATGGAGATATTAGGATAGCTATTGTCAGTTTTCTTTAAATAACTTCAGCAGGTAGAAGTTCTTTTTGGGGGAAGGGGTGATTTTCCTCAGTTATTGAAAAGATTTTGGTATATGGTGTTATGCTTCATCGCAATCTCAATACTCTTGATCTATCATGCCTAAAACTAATGGTTCAATAAGTGAGAAACTGTAAGAATTTGTGCAGGAGTTTGGAGATAAGCATTTCAATACAGATAGCACAATTCTATTCTGTAAGCTGTGCAAAGTTAAGGTAGAATCTAAAAAGCAATTTAATCTGCAAAAGCACTGCAATATGGCAAAACACAAAAATAAGTTGGCTTGAAATGTTACATTAGAGGACTGCCAACAGCTCCTGTTTAAGAAGATTTTGTCATCATCCACCACAAGCAAAATATTTTATTTTAACGAAGGTTTATATTGCAAAGACCGGAGACTGCAAAGACAATTATTAAGTCAAATTTCAGCATGATATCAACAACAGTCACACAATTAGAAGAAACTGGTGTTAAACTCTGTGATACTCTTCAACTTGTGAACAATGTGGAAAGTGAGTTAAAGGCTGCATGTGGTAAAGTTGTTGAATGTATTAATGCAAAACTATAGTGTGTGCTAGGTTGAAACAAAGGGTACTCTGCAAGATAAGTAACATTCTGAGTGATAAGCCAATAACGTTCCATGAAGGCTAGCAGTAATGATTTACTTATTTCAAATTTGCCCAATAACTTCCTGCAACATTGAGCAGGCTTTCTCTCAATATAAGTCAATGCTGGGTGAAAGTAGAAGATTGATTGTATTTGATAACTTAAAAATGCATATGATCTGTTATTGTAATTCTTTGTGACTGTCCATCATTATGAAACATTTCTTTCATTTGGTTCAGTGTTGAGTGTGGCTTATTTCTTGTTTGATTAAATAAATTCAAAAATGTATTATTAAAGATCAATATGATAATTTATTGTGTTGTCATAAAATTTCAATTAAAAAAAAAAAGTAAGGTTTTGAAAATGTGTCAAAAATGTTGTATCTAGGTCATATTTTTATAATTTTTAGGTCATAAAGGCTTGCATATTTCTAACATTTTTACTACTGATAAGACACAGGAGCAACTTGGAGTGTAAGAATGCGCAAAACTCCTCTCCACCCACAGTTAGAAGCCATGATTGAGTGGTACATCAAGTCTGTAGAAGAACATTTCAGGAAGGTCGTGGCCAATCACCAAAGAGATTGGGATGTGAGGGTGCCACTTTTCTTGCTGGTCTACTGCTCTTCAACCCATGACACCACCGGGTTGACACCAGTCACTTTGATATTTGGTAGAGAGCTGCCCCTACTTTGTAACTGGATGTTTGGAAGTCCTCCTATGGCAGAACAGATAGAAGTCAATACTTGGAGAGTCTTAGACCAGCTTCACGATATGAATGAGTTGGTACGTCCACACATTCAGATAGCAAGCGACTGGATGAAGACTCATTATGACCTGCAGTTCAACAGCCAGCAGGGTGATTTGCTGTGGCTAAATTGCACTACCCAGACCAAGGGACACTGCGTCAAGTTTCAAAAACCATGGGCCATTCCTTGTGGTGAAGAGGATAAACAATCTCATCTACTGCATCCAAAGGCTGGTAGTGCACCTTGATAGTCTAGGCTGTTACGATGGTGCTGATCAGGACAAGCAGTCCTGAGGAGGCAATGTGACTACATAATGTGGCCATTATCACCAAATGTATATTTCTTGCTTTGTAAGTCATAGCTGATTATTGGCATCCACTGTTACATGTGTGTTATTGGACATGCGTTCTGTTGAAAGGTTCTTTGACATTGAATCCCACATTGTTAAACCTGAGTTTGTGAAAACCTACAATGTTTTCTAAGTGCGATGCCTTCTGAATTTCCAATCATGAGACTAAGAGGTAACAAAAGGGAAAGAAACCCTGCCCAGAGGGAATGCATTGCATGCAACAATTAAGTTAATTTTGACAGGAAATTGATATCGTGTAGCCACTGCTGCTACTAACATCGAAAAGAAACTATACAGCAGAATTGTAACAAAAGCATTGATGAAAGTTAATTCTAAGCAGATTGTAATCGTTTTGTGGAAGAAATAAAGAGTTGTTGAAATAAAATAAGAGTGTTTTTTTTTAATGTTGATTCATTCACCATTAAGAATGTTATTCAGAATTGGAATAAAATACAGCATAAATAAAATTAACAATGAACATTATAAGTTGTGAGGTTAACCACATGAGATGTCTCTGGCACTAAACATTAGAGATGTTTTACACATTGTTTACTGAGAGTCTTCATATTCAGAATCACTTCCTGAAGAAAGCAAGTCCTGTGGGAGACAACTCTTTATCCGGGGAACTGCATCAGATTTTTGTCCCAATGAAAAATGCAGTGTGCCAGATACTAAGTGAAGATGTTGAAAAAAACATGCAAGTCTGATATTGAATATGTCTGAGTTCAAGTTCATGATGTAGCTGATGTTTCTGACATACCAAGGTGCATTCAGTATAAGCCTTAAAACTTTATTTTGAAAGATCTGCAGACAATTAAGTTTGCGGCTGTGTCTCCCTAAATTGGGAAAGTATAAGTGTATAAGATGAAGTAAAGATTTGTATAAAAGAGAACCACTTGGAATTTACAAAGAAGACTTGGAGGGTTGAATACAGTATGCATAATCTGGAGTAAGCAGGAATTAATTTAAAATTAATGGTGAGAGTTCTAGGTCAATCAGCAATCAAAATGTAGGTCAAGAGTCTTAACAGTGTTATCAGCAGATTTCCAGGGTATGTAAAGTAATAGAAGGGGTAACAAAGGAACGACGCAATGTAAAAATCATGATTTCACATTTCTTGTGGATTATAGAAATCCTCCAGTTGTCAATTCAGGATATTAGTATATTAAGAGACATCTGTACTCTGTGAACAGTGGTATCAATGTGCACATTAAAAATGGTGATATTGTCAGCATACATGGCGATGTTGGCCTGTGCTAAGGTAGGTATGTTCTATATGAAGACACAAACAACAGAGGTGCAATTTTTTATTTTTTCATTTGGGTTACATTACTGGCTGCACAGAGGATAGAGTAGGAGTAATCCATACTTGAAAAGTATGATGCGAGAGAAAGCTATTGATCTTGTGATAAAGATAATCCGGCAATCCAATGCTCTGTTATGCTACACAATCAAAAGCTTGTTTGAAGTCCAGAAATGCTGTGACTGTGCTGTATTTATCCTCAAAACCACGAGAATCATCTGAATTAATCACAGAAGCTGATGAGTTGTAGAGTGGTTACTACAAAAACCTAATTGTTGTGGTGGTATCACTTTTTTGTATGTTAGAAATTTATTTAATTGTTTGTGTATAACTTTACAAAAAATTTGAGGAGTAGGTAATAGGCTGATAAGACTATAATGAGAAGTTAATGAAGGTGATAGTCCAGCTTTTGGATGAACGATAGCCTTGGTATATTTCCATGATATTGGAAAATATCCATGGCAAAGAGCAGCAATAAATCTGGAGGCCAAGTAGGCCTGATTCAGATAGGTAAGGTGTTTTAAAACAATATTTGGAATACGATAATACGATGTTACAATATCTTAAACATTTGATATTTTAATCAAAACTATTAGAGCCATTTTTGGGAAAATCGACATATTCAATAATAGTTCCGTATAAAGGATAGTCGGGTGGATAATTTGTGTCATATCCTTGAAGATGCTGAACTTTTATACCAAGCGCTGTCCAGACACACAAACCTTTCTCTAAAAACACTACCCCCCCACTCAGTAGTCATGAAAACATGCATTTCTGGTGAAATCTAAGCATTGAATTTTTGGGTGGAATACAATACATCCTCTATCTACTATAGATATTGTGCATACTGCTAGAGAAAGTAAAAAGGTAGATCTCCTTAAAACAAGCAATTTCTTCATATACATTTCTTTTGCAATTAACCAGTTCCAAGATATTCTTTGTTATTGTTTTTAAATTTCCAATACTTAAGACTTTTCTCATAGGGAAATCATTATTACCTTTTACAAACTGGTTATGCAAAAAGAATTGAATTTTAATTGTACCATATAGCAATCAGCTTTTAAAAGACTTGTCTATTTCTTAAGCATAGTATATTCTTGTATTTCCCTTGTAATGATAATGAATTAAATAATAAGGCCGTTTCTGCTGAAGTTTATCTCAATTAGCATTAAGATGTTAGGTGAATAATCTTTTACAAGAATAGTTTATTGAAGAATAGATAATGTTATGTGTGGAGCATATCAGAATTTTGATGTTAACATATTTTAAAAGTAGAATTGAGACTGTGCTCAAGCATCCATTTTATATACGTACACAACTGATTTATTCCATTCAATCTCTATTACTAAAGTGCATCTCAATCTTAGAAGGCAGTATATGTTAAATAAAGCACACTGTTGCCACATGTATTATACACACACTTTAGAGCTTGGCACTCAGTTGTGACAGGTTTACCAATTGAATGTCACCTTATGAATTATAGATCACCAAATAGTGATATATCTGCACTACTGTTTAAGGCTATTGTAAGACATATAATTTTCATCTTCACTTTATCTCTTCTTTTTATAGTTTTTGTTTTTATAATTGGCCTACTCTCCTCATATTCATAGGACTGGCACCTCCCTAGGACTTGCAAACCAAAGCCTGTCAGGGAGCCAATGGCATGATATCACAGAATGAGAACATATTATTAGGGGTAAGGTATATCCAGGCATGAACATAAGGAATTGGATGATATGAAATGCAAGCGAAATTGATGATAGGAAAGCAATTGGTGGAATGAGTGGCAGGGGAAACTGGAGAACTTGGAGAAAACCTGCCCAAACACTGCTTTTTTTTTTTTTTTTTTTGTAGTGTTTAACGCCTGCTTTAACTACTTATGGCACCGCCGGCGGTGACACTGATGATACACGAATGATGATGAAGCACCGGTGGAATGCTATGGTGGGGGAAACCAGAGAACCCGGAGAAAACCTGCCCTTGTGTCGCTTTGTCCAACACAAATCTCACATGCGGTCGCTTGGAATCAAACCCCAGCCGTCTAGGTAAGAGGCAAGTGGTCTAACCACTCGGACACTGCGCGGCCAACACTGCATCAACCACCACAAATCCCACATGTGGGCCCCAATCTGGGGCTGCCTAGGTGGGAGCCAAGTGTTCTAACCACTAAACCACAGCGCTGCTGTCTTGTCTTTTTTTTTTTTTTTTTTATATAGCTTATAGCTATAATATCAAATAGAGAAGTAAAATGTAAAGATTTGAAATTTTTAACACTAAAAAATGAATGATGCACTGCAGTGTGTTTTATACTATACATTTATATTGTTTAACCTAGCATGTTTTTCATTCCTCACCTTTTTGCTTTCTATATAATGGCATCCTTACATCCTTTCACTTATTTATTTTTCATCTTATTCACTACTGTTTCTAAACATCTGGTAGCTTTAGCTGTTTCATTTATTCCTTTACTAATGCTCATTTTACTTGAATAATCTAATGCATTCATTATTATTTTGCATTTCTTCTTAGTTTTCAAACATTTCATCTCTCCCAAAGTTCTCCTTCCATAACTATAAATATTTATGTAAAATAAAAAATAAATAACCTACATTAACATTTCACTGTATTCCACATGCAATAAACACTTCCTTACAAACATACATTAACTTCCGTTGCAGCATGCTATATGCTTGCTGCCTGGCAACTGTGAGATGAATAGAAGATGAATATTTATCGTTATAGACAATGAGTAGTAGAAGTTACAGGATGCCAAAATTTTTCTTCAACCCTTTTCAACATTTTCTCTTGCTTGGTTTCCATTGCAAATTCAATAACAAAAAATTTCTCCTTGCTTGAATTTTCTGCTGCAGAGATAAAGAACTTTCCAAAAATTTTGATTGAAAAAAAATCATAATGCTTGTGTTATTAAAGATTGAGAATTGCAAATAGGCATGTATCAGCTTTCTAGTTTACTCCAGCTAAGAAAAGAAATATTGATGCATTCTGACCTTGAGTTACTGCATGATAAACAAATAACCATCAATTATCAGATTTTTATTGAAAAACATGTTTTCTGTATAAATTTGGCCCCATTGAATTCTAAAGGATCTAAAAATAATGTAATTGATAGAGGAAAATATTCTGCATAGAAAAATGTGTTCAAAGCTGAAAACTATAACAACTGAATATTTACATCACATTATTTGCAACTTAGCAACAATGCATGAGTAGAAAAGGACAAAGCTAATTGCACCATGTATTTATTAGACACAGATATAGAGGTATTCTACATATTTATCTCAGTATGGTCTTTTAAGGTTGAGACAGGATATAGTTTAATGGTGCTATCTTTACTTTCACTTAAATTTTGTTTAATCATTCCCTATCCTATGTGTCTCAGTATTGCATACATTTGTTGCTGATATTCCTATTTCAGATTGGATATGCAGTCTGTGTGGAACTATGAAACTGACCATGCTGCTGCAAATTCAGATAAAAGCTGTATAAAGGTAGAAGAAAATAACAGCCCTTTTCATGTCAACACAAGTGTAGGTGCCAGAGGAGATATAAGAGACGATGTGAATCATAGAATACCATACAGGTGTGACTCCTGCAGCATGTGCTTTAGTGCGGCATCTTCTTTAAAAATGCACATTTCAATTCATGAAGGCAAAAGAAAACACAAATGTAATATTTGTGACAAGAGCTTGCGTGATGTATATTCTTTGAAAAGACATAATTTAATTCATGAGGGAATACGGTTTAAATGTGATATTTGTGATAAGAGCTTCAGTCGACTCTCACGTTTGAGAATACATGGTTTAATTCATAAGGGAATTCGGTTTATATGTGAGAAATGTGGTAAGAGCTTTAATACATCATTAGGGTTGAAAAAGCATACATTAATTCATGAAGGAATAGAGTATAAATGTGAAAAATGTGACAAGAACTTTACTGTATTATCAAGCCTGAAAACACACAGATTAATCCATGAGGGAATTCGGTTTAAATGTGAGAAGTGTGATAAGAGCTTTAGCACATCAACAACTTTGAAAACACATAAAGCAGTTCATGAGGGGAAGCGGTTTAAATGTGAGAAGTGTGATAAAAGCTTTACAACAGCATCAGGTTTGAGAACACATAATTTTATTCATGAAGGAATACAGTTTAAATGTGAGAAGTGTGATAAGAGCTTTTATACTTCAACAAAATTGAAAATGCATAAAGCAATTCATGAGGAAAAGCTGTTTAAATGTGAGAAGTGTGATAAAACCTTTGCTACATCAACAACTTTGAAAGCACATAATGTAATCCATGAGGGAATACAATTTAAGTGTGATAAGTGTGATAAGATCTTCAATCGTTCATCAGACCTGAAAGCACATAGTTTAATTCATAAGGGAATAGAGTTTAAATGTGAGAAATGTGACAAGAACTTTACTGTATTAGCAAGTCTGAAAACACATAGATTAATGCATGAGGGAATTCAGTTTAAATGTGAGAAGTGTGATAAGAGCTTTATTACATCATCAAGATTAAAAATACATAAAGCAATTCATGAGGGGAAGCGGTTTAAATGTGAGAAGTGTGATAAGAGCTTTACAACAATAGCAAGTTTGAGAACACACAATTTTATTCATGAGGGAATACGGTTTAAGTGCGATAAATGTGATAGGAGCTTCAGTATATCATCACGTCTGAGAGCACATAGATTATTCCATGAAGGAATACAGTTTAAATGTGAGAAATGTGATAAGAGCTTTATTTCATCAGCAAGTTTGAGAAACCATGTTCTTTTTTTTCATGAAGGAATAAGGTTTAAATGTGAGAAGTGTAATAGGAGCTTTAAATCATCATCAAATTTGAAATCACATAGGTTAATTCATGAGGGAATTCGGTTTAAATGTGAGCAATGCGATAAAAGCTTCAGTAATTTATCAAGTCTGAAAGTACATAGATTAATCCATGAAGGAGTACAGTTTAAGTGTGAGAAATGTGATAAGAGATTTAATTCTTCATCAAGTTTGAAACAACATATTAATTTTTTTCATGAGGGAATACGGTTTAAATGTGAGAAATGTGATAAGAGCTATGGTACATCATCAAAATTGAAAATGCATAAAGAAATTCATGAGGGAAATCTGTTTAAATGTGAGAAGTGCGATAAAAGTTTTCCTCAATCATCAAGTTTGAAATCACATAGTTTAACTCATAAGGGAATACAGTATAAATGTGAAAAGTGTGATAAGAGCTATACTTTATCTTCAAGTTTAAAAAGACATTTCAGTTCAATTCATGAGGGAAAGTAGTTTTAATTTGAAGTATGATAGCTTTAATTCATTATCAAGTTTGAAAACATAGTTTAGTTCATGAAGACATGCAGCTATGAACACAAAGGATTTGTAAAAGGTGCTTTACTTGTTCAACACAATCGGATGCACAATATTTAATTCATGACAGGAAATGACCAGTTAAATCTGACAAATTATAAGTTTACTATATATTAAAATTTAGATTGCTTAATTTAGTTCATGAGGATAAAAAGGAACATCAGTGTAACATTCATTCGGGATTTGAAAGACCTTAATTTAATTCACAAGGGCAAAAGACAGGTTAATTGAAATATGGTAAGATATTTCTTATAGCATCATATCTAAAAGTGTTTAGACAGGATGCTATCATCGGACCAACTTCCTGTGTCTCATTATGGAAAAGGTAAAACATTGATTTTAGCATTAGCCACAATGCACAGTAAAGTAAATATTTTTTGAAATAGTGGGGTTAAAGCAATGTAATTTTATATTTTTATCCTCAGATAAGGTAAAGCATTGTATCATGTAAATACATGTTGTTTCTAAATTAGACCAATGAACTTTGAGAGTCACTAGATAACCTTTTTTGAAGCTTATTTTCATAAGGAACCTTTGGTGTGTGATGCTTCATTTAAGTGCAAGAGGGATTTTACTGAAAGGAATTTAAGGAAAGCTTTTTGTCACAATTATTTTCACTTAGTTTGTACTTTCAGAGCTCAATAGCATACAGTTTTGATTGCAGCAAATTGCATTACTTTCACTGATCAGATCGCTTGTTATATGGTTCTTCATCATATCCCACTGCAGTCAAAAGAGGTGACTGTAATAATATGTCATGACAATTTTCAATGCAATTTAATATTGATCTGTATATCCCCAATACTAAGACACATTGCTGTTTGATATTTATTTTTGCAGCTGCATCTTCAAAATTTTTTCTAAGTGATATTTATTTACATCAACTACAGTGATATCTAATTCATTTGCAGCCAATATTAAACCCCTCCACCCTTACAGATAGTCCTAACAAAGCCACTAACAATTTTGTACCCATTTATTTTACTCGACTTTATTTGTTCACTATTTAGCCCATGTTCTATTATTATGGCGAGATCTGGCTTTATTTCTTTTAATAGCTGTTCACAGGCTGCTGTTTTATCATTTAAATATTGGATATTCATATGAAATACCTGAAAAATGTTTATGACAGGATTGTTTAACAGTCCTACACATTTCATGCCTTTCATCATTAGTGTTAAATTTTACATTTCTCACTAAACTTGTATAATTTTGGAAATTGGCATTCCCAATTGCTTTTAAAGTAACCAAAAGGTTCTGCATCATCCCAAGTTTTGCTAGTTTCTCTTTAGCAATAACGATATGACATTATTTATTAAATGTCCAAATTTAAATGAACCTTTTCTATTCAGACGTATACCATCTCTATTATGTAAGCAGTAGTTGCCATCCATCATTAAACAATTTTGAACAGAGCATATCCAATCAAGATTTTCATTCACATACCTCACATATCTTACATTCACATCACGCATACATAATATACCACTTATTATCTTGGTATCACTTGATTGCTCCTTTATTTTACTCACCAGGTCCATTATCTCACCCATTATTTCTTCTGGTAGAACACCAGGTTTCATATTGTTTGATTCCACATGCACTAACATCACTTTCAGCTTTGTTTCTTGCAAATTCATTTCCTCCACCTTTATACCTAGAAAACAACTCACTTGATAGCCTTTGAGCCTTTGTTTTTGCAAAACTCCCCGGAGAACTTTGGGAGTGAATCACCAACCACTACAGCTTCATTTTCACAGGATTCACCTTTTGCAGTATCGTCTTCATATTCTAATCTTCATTTCTTATTTCTTTGAAGATCTCAAACCTAATTTGCACTGGGATACTCTCAACGTGGCGTTCCTTTTCAGATTTCAAAGATTTCTTCTTCACAACACAACTATAGGTTTTCATCTCCAACATTTGAGTTTAATCTTAGCGACTAATTTAATGTTTTCAATTTAACAATTTCATTCTGGGTCTTTTGTAGGCCCTTACAAAGTACAGATACTACCATTTGTAGTGATGCTATCATTTTAGCTTCCTGCACGGGTGACGAATCACATGGTTCAGAGGCATTCCTATTTTCACTTGCACAATTTGAATCAATTATTTCTTCCACGGCATTTCTTCCCTCTTCTGTTTTCTTGTGAAAACTCACTAGCCGATTGCATAAGCACACCAACCACTGGAAGCAATCTTAAAACATGGAGCTTATTAGTTGTGGTACTCATTTATAAGTCAACAAGCTTATAAGAGAGGACCATAGCGTATCATACTGTTGACATATGGGGTAAGATAAAAAAAAAAACAGATTATAGGTTCTTCTGCTGAACCAGAGTACATTTTCACAATGATTATATTTCCACATGCAGAAATTACACAATATATTAATGTGTTCCTTGTTCTGTTGTCAGCATCACAAAGCTCTTTGAATGGAACAAGTTGGCTGCTTCTTCGTGTTCCTGTTTTTTTTTTTTTTTTTTTTTTTTTTGTGGCTTAACATCCTTTAACCTGGTTGGTCATATCGGACAATGAATGAAATTGGTGAAATGATCTCGGGGTCCATGGAGCTTAAAGTTACTCAACATTCATCTTATCAGGATAAGGGAAAACCTTGAAGAAAACCTTATCTGGGTAACTCACCCTAAGCGAGATTCGAACTCACGACCCTTTGAATGTGAAGCAGACATGCTACCACCACACTACCCAGGCGGGCTTGTTCCTGTTTATTTGCATATAAAAACATCCTTTCTTTAATATGAGTATCATTTCTAGCCCAGTATCTTAAGAACTGGTTATCTGAGTTACCTGAGGTCTATCATATGCAGCAAGTCTCTTAACTGTTCCTACTGTACCTTCACAAGGATCCTTGCCAAGAATTGTTGTGAAGGAATGCCTCTGCAAATCTGTCCTATGGTGGGACAAATTACTAAAATTATTTTTGTTCTTTATTGCTCTATTGCTCCATCATTGATATAGTATATTTTCTTAAGTTCATAAAATTTCTGCCTTAGGATAGTAACAAGCTTCTAAAAAAGATAAACAGCATCACAATCATATATCAGTCCACAGTAAGTAAAAAATTGGAGTTTCCAAAATGGTTTACCCTAAGAATGCTTCTTTTATTTCAGTTATGTTCTGACATATTTCAAGAAATAAATATCATTCGATAATAAATATAATAATATATAATACAATTTATTCATCGTAGAAATTCATACAGAGTTATAGGTTTTGTAAATAAAAATACATAAACAATATACATATATAAAAATGCAGTGATTTCTACAATGATACAATTATTGTGATTCACAGATGCAATGATACACCACGGTAACTTCTGGTTTTGCTTTAGGTTGTGTGGTGGCTACTTTCTTCAATGAAGTTCAGCTTGTTATATTTTCAGCATCCTGGTTCCCGTGAGCAGAAGGCAGAGCAGCACAGTATAGCAACATGTGGCTGCTAACTCCTCTAGGGCTTGAAGCCATATCATAACTCTAGTTATTAAATTCTTTAACTGTGTAGAGTAGCACTTAACAAAGCTCAGTTGTTGAGCTGCTTAGATATGGCGGTAAGGTATTATATAATTTTAAACAATTATACTTGAAGAATACTTCATACAATTTAGTGTTATGTGTATATAGATGCAATTAAGTTTCAGTATTTATATTATTTATACATAATTTCAATATTATGTGCATGAACTCCACATTAACTCTAAACCATTCAAGATTTGCGTATACATAATTTAGAATTTCTTTTATATATACACACAGGGTAGCATAATATATTGAGATCTTTGAAATGTTTTCTACAGCTTTCTTTTTCTTTCAATAGCTCTCTTTTGAAGCTTGAAAATGCGATAGATAGCCATTCACAGAGATTCCCCATAATGTTATTCCATACAATACATGAGAGTGAAAGTAGGCAAATAGCACTTTTGAATATGTCCAGAGTTACCCGTGTCTTCAGTTATTCAGAACATAGCAAGCCCTGCTAGCTTTATAGCCAACTTTTCAATCCCATTAGTGGTTTGATTCTATCCACAACCCTACAAATTTTGTTTCTGGTTCACACTTGGAGTTTTATTTATGGACACTCTTTAACTACTGTGGCTCTTAGTGTCCCATTCTATATGGATAATACAGTGCTTATTACTGATGTTATTTTTATCATGGTCAGCTTTCCTTTTCCACTTGCAAATATGCGTGTATCATCTGCAAAAAGTGTTAATTTCACTTCAGTGACATCCTTTAAACACAGTGATAGATCATTAATATATAATAAAAATAGAAGAGGGACTATGATTGCCTTTAGTTATCTGGGTTAGTTTTGTCACCTTTTTTTAAAGACAGGAATTATTAAGCAGTCTGGGAATACACCTTGTTCTAGTATAGTATTGGTGAGAACAGTTAGTGCATAGATAATTTTTGCAGCTATGTATTTAAAAACTAAGTTTCTGCTTTAGAATTAATAAGTTGTCTAATGACAGTACAGATATTTGCTGGAGTTATAAAGGACCAATGAAATGGTGTTTGCATAGCAACACTTAACATTTTCCAATGGCAATTCTACTTGTGTGTTAATTACACTGGATGGTGGTTGTACGAGGGCCGTTCAGAAAGTAGCCTCCGATCGGTCACAGTGCGGGTAGTGGGGGGAGTAGCGACGCCATCTGTGCATTCACGCACTCAGCAGGTCAGTCGGCATCAAGCCGTGGTCGAGTGAAAGTCGTACCTGCGCTAGTTTAGTGTTTGTGGCCGTTTGAAATGTGTACTGCAATAGAAAACCCCGCCAAATGTGAAGTGCGTGCTGTTATAAGGTTTTTTACAGCCAAAGGATATTCTGCAGCAGCTATTCATCGTGAGCTTTGTGCCGTGTATGGACCAAGAGTTATGAGTGAAGGAGTGGTCCGTGAATGGGTACATTTATTTAAAAGTGGACGAGAAAACGTTCATGATGAAGAGAGGATTGGTAGACCATCATTGGTCACGGACGAACTCGTTCAGACAGTTGATGCAAAAGTTCGTGAAAACCGACGTTTCACAATGTCGGAGTTGTCTACTGATTTTCCACAGATTTCTAAGACTCTCTTGTACGAGATAGTGACAGCAAGATTGGGTTACCGTAAGTTCTGTGCACGATGGGTGCCCAAAATTCTTACCGACCACCACAAAACTCAAAGAATGGCCTCTGCATTAGACTTTCTGTCACGTTATGAGGCCGAAGGTGAACCATTGTTAAACAGAATCGTGACCGGAGACGAACCTGGATTAAGTATGTGAACCCTGAGGCAAAGGAACAATCAAAGATGTGGGCACATTCAAATTCGCCTACCAAACCAATAAAACCCCGGCAAGATTTTTCTGCCCGAAAATTGATGGCAACGGTGTTTTGGGATGCAAAAGGGGTGTTGTTGGTTAAATTCATGGAACGTGGGACGACCATTAATCAAGACATGTACTGTGAAACACTAAAACAATTACGACGGGCTATACAGAACAAACGCCGTGGTATGCTGACTTCCAGTATCGTTTTTTTGCACGATAACGCCCGTCCTCACTCTGCTCGCAGAACAACAGCCCTTCTTGAGTCCTTCAAGTGGGACGTTGTCAACCATCCACCTTACAGCCCAGATCTGGCGCCAAGCGATTATCACCTCTTCATGCAAATGAAGAAATGGCTCGGGTCCCAGCGGTTTGATGACGACGAAGAGCTCAAAGATGCGGTCACAGGCTGGCTCCAGGCACAAGCGGGTGATTTTTATGCAGAAGGAATTTCAAAGCTTGTGAACAGATACGATAAGTGCCTCAATCGTTATGGAAACTATGTAGAAAAATAGTGCAAAGATGTAGTTGTAAGATGTATATATTAAAATATTTTTATTTAACTTGGTGAATTTCTTGCAATCAACCGGAGGCTACTTTCTGAACGGCCCTCGTATGTTAACAAAATAGGAATTGAGTACATTAGCTGTGATAGGAATTTCTGTATTAGTTTTGTATGATCACATAATTAGCTCTACATTTAGCAGCTTTGAGTTCTTGTTTATGGTGAATTGCTGTCCCAGTTCAAGCCACGTAAATGATTTTGGAACCTATCTAATCTATTATTATTATTATTATTATTATTATTATTATTATTATTATTTATCAGTCATACTTTTATGTCTATATTTGGGGACTGAACTGAGTTATTAATGTCTAACTTTAGCCATAAGCAATCATGGTCTGAGAAACAATATTGTATTATCCCATTTTTACTTGTGTGTGATGCACATGACTTATTATATGATCAAGGCAGGCATTAATTCTGGTGGGTTTGTCATTTAAACAGTAATGGACTATTATATCTATATTAATATCTCCTAATATATATACAGAAGCCACAATTATTTTCATTAGGTAGCTGTATAGTAGCAACTACAAAGAAATATTCTTCACAGAGATGAGTAATATCCATTACAGTGTATTTTCAAGGTTTAAGTTCTGTTTAATCATAATGGCAACTCCACCATGTGGCAGTGACATTTTTGCTATTTCAACAGAAGGAACTAGCTATTACATACCCTGTGGGTATAGAAAGTTTTAACTTATTACTATCTAGCCAATGTTCATTTAAGCTGAGATACAACAGTTCAATTGTTTATTAAATAATGTGAGTTCATTAATTTTATTTTTGAGTGATTGAATAGACAGGTGCAATATCAAGTAATCTTGATCAGAATGTGTCAGAAAGGTATCTGTTGTCGAAATGAAAAGGAGCTTCAAATTATCAGTAAAACTAATACATTCACTATTAAGTTTTTTTTGGTTCAGCATTACAGCATCTAAATAAGCTTTAAAAATGGTTTCACCCAGGATTCTTTTGTTATGTTTGTTGAAATGCATACTATGTCTGGTGTAAAAGTTTCTAGATGCATTTGAAGCTTTGGTTAATTTTACATTGTTAAACCCTTTGCAAAGTTCAGTTAGACTTATGTTGATTGTACTAACCTCTATGTGAATTGCAGAAGCTTTATGCATATCATATCTTATTGCAGGTTAATCACTTAATTTGTATTTGTATCACTCAATTAATTTGTATTTTATAGTTCTGGCAGTAGTTTTTCAGGACTGTTATTAATATGTTCAGAATTACCACTGCTGAAGTCTTGAGCACTAACACTGGCTTTGTTTATCACTTTACTTAGCTTTGCACCAGGTTTCTGAACACTTTGGTTGAAGTTTTCTTCTACTCTTGTGGCAATTCCTCTTCTGTGACTATCACTGAAAATAAGCATTTGCCCTTTCTTAAATGTCCATCAGGATTTTGCTTCTTCATTGTTTGTATGCTTCCCTCTTGTGTCTCTTGTAGAGTGTTGTTGTATGTCATATGACATATTTTGTCATATGGGGAATGCAATATTATAATATTTAAATGTATTTATGAAAGAAATATATTTAGTATCTAATGTTGGTTCTTGTTAAATTCTTCCCATTTTTGTTTTCAAGCAAATGGTAAAAGTTTACGTTATCCTGTTTCTGCAGACAAAACTCTTTATATCTTGCACTTACTCTCTTTTTTATTTTTGGAAGTGCCAGTGAATTGAGATAGATTGTGCAAAGTAATCAGGTAGATGGGTTTCTAATACATTTGTTTTATAAGCTATTTGACCTATGATGCTTTTTAATGATTTAGTGACTCTAGTTGGCATATTCATCATTGGTTTCAGTCCATTGAGATTAATGTAGTTACAGTTTTAAATTTTCATTCTTATTTTTAGAAAGTCAATATTCCAGTCCCCAATTAAGATCATACTTTTCTGTCATTTGTAAAAGTAGTCTAAAATGACCTCTAGCTTATCCAATAGTATATTTGGGTCACTTTTTGGGTTTCTGTATACACAAATAATAAGTTTGTTTTCAACTTCTATTATGCTTGTATTTGTATCACTCAATTAATTTGTATTTTATAGTTCTGGCAGTAGTTTTTCAGGACTGTTATTAATATGTTCAGAATTACCACTGCTGAAGTCTTGAGCACTAACACTGGCTTTGTTTATCACTTTACTTAGCTTTGCACCAGGTTTCTGAACACTTTGGTTGAAGTTTTCTTCTACTCTTGTGGCAATTCCTCTTCTGTGACTATCACTGAAAATAAGCATTTGCCCTTTCTTAAATGTCCATCAGGATTTTGCTTCTTCATTGTTTGTATGCTTCCCTCTTGTGTCTCTTGTAGAGTGTTGTTTGCATTGTTTGTATTCTTCATATCAGCTAACAGCAAAAATATTTTGATTTTCCTATGAATGATTGTAGTTTATCACTTCCTTTCACCATTTCCATTTTCTCTTGTTTGTGGCTGTTTTCCATTCAGTACAGCTTGTCATTGTTGGCGGAGGCCAATTATTATTCCTGATGAATTCCTGTTCTTGCCTTGACTATTCTTTCATATCTCTCTAAAGCACCTCTATTGATTTCTTCACAATGTATTTTCTTCTATAAGCTTTCTAATTTGTTTCCCAGATTCATTGCCCACTTCACAATTCATACCAACGCTTGTAGCACATACATTGTATTCCCACATGTCATATGACATATTTTGTCATATGGGGAATGCAATATTATAATATTTAAATGTATTTATGAAAGAAATATATTTAGTATCTAATGTTGGTTCTTGTTAAATTCTTCCCATTTTTGTTTTCAAGCAAATGGTAAAAGTTTACGTTATCCTGTTTCTGCAGACAAAACTCTTTATATCTTGCACTTACTCTCTTTTTTATTTTTGGAAGTGCCAGTGAATTGAGATAGATTGTGCAAAGTAATCAGGTAGATGGGTTTCTAATACATTTGTTTTATAAGCTATTTGACCTATGATGCTTTTTAATGATTTAGTGACTCTAGTTGGCATATTCATCATTGGTTTCAGTCCATTGAGATTAATGTAGTTACAGTTTTAAATTTTCATTCTTATTTTTAGAAAGTCAATATTCCAGTCCCCAATTAAGATCATACTTTTCTGTCATTTGTAAAAGTAGTCTAAAATGACCTCTAGCTTATCCAATAGTATATTTGGGTCACTTTTTGGGTTTCTGTATACACAAATAATAAGTTTGTTTTCAACTTCTATTATGCTAGCTTCAAGATATTCTTTAATGTTTTGGGGTTCAACAATTGGGATTGGCTTTACTTTAATTCCGTTACTTGATTAAGAATCCTCCATGTTTTCTTTTATTTCTACAACAGCATTCTATAATATTTAACTTTTAAATTTTAAATTCAGGTAATTTATTGGTGGTTCAACATTGGACATCTACATATTTAAAATTCCTCTCGAGCAATAGTTTTATATTAAGCAACTTATTGTGAACTTCTTGGAAATTCTAGTAAAATATGTTGAATTGATTTTTATTTTAGGATTGGTTATGGTTTTCATTGACTTTATTCATTGAAGAGGAAATTTCAGTGATACTGAGGTTACTGTTAAAGAGATATTTGTGGTTAAGCTAGGTACCCCATTAGTAAAGAGTACATCTGTACAGTTGGTTGTAGTGTTGCATTTTTTTTTTTTTTTTTTTGCGGATGTGGTTGGTAACTGTCCAGAAGCCTGCTGTACTATGCTGAACGCAATCAGTCCAAGGTCATCGTTGCCCAACCAGGCATTCCCCTTGTTTACAAATGCAATCCAATGTAGAGCTTACAGCGATGATGTATCTGATATGTTCATCCCTACACTGTAATATAGCATTCCTAACTTGGCTTGAGGGTTCAATTGCTTTGCAGTCTTAAGTTTAGATGTTTCATGTCATTCATTATATCATCAGCAGAAGTAGACTCATGCAGATTGTTGGTTTGGCACGAAATATAATTAGGCCAGGTTTGTCCTGTGTACGTTCTTGTGTAGTTTTCTTTCAATGTGCTCTATTCTAGCACCAGGATAGCAGTAAATAGAGACCTTGCCTATGTTCAGATGTTTCCCGGCATGACAGACTATTGAATTTCTGAATATCACTGCTGTTATCTTTTAGTACTTTTTGTTCACTTTTTTGGTGTGTATCATTGCCGTCAATAGCAAAATCTTTGCATATATCCATAGTGTCAATGTCATCATAGCTCGTTCAGAACTTCATATCTATTTCTTTTGGGTACTGTAGGGTATGATGCTTTTGCTGCTCAAGTTTAGGCAAATGTTGTTCATATTCTGCATGACACACATATTGGAGGTGTTGCTCTTTCTAAAAGAGATGTAAAAAAGGAGCTAGTTAAATTGGTAGCATGTTCCATGAACATTCTCATTTGCATTGACTGTACAAAAATGTTCATTAATAAGTATTTCATGTCTTAATGAAGTGTTATATAAAGAATATTATGAAGAGACTATGGTAAAGAAACAAGATAAATGCAATACGAAGGCTACTAAAGTCAAGTATAAGTAAATACCTGCATACAAGGCTTATCATGAATAATTGAGTTTAAGGTGTAGAAATTTTGTACATATAGATACCATACTTAGCATTCCTGTTTTAATATTTGTACTTTCATATTAGCCTTATATGATGTTAAAATAAAGAACAATATTGTCTCCTTATATGTTTCTGTTTATTTCAGTTTGCATACAAGTGATACACATGTGGCTTCACATTTATTGCCATAAGCAACACATGCAACCAAAAGTCATAAATTCTGTCTGCTAGATAAGAGCTGTTATGCTTCTCTGCTGCTTGTTATGTGGAAGTCTGCAGATGTGTCTACTTTATTTTCACATCATCCTATTTAATACAGTCTGTACACTCTGGTTTATAGTCAGCTTTATTATAATTATCCACAGGAACATCCTATCTGCATTCTTTTCCTTGAGTTGGCTATGATATCAATTCAGTGTATTAAATGGCAATGTTTGTGTTGATATATATGTACTGAGGTGTCTTCTTAAAGTTGTTAATTTGTTTCTGCATGAAGAGGAATCTTTCTGTGATATGTTGTGATAGAGATGTGGCAGAGATAAAATACTCCAAAACTCTCTTTGTAAATATGAAACAAAGTTCAACGGATCTATTAATAAATTCTCTCTTCTTAACTTCACCATTATGTCCATTGGAGTCAATAACTATTTGCCCAATTTTCTTATAATGAAACTAAACAACATACAAATGACTGTGTGGTTTTTATTTTGATTCAACAGTCATCACTAAATACTTAAAATTCTTTTGTATTTTCTGAATGTTAAATCCATCAGGAATGGTCAGACCTCATTGGGAGATTTTTTACTATTTTTCATGGTACTGAATACCAGTTTGCAGTGTCATAAGCCAAATTGTGAATGCAGAATGTATTAACACATACTTAACTATAATAAAATATTTCAGCATCCAGGGTGGCAGATGCAGACCCCATGAAAACCAAATCTATCAGAATTTCAAGCTGCTCTCATTTACAAGGTATAAAGTAGTTGATTCTGTAATGGATGAATAAGGCAGGAAATTAACAATTATATATATTATATATATTAACAATTTATATATATGGATAGCTGAATTGTGTAACAGTGTTTTGCAGTAACATAAATGAGGGCTCCCTTCCATATAGTGTTGAAATATGAATAATTAATATGCTGTAGGCCTGAAATTGCTTTTAAATCTTAACCTCCTGCTTTTGAAATTGATATTAAAATCTGAATATGTTTCATTGTATATGCATAGGTAGAATCAGGCTAAAAAATTCAATGCCATAGCTAGGATTTGAACCTCAGAACTTTTGGCCTCCAGCCGGCAGCTCTAAGCTACCATGGTCTTAAATTCCTCAACTGACTCGCATGTTTCCCTGTAAACCACAAGGTAATCTCAAATGGCAACTTACTATGTCGTAAGTACTGTAACTCCTGGGCTTCATAGTTTAGACAACTATTATGTCAATTAGTGTTAATTTAAATTGTTTTATCACACAGGCCATGTGTAGGACAAGAGTCAGATTGAAAAATTCAATGCCATAGCCAGGATTTGAACCACGGATCTCCCAGTCTCTAGCCGGTCACTTTTAACTACTGAGCTACCTGGCAACATGCCATCATGGCCTTAAATTCCTCAACTGACTCGCATTAAGTAGTATATGTATTAGTATTCGTAGTATATGTTTATTTAACAAAAACAAGTTTGTGACACTGAGTTGCAGGCAGTAGTTAGCCACACAACTGAAAATAACTTAATGCAAAACCTCACATCTCTGCAATGTTAAATTAACCTTAAAATCTGAATGCTCCATAATATGTTTATTTAACAAATAATACAAAGTTGTATCATAAGGCTACAGGTGGCAGAGTGCCATTTAAGTGTATGTAACCTATTAAAGCATTGCTTTATGTATTACTGTAATATTAAATTAGCCTTAAGATCTGAATGTTTCGTAATATATTTAAGTATTTAACATATTATAATAGCTACAAAGTTCTATCATAGAGTCAAAAGTGGCAGTATGACACACAACCCAAAATAATTATTAAGGCATGACCTTGCACAATTCCATAATATTAAATTAACCTTAAAAACTGAACATTTTGTAAAAATATGTTAATTAATAAATAATACAATATTCTATTACAGAGTTATAGGGGGCAATGTGTTTGACAAATTGTATCCTATCACAATCTGAAATTAAATTTGGCCTACTTCTGGGTATTTGAATGTGATTTTGAATGTGAATGAATAGGAATTAACATCAAAAACCAAATGAGCAAAAGAAATTATTTGATGATAATGCTTATAACTAGGCAATTGACTTCCATTCCAGTTTGAAATTAACTTCTGGATATATGTAATTTCCATTCCCTTTTGCCATTTGCCAGATCGTAGCGATTTCTTCCCTCCAAAGGATTGTTTGATTTAGGTAGATTATGTGACACTGGACACAAAGGATGCTACATTACTGATATTTTTTGCACACAAGTGTGGGGTTAGAAAAATTTCTGCATATAATCAAAAGCAATTTCTTATTTATCATCTTTCTCCTTCACAGTTTTGTTTAATCTCTTCTATTTTCTTATGAAATTTTGTGCTCTGTAGCATGAGTACCACCAGTTCTGCAGCAGCTGCTCTCTTCATTATCAGATAGATGAGGTTACACCAAGTTCTTTACATTTTGAGAAAATGTTTATCTATGAGCAACCAAATGTCAAAGTAAAGTTATCCTTAAAATGTGAAAAACTAATATGTAAACCCACACTAGCAGACAACTCTGGATATTTGGATATGAAAAGAGCATGCACAATTTTTATGTTAAGTTTTCACCTAAGGTATTGGGGGCCTTTTCATCCACAGTGAGTCTCCATTTAAGGAAAAGAGTAAATAAGTTTTTTATCTGTGCTCTAATATCTGCTGGAATAGCATTTACTGATAGAAACCAGCCTTGCCTATTGTGTAGAATTTCGCTAGCTTGTAATGGGGATGCAGTTCTAATTCTCTTCTCAGCAATTTCATGTGGACTTAAGAAAGCTCTTTTATGTAATCTTTTTCTATCTGATCGTACTCTGATATAATATCTAAAGTTATTTGATCTAACTGTAGATTAATCTTTATGTGGTCTATTCTGTTATTAGATTCTATCCTCAAAAGAACTTGCATGTGTAGATCCTTTATATTTGTCTTTGAAAATTAAAAAATGTGCTAATTATAGTAATAAATGAGAACTACAGTTGCTGCAAATCGACTTTAGATTTGTTTTTGCTAGTGTTAAACACCCACTTTTACTACATATGCACTGCAGGCAATGATCCTGATGATACATGGAATGAAGATGAAGCACTGTTGGAATTTGGTGACTGGAAAACTGGAGAACCTAGTGAGAAACTGTCCCTGTGCTGCTTTGTCCACCACAAATCGCATATGCAGTTGCCTAGAATCAAACCCAAACTGTCTTGGTGAGAGGCAGCCTTCATCACAGAGCAGCCTTTGATGTGCAGCTGTAATAATTTTTTTTCTGCTGCCTCTCAAACTGAATCGATTGACTTTTTGCTAGCAGCCGATTTATATAGTCACTGCAATACTAGCAGAATATTCTCAAAGAGAAAGTTATTCAAAGCACACCAAAATGAAATCACCAGAACTACAAAGAGGTGGACATAAAGAGCACCATATGGCTTCCTTTGGAAGGGAAGTAAAGCTATGGGGCCCCGTGTCGTAGGTTTAAGGTGCATAAAAGAACCTCAAGCCTGATAGAGAGGCCTCTGAGCAAAATTAAGTTGTCTTTCAGTATAGAATGGGACGCTGAGAACCACAGTAGTTAAAGAGCATCCATAAATAAAACACCATTTCATTTTTTAAAGAGCACTGTCATAGCAGCCAAGACCAAAGGTTTCCAAAGTAGCTGTAATGATGTTTCAAGCTCTCTGCAGGCACTTTTAAGTAGAGGAGGAACATCCTGTCATTTTCTCAAACTTTATACCTTGGTAATCAAAATTTTAAAATCAGGTATTTGTGAATGGACAATGGAGTTATTCACTTTTATTGGAATTCAGTGTTCTTTTAATACAGCTAATGAATGCTTCTGCTATTCTGTCTTAAAACTTATGATGGCTGACATCGCTCCTTTTTCTTTTGTCAGTGCTAATTTTCATGCTTTCTCCCACCACCACTGCCATCTATTTTAATGCCTAAGTAAATACATTCTCATACTAATACTTTATATTCCTTACTCCCCTTCTTCCACTTTTCATATGGACTCAATTTTGCTCCCTTCTTATATCTCTAAGACAGTATTTTCCTGATTCAGGTTCCATTCATTATGATCTGCCTCCTTAAGGCTTGATTCAGCCCATTAATTGTATGATCTTACGAAAAGATTATCAGTATACAGTAGCTATTATTTATTCCTATTATAGAACTATTGTTCTTGCTAATCCCCAATAAAATATCAAAGAATAAATTAGAGTATTGGACTTAATTTACAAAATGCCTTAAATATTTTCCCTGCATTATTTCCCTAGATACTACTCTCTTCATTCTCACTCAGAAGGTGTTCTTCTAGTACAGGAATCTTAGTATACCTACTTACTATTTGTTGACCCAATCCTTTGCATAATGGTATAACTGTGGCTCACAAGATTTCTGTAGGCCAATAAATTACATGTATTTATTCTCCCCTTTCATCCTTTAGGAATTTATCTACTAATGTTTATATTATAAAAATGTTTTTGACATACTAGCTTTCTCTTTATAAATTAAGTGTAAAATGCTTTCCTTCATTTTACGAAACATATTAAAATAAACAGATTTGTTAATTTCTTAACTCTTTGTAAGTATACAATTTGAGTAATTTTAGACCAATTGCTTTATTTCTTTCTATTATTTTAACTTTCATTCCTTACCGCACTATCCAGCATTTCCACATTCTCATCAATGTCTAATGCCATCTATTTGACACCATATTCCCCAATAAAGAGTGTAGGCTGATCTACATATTTACTATATGAACATATTATAACCTTCAAATCTTGCCCTCCCTTAACACCTGCTTCTCTCCTTTTCTTCCCCTCCACCTTAGTTTATTTTGTTCTAAAAGTTGATAAAAAATCCTGCCTTTTAGATAGCTTAGTATTATAGAATTATTTTGTATTTAATTAGCTTTGAGGTTAAACACTTTTAATTAAATATAAAAGGTAAATTACTATGCATGCACCTCTTCTTGGGTGCTTGGCTCCCTAGTCCTCATTTGTTAGGTTTCACAGGATTTTAGAAACAGGGCAAAGCAACAACATTGAGATTTTAAATAAGCACTACACCCTGATATCTACTGGCTTCAAAGCTGTTTCATTCTGTCTGTAGATCCCAGAGTTCATACATATCCATGTGAGCTGTGTTTCCTTTAATAATTCATCTAGTTATCAGTAAATTGGATAACCTATTCACCATTATGGCTGAGGGCCTCATGAAAGAAACTTTCTTTGTTTGACAACACTGCAGAAAGACTAATGGGTGAGCTCTCGATTTTACCTCTTGCTCTTGTTTTCCTGTAAATTAGCACCCAAGAAAAGGTGCATGCATTGTACTACATCAGATCCCTTTCATATGCAACTGCAATAAAAACATGAGCAATACAAACAAATTGAAATTATGAAACACTGAGATGTGTTGGAGCTATATTGAGGTAGTTTTAGGTTTTTTTTTTTTAATTAATCTTCAGTCAAGCTCTTTCTTGAAAACAGCAATAACCACCACATAACATTTATTTTCTGTAATCTACATTTATAAATCTAAAAATAAAGTCTTAGCATGAGAAGTGTTAAGATAGTGAGGTCTGTAATCAGCAGGGTTAGGATTTTTAGGTGTGCACTTTTTTCTTTGGGTAAATTAAAGCTGATATCACATTGTTTCTAGTTGCAAAAAGGGGCATTTTTCCTAGCATCATTTTCCCTCTTTTGGGACCTTTATCCCCCCCCCCCAACCATGCACATAATCCCCTATTATCTTTTAAGTTTCATTCCAATTTATTCTATAAGACATTTAAACACTTTAAACACTTTCAATTGCTGTGTATGTGTGAATAGTAAGCCTGCCTCTTTCAGTAAATGTTGCATGGGAGTTGAAAGCAAACATGTTCACGTTCTGTTTCTGTTGTCATAGCTGAAACTATATTACGCGCTCACTTACACATGAAACTTAGATTTTGCATATCACGTTTCTTATATAAGTAATCTTTAATACCAAAACACTGGGGGAGACAACTAAATGCATGCCTCCTAAAAATACTGCACTATAAAACAAAATGTGTTGAGAACTGCGTCTCTGTAAATATATATTTGAACACCCTTGTTCTGCCTAAGTATTAAAACTAAGCTCTAATTGGCTTTCCCATTCACAGGAGCATCTCTTTTCATGAGCCAATAGGAACTATTCTACTATTTAACTTGGGCTGCTAACACTCAGTAACTTTTACAATCTCACCACCTGAGGCTTACGTTGTCTTTTTTTTAGCTTAAGGACATTCTTTTATACATCTTACCCCAATTCCTTGGCTATTGTCTCCAAAAACCTTGTGAAAGTGTTCTCTTTTATAGCGCATCTACAGTGTCTACTATCTCGTCTCCCTTATAATTAAACTTATAGTAACATCCTCGAATAATATATTTCTATTACATATTTTATTTACATTATCTTCCTCATTAATTATTTGCATCTTCTTTTATTCATTAGTACTGCTTCAAATGCCCCACTATCAACATAAAGACATAATTTTGAAAAGTTTTTAGTATGATAATAGTCTCCTAAATTGCTGATCACACTGTATGTACTTCACTCCCAAGTTTGGGTTTGTAATGTTTCTTTTTCGCTGACCCTCTTTCTCTGGTATGTCAACAACTATCATTCACACTATGATAAATGACTTTTTAAGCACTAGAAAATACAATAGCAAAAAATCTATATCACTTAATCATTTAATTTACCTAAACAATTATTTATACTTACCACTTCTTTTATCTTATCTAATTATTGGAAAACTTTTCTATAATCCTGTTAATTATTGGTGTAATGGTTACCATGCTAACTTCATATATCCAAGGTCATGGGTTCAAACCTGGCGGAGGATGATGGATTTTTTCGAGTGTAAAAATCCTTAGCTTCCTTTGGAAGGGAAGTAAAGCTGTTGGTCCTGTGTTGTAGATTTACAGCACATGAAATAACCTCAAGCCTGATAGAGAGCCCTCTGAGCAAAATTAAGCAGTCTTTCATGCCCAGTTTAGAATGGGTCACTGAGAACCATAGTAGTCAAAGAGCGTCCATAAATAGCATGCCATTTACATTTTGTTAATTATTTACACTATAAATTTCTAATTTGCTCTATCTCATATATATACAGATGGATTATGATTTTAACTGGAAGTCACATTGCTTGCATCCTATTTTGTCCTTTCAATCTGCAGTACATTTATTTCGCTATCTTAGTGGGAGGAGCTGGGGGCCCACTCCCACAGTCTCTATTTAGTATATATTGTTTTTGCAAGGGCCAAACTGAATTATGGTATTATTATTATTCCCTCTCTCCCTAATGTGGGAAACCTACTTCCCTCCTTTACTCTATTGGTAAGTGTATTCTTGGGGTGGGTGGCAAGTCATAACGGTGGGTGTGCTGCGTGCATTATGTTTTCCATCGCTTCTGCGTCGCCAACACCGGCTGATGGCAACCTTTGTGTCTCAACTTTTTCGTTGCCGTGAAAGCCCGTTTTTCAGCACCTACTCCTTGGCAGGCGAATAGCTGCTCCAAGTGGACTTGGGCACTCATACCGATATGCCGCTATACCTACTGGTGTTTGACGATTCTGGGGCTTGAAAGGCATCTCCCTGTTCCCCCTCTTCTGGATTATACGTTCACCAACCTCGGGTTACAATAGTTAAATTAGATTTTTGTTGCACTCTAAAACTCCACACAGCCTTTGTCATACATTTAAAGCTGGAGAGGCACTCCTGCACCTTGCTCTTCTCCGATGGCTCCCGTATTCTGTACTGAAACAGCTTATGTTAACCTGACCACTCCCGAGCAGGGACGCTTCCCCCTGTCTTCTGCGGAAATTTACACTCTACCAGGATTTTGGTTCCGTTCCCTCCGTCCTTCATTTTAGTTTGTTCTGATTTTCTATCTACCTCTATCCCAGTCTTGATCCCGGGATTGACTGTCCTTTGTCGGCTGGAACTTGGATTATTTTAGTCCGTAACCATAATTATGTTCGTTTTTTGTGGTTGCTCGAGCTTTTGTGTATTTCGGGTAACGAAATCGCAGATAGGCTGGCGAGAGAGGCGAGTGTGCTCCCCTCCTTCCGCGATCTTCGTTGCTCTACCGTTGGCTGATGCTGTCTCCTCTTCTCTATCTGATCAACATATTCTACCTGATTACCCTCCATCTGCACCTTGGTTTAACGTTTCCGTACAACCAGAATAGCGGTTTCTCTTATATCTAAGAATAAACTTAGGGTGGCGGTGACACCGACATATCTTTTGCTTATCCGTCGTCGTCGATACTCTCCTCTTTGTGACTGTGGCTTACATGGGAATATCCATCACCTCGTTGCTTTTTCTACACGACTATGCACATAGTGCATAGAAAAGGTATTGTATGCCGCCCAAAAATTCGGTATCGAGATTTCACCGAAAATGCTTATTTTGAGACTCCCTGATTACAAAAAAACTGTTGTGTTCCATTCATATGACTTTCTCTGCAAGGTCGCGGGTTCAAACCCGGCGGAGGACGATGGATTTTTTCGGGCGTAAAAATCCTTAGCATGGCTTCCTTCGGAAGGGAAGTAAAGCTGTGGGTCCCGTGTCGTAGATTTACGGCACGCAAAAGAACCTCAAGCCTGATAAGAGGCCTCTGAGCAAAATTAAGCGATCTTTCACGCCCAACATAGAATGGGACGCTGAGAACCAAAGCAGATAAAGAGCGTCCTTAAATAACAGGTCATTTCCATTTCTCTGCAACAAATTATTGTTAAAAAGCCTATGAATATGTATATCATTCTAATCGAGAAAAAAAAATAGCAGAAATAGTCTTATTACTTGCTTCCTTGAAAATAGAAGCGTTTTTTGTGGGGTAAGTTTTTGTCCGTCTCTTACGTTTAGCAGTTATGCAAAATTCCGTAAAATTCATCCAGAATAAAGTAGTCTTCAGAGGCTATTCCCAGAAAATACAGTGGGGGGGGGGGTTTCTTGAAAATCTTCGTGTCGCATCCTTGGAATATACCAAACGTAAATACCAAGTTTGGTATTTAACGGTCTTTTCGCTTTTGAGCTATGCTGTCACAGACACACACACGCAGGGACCTTTTCCCAAAACTGTTTTTTTTTTTTTTATTCAGGGGGACCGAAAACAAGTATTTCCGGTGAAGTCTCGATATCGAATTTTTGGTTGCATTACAATACCTTCTCCATACACTATGTAAATAGTACGTATAGAGAAAATAAAAAAAAAACATTTTTAGAAAAGTGTGCTTATGTATATCTTGATTATCGTGGTGTAGATAGTACAATAAGCTTTTTAACAATAATTAGTTACAGAAATATAGAGAAAATCATGTGAATGGAACACCAGATTTTTTTTTTTTTTTTTTTTAATTATGCTTTTCTTTCACTTCATATCGATAATTTGGTTTCTAAGATATCCTACCGTTATGGCTTTGGCCCTTGGTTCCTTTCCTCTTTCTAAAATCCCCCTCCGGCATCTCTACGTTTGCAAGATACTCCTCATAGTTTTGTTACATTAGCACTACTTGTCCATGACGTTAATTAAAACTCTTTTCTAATCTGCCACTACAACTTTGCTTGCATTCAAATGCCCACTGGAACCCACAGGACTGAAGTGTTACTGTTTTGCTGAAGCGAGTGCCGTCATCTTTTGATACTACACATTACCATATACACATACGCAACATGTGTCCAAGAAAATGTAAAATACGAAGGACAATGGAAGGAGAGAAATCTCTAGTTGGTGCAATATTTAATACAACCACATTTTTTGGCCTGTCAGAAGTTATTGTTTATACATTGGTATCATTGCAGCAAACCGCGGCAAAGTCATCAGTTAATTTTGTTCTGATTTCTTGGCGTAAAACTACTGTTAATGTAACAAAATGTATCATATAAAGCTATTGGCTATATTGGTTTAAAGCTTTAGTAGAATATGTGATATTAATCAAGAATTTCGGTCGAGGAATGTTGCAATAATTACCATAGCATTGTAAGACAGAGAACACGCCCACCTCCCCTATTCTCACGGTTCTGGTATCATAAGCACAGAATTTTGATATTTGATTTGAATTGGAAATCTTAAATTAGCAAACAGTACAGAATCGTTCTGTAGATAATGCATAACATATTCACTGAGTATCCCTTAAATAAGCACACCAATATGTGTGTTGAAGCATTTCCTTTTCCTTGCTGCTGATAGTGCTTAACGCTCGGTTTTACTACTTATGGCACTGATGATGCATGGAATAAAGATGGAGCACAGATTGAATGTGATGGCGGGGGAAACCAAAAAAAAAACCGTACATGCACCGCTTTGTCCACCATAAAACCCACGTGTGTTCGTTTGGAATCGAACCCGGGCCGACTAAGTGAGAGGCGAGGAGTCTAACCACTCGGTCTCCTTATTTTTTGCTTCTGTGATTCGAGAAACTACAACAAAACACCACATACGTATTGACCATTATACTGGTTTAAAACTTACAGGCTAAATTTACTACTTAATTGGACATTAACACCACTAAATGTTATTTTTATGTGCAAACACCACAAAAAGGGTGCTCATCTCAAAATATAGCAGCTAATCATGGCGGCTGCGCAAAAATCCTGCTTCACCTACTACAGTGAATAAGAATAGATCATTTCCAATGTAACATATCTATTTATATCTATTGCCTGGCAAGAATGTCTACTAGACTGTTTCGGCCCCGAACAGTGCATCATTAAGTAACCTCCAACAACAACAACAACAATAATATGACTTTCATCAGATTTTAATATGAGGCGTAGTTAACAGGTAACTATATCCGATAAAGGCTCCTGAATCTCTTGCAGCTATTTGTGACTTGTGGGAATATTACATAAGTTTTTTTTTGCATTTAGCTTCTGATAAAGACTCCTCATTCTATTTGTAGCGGATATGCATGTTTTGATTCAACTTAAATTGCTCCAGAGGTCGAGTGCCATGACGTGTACTACTAAACGTCAGGCAGAGAACACTGACCGAAATCCTGAAATGGGTGGTCCGGAGAACGGGCGGGGCAGGATGCTGCTACAGTGATTTAGCCATCAAGGTCTACATTTCTGCACCTACCGTATGAAAACGTTTGGAGTCACATCGATAGCTGGAAGAGAAATCAATTGTTACTTTCTGTACACGTACTATGTAAATAATGTATACAGAAGGTATTGTATTGCACCCAAAAATTCGATACCGAGATTTCACCGGAAATACATGTTTTGGGACGTCCTGAATCCATAAAAAGCAATTTAGTGAAAAGGCTCGTGTGGGTGTATGTATGTTTTTCTGTGGGCAGCATAGCTCAAAAAATTCCGTTAAATACCAAACTTGATACCAGAGTTCAATATCTTCCAAGGATGCGAAACGAACATTTTCAGGAAAATCCCCCCCCCCCAACCACAACTACCCTTTACATGGGAAAATGTTTGATATTCTCAAAAATGGCTCTGGTGATTTTGAGCAAAATCTCTTATATTTAAGAAATTTATATGACAAAATGTACATCTTGAATTTTCTGGGAAGATCTTTTATTCTGCATGAATTTTTATAAATGTTGCATAACTAGCAAATCCCAAGAGATAGACAAAAAAAAAAAAAAAAAAAAAAAAAAAAAATTGTAGATCTCTTAAAACACAATTTATGTCTCAAATACATTTTTTTGTGGAGTTGCTGCTTTCGAGAAATTCCTTGTTATTGGTTTCAGTTTTAAAATACTTAATTTTCTCATACAGGAACTTTTCAACTCCAGGCCATGCAAAAAAAAAAAACAGATTTGAATCCCATAGCAACCACATTTTAAAACATTTGATTGTGGGTTTAGCCTAGTGTATTTCCTTATTTCCCTTATACTTATAAGGAACTAAATAGTGTGACCATTTCTGTTAATGTTTATCTTGATTAGAATGAAGTGGAATTGAAGAATAAGCTTATTAACAATAATTTGTTACAGAGATGTGAGAAAGTCATGTGAATGGAGCACATCAGATTTTTTACTTTCTCCAGCCCTCTATGTACAATGTGTACATAGGGATAGAGAAGTATTGTATTCCACCCAAAAATTTGATGTCAAGATTTCACCGGAAATACATGTTTTAGGACCCCCTGAATCCAAATAAAGTATTTCTAGAAACAGGTCCATGTGTGTGTGTGTGTGTGTGTGTGTGTGTGTGTGTGTGTGTGTGTGTGTGTGTGTGTGTGTGTGTGTCTCTGTGGATAGCATAGCTCAAAAACGGAAAGACGGTTAAATACCAAAGTTGGTATTTTAGTATGGTATCTCCCAAGGATGCGACACAAAGATTTTCAAGTAAATCCCCCCACCCCTAACTACCATTTACGTGGACAAATTTTCGAAAATGTTGTTCTTCATAAAATGGCTCTAACGATTTTGATTAAAATACCACATATTAAAGCCATTTATATCACAAATAAAATGTGTATGTTGAATTTTCTGGGAATAGCTGCTAAAGACCTGTTAATTCTGGATGAATTTTGCTTAATTTGGCATAACTAGTAAACCGTAAGAGATAGACAAAATCTTATTAAAATGCATAAATTATATCATATACATTTTTTTTCGTGGAGCTTACCATTTTCGGGGTATTCCTTGTTATTAGTTTCAATTGTGAAGTACTTACACTTTTGTCAGACAGAAGTGTCCATTTTTCTTTTGTTTTACTCCTGGCCAAGTAAAGAAATGATTTGCAATGACAATCGCATAACAACAGCCTTTAAAACATTTGACTATCATTTTGGCATAGCACATTCCTTTAGTTCCCTTCTACTTATAAGGAGCTAAGTAATAAGAACATTCTGCTAATGTTTATCTCGATTAGCATGGTGTTGAAAGAAGAATTATCTTTTCTAAGAAGTTTGTAGAGTAGCAAGAGAAAGTCACGTGAGTGAAACACATCGGATTTTTAAACATTGAGTTTACCATTTATTCATTGTTAATTTGTAAACATTAAACTGAAGTTCTGTATAATGGAAAATGAAAGTGAAATGTGCATAAATGTGACTATATAGCATATAAATATATGCAAATTTTGTACTAAATTAAAGAAATGAAAAACAGTAATAAATACTGGGAACAAATCATGTGAAAAAATAAACTATAAGACATTTAAAGCAATTCACTCATAAATTACATAGTCAATATCTCTGAAATGTGATTAGGGACACATATTCAATTTCCTAAAAAAAAAATTTGCAAATTACTCCAAATAAAAGGTAGTTTGGGGTGGGGAATATTCTTGAAAATGCTCATAAAAATTGCATATTTGGAAGACATTGATCTTAAGTATGCATTGGATTTTTGTTTTGAGGTATTTGTTGATACACATACACATGCACGTACACACACAGAGTGCCTGGCATCCAAGGAATATACTCATTTGAGTTGCAGCATCATTTAGTAGTAGCTAGAATTAATAAGGTCATCGTGCATAATTACTCTAAATACCTACATCCCTGTGCACAGATTTTCTCTAAATTCCTACACCTCTATGTAGGAATACTTCTTTATTCAATCCAGATGTGGTAATTTGTTATTCGGCTAATAAGGCTGTTTTATATTTGTGTTCCAGGTTTTTGTTGCTCTCCTACATTATCCTGGTGGCTGGCATATTGAAAGAATACTGCAAGATGATAGAGATCTGTACTCTGGGATGGGGGGGGGGGTTCATAACAATTCAGTATAGTATTTGATTACTGCTGTTCCAGCTAGCGAATTTAGCAGACTTTCTGGGCCCTAGCATTTATTCAATTTAGCGATTCCCTTATTCAAATATGACCAAAGAAATTGCTTGGAAACACTATACATACAGAAAAAATTCACCAGAATGAAGATGATCCACCTTACAACACAAAACACTGAGACTGCTTAAAAAACTCATCCAGCATATCCTCAAGGTTTTATCTTTATGTTGCGATGAACAGACATTAGAGCAAGACCATTGAGTAAGTTTTTCCCAATAGAATTTTGCAGATATGTCTTCAGTCCCCTGAATGATGAAAATGTTCTTTCAGGTGTTGATGTTGAAACTGGTGATGTGGCCAGGATCTGAAGCAATTTACTGATGTTGGGGAAGAATGAATTACACTGCACAAAATATTTTTTTACAGATTGGGGTTGTGGGGTTTCCTTCTCCATTTTTATTTCCACACTTCAAATTTAGCCTGAATGATACTAGTTTCAGGTAGAGAGTTCCTGTAAAATCCTACATGTTCTTCACTGGTCTTCACTGGTAGCTTTCACATTTGGAATGACGTTTAAAGTATGTGTTAATGATTTGCGGCACTTAAATCTGACCCAAAGTTGTGTTGGAACATTATCCAGAAATGGAAGAAATGTATTCAATTAATAACATTCCTTACAGGTCACCAATGGTCTTGAAAAGTTTGCCTGTTTACACTCCTTGGAAAGTCCATATGTCCACCACTGTTAGAAACAATGGATGTGGCTGAAGTGAAAACTTCTTTGAATTCGTAATTATTCCTAATAGGTTTTAAGGTGTCAATTAGATGCTCAACATAGAATGCTAAATCTGCATTAACAATCTGGAGTTGATTGCACAAAGTTACAGTAAAACAAAATATCTTCTCTAAAATCAAAAGAAGAACAACAAATTTAGTCCCTTTAATGGCACTTACCAGCGGACATACCTCTTTGTTTGCAGATGACTCTAGTAGCTGTAATGCATTCACTAAAATTGAATATAGCTCTTTAAATCGTATAAGACTTTCATGCTTATGGATCCGCTTTGTTACAAAAAACCCTAACAGAGTACCATGTTGTCATTTAGGTTTATGTTCTTTAATTACATTTTTCAGATAATCATTCCTTTGAGCAGATGAACAGAAAAAATGTGCTACAGTCTGAGTGTTTCCTAAACAGTTGTGTATCAATGGTAGGGAACATGAATTTGCTAGAACTAGGTTCAGTGAGTGAGCACTACAATGACGTGAAGGGCCATAGGATATTCTTTTCTAATATATTCATTTACACTCATAGCAGATGCTCCAACATATCCTTGGTCAAGCATATCGTCATAGTGGATGTTATTCCTCTTTAATGTAGCAGAAATGAGTTTTGCCAAACCATCACCTGTGAGATTGGTTGTTGGAACAAATTCAAGGAAATCATCTCTAATTATACCTGCTTTCCTTTCAACATAATGCACACAACAGATACTGTTCTATTGAATTCATTCTGAATTTTGGAACTTACTGTGAATTTAGTGCACTTGGTTCCAAATGTTTCTGAAGCACTGAATCACCCACACTTACGCAGAAACATAGCAAGCCACAAAAATTGCCAGAATCTATTTCTGATTTTTCTGATTTCATGACATTTCCAAAGTAACTTGTTCCACAAAGGGCAATTTCTTGATGGCCACAAAAAATAATGGTTTGTATAACTGATGGTAATTCCTCACAATTTTCAGTGTTTTGCTTAGCTTGCTCACTGCTTAGTTGGTTTACTATGTTTGTGTTTTTCCTTTAACCACTTTTAAGAAGTTCTAAGCCATTTCTAAGTACTGTTTATGATATGCAGTATTTGCATGGTTTGAAAAATCTAAATAAGTGCCCCCAAATGTTGATGTCAACCTTTTCATCCTTCTGTTCTTCTAAAAAATAAGAAAAGCTGTGCACAGTGCACCTTCCAGTTTACTTGAATAGGCTAACCAAGGAAATTTTTATAGCCATATTAGCTGAAACCTCAGATTTTCTTTTAGGTTTTTACTGTAAATCTATGACATGGGACAAACAGTTTTACTTTCCTTCTAAAGAAAGCCATACTAAGCATTTCTATGACCAAAAAATCCATTGTGCTTTGCCAGGTTTAATCCCACACCTTGGGAGGGCAAGATAATTATTTGACCTCAGTAGTACATCTTACAGTATTTCTTATATTCATTGTGATTATAGACAATGTAGTTAGTATACATGTCTTTTACTGTATATCTTAATTTAATAGCTTCAATACTAAGGACTGTTTGTGGTATCTTATTTTCTTTTATCACTTTTTTTACTTATTGGGCATGCATTTTCGTAAATAAAATTAAATATCTGTTAAAATAAATTCTATTTTCATTAATGTCTTTCTCACGATAGATTGGTTCCCAGATTACATTATCAAGGCTTTAAGCCCAAGTTGATATAATTTCATCAGGCATAATGCTAGGAATATGATCAATAACAGTAGCTGTAGTAGTTGTCACTAGTGTGTAATTTTGAATATGATGCTTTAGATTGTGAGCATTTAAAATATCAGTAGTTGATATTCTTACAGTCTGCATTAATATTCAAATCCCCAGCTAGCAATATCTTACATCCCTGATCCTGAAATTAAGGAAGTTTACTACTGAAGCTATCAATAAAACTAGTGACTGATTCACAAGGAATCTGTAAAACCCGAACTTTTTATGTTCACCAAGCTAGTGAGTTTTATTCTAGCCTCTCCAAAAGTTTTTTCACTTGCATTTATTGCAATTGTTTGCATTTTATAATGATGAATAAATATCGTCCCTTACAAAACTAACAATTCCACCTCCTTTGTTTTTCTCTACTAAAGCTAGCTTCTAGGGTGTAAGATTAAAAAATGTTGAGCTGTAGGCTGTCTTGGTTAGGCCATGCCCAGTAAGAACGGATACATGAACTCCTTATTCAATTAAAGACACTTCAGAAGCTTCATGTTTGTTATTTAAATACTGCATGTTAATGGCTAGTACTACTAATTTGGGTTCATTGACTAACCTTAAAAATTTTCATCACCAGTATGCAGGTGATTTGGAGTCCTCTCCCATTGTTCATTATACTGATTTCATCTTCCTGAATCAGACTATCTGCTGCTGTTATTCTTGCAGGTTAGAATCTTCCTGCTGGTTTGCCATGTGTAGTTCTAAGTGCGCCCCTTCCTATAGATTAGTCTGTCCTTTTCTGCAAACCAGTTTGCCCAATTTAAAGGAGCCTCTTCTATTAAGTTGAAGTCCATCCCTGCTAAGATGAACAGTTTAATCAACAGTTTCCGAGAAGCGTGCAGCATCCATGATGTCCAACATAGCCATCCAGTCCTTTATTATTCTTAATCAGTGGCGGCTCATGGATTAAAAATTTAGGTGTTCACAAAATCAGCAATTTACCACCACCACAGCCGCTGCCGCTACTGCTACCGCCGTCACCGCCACATAAAATCCAGTAATATTAGAAACAATGATAGTGCCTAATAACAAGAATTATAAATTTGTTACACAAATCATCACCCATCCAGCATTGTAAATATGTTGAATTTCTCCGAGAGTTAACAGCAAGATGAGGTGATTAAGGGGTGAAGTCCTTTGATGCAGTTCATGTGAAGAATGGTATTTCCAGTGAATAATATTTACATTGTTTGAATTACGTAATTAACACCAAATTTATTAGTACAGAAATTCCATGCGCCAGTTTTTCAAATGTGCAAACTTTTCTAATACTCGGTGATTAAAGTCTTTTATGCTGTTGACCAGTTTGTTCTCAATATCAAGCATTGCCAGGCTGAAAGTTGATTCTTTTTATTGTGGAAAAGCATATTTCTGGTTCTGATGTAGTCAAGGTCGTAGTGCTAACAATCTTCATTAGGTCGGTTAATTGCAGAAAAGTTTCTTCGTTAAAGTTGTTTTCTATTTTGAACTGCTTAACTCTCGCATAAAATGCAAATTACTAAGAAAAATAGCGCGTCTCACAAAGACTGCAGTTGCACTTCCAGATTTTTTTAACTAAATCTCAAAGATAGCAGCACCTCCCGCTGATAAACAGAACCCTGGAGGTGTTAATGAGCACGGTTGCACTGTGCTCATTTCTGGCTGTAAAATTCCGAGCTGTGTCGTTGGCCGCGCAAGCGCAGAGCTGCTAAAAGTTACACTAGCACACGAGGCCTGTGCTACAAGCATTGTTGCCACATACTCAGGTTCTCGGCTGTGTTCAATCTGAAGAGCAGAGCGCGGCATATTTAAACAAGTGACACCGGATAGCGCATTTTATTAAATGTTTCCTGAAAGAGAAAAAAAAGATCCATTAAGAAATATTGGAGGTTCACTTGCTCTTGTGCTCCTATACAGCAGCCGCCGCTGTTCTTAATGATATCTCCAGTTTACTTCATGCCTGCACAGTACTCCTCTAATTATTATTTCTGCTTGTGGACAGCATTGTTTTATCTGTTTCACCAGAGCCAGTGTCTCCCCCAAATTATTTGTCCCAGCAGAGCAACTATGTCAGTTTTTACTTCATCCAGTTTCATATATTCCAATTGCTGCTTTAGTTGTTCCACACATATTCCCAGGTTGCAGTAAGCATCATAGCCTTGCTTCCAGCATTTGTTTCCTGTCTACCCTCCTCTCTTCCTTCCCCGCTCTATCTCTCTCTCTCTCTCTCTCTCTCTCTCTCTCTCTCTCACCTTTTGTTTCTTCACTCGGGTCTGATTTTAGAGTACTTTTGCACTCCTGTATTCAGGCATTACTACCTTTCAATTCCTGTTTCTTTTGATGATTTTATCACTTCAAATTTATTGTTTAACACATTCAATAAATAAATACTGCTTGCTCCACTCTTTTAGCATGTTACTAAATGCCTACTACTATAGTGCTGCATCTGTTGGCAAGGATTGAACAGATTAAAACTGCATAATATTTATAAACATAAGGTTTATTTATCTAGCTAGGATTGTATGAAATATGTTTAAAATAAAGTAATAAATAAATTACAGACAGATTCACTTTATTTTGGCACTACAAACACTCTGATAATTTGGAATTTATTAATCCACAAATGCTTCTTCCTATTCATGCAAAAATATTTTTGATTTAATATTCCTATTTTGTATTTTAGGTTTCACAGTATTGCTAATGGACTTCACAAAACAATTAATATAAACATTTACTGATTGCTTTACAAACAATGCTTGACATTCTTTACACAGAACAATCTGCTGATACATTAATTCTTTTAATTAATTTTGATATCACACCATGCACACTTTTCAATATACTATTTAGCAAATTGCTCTACACACACTTTTATATCTACTGACAGACATTCAAGTTCAATAGTTGGATATGACAGAGAAGTGTACTCGCAATTTTTTTTGTCAATGTGAATTTTATCACACAACGTTAATGTTTCATGAGTGGACGCTTTCATTTGACAGTCAATGTATGGTAATTTACTACACCCAGCACAAACATAATTGACAGAATTCTGTTGAATCATTTCAGATATAGGACAGTCACCTTGAATAGAGAATTTATTTGATCCTTCTATAATTCTAGAAATTGTGAAATTAGAATTCTCTAAGTCATGTTTATGTACTAAAATGGTGACATTTTCAATTTCACAATTAGCACCGTCACCAAGATCAAAGAAGAGCCTAGAGGCCTAGAAACAACATTAATTGAACAACAGTCTCATTGCCTCCCTCTAAAATATATTGAAATATCAAACAAATCTTTTGAACTGTAGTACATCCATTAATATGTTTCTTTGCAAACTGTTTTATTTTTTAATGACAATTCCAGTTTGTTGATCACTTTTTATGTTTTTCTTCAGGTTTTGCAACAGATTTTGAAAATAGCAGAACCATGACAGATGATGACAGATAGGACATACAATTGGAAATTCAAGGAGATTTTGTAAAAGAAGAACTCAACTGAAGTTAATTCAATCCAAAATGATATCTCTCCTCCAAAGCTCATTTAAGGAAAAAGGCAAATGTGTTTTATTTTGAGTGTATAATGAAATTGATATTGCTGAAATGGGGACAGCAGAATGGAAATCAAACAGGAACATTGTTTACTAAAAATAACATCAACTGAACCACAATCTGAAACAGAAGAAACTCTTGGATCAGATGCTTATTTAAAGAGTGGGTCAGTTCCATTTGCATCAGTTTTTATAATGGAGACTGACTTGGACATAAATGGGGTTGATCATCATGTACATACAGACTTAGATAAACATGGGGTTTATCAAGAAATGGACCATGACTCCAACATACATGATGTTGATCATGAATTAAACACCATCACTAAGATCAAAGAAGAGCCAAGTGGCTTAGAAACATCATTAATTAAACAACAGTCTGAATCAGATCATACTCTTGGTTCAGAACTTCAGGTAAAGAGAGAGTTAGGTTCTTTCATTTTACCTTTTATATTGGAACCTGACTCTGACATACATGGGGATGATCATAAAAATATCAAAACTGAGATCAAGGAAGAATCTAGTGTTTTTGAAAGAACAACCAAAATAAAATTTGAATCAGAAGAGATTGATCTGAAAGATGAACCAATACACTTTGATACAGAGGTAAGAAAAAGAAATAATAATAACAATAACAAGAAGAAGACATTTTAAAACTGTATTATTATTGTTATCATCATTTAAAATGTTATCACATTAATATGTTGTATTTATTCCATTGTCAAATTTACATTAGTTTGTTAAAAATGAAACTTTACATAGAGCATGTAAAGTTGAAATCTTAATTAAGAATGACCACAAATATTAAATATATCTTTTCCAAGGCAGACACAGGAAATCCTGCCAGTCAGCAAAATCAGTCCTTACAATTCATTTGCATTGATTTCTGGATTTTTGAGCTATTATTATATCTCCGTCCTTTGTAACCTGTTCTTGTATATTTTATTTTCAAGTTCATTTACTTATCCAATCAAGTTCAGTTTTGACATTTAGAACCTCTATTAATAAGTAATATTCTTCAATAATGTATGACAATTCTGAATATATGAAAAGATCAGTTGTTCAGAAAATCCTCTGATTGCATAAGCTTTCAGTGCATTTGATAAGATTTTATAGTAAATACAATCAGTTTTGAAACATCTAAGAAGAGGTACATTTTATAATGGTTTTGCTAGGACAGATTTTTATTGCTTGATGTAAATTGAATGTAAAAAGATTTTTGAAGTATCTTTCTGTAAGCGTGAGGTTGTCCTCCATAAACTATGGGGTAACATGCTAACCTCTGGTTCCTAAGGTTGCAGGTTCAAACCTGGCAGACTGCAATAGACCTTTTAGGGCATAAAAATTCTTAGCATGGTTTCCTTCAGAAGTGAAGTAAAGCCGGTGATCCCGTGTCACTGATTTACAGCACATAAAAATGTCATTGCTGATAAAAAGGCCTCTGAGCAACATTAAACTGTCTTTAATGCCCAGTAAAGAATGGGATGCTATGAGCCATAGCAGTTTAGTGTCTAAATAAAACTAAATTTCATTTGTAAGTGGGAGATAGAAACTGCCATTACAATGCATTTTATTGTTGCAGGATGAATTACCAGATGGAGATCAGAACTTAATATTGCCAGAACTAACAAGGTAAGACTCTATACTATATTCTAAATTACTGTCTCTTATATCACCTTTTGCTTAGAGGCTAAGTTTTTGCTTAAACTTTTATAGTATTAACCTTAATTCCATGCATAAAACAAGGCCAAGCCTTTTTATAGATTAATCTTTGTTTTTCAAGCTGCATAATTGTTTTTAACAATTTAATAGGTTTTTACTTTCTTTACTGAATGTGGGAGTATTGTACTCCACCAAAACTTCAATTGAGATTTCTTCAGAACCGCCAAAAAATACATTTGGACTTTTCTATAGGAGATCTGTACATAGTAGGTAGAGAAGGTATTGTAAATTGCCTGAAAGTGTGTTACAGAGATTTCACTGAAAATACATGTTTTGAGAACTCTTGAATAAACACACCATTTTTAATTTTTTTGTTTGTTTGTTTTTTTGTCTTCCATGGATGCAATGCAAAGATATTCTGGAAAATCCCCCCACTCTAAACTACTCTTATATGGGATTTTTTTTGGAAATGTTTGATTTTCTAAAATTGGCTCTCATGATTTTTATTAAAATGCTGTATGGTAAAGATGCTTACATGACAAATAACATGTATATTCTAAATTTCTTTGTCACTTTAGCTAAGTGTATTCACCTTATTTTTCCTTCTACTGAAAGGTATATGGAAATAAATGATAATACCAATTTTGTTAATGTCTATCTTGATAAGTATGATGTAGATAAAACAACAGTCTTTTTTTTGTTTGCAGTACAGATTGAAAATGGAACACATCAGAGTTTGAGGAAAAGGTTGGGTGTGTGTGTGTGTGTGTTGTGTGAGGGTGGGAGTGGGTGTGGGTGCGTGCGTGCGTACATGCATGCATGAAGTCCTTTTCATTCTGAATTACCTTTGATTAACTGGTACATGACTTACTACATAAAAACCTAGATCTCATTAAACCATACAGTTTGAGCATTTTTTTCCCTTGATCATGCAAAGAGAATGGAATTCAAAGGCATCACATACCAACCCTCTCTTCAAAGATTAGATCATTGTTTAAACCTACTGTTTTCCCATTCACATTATATTTACAACTTCATTACATGTCATCTGAACACACTGTATAAACCACAGCATCTGAAATTTTCATGAAATTTGGAAAAGATTTTCTGTTTTTATACACTTGGAAAAATACCAAACTTACGAAGCTATTTCTATGTAAAACTTTAAAATTTGGCCAGAAAAATGGTGAATGTCAACTTATTTAATTCCTCTAGGGGCTCACCTTATTGATGTAGAGATCTGGGAGATTTGTCATTTTCCAGAATGTTTGTGGAATTTTTAAGTGGAATTCAACACGCAATAGGCTAAGAAAAACTGCAAAATCTAAATAAATGTTATAATGTATCTAAATAAATATATCTTTAAAATGTACATATTTTAAAATTATATAAGTTTCATGAATAGTTAATATTGGTGTAAGTCATCTGGTAAAATGTAAAATTAGGATGGTCTTGATTACATTGTTAAAATAATTTATAAGTGGACTTGATTTATGTTTCAAAGGAACTGTATTTAGGTGATATATGCGGATGCTTGTAATAGTTAAAAAGGACAAAATAATAGGTCTATTATTAGTATAAACTACTTACCATTACAGTAAAACTGATAATTTATAAAGAAATATAAATCAATACAATGTAAATTAAACAATTAGGTTATTGTCACATTTTAATCAGCCAAGTTTTCAAGTTCTAATGTGATAGAATATCTAAATAATATTTAAAAAAAATTAAAAAGTACAAGACTTTTGTAAGTTGCTGTCAACACTTATTTGCTCAACATTACTTTTACATAAACAAATATATATTCTAACAAAAACAACAACTACAACCGATCTAGTGATTGGTAAATAAAATACTAGACGTTAGCATGAATTTATTTTTCATTTGGATATACTGAATTTATACTGAAATATATGGAAACGTATGAAATAGCTTAATAAAATTGTTTTGTTATCAATTAAATGCTCAAATGATGGTTCTTGGATGATCATATGAGCAAGCAACTTTTTTTTTGTGTTATTATTTTGCATGAGCTTTATTCTGAAGTTTTGTTATCAATAAAATCCTTTTAGAATATGTTTATTAAACAACCGGAGGTTGGAGTTTCTGCACATTCCCCCTTAGTTTCATGCTGCTTTTTCAGTTTCCTTAATGTCCTTGTTTTTTATTTATTTGTATCTTGTGTTAAGTAATTTGAGGCTGTGGACAACACAACTATCTAGTTCCAGCTGCACAATATTGTCTGATATTTTCATATAAGTAAATTTGTCCTAGAGTGTGGTATATTGTTAGCATCACAAATTCTCATACTGACTACCAGCCCTTAATTCTGTCAGACTGATCTACATTTATCGAGAAATGACTGAAACTATTGATTTAGTAATTTTATTTTTTCCATCACCAGTTCAAAAAGAGCCAGGCTAACTTCTCTTCTGAGCAAGTGTGTTTCCATCTTCCTTACTAATTACTACTGCCTAGTTTACTTCAGCTGCCCACTTTGATGTATCCAGCAGTGTCTATGTTGCAGTAATCAAGTGGGAGTGACATTACTTTTGCTTCAGTAAAACAAAGGCCCAATCATAAGAAAACTTTGTATGCTCTACAAACAAAAACACAATAATTTTATGGTGTAGTCCAGTCATCACCCTGTGCACTAAATAGCACATGAGAATGTTATTCTAGTTGTGTATGAAAGAGCTACATGTGAAAGAGCTCTCATAAATCTGAAATTTGTGAGTAGTAGTGAAGCATGCTTGTTCTTTTTCACAAGTTTCCTAAAGCAAATAGTTGCTTTGAAATGATGAATCACAAATTGTCACATATGTAATGATTTTATAAGGTGACAGGCAAAGAGGACGTGGATATTAGCAATTACAGAGGACTGCAGGTAAAACAGCAGGTGGATTAGAGGCAGTGGGAGAGAAGGTAGAAGAGGGATAGGAAGGAAAGGGAAGAGCATTTGAGCAAGGTTGTGGCCAATCACCAGAGAGGTTTGGATGTGAGGGGAATACTTTTCTTGCTGACCTAGTTTCCTCAACCCATGACACCTCCAAGTTCATATAAGCCAGTTGGTATTTGGTATGGAGCTGTGTTTACCTTCAACCTGCTTTTGGAAGCCCTCCTGCAACAGAACAGCCAGAAGTCGACTACTTGAAAAATCTCATAGATCAGCTTCACGACATGGATAAATTGAATGTCATCCAGATAGCAAATGACTGGCAAGCTAACAGCCGAGGTTTCCAGCAGGGTAATTTGCTGTAACTATACCAAGCTTCAGCAAACATGGCAAGGGCCCATCCCTTGTGGTGAAGAGGATAAATGATGTCATCTACCACATCCAGAGGCTGCCCCAAGGTAAGAGGCAAGTAGTACACCTGCATAGTCTAGAAGTTGCGATGGTGCTAGTCAGGACTACTAATGTGTGTGTATTTCTTGCTTCGTAAGTCATAGCTGATTGTTGGCATCCATTGTTCATGTGTATTAGTGGGCAGCTGTACCAGTGGCAAGTGCTTTTGACATCATAGTGATTGTTACACCTGCTCTAGTGGACATGTGAGCTGTCGGAAGGTTCTTCGACATTGAATCCTGCACATTTACACCTGAGCGAATTTGTAAACACCTCAGTGTTTTGCACATGTGACAGCTTCTAGAAATTTCCAGTCATGTAACCAAGAGGTAATAAAAGGGGAAAGAAGCTCTACTCAGAGTTTCAGTTTTTATGGGGAATGCATCGTGTGCAACAGTTGAGTGAGGATAGGAAATTTGTACGAGGGCTGTCCCAGAAGTACCCAACCTGATGTATAGATAGCGGTTGTTGTTTCCAAACAACAATAATGGTAAAAGGTACCAACCAACCTTAGGAAGCTTAAGTTTGAAGTTTGACAATAAAACTGGTCATTGTTATGTGATACAAACTTTTATTTGAAAGGACTTAGTCCAACTAATTTTAAAGCTGAGCTATACTCTACTATAGGGGAATCTGTTTCTTCGTTTACAACAGTGAAATATTGGGTGACAGTTTAAATGCAGCCATATGAGCTGCCAAGATGAACTCACAGCGGTCGACCAAATGAGGTTACCAGTCCAGAAATTGTAAAGAAAATCCACAAAATGGTATTGGTTGACCATCGACTGAAAGTGCTCCAGCTAGCAGACATTTCAAAAAGTTCTGTACATCACATACTGACTGAAAATTTGGATATGAGAAAGTTGTGTGCAAGGTGGGTGCCGCATTTGCTCACAATAGAACAAAAACAGCATCATGAGGATGTTTCAGTTGAGTGTTTGGAAATGTTTTGCTGCAATAAAGCTGAGTTTTTGCATCGATTCATAACAATAGCTGAAACCTGGGTCCATCACTTCATACCTGAGACGAAGGAACAATCAAAATAGTGGATTGGAAGGGGAGAACTGGCTCTAAAGAAGGCAAAGACAGCCATCTGCTGGCAAGGTCATGGCATCAGTTTTATGGGATGCACGCTGGATAATTTTCTTTGATTATCTCAAAAAAAGAAAAATAATTAATGGCTAATATTTACGCAAACTTGTTACAAACGTTTGAGTGATGAAATCGAGCAAAAATGGCAACATTCAGCAAAAATGAAAGTTTTGTTTCATCAAGACAATGTACCAGTTCACACTTCTATTATCGCCATAGCCAAAATCAATAAGTTAAAGTTTGAATTACTTCCTACTTCCTCATGCACCCTGTTCACCAGATTTAGCCCCCCCTCTGATTATTTTCTGTTTTCAAACTTGAAAAAATGGCTTGGTGGTAGAAAATTTGCCAACAATGAGATGGATTCTGCAGTTGATGGCTATTTTGCAGACCTTGATAGTTCTCACTATAAACAGGGAATCGAAGCTATTGAACATCACTGGAAAAAGTGTATCAAGCTGAAAGGTGACCATGTAGAGAAATAAAGATGTTTTTCCCAAAAAAATTTTGTCTGTTTGTGGAGGAAACAAAAAGGTGTTTGTTGAAGTAAGATGAGTTGGTTTTTTTTTTTTATATTAATTTATACAGATTTATACAGCACGAAGAATGTTATTCAGATTTAGAATAAAATACAACATAGCTAAAATTAACAATGAACATTATAACTTGTGAGGTCAAGCCACATGAGGCCCCTCTGACAATAAACATTAGAGATGATTTTACACATTGTTTCATTGAGAGTCTTCATATTCGGAATCACTTCCTGAAGAAAACAGCAAGTCCTGTGGGAGACAGCTCTTTATCCAGGGAACTGCAGTTTGTTCCAACGATAAGTGCAGTGTGCTGGGTACTAAGTGAAGATGCTGAACAAATGTGTGAGCCTGATATTGAATATGCGCAGAGATGGTATTGAGTGCAAGTTTATAATGTATCTGATGTTTCTGACATGCCAAATTGCATTCAAATAAGCCTTAAAACTTTATTTGGAAAGATCTGCAGGCATTCATTTTGTGTAGCTGCACCTCCTCAAATCGGGCAAGCTATGTGAGGATGAAGTAAGGATATGTATAAAAGAAGAACCACTTGGAATTTGCAAAGAAGACTTATGGTTGAGAATGGGATACAGTTTGTGTAATCTAGAGAAAATGAGAATTAATGTGAGAGTTCCAGGTTAGTGGGTAATAAAAATCAGGCCAAGATATTTAACAGAGTTATCAACACCTTTCTATGGTATGGGAATACTTTGTAAAGTAATAGGAGGTGTAACAAAGTGATGATGCAATGTAAAAATCATGGTTTAACATTTCTTGTGGTTCAGAGAAATCCTCCAGTTGTCAAAGCAGGATACCAGTATATTGAGAGACATCTGTACAGGGGGGCCAAAAGTTGCAATGTTTATATTGAAATAACTCACTTTCCAAAACAGAAAACTAATTAAAAACTATTCGTAGATTGAGAGGGATATTTTTCCGTTTCATATGCTTTTTGTTGCATTAGTTTGTCAATTTTCCGATAGAGCAAGGACATATTTATGTTACAGTGGCAAGCCAGACTTTTCTTTCACAGGCTTATTTGTTGATGTTGGCAATGTTTTCTTTTGCGGGTTTATTTGTTAATGTCAATGTGAAACGCTGTTTGAGTTGTAAGCAATGGTTGATACAAGCAAATACACGATTGAGAAATGTCTCATTGTTATGGTATGGGTTCATGAAAAAGAATAAACTGGCAAAACGTATGAAGAAATCACAGAAAACTCCTTTCTTCATTTCAATAAAGCAGTTCACAGTGAAGCCAATCTCTGAAAACTGGAAAAAAAAGACTCTCAAGAGGCTCTGTATTAGATGCAAAACACAGCTGAAGACCTAAAAAATAATGCATGTGAAATGTTACTTTCTGCTTTTCCCACCTTAGCAATTCATCATAATGTCTCGATGACTGACAAATGTGCTGTGTATCTCAGCTCTCATTCGCGTAATGTTTATATGTGGGCCAAACATAACCCTCACTTCTCTGAAGAAATTCAATAACATCCCCTCTTCTCATGTCATGATGTGGGCCATTGTTATCAGTGAAATTATTATTGGACCATATTTCTTTGAAACCTCTGTGATTGTCGGCACATTCAACTGTGTGCTAACAATGATGGTGAAAACATCGAAATATTAGATGTTTAATAATGATGCTGCCTGGTCCAGTTATGTTTATTTGTTCAAATTTACATTCCTTATTAGTGCAGCAATCAATAACTAAATTATTATTGCATAGACAAACTTAGAAACTAACCGATCATGACTTTTAGCCCCCCCCCCCCTGTAGTCTGTGAACAACCGTATCAAATTCATAGTGCACTGTAAATATGGTGATATCGTCAGGGTGCATTGCAATGTTGACATGTGGTTATGTTAGAGGTGAAGACACTAAACAACAGAGGTGCTAAATGGAACCTTGAGGCACTCCCAGCTTTACTGGTTGCACAGAGGATAGAGTAGGACCAATCCATACTCAAAAAGCACAATGTGAGAGAAAGCTGTTGATCACATTATACAGATCATCCGGCAACCCAATGCTGCAAAGTTAATAAAGCAGACCTGTGTGCTACACTCAGTCAAAAGCTTATTTGAGGTCCAGAAATGCTGCAACTGTTTATTGTTTATGCTCAAAACCATGTACAATCATCTGAGTTAATCGCGTTAGCTGCTGAGTTGTAGAATGGTGACTGCAAAAACAAATTGTTGAGGTGGTATAATTTCAAAGTCTACTAGAAATTGTTTAATTGTTTGTGTATGACATTTTCAAACTGTTTGGACGGTGTAGGTAATAGGCTGATAGAATAATACCTAGAAAGTAAGGAAGGTGATAGTCCAGGTTTTGGAACAATGATAATCTGGTATGTTTCCATGTTAGTGGAAAATATCCACAGTAAAGAGCAGCATTAAAGTAGTCCTGCACTTAATAGTAAGGTGATTTAAAACAATAATTTGGATAAGATAAAGAGAGAGTTTTTGTTTCAATATCTTAAACATATGGTGTTTTTAATCAAAATCATTAAGAACCATTTTTGAGAAATCAATATTTTCAAAATAGGTTTCATGTAAAGGATAGCTGGGGTTGAAAATATTTGTGCCTTATCCTTGGAAGAGATTGAACTTGAATACTAAATTTTCATTTTTGAGTTATGCTAAAAAAAACACACACTCACACTCTCTCACTAACACTCATACTTGTGCTCTCTCTCTCTCTCTCTCTCTCTCTCTCTCTCTCTCTCTCTCTCTCTCTCTCTCTCTCTCTCTCTCTCTCTCTCCCTCTCCCCCTCTCTCTCCCTCCCTCTCCCTCTCTCTATCTTTTATGTACAGTGTATTGCTAGAGAAAGTTAAAAGGTAGATCTCCTTAGAACCACAATGTCTCTCATATATATATATATATATATATTTTTTTTTTTTTTTTTTTTTGCAATTAACCATTTCCAAGATTGGTTTTTAAATTTCCAATAATTAAGACTTTTCTCATATGTGAAATCATCATTCACAAGTTACATCCTGGTCATGCAAAAGAACGTAATTTTAATTGCCTCATGTAACAATCAGCTTTTAAAACATTTCACTGTTGCTTAAGCCAAATGTATTCTCTTGTAATTACAATGAATTCAGTAATAATACCATTTCTGCTGATGTTTATCTCAATTAGCATGAGGAAGATAGATGAATAATCTTTTGCAAGAATAGTTAGAGAAAGTAATGTGAATAGAACGCATCAGAGTTCTGATTTTTAGCATATTTTAAAAGTAGAATTTAGCACTATGCTTAAACATGCATTTTATACATATAAAATTGATTTTTTCCAGTCATTAAACTCTGTATATCAACCTTAGAAGACTGTACATGTTAAATAGAGCACACTGTTGCCACATGTACTATAATACATTAGAACTTGGCACTTAGTTGTGATAGGTCTACCAGTTGCACGACATCTTATGAATTAGAGATCACCAAATAGTAATACATCTACACTATTAAGGCTATTGTAAGGCATTTATTTTTCTCCTTTACTTTGTAGTTCATAGTCATAAAAATATCAAATAGAGAAATAATATGTAAATATTTTAGTTTTCTAGGAAATCACCAGCGTTACTCTTGACAAAATTAAAATCAAATGGGTGGAATATTTTAAACAGCAAATAATAAATTATGTGCCACAGTGTGTTTCATGCTATTTATTTAGATTAATTGCCTTAGATATTTTTGTTTCCCTCAACATTTTTGTTTTACATTTAATAGCATAATTACAGGTCCTTTCATCATTTATTTTTTATTCTATACACTACTGTTTCTAAACACCTGGTAGCATTACTGTTTCATTTATTCCTTTACCAACACTCATTTTACTAGAATAATCAAATGCATTCATTATTATTTTGTGTTTCTTAGTTCATGAACATTTTGTCTTTTCCAGACTTCTTCCATAATCATAAATGTTTACATAAAATACAAAATAAATAACCTACACTAAGACTTCACATTGTTCCTCATGCTATATCTGCTTGCTGCTTGGCACCTGTGAGACAAATGGATAGAAGAATATTTATTATTATAGACAATGAGTGGTAGAAATTACAGTATTCCAAAACTTTCAACATTATCTCTTGCTTGGTTCTCATTGCAAATCCAATAACAAAACAGTCCCCCATGCCTGAATTTTCTACTGCATAGGTCAAGTGTGTTCCAAAATTCTTTGTTTAAAGAAAATCATAATCCTTCTTATTGAAGATAGAGATTTTAAAGTAGGCATGTATCAACTTTCTAGTTTACTGTAGCTAGGAAAAAATACTGCATTCTGACTTGAGTTTCTGCATGATAAGGATATAAGCATCAATTATCAGACTTTTACTGAAAAACATGTTTTCTTTAGAAATCTGGACCCTGGAAATCTAAAGACTTTAAAAATTGTGTAATCTGATAGAGGAGAATATTTGCCATAGGAAAATGTGCTCAAAACTGAAAATGATAACAACTGAATATTTACACCATATTATGCAACTTAGTGACAGCATGTGAGTAGATAAGGATGAAGCTAATGGCACCATGTATGCGTTAGATATAGAAACGGAGATATCCCATTTAATTTGATGCTGTCTTTTAAGGTTTGATACAGGCTATAAGTTTACTTTTCTTTACTTTCATTTAATATTTTGTTTAATCTTTTCCTATCATGTATGTCTCAGAACTCCATATATTTGTTGCTGATTTTCCTATTTCAGATTGGATATGGGATCTTTGTGGAGCTATGAAGCTGACAATACTGCTACAAATTTAGATGAGAACTATTTAAAGCTAGAAGAAAATAACAGCCCTTTTCATATTAGCACAAGTGCAGGTGCCAGAGAAGATATAAGAGATAACGTGAATCATAGAACATCACACAGGTGTGACTTCTGCAGCATGTGCTTTAGTGCAGCATCTTCTTTAAAAATTCACATTTCAACTCACGAAGGCAAAGGGAAACACAAATGTAAAGATTGTGACAAGAGATTCCATGATCTGTCATCTTTGAAAAGACACAGCTTAACTCACGAGAGAGTACATTTTAAGTGTGATAAGTGTGATAAGAGCTTCAGTCAACTATCAAGTTTGAGAGTACATAGTTTAATTCATAAAGGAATACGGTTTAAATGTGAGAAATGTGATAAGAGCTTTAATACATCATCAGAGTTGAAAAAGCATATATTAATTCATGAGGGTGTGCAGTTTAAATGTGATAAGTGTGATAGGAGCTTTAATACAGCATCACATTTGAGAACACATATTTTAATAATTCATGAGAAAATACGATTTAAATGTGAGAAGTGTGATAAGAGCTTTTGTACATCGTCAAAATTGAAAATACATAAAGCAATTCATGAGGGAAAACTGTTTAAATGTGAAAAGTGTGATAAAAGCTTTGCTGTATCATCAAGCTTGAAAGAACATAAATTAATTCATGAGGGAATATGGTTTAAGTGCGATAAGTGTGATAAGAGCTTCAGTACATCTTCAGGTCTGAGAGCACATAGTTTAATTCATAAGGGAATATGGTTTAAATGTGAGAAATGTGATAAGAGATTTACTGTCTTATCAGCTCTGAATAAACATATATTGATTCATGAGGGAATAAGGTTCAAATGTGAGAGGTGTGATAAGAGCTTTAGTACATCGTCAAGATTGAAAATGCATAGAGCAATTCATGAGGGGAAGCTGTTTAAATGTGAAAAGTGTGATAAAAGCTTTACTACATCATCTAGTTTGAAAATACATAATTTTACTCATGAAGGAGTACGGTTTAAGTGCGATAAGTGTGATAAGAGTTTCAGTGCATCTTCAAGTCTGAGAGTACATAGTTTTATTCATAAGGGAATATGGTTTAAATGTGAGAAATGTGACAAGAGGTTTACTGTATTATCAGCTCTGAATAAACATAGTTTAATTCATGAGGGAATTCAGTTTCAATGTGAGAGGTGTGATAAGAGCTTTAGTACATCATCAAAATTGAAAATGCACAAAGCAACTCATGAGGGGAAGCTGTTTAAATGTGAGCAATGTGAAAAACGCTTTACAACATCATCAAGTTTGAAAACACATGGTTATACTCATGAGGGAATACGGTTTAAGTGTGATAAGTGTAAAAAGAGTTTCACTACATCGTCACATTTGAGAGCACATAGATTAATCCATGAGGGAATACAGTTTAAATGTGAGAAATGTGATAAGAGCTTTACTTTTTTGTCAAGTTTGAAAAAGCATGTCCGTACAATTCATGAGGGAATATGGTTTAAATGTGAGAAGTGTGATAGGTGCTTTAATTCATCATCAAATTTGAAAGCACATAGTTTAGTTCATAAGGGAATTCGGTTTAAATGTGAAAAGTGTGATAAAAGTTTCTCTACATCATCATGTCTGAGAGCACATAGATTACTCCATGAGGGAATACGGCATAAATGTGAGAAATGTGATAGGAGCTTTAGTACATCATCCAAGTTGAAAATGCATAAAGCAATTCATGAGGGGAAGCTGTTTAAATGTGAGAAGTGTGATAAAAGCTTTCCACTCTCATCAAGTTTAAAAGCTCATAATTTAGTTCATAAGGGAATTCGGTATAAATGTGAAAAATGTGGCAAGAGTTTTACTTTTTCATCAAGTTTAAAAAAGCATAGTTTACTTCATGAAGACAAGCAGCTATGAGTACAAAGGAGTTTTCTCATCCAGCATAATTGGATGTCAATATTTAATTCATGTTAGGAAATGAAAATTAAATCTGATAAATTGTTAAGCGGTTTACTATGTTGTATTAAAATTTAAATTGTATAATTTAGTTCATGAGGGTGTAATATACATCTGGGATTTGAAAGATCTTAATTTAATTCACAAAGGCAAAAGACCATATAAATTAAATAAGTATAAGGTGTTTCATATACCAATATATTTAAAACTCTTAGATATGATGCCATCATCACACAAACTTCTTGTGAATAGAGGTTCTCATTATGGAAAAGGTAAAACATTGATTATAACATTAGCGACAGTGCACACTGAAGTAAATATCTCTTTGAAACAATGGAGTTAAAATAATATCAGTTTATATTTTTATCCTTTGATAAGGTAAAACATAGTAACTTGTAAGTACAGGATATTTCTAAATTAGAGCAATGCTTTGAGAGCCATTAGATAACCTGCTTTAAAGCGTTATTTTATAAGCAAGCTATGATATGCAATGCTTCATTTCAGTACAAGAGGAGTCTTAGCAAAAGGAATTTAAAGAAGCTGAATAACAATTCATTTCAGCCCAACCCTGTTTGTTATTATTAATTTCACTTAGTTTGTTACTTTCGGAGCTCAATAGCATAGTTTTGAATGTAGCACATTGATTTACTTCCATTGGTCTGATCACTTGTTATATGGTTCTTCGTCATGTCCCACTAGTCAAGAGAAGCAAACAATCTGTTGAACTATTCAACATGTCTTTGCATGCAGACAAAACAGTGACATTTGTGAACTATGAAAAACCTGGAATGTTGTTCATGAATTGGCAGATATGCAGATATGCAACTGGCATAATGCAGTATTTACATCTGGTTGTATGATGCAGAGACTTATGTGGGACACACATCCAAACCATCAGCCTCATAGCCAATAGTCATTGGAAAGTCTGTCAATGGGGGTCACTGCAGCAATTTCATTCCTCCAAACTATCATATCAGAATTTCATGTAAGCATGATAATCCTGGCTGATATTTTAGGAATAGCACTGTCTTTGTCTCATTCAGTACAAGCAATTGAAATTGATATATTTTCTGCAGTTCATCTTCTTAACAATACAACCACAGTCAGGACAATGTGAAACTACCACAGTCACATTCAAAAAAATGTTCAATATGGCTAAGACTCTTGCAAACGAAATGGTTACATAAATACATGACATGTCAACACATCCAAATAGCAAGCAACTGGATGAAGACTATTACTACCAGCAAGCCAACAGCCGAGGTTTCCAGCAGGGTGATTTGCTGTAACTATATTGCACTACCCAGACCAAGGGACGCTGCGCCAAGCAACCATGGCAATGGCTTTCTTTACCTTGTGGTGAAGAGGATAAATGATGTCTACCACATCTTGAGGTTACCCCGAGGGAAAAGGCTAGTGGTACCTGGATAGTCTAGGCCATTACAATGGAATTGGTCAGGAGGGAATAGTGTGACTACACTCTGCAGCTATAATCAATCATGAATGTTTCTGTATTTCTTGCTTTGTAAGTCATATCTGGCTGTTGGCATCCATTGTTCAGGTATGTTAGTGGACAGCTGTGTTAGTGACAAGTTCTTTTGATGTTGCCGCTGTGATGTTTACACCTGTTCTAGTGGATGCGTGTTCAGCCGGAAGGTTCTTTGATGTTAAATCCCACATTGTTACACCTGAGCAAGTTCATGAAAACATACTGAGAAGTAATAAAAGGGGAAAGAAGCTCTGCCCAGAGTTAAGTTTTCACTGAGAATGCATTGTGTTCAACAGTTGAGTTAGAACAGGAAATTCGTAGCCTGTAGCCACCACTGGCGGAAACGTAGATAAGAAACTGTGTGGTGGAATTGTAACAAAAGCATTGAGGAAAGTTAATTCTGAGCAAATTGTAATAGTTTGTAGAAGAAAGAATCTGATATGTTCCTTTCACATGACTTTCTCTACATCTGTGTAACAAATTGTTGTTAAAAAGCTTATGCTTCTATTTACTTCATGCTAATCAAGAAAAAATTAGCAGAAATAGTTTTGTTACTTGCTATCTTGTAAGTAGAAGCAAAATAAGGGAAACCATAGGTTAAACTGATAATCAAAAGCTGGTTGCTATGTGACTGAAGTTCCTTTGTTTGTATGGATAGGAGTTGACAAATTCCTGTATAAGTTTTTCAAAATTGAAACCAAAAACAACAATACCTTAAAAACGATCACCTCCAAGAAAAAAAACGTATATAACATTACTTGTGTAGTTTAATGTGCTCTACATTTTCTGTGTAGTAAGTTTTTATCCACCTCTTACGGTTTAGCAGATATGCAAAATTCTGTAAAATTCATCCAGAATAAAGTAGTCTTTAGAGGGTATTCCCAGAAAATTCAAGATATACATTTTATTTGACAGGTAAATATCTATAATATACCACATTTGAATCAAAATCGTTAGAGCCATTTTTTAGAAAATACATTTTTTTGAAAAAAGTAGTTGGGGGTGGGGGGGATTTTCTTAAAAATCTTCATGTCGCATCCTTGGAAGATACCAAACCTGAATACCAAATTTGGTTTTTAACGGACTTTTCGTTTTTGAGCTATGCTGTCCACAGACGCACACACACACGAACCTTTTTGTAAAAATGCTTTTTTTTTGGGTTCAGGGGTCCCAAAACATGTATTTCCGGTGTAATCTCTGTATCAAATTTTTGGGTGGAATACGATACCTTCTCTATACACCATGTACATAGTTCGTATAGAGAAAATAAAAAAGAGTTGTTTATGAAGTAAAATCAGATTTTTATCTTTCTTTTTTTAAAATTTATATAGATGCATTCAGCATTAAGAATGCTATTCAGAATTGGAATAAAACACATCATAACTAAAATTAACAATGATTATTATAATTTGTCAGATCAGCCACATGAGGCCCCTATGGCACTAAGCAGTTAGAGATGATTTTAACTTTGGTTCATTGAGAGTCTTTTCATGCAGAATCACTATCTGAAGAAAACAGCAAAGTCCTATGGGGACAACCCTTTATCTGGGAATGCATCAGATCTTTGTTCCAATGAGAAGTGCACCAGGTATTGAGTGAAGATGCTGAAAAAACATGTGAGAATGATATCAAATATGTGCAGAGATGGTCCAAGTAAAAGATGTATATGATGTCTCTGAGATACCAAGGTACATTCAGTATAAGCCAAAAAATTTTGTTTTGAAAGATCTGCAGACCATTAATTTTGTTTGCACCTGCACCTCCCCAAATCAGGTGAGCATATGTGAGTAAAGGATGAAGTAAGATTTGTATAAAATAGAACCATTTGTAATATGCAAAGAAGACTTGTGGTTGAGAAAGGGATGCTTATTCTGGAATAAGTGAGAATTAATTTTTAATGAATGTGGGAGTTCCAGGTCAGTTGGCAATCAAAATCCAGGCCAAGATATTTAACAGCATTATCAGCACATTTCTAGGGTTTTAGAATACTTTGTTAAGCAATAGGAGGGGTAGCAGAGGATGAAACAAGGTCATGGCTTAATATTTCTTGTGGTTTAAGGAAATGTTCCAGTTGTCAATCCAGTTGCATATTAAGAGACATCTGTAGTCTGTGAACAGTGGTTAAAATGGTGATGTTGTCAGAATGTCTTGGTGATGTTGACATGTGATAAGGTGGGTATATCATAGGTGAAGACACCAAACACAGAAGTGCTAAATGGAATGATTAAGTACTCCCGACTTTACTGGCTGCACAGAGAATAGAATAGGACTAATCCATAGTCGAAAACTATAATTAGAGAGAAATCTATCGAACACATGATAAAGATAATCTGGCAATCCAATGCTCCAAAACTTATAGAGCAGATTGGAGTGCTACACTTGATCAAAAGTTTATTTGATGTCCAGAAATGCTGTGACCATGTGTTGTTTATGCTCAAAAACACGAGCAATCATCTGAGTTAATCACAGAAGCTGATGAGTTGTAGAGTGGTGATTGGGAAAACCAAATTGTTGTGGTGGTATCATTTTCTTGTCTTCGAAATGTCTTAACTCGTTTGTGTGATATTTGAAAGATGTAGGTAATAGGCTGATAAAACGATAGCTGGAAGCTAAGGAAGGTGACAGTCCGAGTTTTGGATGAGCATTAACCTTGGTGTATTTACATGATAGCGGAAAATATCCACGGCAAAAAGCAGTAGTAAATATGGAGGTCAAGTCGGACTGCGCCTTAATGATAATATGTTTTTTTAACAATATTTTGAATAAGATAAAAAGAGAGTTTTTGTTACAATATCTTAATCATATGGTATTTTAATAAAAATCATTAGTGCCAATTTTGAGAAAATCAAAATTTTCAAAAAAAGTTCCATGTAAAGGATAGTTGGGGTTGAAAATTTTTGTGTCATATTTTTGGAAGATACTGAATTTAAATAAACAAGTTTTCATGTTTGAGTCTGCTGTTCACACACACATGCACTCACACGCACACACCCACACACACACACAATCTACCAATTGAATGTCAACTTGTGAATTATAGGTCAGCAAATGGTGATATATCTGTACCACTATTTAGGGCTATTGTAAGGTATTCATTTTTTTCCTTCACTTTATCTCTTCTCTTTATCGTTCATAGTCAAAAAATATCAAATAGAGATATGAAATGTTAAGACTTTAGTTTTTAGGGAATAGTTAATTAGGGAATCATGCTTTCTGTTTAATGGCATCCTTCCAAGTCATTTCCTTTGTTTCTTTTTTATTCTATACACTACTGTTTCTAAACACTTGATAGCTTTAGTTGTTCCATTCATTCCTTTACTAACACTCATGTTTCTTGAATAATCTAATGCATTCATTATTATTTTGAATTTCTTCTTAATTTACAAACATTTTGTCTCTCCCAAATTTTTTGTTCCATAACTTTTTAAATATTCACATAAAATACGAAATAAATAATCTATATTAAGAGTTCACAGTATTCCACACCTTCTTAACTTTTACCATAGAATGCTATCTGCTTGCTGCCTGGCAACAGTGAGATGAATGCATAGACAAATATTTATTGTTATAGACAATGAGTGGGAGAAGTTAAAGGATTCCAAACTTTCTCCAACCCTTGTCAACATTTTCCTCTTGCTTGATTCCCATTGTAAATCCAACAAAAAAGATCTCTTTGCCTAAATTTTCTACCTCTTGGGTAAAGAATTTTCCAAAATTATTTGACCCAAAAAAATCAGTGTTCAACCTATTAGAGATAGAGAATTGAAAATAGGCATGTATCAGCTTTCTAGTTTACTTTAGCTAAGAAAAAAATATTCATGCTGTCTGACCTCAAGTTTTTTTATAGTGTTTAATGCCCGCTTTTACTACTTATGCACTGCAGCTGATGACACTGATGATACATGGAATGAAGATGTAGGACTGGTGAATGTGATTGGTGGGGGAAGCCAGAGAAAACCTGCCTGTGCATCACTTTGTTTACCACAAATCCCATATGTGGTAACTTTGGATCAAACCTGTGGTTTTAGAAATTTGGACCGACGGAAATCCAAGGGCTCTAAAAATGGTGTAATCTGATAAGAAAATTTTGCACAGGAAAATATGTACAAAACTGAAAGTTATACCAACTGAATATTTACACTATATTATTTGCAATTTAGCAACAATGCGTGAGAAGAAAAAGACAAAGCATGTATAGGTTAGATACAGAGATAGAGGTATCCCATTTAATTCAATATGGTCTTTTAAGGTTGAAACAGGTTGTCTTTACTTTCACTTAATATTTTGTTTAATCTTTTCCTATGCTGTGTGTCTCAGTACTGCATATATTTCTTGCTTATTTTCCTATTTCAGATTGGGTATGGGGTCTAGGTGGAACAATGAAACTGACAAACCACTGCAAATTTATATAAAAGTTATTTAAAGCTAGAAGAAAATAACAACCCTTTTCATGTCAACACAAGTATATCTGCCAGAGGAGATATAAGAAACAATGTGAATCACAGAATATTACACAAGTGTGACTCCTGTGGCATGTGCTTTAGTTCAGCATCTTCTTTACAAATTCAATTTCAATTCATGAAGGTAAAGGGAAACATAAATGTAGCACTTGTGACACAAGCATCCATGGTCTATCATCTTTGAAAAGACATTGTTTAACTCATGAGGGCAAAAGACCATTTACATGTAATATTTATAATAATAGCTTTACTTCAGCATCTCATCTGGGAACATATAATTTAATTGATGAGGTTAAAAGCCCTTGCAAATGTAGTATTTGTAATAAGGGCTTCTCTAAAAGAAAATATTTGAGAAGTAATGCTTTAATTCACAAGGAAAAACAGTTTAAATGTGAGAAGTGTGATAAGAGCTTCACAAAAAAATAATATTTGAAAATCCATAGTTTAATTCATGAGGGAATACGGTTTAAGTGTGATAAATGTGATAAGAGCTTTACAAAAAAATCAAATCTGATAATCCATAGTTTAATTCATGAGGGAATACGGTTTAATTGTGATAAGTGTGATAAGAGCTTCAGTCAACTATCAGGTTTGAGAGTACATAGTTTAATTCATAAGGGAATAAGGTTTAATTGTGAGAAATGTGGTAAGAGCTTTAGTACATCATCAGAGTTGAAAAAGCATATATTAATTCTTGAGGGAATACAGTTTAAATGTGATAAGTTTGATAGGAGCTTTGACACAGCATCACATTTGAGAACACATATTTTAATAATTCATGAGAAAATACAATTTAAATGTGAGAAGTGTGATAAGAGTTTTTGTACATCAGCATTATTGAAAGTACATAAAGCAATTCATGAGAGCAAGCTGATTAAATGTGAGATTTCTGCTAAAAGCTTTACTACATCATCAAGTTTGAAAGCACATAGCTTAATTCATGAGGGTATGCGGTTTAAGTGCGATAAGTGTGATAAGAGCTTCAATCAACTATCAGGTTTGAGAGTACATAGTTTAATTCATAAGGGAGTATGGTTTAAATGTGAGAAATGTGATAACAGCTTTAATACATCATCAGAGTTGAAAAAGCATATATTAATTCATGAGGGAATAAATGTGAGAAGTGTGATAGAAGCTTTAATTCAAAAGCTAGTCTGAAAGTACATATTTTAATACACAAGGGAATACAGTTTAAATGTGAGAAATGCGACAAGAGCTTTAATATATCACCACAGTTGAAAAAGCATTTACCAATGTATGAGGGAATTCGGTTTAAATGTGAGAAGTGTGATAAAAGTTTTACTACATTATCAAGTTTGAAAACACATAATTTTATTCATGAGGGAATAGGGTTTAAATGTGATGAGAGCTTCACTACCTCATCACATCTCAGAGCACATAGATAAATCCATTTTGGAATACAGTTTAAATGTGAGAAATGCTTTAATTCATATCAAATTGAAGTAACCATGTGCATTCAATTCATGGCATAATGTGGTTTAAATGTGAGAAGTGATTGAAGCTTTAATTCATCATAAAATTTAAAAGCACATAGTTTAATACATAAGGGAATTCAGTTGTAACATATGGTTATAAGATTTGGTGTCTTTTATCCATAATGTTGAATTATATTATTTATCATGAAATTCTCTTAAGAAGTCTTGAGTAATATGGAAAGGAATCTCTCAGCAGGATATACGTAGATAATCTCGGCTTGGGATTATCCCAGCTGATGCATTGCATCTGGTAACGACAGATATTTCAAATAACAAAAGCTTAAATTGTACAATAATTATATTGATATGATTTCCCAATTTCCGCCTTCATCTGAAATCGACCAATATTATAAATGAGCATTTTCCCACATGGGGAGAAGGAGTAGTTGGATTGATCGTTAACATGAATACTTGGAGGAGGCTACGTATTAGCAACAATTAGCAAAAATGGTCATTATTGACTAAGCTACTCCCCAGAGCGGTGAATGATGCAATGTTTTGTAAAGGTAGAGCCAAGTTGCCCAAGGCACATATGTATATATTAGCAATAAACTTAATATCTGCAATGCACGCCAAGTGAGTAAGCTTTATTTAAATGTGACCATTAAGGGGTATTTCAACCCCAACAGATCCTTTCATTACAATAGTGCCAGAGGTGCCATACTCCCAACTCAAGTATTAAGATTGGTGATCCCATCCTGTGTCTCCACACTTTAGTCGTGACACACTGTAAATGCCAGATGTGTGATAAAAGCTTTACTACATCATCAGGTCAGAGAGCACATAGATTATTCTATGAAGGAATACTGTTTAAATGTGAAAGAGTTTTAGTGCATCATCAAAAATTAAAATGCATAAAGAAGTTCATGAGAGGAAGCTGTTTAAATATGAGAAGTGTGATAAAAGCGCTCCTGTATCATCACATTTGAAAGCACATAATTCAATTTATGAGGGAATACAGTATAAATGTGAGAGGTGCGATAAGAGCTTATCTTTATCATCAAGTTTGAAAAGGCATCTTGGTACAGTTCTTGAGGAAGTACAGTTTTAATGTGAGAAGTGTGAAAAAAGCTTTAATTCATCATCAAGTTTGAAGATACATGATTTAGGTCATTAAAACATGCAGTCATGAACACAGAGGACTTGTAAAAGGACCTTTACTCATTCACCACAATTGGATGCTCAAAGTTTAATTCATGACAGGAAATGACCAGTTAAATCTGACAAGTTGTTAAGAGGTTTACTATATATTAAAATTTAAGATCGTTTAATTTAGTTTACGAGTGTTAAAAGCAACATAGTGTAGCACACATCTGGGACTTTAAAGATCTTAATTTAATTCACAAGGACAAAAGACCATTCAAATGCAATAAGTGATCAGATGTTAGCATCATATCTAAAAACTCTTAGACAGGATGCTATCATTAAACCAACTTCCTGAGAATTGAGGCTCCCATTATGGAAAAAGTAAAACATTGATTATAACATTAGCAACAATGCACAGTGAAGTAAATATATTTTTAAAACAATGGAATTGGATTAATACCAGTTTAATTTTTTTATCCCCATATAAGATAAAACATACTATGTAAATATAGAATATTTCAAAATTAGACCAATGAACTTAGACAACCATTAGATACCTTCTTTGAAGCATATTTTCATTAGGAACCTGTGGCTTGCAACTCTTTATTTCATTTCAAGAGGAATTTAAAGAACCAGATTAACAATTCATTTCAAACTAACCCTTTTTGTCAGTATTACTTTCACTCGTTTGTATACTTTCAGAGCTCAATAGCATACAGTTTTAATTGCAGCACATTGGTTTACTTCCACTGATCTGATCACTTGTTACATGGTGCTCTGTCATATCCCACTGCAGACATTTGGCTATTCAGTACAGTTCAATATATCTTTACTTAACAGGCAGGATAGTGGTATTTGTGGACTATGGCAGACCTGGAATGTTGCTCATGACATGAATTGGCAGTCATGTATCTGGCATCATGTAGTATTTACATCTGGTCATATGATTCAAAGCTTTGCTGGGATATCCAAACCATCACCATCCTCAGCCTTAACATTAGCGATTATTCATTGGAGACAATGTCATTGGGGGGAGGGGGGGGGCATTGCAGCAATGAGAAGATGGTGAAGGATGGAGGCATTTTGTGCAGCCACTGATGTTGAAGCTGTGCTATGGTAGGACAAGGATAATCCTACTGTGAATACTTAACATATCACCACACCATTTTCAGATGGGACATGCCATTTTCTGGAGAATGCTGGTGCATCCATACTGTCTGGAAAGAGTTTCATAGTCTTGCATCACAAAAATATACAGCCTAGAATGAACCAGGATTTGCTACATGAAGCATGCTTCACACATGAATCTTCAATTACCATGTGTGGTTCTTTGGAAATATTCAATATTTAGTGCAAATTAAACCTTAATATCCTCTTCTAAGTCATATGTTAGAAGCTGTATATGTTTCTAAGTGATGGGAAAAAAATAAAAGGTCTAGGCCTGCTTCTGCAAAACCATTATTTTGTGGTTCCATTGTTAAATAATTATGGACATAATCTGAGTCACTTTATCTTGATGATATAGAGGGCATAGAAATGATGTATCAATATATTTTTTGGTTCTAAGATTGTGACACAAAACCTACTTTTCTCTATGGAATGTCAAAGCTGTTCAAATGGTCATATACTTGAGTCCCAAAATGAGGTAGCGCCCAGTCATGTTGGAATCACATGCTGTATTGAATGTTCAGAGAAAAGCAGACCCAGAAATCCACATAGAATATTTTGTAGAAATACTAAGTGTTATTGTTTAGCTATTGGAGCAAAATATATAATCCCAGAAGGAAATTATATACAATCCCTACACACACATTAGTTGATATGGTCACACATGAAGGTTTACGAATAACCACACATGGTAATTGAAGATTCATGTGTGAAGAATGCTTCGTGTGAACAACACAAGGGTAGCAAATCCTGGTTCATTCTGGGCTGTATATTTTGGTGATGCAAGACTCTGAATATGTATATGTAAAGCAAACCTTTTAATATCAATGAAACTTCAATATTAAATTGCATTGAAAATGTTTTTCAAGTGTTAAAACTTAAAAAAGTTTGTAAATTATAAGTAAAAAACAAGGGGTAAAGTAGGCAAGGTGCCTTAACTGCTGAATGTGGACAAGACGTTACATTATCTAAACAAGTTTCCACCTTATCCTGTGTTTCTGAACACAACTTCTCTAGGATCTTCTGCCAAACCAGAGTATGTTTTCACAGTGATCTTATTTTTTCACATAGGAATTACACAATATATTTTGTGTGTTCCTTGTTCTGTTTTCAATACACAAACTTCTTTGAATTGAACAAGTGTGCTGCTGCTTCATGTTAAGTTTATTTGCAATAAAAACAAACTTTCTTTAATAAGGTTACTACCACTAGCCTATTTCGTACAGCTCTTGAGAACTGGTTATACGAGTTTCTTGATTACTATCCTGTATGCAGCAAGTCTCTTAATTGTTCCTACTATACCTTCACAGGTACTCTTGCCAAGAACTGTCAAGAAATGCCTCTGAAAATCTGTCCTATGGTGGGACAAATTACCAAAAGTATTTTTGTTGTATTGATCTGCTGCTCCATTGTTGATGTGATATATTTTCTTAAGTTCAGAGTATTTCTGCTTTAGGATGCTAATAAGCTTCTTCTGAAAAAGAACAGCATCACAAGTAATCATATATCAATCTATAGTAAAGTAAAAAATACCATGGAGATTCCAAAATAGTTTGCTCTAAGAATACTTCTCTTCTTTTATGTAAGTTATGTCATGACATATTTCAAGAAATAAACGTTATTCTGTAATAATAATGTGGTTTATTCATTTTAGGAATTTATACAGAATTATAGGTTTTGTAAATAAAAAATATGAAAAGCAATATACATGATCTATAGCTTATCCAATAGTATACATATTTGGGTCACTTTAGAGTTTCTGTTTACGCAGGTTAGTTTTCAACTCCTATTATGCTAGCTTGAAGGTGTTCTTCAGTATTTTGGGGTTCAAAGCCTGAGACTAGCTTTTTTTTTTAACTCTGTTCCTTGTTTTGATTATGGATCTCCATTTTTTCTTTTGTTTCTACAATAGCCTTGTACAATGTTGAACCTGAACATTTTAAATTCAGGTAATTTGTTGCCAGTTAACCTGTGCTCACTTAAACATAAAACATCTACATATTTTAAATCACTTTTGAGCAATAATTCTATATCAAGCAACTATTTCAAAAGCTTGGATAATCTGGTGAAATATGTTTAATAGATTTGATTTTGGGATTGGCCATAGTTTTTATTGACTTTATTCATTGAAGAGAAGGTTTCAGTGATACTAGAGGTTATGTTAAAGAGAGTTTTGTAGTTAGGCTAGGTATCCCATTAGTTAAAGAGTTTTTTTCTCTCACCTGTACTGCTTGTTGTGTGCATTTTTTCAATCAATATGGTTGATAACTCTGCCCAGAAGCCTGCTGTACTTGCTGAACCCAATCAGTTCAGAGGTTTCATTGCCTAACTAGGTATTCCTGTAGCTATGTGCATCCCTCTTATTTACAAATCTAGTCCAGTGTGTAATTCACAGCATCAATGTATTTTATAACTTTATCTTTGCAATATAGCATTTACTCCTAACTTGGCTTGAGGGTATAATTGCTTTGCAGTTTAAGTTAGATGTTTCATGTCCTACATTATATCATCTATCTTTGCAATATAGCATTTACTCCTAACTTGGCTTGAGGGTATAATTGCTTTGCAGTTTAAGTTAGATGTTTCATGTCCTACATTATATCATCAGGAGAGTAGACTCATGAAGGTTGTTGGTCCCAGCATAAAATATAATTATGCTAGGTTTGGCCTTATTCTCATGTAGTTTTCTTTCAATGTGCTCTATACTAGCACCAGGATAACAGTAAATCATTTCTGTTTAAATGTTTCTCGGCTTGGTGGACCATCGAATCTCCAAATATTATTGCTGTTTTCTTTTAGTACATTTTTTGTTCTTGTTTTTGGCTTGCATCATCGCCATCATTAGCAAAATATGTGCATATTTCCACAGTGTCAATGTCATCAGTAGCTCGTTCAGAACTTCATATATATTTTTGTGGGTACTGTAGGAGTCTTTTGTTGGTAATGATGCTTTTGCTGCTCAAGTTTAGGCCAATATTCACATTCTGCCTGACAAGCATGTTGGCAGCTTTACTCTTTCTTTATATCAACTCTAAAACCAGAGTTGGTTTAAAAAAAGAACTAGATAAAATGGTAGCATTTCCATGAACATTCTCATTTGCAATGACTACAATAATGTTCATTGAATTACAGAAATATTCACCCTCAAACAAATTAAGGATAGTAAGAACTTCAGAAGATTCACTTACCACCCTTGGGCAACTAAGAAATTTCATAAAATATTTAAAGAACATAACATAATGCTGGCACATACAACAAGTTCAGTGTGAAGAATTTGATTTCATCCCACAAAACAGAAAAAGTCCCAATTGACAAAAAACCAAGGATCTATAGAATTGCAATGAATGTAACAAAGTATACATTGGCAGAACAAAAAGAAACATGTCTTAAAGAACATGATAGAAATATTAAAAATAAAATAACTGAAAAACCTGCAGTATTGGCTCCTTTTTGGAATGACCAACATGAAATTAATTAAAATATGCATCGTTTGAAAAATGTACAACAGACAGTAGAACTAAACAAATGGGAGAAAATATGCATGAAGAAATATGAAACGCACCTCATGAATTTTGACTGTCCTTTTGAAGAGAATCTGCTACTGAAGTTCATTATTCCAACACCAGAGGGAAGGCAGTTGTACATCAAGGATCCTCAAATTGAATCCAACAGTTAAAAGCAATAGACAATGCATGCAACAGGCTTGCAAAACTAGTTCTGCGTAAGAAAGTTTTGTGAAGCACATGTGTGATTCCTCGACTCCAATATTAAGACTACTTAGTGTGCTTAAAAGCAACAACCCCATGTCATAGATTTACTGGCATGTCAAAGAACTCCTGCAAGAAAATATTGTCTTCTATTGAAGGGTCTTAGTAACATTGCTAGTTGAGTAAAATCTTACATTAGAGCTCGTAATGGCACACTCCTGGTAGAAGCATTATCATCTTCCCAGGCTGCGAAAATATTTAAGGCCAATATGTTAGCCAGTTATTCAATGAAAATTGATGTGCACAAGACCTTGAACTCATGTGGTGTGTTAAACACCCACACATTGGACGGTTTGACCAGTGAGGAAATTCAAGAAAATCTTGTTGATCAAGAAGTCACATCTGTGCATCATGTTCAATGAAAAGTAAATGGAATTTTCATGCCTACCCATATCCTGTTTCTTACCTTTGATTGCATAGATCTCCCACAAAGGATTATGTCAGGGTATGAATCCATCGAGGTTAGACCATTGGATATATACCATATATACCGAACCCACTCAGATGCTATAAATGTCAGTGTTTTAGTTAGCCAATGAAATAAGCTTATCTGGACTAGATAACCACCAGGAATCAGTTAGGAAGTAAGTCTACAGGTTGTGCAGGTACATTGTAACCACGTTAAGCCACTCCCTCAGAAGTCATTCATGCAATAACACAAATTGTGGGGATACTGATGTCACCATTTTATCCACTGTACCAACATGCACCACAGATTTTATAAGGCGTTCAAATCAGGTGGTTTTGCAGGCCTATCAAAATGTAATAGGGTGGGGTGTTTAACCAGTCACATATTCTTCTAACCAGATGAACTGTGCTGTTTTCATCTTAAAAAATAGGGATATTCATTAGCATATTCTTCATGCAGAGGTTGATGAAAGGAAACACCTGATTATTCAAAGTGTTTAAATAAACCTATTGATGTATGTCAGTCGTCACTTCAGTGAGAGGACCCAATCAATAATAGTAAAAACACCCATAACATCACAGACCCACCATTGACTTTAACCTGACCTTGCACTCATTCAGGATGAAGTGTCTCAATTTGTCCTAAGTGCACTCGTCAACGTACATCATTTGATTAAAAGCAAAATAAGCAATTCTGCAGACCACATTATATGCTGCCAGTCGGCTACTGTCTGTTGTTCAATAACTCTTAACCCACTGAAAATGTGCAACTTAAATGTGTCTGTGTGAGCAGCAATAGCCCTTGCAAAGTGATTGACTCCAATGTTCATTGCATGCAGTTTCTATCACAATGTTCTCTACCTAAGAGGATGGACCCTTATTTGCTGACTGTAGCAATTTCTGTATGGTTTTGAAGCAATTTTGATTCACAAGCCTTAAAACATGTCTCCAATACATTTCATTCAGGATCTTTGTGACCACAATTCTGATATTATATTTTACAGCCACGTGCAGGTAATATATGTAGTAAAAGTGGGCTTTAAACAGTAATAAAAAAAACACTTCTGCAAAATAACGACAAATCTAGCAACTTCACAAACCGTATGGTAGGCCAAACATATTTGACCCTTTGGCCAATTGTCACATCCTTAAATTTACCCATGTTTATGTACATTATCCGCTTGAAACATAAATGTCAAATGATTACTACTGCCTTATGGACTATGCCATGGCTGAGTGGTTAGACTACTCTCCTCTCACCCAGGCAGCCCTGGTTTGATTCCAGGCAAACACATGTATTTTTTTGTAGTGTTTAATGCCCACTTTTACTACTTGTGACACAGCAGGCAGTGACATTGGTGATACATGGAATGAAGATGGGGCACTGGCAGAATGCGATGGCTAGGGAAACCAGAGAACCTGGAGAATACTCGCCCTGTGCTGCTTTGTCTACCACAAATCTCACATGCGGTCACTTGGGATCAAACCTGGACCATCTAGGTGAGACTCGAGTTGTCTAACCACTCGACCATGGCACGGCCTATGGGATTTGTAGGGGACAAAGTGGCACAGGGGCAGATTTTCTCCAGGTTTTCCAGTTTCCTTCGTCATCACATTCCACTGGTTCTCTATATTCATTCCTTGTATCATCAATGTCATCGCCTGCAGTGCCATATGTAATAAAAGTGGGCATTAAACACTGTTGACTGCATTATGCTCACATAGAGGCAGTGCGCGCGTGGTTGAGCAATAACATCACTACTCAAGCTGTAAATGCTTAACTATTCATCTGTGTGCGCATTAGGATGACTAATTTTCTGTGTGTTTATTTATCCATTTGAATGTAGTTTACTGTTCGCATTAACATACCTGCAATTTAGTTACAGTAAACATTTCAAAAAGAATCTGTACAAAAATATGTAATTTTTAATTTCACTCCCAGTGTCCCTTAACAAACTAACAAAAACAAGTAAATAAAAATAGGCAAATTCCATTTATCTGAATGAGGAAGCGACAGCATTATTATCATTTGTGGGTGTATGTGGAGAGTGCATGTAAACTAAACCTATAAGTGGACTTAACACAGAGGAATATATTATTTCCAGCTGACAGTTGTCAAAGAATAAATGGCTTTCTTTAAACTCTAATCGAATTGATTATGAATGGGGAGCTTTGAAACTATTTTTATTCAAAATATTTGGAGGTGAGGCTTGTAGTTGCTGAAGAAATTATTGCAGTTTGAATCATAAATTCATGAAATAGTATTTTCTCTTCTTAGTTTTGGTTTAGCCAAAATTCACAGCAATTCACCAGTATTTTCAGGGTATAAGCAGTCATTAGGGATCTCAATAAAAAATGTAAACATTATTCACTTATGTTATTGTGTTATATGGATAGAGTCTATATTCTAAAAACTAAGTTTTCTTGTATCAAGCCTTTTAATTTTAAAAATTGTCTTTATAATAAAATCATATATTTGGGAATAGAAATACTGAATGCTGTACAAAGACCAGACATCCAAATTCAACATCTTATCTACATTTATCACAGGTGTATGCGGTTGCTTCAGAAAAGCTACTTAGAGTTAATGAAAATGTATGCATTTAGTGATACACTCCTGTAAAAAAATTGGTTAGTTATGAAAAAGCATGCTTTTAATAGTTCACTACTATTTCTGTAACCCTCCCCCCTCCAAAAAAGCCATTTAGATCAATAGCGGGAAACCTTTCCTTCACTTGTGCCACGTCTAACATGGTTACCCAGGATTGTCTGCTGATAAAAGGATTGGCATGTGTTGTCAATTACTGACATTCCAATAGATATTATAACTGGCATAACAAACCTGGACATGTGGAAATTTTAATGAGAGCTAGGAAGCGGGTTGTATATCTGTTGTTACAAAATAAGTAGTTCACCTGTCGACTGTATGCATGCTGAAGGAGTACATGTCACAGTCAATGTAAAATATCTTATCACTGTCATCCACTGCATCACACTGCTCTGCATTGATAAACGTATACATGCATATATAATGAAGGTCACATAATGTGCATAAGTTTATGAATCAGTTTCCTCCATTACAAAATGCCATTTTCATCATCATTACTGCTATCGCTGCATTCTACACCGTTATGGGATGAGAATTCTTTCTAATAGATTTTCTACAATACCATCCTTTTGAAAATTTGATTGTACAAGAATATTGAACAAAGAAGAGCACTTAATGTGCATAAGTTTATGAATCAGTTTTATCCATTACAAAACTTTATCAGGGCCTGTCTTTGTTTACAAAACATCACACACTTCGCCATAGCATTTGCACACACATTCTGGTCCTGCATGTGGCATTCTTTTCTTCTTTTTTCATATATATGAAAAAAAATTACACACACACCCATGCACACACAAATGCACACACACACACACACCCACAGGGTGTCCCAGAATTTGACTGCACAAATTGGCAGGATTGTAGATGGATCCTAGATAAACAGTTAAAGATAAAAAAAATGGAGTTTTTTTTTTTGTGGACGCGCTCTAACTACTGTATTTCTCAGAGTCCCATTCTATACGTGAAAAAACGCTTAATATTGCTCAGAGCAATAATTCAGTTTGAGATATGGAACCTTTTTGCCAAAGTTAAAGTTATGGCATGTTTTCCGGATCGCACATCAATGGCCGTAAATTAAAAGAAGGTGGATGTATGAGTCCTATTTTCATTTAGAATGCCTCATTTGTATGCTGGCAGTCGAAGGAATGCAGTAATGGTGCACAATCAATAGCATATTTAAAAGTATTGGACTTTCAACTTTGCCAAAATTGAGTGTACTTTGAGTGCGTACTGCCACTGTTAACAGTTCGGAGGAGTTCAGATCATGTAACTAGAGCGCTCTGCTATAACATACTGGTAGGCGAGTCATAACGCTGGTCAATGGATCTCATGTTATCGCAATGCTCTGAATTTTTAGTTCTTTAATTTTCTTATTTGTCTCAAAGAGGTACACAATCTGAGTAGCACTAATACCCTTAGTTTATATTTCTGAAGCCAGATAATAAACTCTCAAGTACACATTGCCTTCCAGTTCTTTTTGCAGATGACACGAGTATTATAATTAAAAAACACAATGTCAGTTAGCTCCCAGATTCATCTAATAAAATCTTCAACACACTAAATAATTGGTTTGAAAGTAACAAAATTCACATAAACTTTGAAAAAACTAACTACATTAAGGTTTGCACAAAGCATAAAAACATGGCAGATGTAAGGATAGAATATGAAAATAATCAGATTGCAGAAGCCTGTAATACAAAATTCCTAAGTCTTATGATTGATCATAACATGAATTGGAAACACCATATTAATTATATCTTACCCAAACTGAACTCTGCATGTGTTGAAATTCGATCTATAATGCAGTTTATAAATAAGAGCATACTAAAACAGCTTATTATGCATATTTTCATTCATTGATGACCTATGTAATAATATTTTGGGAAAATTCATTAAATGCTAAAAAAGTGTTCATTATGTAAAACAAAAGTAATAAGAATAATGGCAGTGGAAGGATGATCAACTCACTGCAATCCAGTTTTCAAAATGTTGGGAATTATACCATTAGCCTGTGAATATATTCTAACCATATTGTCATTTTTAATAAATAACCCAGAAATGGTTACAAAAAGACCGGACATAGTCGGAACTTACATAGATTAACGAATAATTTGCAGTTATTCCAAAAAAGGGTTTACTATAAAGGAATAGTTTTGTTTATTTCACTTCCCTCTTCTATAAAAGAATTGCAAATGAGCAAAAATAAGTTTAGATCAGAATTAAAAAGATACCTTATTGCTCACACCTATACAGAGGAGGATTTCATTCAATCAAAACCACTGGTAATAGTGTAACATTGTAAATATAATAAACATAAATAGCCTAAGAATGCAAGTGTACTAGTAGGCTTTTGGAAACGGACATGCAATTGAAAATTATACAAAACTAACACCTCTGAAAAGTCATTGCCAGAGTTATTATTTGTAAATGTATTAATAAGTATGAATAAATGTAATTGCCTGCCTGGGTAATATGGTGGTAGCGTCTGCCTCGTGTTCAACAGGTTGTGAGTTTGAATCCCGCTTAGGGTGAGTTACCTGGATAAGGTTTTTTTCGGGTTTTTTCCCTTATCCTGTGAAGACAAATGTCAAGTAGCTTTAAGCTCCATGGACCCCGAGATCATTTGAGCATCATTTCACCAATTTCATTCAACATCTGATATGACCAACCATGTTAAAGGATGTTAAGCTACAACAAAAAAAATGTAATTCTTGATATGATCTACATCCTAGAGTTTGGGCATGGAGTCTAATTTCATAATAGGATCTACAGATTGCAATGCTTAAGTGTGTGTGTGTGTGTGTGTGTAGGGACTGAGCATGATATTTATGAAGCGTTCAATATTAAATGCAGGCCGCGCCATGGTGGAGTGGTTAGATCACCTAGACCTTGGGTTCGATCCCAAATGACCGCTTGTGAGATGTGTGGCAGACAAAGTGGCATAGGGGTGGGTTTTCTCCGGTTTTCCCCGCCATCGAATTCCACCGGTGCTCCATCTTCATAATATGTGTCATAAGTGTCATTGCCTGCGGTGCCAGAAGTAATAAAAGCGGGTGTTAAACACTATAAAAAAAAAAAATAATTGTCAAGGAATCTGCGTAGATTAATTCAACAGAACAATTAGGTTTGTTGAAAACATTTATGTAATGTGTGTTTTGAAACGAAGTAACTGAACTATGATTTTAGCGGTTGAATAAAAAAAAACTGGGCTATTGCTAGGATTTGAATAGCAGTATCTAGATTTTATCTGTATGTAGATATTATGGTGTTTGTATCACTGTGGTCCGCGAGACTGTGCTTCTGAAAATGTTGTGTAATACCTATACGTGACTACTGTGAGAATCATGAATTGCTAAACATTGTGATCATATTGTAAACGTATACACATTATGCGAAAGGATATACATTGTTTCAACGAGTTACGAAACGGAGTTCACACAGACTAACATCCTAAGATAAGCTAAGCTGCGAACAAGCCCCTACACCCCTAGCTGCGCAGACCAAATGAAGTGTTGTAATATCAAGAAGTCTGGTGGAGGGTAAGAGACTCCCTAGGTTGCGCGCAATACATTGTTTGAAATGGGAAAACAGTAAAATTAAAACAGCTACGTCATAAGGATACCTGAGTAAGAAATAATTGCGACTTTATGATCGTCAGCATCTATGCGCAGGGATTAGACCTCGATTGTCCTGTTGGAAGTTGAATAAAATCACTTCATTGACTAGACGGAATTTCATCCCACAACTGAACAAAACAGAAGTAAATATTATCATTGAACTTGAATATCGTATATCTGCATTTAAAGTGTTTTACGAACAGGATGTAAGCATCACAGAGAGCATAATTCAGCTCTAATTCCGTCCTCTCAGTGATTCCATGTATACCATCTCCATTAATGCACAAAGTCGTCAACAAGAATTATAAAAAGGGTTTGTTAAGAGTGTCTCAGCTGTAAAGTGGCCAAAATGCTGAATTAAAAATGAAAAATCTGATGTGTTCCATTCACATGATTTTCTCTACAACTCTGCAATAAATTATTGTTAAAAAACTTATGCTTCATTTACTTCCCGCTAATCGAGAAAAAATTAGCAGAAATAGTCTTATTGCTTGCTTTCTTGTAAGTAGAAGCGAAATAAAGGAGTACCATAGGTTAAAGTGATAGTCAAAAGCTGGTTGCTATGTGACTGATGTTCCTTTGTTTGTATGGACAAGAGTTCACAAAGTTCTGTATGAGAAAAGTATATTTTTTATAGCTGAACCCAAAAACAAGGAATATCTCAAAAACAATCAACTCCACGAAAAAATGTATGTAACATAATTGTGTGTTTTAAAGTGCTCTACATTTGTTGTGTGGTAAGTTTTTGTCCATCTCTTACGGTTTAACACTTGTGCAAAATTCCGTAAAATTGACTCAGAATAAAGTAGTCTTCAGAGGTTATTCCCAGAAAATTCAAAGTATACATTTTAATTGCCAGGTAAATATCTTTAATATGCGATATTTTAATCAAAATCGTTACAGCCATTTTTTAGAAAATCAAAATTTTCGAAACAATTTCCATGTAAAGGGTAGTTTGGGGTGGAGGGATTTTTCTCAAAATCTTCGTGTCGCATCCCTGGAAGATACTAAACTTAAAATACCAAGTTTGGTATTTTACCGACTTTTCGTTTTTGAGTCATCGTGTTCACAGACACACGGACACACACACGGACCTTTTTCTGAAAATACTTTTCTTTTGGATACAGGGGACCCTAAAACATATATTTCCGGTGAAATCTCGGTATCGAATTTGTTGGTGGAGTTCAATACCTTCTCTATACACTATGTCCATAGTGCGTATAGAGAAAGTAAAAAAATATGCTGGGTTTGATTCTACGTTGATGAAACTATTCGTATTCCCCACCCTCAAGAACCTGGAAATATGAATACGATACTGAATGTGTGTTAAGTTAATCGAGAAGTATAGTTTTAATGTCCACCTAATATTTAAGCAGTCGTAGAAGGTCAAAGGGGTAACACGACGTTATTACCTGAGGGGGTATGAAAATAAAAACAAATAAATAAAATGATTTAGCAGGGAAAAAAAATGCGATACTGGTTTTTCAGAGATGGTATGTACAGTATAAAAATAAAATAAATGTGAAATTAGATACCTATATTCCTCTTCAGTAAACTATATTCAAGACGTTAAGTAAACATCAGATTCAATATTATAATTTGTCCTAAATAAAAAAGTGTGTGGTGTATTTGAGTTAGATAAGATAGGTATATTAATATGTGCACAACAGGAGAGTATGGTCTGTGCTTCCTTAAATAATTTATAAACAAATCTAAAATTAGAATCGATTATTATTTAATATTCTTTATATTCTAACACTATTACAAAATTCCTTTTTGCACCCTACGGGGTTGTGTTTCAGTCTGAAATTACAGATTTGAAAAATTAACTTAATCAAGATTTCGGGTATTCTTTTTTTATTTAGAACAAATTTTAATATTGAATCTAATATTTTAGCACTGCCTTCTAATGCTAATAAACATAAACTAGTTATGAGAATGAAATTAGCGTTCTCGTTACCTTTGTGAGATAAAAAGGGAAACTAAATACTGAAGGAACTGTGTCAGGGTTTAGCATCATCTTGCTTTTATTCTTATGAAACCAATTTTTCGCAAAATGCACTGAGTATATCCTGTGATATTTTGATAGCACAAATTTGTTACGTCTCGTAGCAGCTGACCACTTACTCAATAATTCTAGTTTGTGTATTAGGAACCTAAAATAAAATAATCATTCGCTTAGTGACAGAGGAAACCCGCGAGAATAAATCAGAATGAATTTGGAACACATATGTTACAATTTATTCTTACCGATGGAAAGTGATCTCGGAATCATTTTTCCTGTAGTTGGTACAGTTATGTAGCATAGAAGTGCACCATGTTAATTATTTTACCCCAATATCCTTAATCCACCTCACTTTTAACGACCACCTGCAGTGCCATAAGTAGTTAAAGCGGGCGTTAAACACTACCAAAAATAAATAAACGTTGAAAGCCTTTTAAGCGCACTGACTTACGGCAAAAAAGCACGTCTGCCCTTCACCTGGCTATGCGTGAGAGGTTTCAATCAGCGACAGTACACCAGCACCAGCGGTGAGTCTAGGTAATATAATTCCAAGGTCTTTGGCTGCGAACTTCTGGACTCGTGTGCCTTTTGGTGTCGCGTGGTACTATTGCGTATACTGAAGAGGCTGGCTAATTAAATGCCCGTTGAATCAGATTGACACGCACATAGCTTGCTTGTGATGAAGTTCACAACATTCCTGAAATTTTTGTCACAGTGGGAGGTGCATAATACTTACAAATGTCCTCGACTTCATGAAACAAGATACTGAGATGCAGGAGGAAAATATACAGTTCTCCAAAAACCTGATTCTCGGAAATTAACAGACAATGTTGCATTGTTTATTGTAACTTCGCATGCGATGTTCGCTGTTCACAGTGTTCACCATCTGTCATGCCACAAAATAGAATACCACATTCAAGGGGTCGCGAGTTCGAATTATTCATTGTATATACAGATATCCTAGAATTCGATTGCACAAATTGGCAGGATTATAGAGGGGTCCAGAATAAACTTTTTGAGATGGGAAACATATGGGCTATGAGTTCTAAACTCAATGCTACAGCTTTACATGTGTTAAGGTTTAAGCACTCCACTGATCAAACTGCACCGTGACCTAAACACCCGATTTCAGAGAACGTAGCTGTAGTGGCATTATTTAGAGTTATCGATAACGTGTGTACATCCAGTGAAGATTATTATTATTATTATTATTATTATTATTATTATTATTTATTTTGATATGGCAATGTTTTTCTTTGTATAATATAGTGATATCAAATAACATAAATAAACCCTTTATTTATTTTTTAAAGTACTCAGTTGAATTGCCTGGTCTATAAAATAAAGATCACTGGGATGAATGCTGTACCTGATGTTTATGCAAACAATTAGTTATATTTTTTTATTTTTGTAGAATATTTAATCTCAGAAGTACATTTTTATTTGTATCTTTATTATTTATAAAGGTAAATTACTATACCAAGCAAAATTACACAATATTCTTTATATTATTCATTATTATAATATACACATATATTTCACGTTTATAAGAATAAGTTTTATTGTTTCTAAGTTTTACTTTACATTCATCAATAATTGTAAAAATAAATTACTTTCAGTTCTAACCACCTACTTGAGTTTTCTTTCATTGTTTCATCTGAAGGTTCAAAGCAGTTGCGACAAAGAGTAATGTTACATTTTTTACAAAATGCCAATGGTCGACCTTTGTAACCAGCAAACTGACAATGCTGGAAAAATGGGAATTACGTTTTGACATAAAGTGGTCCTTCCCATGTTTCACTTCATGGAATGCCAGGGGCGGATGGTCATTAAGGACCAGAGGGGCCATGCCCCACTGACAGTAGCACGCAACTTGTTGGCATTTTAATTATAAACGAAGAAATAATTTATTTTATATTTTAATCAATTGTAATGACCATTGCAAGCAATAATTTATTATACGATGATTCTCAGGCTTGTATTGTGGCATATGACATTACTAAAGCACAGTGTTGTACACGGGACAACCACGCCAGTCTTCTTGTCCTTTGGCGAAGAAGAACGTTGGGCCAGCTTACACCGGCCCGCAATCACCCCGCACCACCCTTAACGCCTTGCCAATTACGTGCCTGTATCTCTTTTACTTCCCTTCACTCCTCCGCCAGCAACGCTTGCGGTACTGTGCACTTTACACAAAATGTCTGTAAATCTAAATTATTGGGAACTGTAAACATTGCTGCATAGATTGATTCTGCAAATAAAATACCAATTCAGAAACACAATGGACTACTCACTAAGAATAGACACATACTGAACAGAGTGATGAGTGAATAACATTTTGTGGAACCCATGAACTAGCATTGAGTGGTCACGATGAAACGCAGGAATCAGCAAACCGTGACAATTTCTTAGATTTGTATCTCTCCTCGGTAATCTCGACAGTGTGTTAGATGACCACCTCAACAGTGCCAGTACTGCAGTATGTAAGTAGCTTCACCTACTATTCAGAATGAACATTTGGATTGCATGTATCAGGTTTACATTGAGGAGTTAATGAAAGACATAAATGCTGCGGATTATGTTTCTGTGCAGGCCGACGACATAGCTTGCCGCAGTCAATTTGTGATTATTTTACGGTACCCCATTAATGCGTGTAAACCCGTTGAAAGATTTCTGTCCGTTGAAGAGATTCATGGTCGAACAGCCAGTGGTCTCTGTGAAAGTTTGAAAAAGAAGTTGCAGATTTTGAATGTTGGGGGGGGGGGATATATCACAAGCATACGATGGTGCACAGTAATGAGCGGTATACATGGAGGACTTTGAGGCAGGAGTGTTTCCTTTATCCCATGTATGTATACTGCTATGCTCACCAATTAAGTTTGGTTATACGAAATGCTTGTTCCAAATACATAAAATCAGTTAAGTTGTTTTTAGCCAATATTTTTTTCTTCTTCCAAAATGCAGTGATTTGTTGCGTTCAGTTTGCAACAAACGCATTCCAGCTGCTTTCACAACAAGTTGGAACATTCAATCACGGTTTGTGAAGGGTTCATGAAAACAAAGCTTATTTAATAGATTGTTTTGAGAAGATTAAGCAGGAAGATGGGTGGGATGATATAACTATTAGGGAAGCTCTTGGTTTGAAGACTTTACTGAACAGTCTAGAATTTTTGTTTCTTTTAAATTTTTCTATGACATTATGAAACATGTTGACATTCCGTACAACCAATTCAGATGCGGAGTGCCGATAGCGTTACAGTATCTAATGCTTTACAATATTTTGAATCAGCTGTGTCTGAAATTCGTGAGACCACTAGAAGATACCATGCTGATGATAACTTTGCTCCTCCCTCAAGAAAACGACCGAATTAAGGTTCTGGAGTGAACTCTTATTCAAATGCCAAAGAAGTGTGTGACACAGTAGTCAACCAAATGAAAGATCGGTTCCAACATTCTCGTATATTCAATAATTTTGGAATTATTGACACAAAGAAAGTTATTACATTCAGCGAAAATTTTCCTGGTGACTCTGTAAGAAAATTTGTATCAGATTATAGTCCCATTATATCCCACGAAAAGTTAAAGAATGAACTGTCAGTGATTTATCATAATGATACACTCAAAAATATCCCTCCAGTCAGTGAACTCTTCAGTTTTTTCACACAACACTCCTTTGAGGATTCGTTTTCTGAAGTACACAAAACGCTGCAAATTACACTAACAACTCTAGTTTCGACAGCTGAGGCAGAAGTTTCAGTACATTGAAAAGAATTAAGTCTTTCTTTAGGAACACCATGAGCTAAGATAGGCTTAATTCCTTGGCTGTTTGTTCCATTCACAAAAGGAAATTCGTGATATCTCGAACTTCAACAATAGAGTGATTGAAATGTTTTCCGCCCAGAAGAATAGACGTGCTGAGCTTTGAGCTGTTGTGCAAGTAATATTGCCACTTGATGTGTTCTATTTTGTTTTCTATCATTATTTACTTTTATGTTTAAAAATATATACCTAATGTTTTGCCACATTTTTTTTATTGTAGTCTTTTTGGCAGTGCAACTAAAGTAACCTTGATTTAAAAAGTGTAACCCCACGTTTAGTTTCATTACAATCATCTTCACAATCATCACACCAAGAAAAATGCTCACGAGGCACCACTGTAGAATGTCCTTCTTGGTGTTGATAAGGGATTTCATTGGGATTTCCCACTCTACCATTTGTAGCCATCTTCAGATACTGGACAGCAGTGCATCGGCGAAACTCCACAAGTACAGAGATCTTGCTCCATATACCATGAGGTATATGATTCCGCTTTTCACAACAGATCATTTTTGTAAAGAGCCCAATACCATTTCTTACTGCACAAAGAAGTGACGTATTTCTCAACAAGTCATACATGATGGTCTACTCCTTTCATAATGATTTAATTCTTTATAAGCTGTGGCTGTTGTATGTTTATTTTCTGTTTGGCTATTCTATTCCACCTATTGCAGAAGTGAGTGGCTCTACAGTATCATGTATCTTTATTTTAAATGATAGGAATAAGGAAACGATACTTAATACATAAAAATGTTATAGAATATTACTGTAAGTTATTGACTCCATAACCTGGAAGCATGCCGATTACATTGAATGGAGAAGAAAAACATTATTACAGCCCGTAGTGGTAAATAAATAAGCAGTTTTTATTTCTTTATTTTAAACGATAGATTATACATAAAAATATATTTGAATTTCACAGTTATCCTGCGTCATTGAATGCATAACCTGGGCGGTCCTTTAGCAATGAACGGGAAAGAAAAATAGAACAGTACCTCTGCCATTTAGTGATAATAACCGTGCTACTTCTTTCATCTAGGGGCTATTAACCGATTTTGTTTCCTTAGCATTGTCTGCTCTTTTCTCCAGCGCTTTTTCAGTTTCTAGGGTTGTTATTTGATTGCGCGTTTCAGCATTTTTCTGATGCATAGGTTGCCTATCTGACGTTATGCAGCAAACAGACCTTCAGCAACGTTACCAACGATAACAATATTGTGGAAACGTTCTAAGATACAATATTACAATTGAAAATTGAGGTAATTTCTCAGCTTCGTAATTCCTTAATAATGTTTTGTAGTTAGTGAATTGAAAATGAGGCAGTAGTGGTTGGCCGTCGTCCTCGTCGTATTTGAGTGACTTGGTAGGAACAAATAGATTACAAGCTGTTTTGTAAACAATATGGACAGTTTGGGAGCTTTTTTTTTTAGATATTACTATATGATGGTTACACCGCTTAGCATCACTTCAATACGTGGGCAATTTTTTTTTATTTTGCCGCTTTGTAGTTACCTACTGGTCTATTATAAACGTTTAGGGACCTAAACCGCAATGCGTAGCCCGAGGTGCAGGGCCATAAGCCCCAAAGCGTAGCCGAGTTATAAGTAGAGCGTAGCAGTTTCGGCCGAAAGCCGCTTCTGCGAAACGACGACAGGGCTTAGTCTAGTGATTTATGAAGCTAAAACCCCAATGATCCCAAGAAGAAGTCAAAACTTCGGTAATCTGGCAACCTTTACATCCAAACAACTTAATGTTTTCAACACTTTCAAATATGAATTGCAGTAGAAGTCACTTAAAATACTTCTTAGGACTTTTGTGTGTGTCCGTATGCTGCAACCATCAATAAGCTGTACCAAATTTGCTCTGTATATCATTATGCCTTTTAAATGTGCCAAATTTGCTACATTGCTTTAGTTACTATGCTGGAACGATTTATACTATTGCGGATATTTTTTGTTACTATAATTTTGTAATAATGAACATGAACAGCCTACATGACTTAGACTTGCAGAAGAACTTAACAGAGCTAGCAGCATTTTCTTCTGTTTTGTGCTTTGTGTCTACAGCATTACTTCAAATACGTGATATGAGTTTAGCACTGGTGTTATTTGTCATTGCTGTTTACTGTTTGTTATAAACTTGTGGCTCTATGCAGCAAAGCGTAGCTGAGTGATCTAGTAAGCTAAAAAAAGCCTAGTGGCCCCAAGAAGAACTCAACATTTTGGCACTCAGTAGATTTCAACTTTGAACATTGTTATGTTTTCAACACTCAAATGTGAAAGTAACTACAAAGCAGTTCTAATGTCAGAATAACAAAAGAACCAAATGCGAGTCACGTATGGAAGTAAGTCATATTTGTTTACTGCTTCGCGATTTTTGATTGTGCTACGTTTCCTTTACATTTATTATTTATTTTTGTTATTTTTATTTAGTGCTTGACAGTGGTTATTCACTTCTATTCCTTTTGGGTTTATCATTATTCCCTATTTTGCCTTTTCTGTTGCTGTAATGTATTTGCTCTAACTGCAGCAGTTTTTCTGCTCAACAGTTGGAGCTAACAGTATCTGCCATGACACTTTAGCCTCTGTGGCAACATTACTCTTGTTTATAACTGCTGAAATTCTATTTTCATCCATCTGCCTGAGGGGCTTCCATTTTTACCCTGTGCCCCTCAATGTTCTCATTTAAATTACAGATTCCCAATTCTGCCCAGATGTGATTGTTAAGTTAAGCATACAAAATATGGTACTTCTGCGCAAAGACTGTTAATTTTAGCAACACTAAATGAGGTACCAGCTTTCTGGATTTAGTCGCTCAAGGATTTAATATTGGCAATACCAATGAAGCAGGGGGAAGGGGTTGTACTTTATGCCCACCTTCTGTAATTTTTTTTTAAAGTCTATCTTTTAATTTTTTGATGGAAAGGTATGCATTAATAGATGTTGAATACTATTTCTATTATTGAAATGCATAATTGTTTCAAAGTTTCCATTTTTGGTCTTTTTGAGAAACAATGAAATATCAAGGTGGTTATAAAGTACCACTATTGGTAGTTAATGTGATGCATAACATGTCTAGTATTTCCATTCTTAGATTGTTGGCTTCTACAACAATGGTTTTATGTCCCTAATTTTGTGTTTATCAGCAATGGAGTTTGTTTATATTATTGTTCTCATTCACATTTGGTCTGGCAGTTTGCTATCTATTTTTTCATGTATTCAATACTTAGTCTGTCTATTGTGTAGTCATACTAACTTACTGCATGTGATGTAGTAGTTATTCCAAAAGGTCTCAACATCATTTGACTGACAAAGAAATTAGGGATATATTTGAAAATGTAGCAGTTTCTGATTTTGAATCTGATGATAGCAATGAGGCAGTGAAATAGAAGATCAAAATACTGAGCGTGACCAAGTTGATGAAGCAATTTTATCATCTTCTGATGATGATGAGAGGGAAAAAATGAAAATGCATTTTATTTATGGATGCTCTTTAACTCCTGTGGTTCTCAGCATCCCATTCTATACTGGACATGAAAGACAGCTTAATTTTGCTCAGAGGCCTCTTTATCAGGATTGAGATTCTTTTACGCACCATAAATCTACAACACGGGATCAATAGCTTTACTTCCGTTCCAAAGGAAGCCATGCTAAGGATTTTTATATCTGAAAAAATCCACCATCCTCTGCCAGGTTTGAACCTGCAACTTTGGCAGGGAGGAGGAGTAGGAGGAAGATATAAATAAATAGTACAGTTGAAGATGACATCAGTGCCAGGTATGTTAGAACAAGTGGAAGAATTTACATGTCTAAGCCTCCTCGGCCTACAAGACATTAGCACAAAACATTGTAAATGAACAAGAAATTTGTGAAGTTAAAGTGAAAACTGTTAGAGAATCCTTTGAAAATCCTTTGAACAATATTTTACTTCAGAACTTATAAACATCATAAACTATACCGATAAAGAAGCAGTAAGAATAAACATACCATACATAGTACTTATTATATATGGGGGTGGAAGGTGACAGTCACACCTGATTTCAAATCTCTGGTCCAATATTTGACGTGCATAAATACTGCAACTATGGTCAGCACCAGATTTCTGTGACTAACTAAAACAATTAGATTTGATGATGGAGAATCCAAAATGAATGGAGGAAACAGGATAAATTTGTTGCTATATGAAAAACTGAATGAAGCATTGCCAAGATGTTTTGCTGTTGGGATTCATACTGTATTTGATGAAATGCTATCATTTTGTCCATTCAAGGTGTCCATTCAAAGTGTTCATGAAGGACAAGCCAGGGAAATACGGAATACTCATGCGCATGCTCACTGATTCAAATGCAAGAGAAATTGATGGTGTGGAACCATATGCTGGAAAGAAGAATGATGGCACTCAGAATATCCGGCTATTTCTGTTATAAAATGCTTGGTACATCCTACAGTATATTTGTTACAAAATTTGGCTGCCTGAAGCATGGTCCATGTGACCTTCACTGCCTTTGCTTGTGCACGTCGCATCTGTTCTGTTCTAGTCCAGTTTGCACATGAATAACATTAGGAATGTTTAGACGTGTTTAGTTTTGCTTGCAGTGTTTTCAAAAAATAGTATAGAGTACCACAAAGAGTATGTGTATTAATTTGTTGAGTTGGTTTTTTAACACTATGTCACTTACATTGTTATTATGAGGGACTAGTTTCAAAAGCCTATGCTTTCATTTTCAACCTCACGGGTCCAACTGCCATTGCTGGCTGCGTTTGCTTGTGCTCTCTTCTCTGGTGGTGAAATAATGAACTTCTTAACTAAGCTGTCTACTGGCGGGATTTCAAAGTTTATTAGGCGATCTTTGTTTTTCCACATGAGGATGTTTTCCCAGGTTGTGAGTTCATTGTGGCCTGACATGGTTTTTAGCAATTTTGGATTTGGATCTAGATTGTGGTTTTCTTTCCAAAAGTGAAATGCTATTACTTATTTATCTTTGTATCTGATTTTTAAACTTCTTTTGGTTTGTCCTATATAGAACTGTTCACAATTTGTGCATTTAATTTCATATATTCCTGACCTATTTTCTGGTGGAATTTCGTCTTTTATTTTTGAATTTAATAACTTTATGACAGAAAATCTGTTTATTGGAGCCAGGTAGATCATCTTGTAGGGAAGTTATAAGACAATTTGAAATTAAATTTCCTGGCGTGCATGTTCTGAGTAGAGAGGCTGTTTGTTTGCATATAAATACGTTCAGGGAAATAGGAAAAGAAAGGTAAACGTGTGTGTGCTTACGTGGCAGAAATTAGACGAAATCAGAGAAAGGTGACAATTTTGAAAGCTTTAGCATGGAAAGCAACAAAACTTCTAAAACTCAAACCATGCAAGGAATTGCTACCACGTGTTCACCAGAGTTGGGTAAATTTCTGTAACTGGATTTTGAGGTACGTTAATGATAGAGCAATTAATCCACAATTAATGTTGTTCAGTGATGAAGCATGGTTTCATTTACATGGTGATGTGTCATCACAACACAACTGTTATTATGCTACACACAAACCCAATTTCATTCATGAAACTCCCTTGAATGATCAAAAAATTGGGGTATGTATGCAATAAATGGAGAGAGAATAATAGGGCCTATGTTTTATGAAAGATACAGAAATATATTGGCACCATGTTTCGAATAGCTGATAGACATTGAATGTTGGTCTGGATATTTCCAGCATGATTCTGCCACTGCAGATACAGCTGATGAATTATTACAGTTAATTGCAGGCATTTTTGAGGCTAGAATCATGAATAAGGTTTTATGGCTCGCTTGGTACCCTGATCTTACGGCATGCAATTATTTATATGGGGCAACTTGAAAATAAAATATACAAAATTAATCCCCACACATTAGAAAAATTAAAACAAAATATTAGGACAGAAATTAATACTTTTTCAGAAGCTGAGCTAATGCATGTGAATGAAAATTTCCTCAGAAGATGCAGTAAATGTATTGATGTAGATGAACGGCATCTCCAATATCTCCTATAATAAGGCATGTTTTATATTTATTATGATAATTGTTAATGTGATTTGATATTTTATTTGACGTCCACGCATATGTGATTGGGTGACAGGCTGTGCGACTGCCAGCCAAGTATATAGTATGTGACTGGGAGATGGACAGTGCACCTGACTGCCAAGTTTTGTAGCTACTTGTATAAATAATTTTGAACGCAAGTAACAACAGATAGATACTATATTTTGTTGATTTGGCTAAAGAGCTGTGGAAGAATCACAAGCTTACACTTTCTGGAACACTACCGTCTAACAGGAAGAACATTCCTCAAGAGCTCAAAAGATATTTCTGGAAGGGAACTGTATTCAAGCAAATTTGCTTTCAATGGTCATGATGCAGTAGAGACTCCAATCACAATTGTTTCGTATATCTCATGAAAGGCCTAAAAGGAAACTTCTTATGGTATCTACTCAACATAATGATGATGCAATAGGTTCAGAGTCTGTTCTGAAGAAATAAAACTGTTATCAATCTGTATTATAGTGAAACTAATAGACAGTGTCAATCAAATGGTAGGAAAATATTCTGCAAAAAGAGGTACCAGAAGATGGCTACTATCCTTGTCTTCATCATTGAATAGCTGCTATAAATGGTTACACAATATTCTTTTAAATTTGCCTGGCTGGAATGAGAAGACAAACCAAAGGCCGCTGACTATACCTGCAAGAACTAGCATTGCAGTATTGAAGAATGAGCCAGAGATATGAGAGGTTATGGAAGAATGTAATCATCGCTATACAAGGAATTTTTGAGAGGAAGATAAAGTAGATTTTTGATGCAAAGAAAATGACTGATGGTAAGGGACATTGCTATTTGTGTACTGTTGAGTGCAGGTCTAAGAAAGAAAAACACAATAAAGATAGTAAAAGGACAATAATTTGCTGCAATTGTCACAGGTACCCTTGTGGAAAGCATGGCAAGAAATCAGTGGTTTGTTCAAAATGTAAAGAAAGTGATTAGCGATAATAGTATGTTCAGTGACCGCGACATCAAAAATTAAATTTGGATGTAACACCAAAAATGTTCTTATTGTTTAAATATCAGTTGTTTATTTGCAAAAATGTGCTTACAAGTCATATTAGGACATATTATATTATTTCAACATGATTCAAGGAAAAAGGTAAAAAATAAATTTTGTGTGTGTGCATGAGTGTGTGTGTATGTCTGTGTCTGTCTAATGCTAAGAATTTGATAACAAAATCATTCTTCTTCCTTCCCAGTATTTAGTCTAAATCTTCTTGATTTTTTGAGAATTTCAAATACATTTAGGCGATCAATTTTCATTAAGTTACTAGAAAATGTCATGTTATTTATGGACGCTCTTTAACTGCTGTGGTTCTCAGTGTCCTATTCTAAATTGGGCGTGAAAGACTGCTTAGTTTTGCTCAGAGGCCTCTCTATCAGGCTTGAGGTTCTTTTACGTGCCGTAAATCTACGACATGGGACCAACGGCTTTACATCCCTTCCAAAGGAAGCCATGCTAAGGATTTTTACACCCGAAAGAATCCATCGTCCTCTGCCAGGTTTGAACCCGTGACCTTGGGTATATGACGTTAGCATGGTAACCATTACACCACGAAGGACGACTTTCATTAAGTCATCTTTACTACATAAAAAGCATTGTGTGGAAGATATTAATCCAATTTTGAACAAATGTCCACTCAGACAATTAATCTGAACATTAAACAGATGATTTTCTAGGTAGGTCTGGCTTTTAAGTTTATTTTGGAGATTCTTCCAAATAGGTTTTTCAGAGGAAATAAGATATTTGCCATAGTTGGTTGCGAAAATGTTTTTAGTTAACCTTTTAACTGTTTCATATGGGATATTTTGTTTCAATGTTTGAACAATTTTGGAACCCTTTTTGCCTGACATATCTACTCGCTCATTCCCAGAAATTCTAATGGGATGAAATCCATCGGAAAACTATTATGTTTGGATAGGTAGAGTCAGATTGAAAAATTCAGTGCCATAGTTGGGATTTGAACCACGGATCTCCTGGTCTCTAGCTGGTTGCTCTACCACTGAGCTATCATGGCAACATACCAGCAGTGACATTTAATTCCTCAACTGACTCATATGTTTTGCAGTAAATCACAAAGTGATCACAAATTATTTTGAAATGACAGTGGCGACTTACAATGTTGTAAGTATTTACGTCCCAGGCTTCATAGTGTAGCCATCCATTATGATCAAATTGTATTAATTTAATTGTTTTTTTTTTCACACAAGCTGTGTGTAGGACACGAATTGGAAAACTAGAATCAGACTGAAAAATTCAATGCCATAGCCAGGATTTGAACCATGGATCTCCTGTCTCTAGCCGGTTGCTCAGTGGTATTGAATATTCTGATAAAATATTCTGAAATTATTTACCTGTAACTAGATTATAGTACCAGACAATATTAGAATTTAATAAATAATTTGTATGTTTAAAGGGGATAATGATTTTATTTATATTTTTAAACTTCTCCATGAAGCTGTTAAACAAATATACAACGCCATGCTTTGTCCATTATCTAAAGTTTGTTTTGAACTGTATCTTGGCTATTCCGCTACTCAAACTTGAGATTCTGCTTTTCTCATAAGTGAAACAAAGAAATTGTAAACAGTCTTGACTGCTTTAAGATGGATAAAAGCAATATAACATGAATGTATTACTTATATAGGTTGACAACTTAGGAAAGAATGTTAAGAGGGGAAGTTACTGTTGCTGATTAATGCACTGCTTTCCCCACTCTTGCCTCTCACACTCTTCCTCCTTCCCTCCCTGTCTTTTCCTCCATGTTGCCCACTAGTCAACTGTAGGGGAAATGTGCTTAATATTTATGTATGTCATCCCAGTAGAGGAAGAAAATATGTAGTGAGGGAAACGTTCTCCCCAGTTTTGTCACGCCTGCGCAGAATACATTCTTTCCTCAGTATTCACGTATATCATAGTTGCTGCTGTAGTCTGTCTCAAACTAGAATGTAAACCTGGTAAACACCTGGAAGGGAAAAAAGAGAGCTAAAAATAGTGAGATGGAATGCTGTTTGGTGAACTTGAGTTCACGGATGGTTTGTTTTATTTTTTACTGAGTAATAACTGTCTCTTAAGAAGCACAGCACTGTAAGTAGTTTTGCAATTACTAATCTGTCTGAACTAATTTCATAGAGAGAAAAGTGTACAAATGTTTAGATTGGTTTCTCTGTATCCTGCACATACTCCAAAGATGTGTTCTGGGGCTATGAATCCTGAAAGATCTGTAGTAAACATACAAAGTATTCGTCACACTTGAACTGAGAAATCAGATGGGTAAAGCCAGTAAAGCACAAGATAAACATCAGCGTTCTAGTTGCCATAATTTGCAAAGGCTGAAAGTGCAAATGTAAGATGTTGCATTATAAAATTGAAGTGTTACAAGTTTTTTTTTTTTTGTCATGTGTGCTCATGGATATTAATTATTTAGATCATTGAAATGCCAGCTTATAAATTTACTCTTCAACAGCTAATATTTATGTACAATACTTAAATCTAAACAGATTCATGTCAACAGATGAATAGAAAATGTATAGATAGATTTGCTGACAGGAAACTGAGGGACACCACTTATACTGTAACATATCAGTTAACTAAAATGATGATTGTCTACACACCACAGACTAATAGAAGTTTACGAGTAGAATTCTCGTGAAATTACACATCTACAATGCCACTTTCCTCTCATTCTGCTGGCCTCATCCCACCCATGTTCTCAGCTGTAGCATGTCACATACTCTCTAGAAAAGGCATAGAGATTGATTAAATTAAAGACCTAAACCTTATTATTGTTAAATAATATGCAGCTTACCTTTGTATTACTAATTACACTTGTGTAATAATAATATTTCTATATGATTTGACACTCTTCAAAGAAGATAGATCTCAAAGTGAAGCAAAGATATTTTTGTTTATTCATGCAGACCCTTTTAAGGTTTATTTTATACTCCTTATCTCACATTCCTCAAAAGTCCAGAACATTTGCATGCACTTTAAATGCTGTCTACGTTATATAATGGAGCAAGATAACTTAATGCTGCTACAAGATTTTTTTTTTTGTAACACATAATGACAATGTCTTCACAAATTTGATTTATTGTTAAGAAGTAAAAGCACTGCTATAGTTAATATTACAAACTATGTGCATGCATATAACTTCAAATATGTGGCGAATTGTATCAGCTCGCTTCATTGTTTGCAGCAGAACCATGCTACACACAATATATAGAGAGTGATGCCAATAACAGCACAAGCTTCAAGGAGCATTTTATCTTAATGCTGAATGATTAATAGCTAGTGCACAGAATTGCCTCTGTCTAAAACACTTTGAAATACCAAATGTTTTGAACTAGTATTACATCCATTAGTGTGCTTCTCTGCAAACTTTTTTTTAACAACAATGCAGTTTATTGATTACATTTTTCTTTTTCTTCAGGTTTTGTAACAGACTCTGAAAATAGCAGAGCCATACTTGGTGATGATGACAGATGAGACACCCACTTAGAAATTCAAGGAGATTTTGTAAGAGAAGATCTCAACTGAAATTAATTCAATCCAAAATTATATCTTTCCTCTGAAACTTATAGATTTAATTTTGAGTATTTAATGACATTGACATAGTTGAAATTGACTGCAGAATGGAAATTAAACAGGAACATTATTTACTGAAAAGTACATCATCTGAGCCACATTCTGAGTCAGAAGAGACTCTTGGGTCAGATGCCTATATAAAGAGTGAGTCAGCTCCTTTTGCTTCTGTTTTTTTAGTGGAGAATGACTTGAACATAAATGGAGTTGACCATGGTGTACATACTGACTCAGATAAACATGAGATTGATAATGAATTAAATACCATCACCAAGATCAAAGAAGAGCCTAAAGGTTTGGAAACATCATTAATTGAACAACAATCTGAATCAGATGATACTCTTGGTTCAGAAGTTCAGGTAAAGAGAGAGTTAGGTTCTTTTGTTTCAACTTTTATAGTGGAACCTGATTCTGACATACATGGGGACGATCATATGAATATAAAAACTGAGATCAAGGAAGAACCTGGAGTTTTAGAGAGAACAACCAAAATGAAATCTGAATCAGAAGAGATTGATCTGAAAAATGAACCATTACACTTCAATACTGAGGTAAGAATTAATAATAATAATAATGATGATTAATACATTTTATAACTATAGATTGTTATTATTGTCATCACTAATAATAATAATAATAATAATAATAATAATGCTTAATACGTTTTATAAGTATAGATTGTTATTATTGTCATCACTAGAGACCGGATTATATGCATCATCACCAAAAAATGATGATGCACATTTAGGGCATATTTACAATATTTTGAAAATCTAAAAGGGTGGTCACAAGCTTGTTCTTGTTTTGATGTTTTATAGTGATGGCAGATTCAAACCTGGCAGAGGACGATGGATTTCGGGCATAAAAATCCTTAGCATGGCTTCCTTCAGAAGGGAAGTAAAGCCATTGGTCACATGTCATAGATTTATGGCACAAAGAAGAACCTCAAGCCTGAAAAAGGGGCCTCTGAGCAAAATTAAGTGGTCTCTCATGCCCAGTATGGAATGGGACACTGAGAACTATAATGGTTAAAGAGCGTCTATAAATAAAACTCTTATTTCCATTTTCATGTTTGTCACACGTCCATTGTTTCAGTTTAGTTTTCTATTTATTTTTACAAAGTTCAAAACATAGTGTGTAATGTGCAGTGCACCATGCGACCCGATAAAAGAAATGTCATTTTGTGAATAACTGACCATCTTGTAACATTTAGTCATGATGGAAATAAGTTATACTGTCGAGTTTGCGAGAAAAACTTTTTGTGCACAAAAAAGTTTCAAATAGATCAATGTCAAGGCAAGTTTTCATATTGCAGGAATGTAAAAGAAAGAGTGACGATGATAACTTTTAACAGTATCAGTGATTTTACCTCCAAACTAGGGGAGAAAAAAAAAAAAGAAAGCTTTAACTTGGATCTATGTGAAGCATTCATTACAAGTAATATCCCTTTTTACAAACTTACAAACCCTATTCCCAAAAGTTTTCTGCGCAAATATTGCTTAAATCAACATATACCAAATCAATCAATATTGTGTAAGAATTACATGCTAACAATTTATCTACATGTTCTGGAAAAAATACACAATGAACAAGGATAAAATCATTTGGATTTTAGCTGGTGAAAGTACTGAAAATTGTGGCTGTTACATTGCTAATTCAATTATTGGTGCATTAAAACAAGAGCCTTCTTCCTATTTAGTGGCCTGCAAAGAATTACAAAATGTGAATCATTCTATGATCGCCAGATTTTTGAATGAGGGCATTAAATAGGTATTTTCAGGTTCTTCTGCAGATGAAAGATGCTGCTCCCTACATGATCAAAGCTGGAAAATCCCTCCAAGTATTTTACTCAAACATGATTCACGTGACTTGCGTTGCTCACAGAGTACATCGCCTCACTGAAGAAGTATGAATGGGAATGTAAACAAACTGATTTCATCAACAAAGAAAGTGTTTCTTATGGCACCTGCCTGCACCAAGGCTTACAGAGAAAATTATAAAACATACCTTTACCTGCCAAAACAGTGGTAACTCATTGAAGTACCTGAATCGGTGCTGTGTTGCTTTACAATAAATATTTTGAGGCCATGAAAGGTAGTAGTAAACTATTTCGATAGTGCAAGGAAGCATTTATCGATTCTGGTATTCAGAAAAACATTGCTGTGATTTGCACATTTTTCCCATATACCTGTGAGTATTAAAAAGCTCTAAATTCTAAGTTTGGCGTTAATGGAGTCTATTCAGATGATGAATAAAATCCATCTAGTGAACTCCTCCTTGCCAGAGGTATTTCTGAGGAAACTTAAAAGTTTACAAACATTTTGAACAATAACCCAGGCTTTGAACCTTTGTGTCAAATTGATAGTTGGGATGGGTGTACTTTTACCAAAAACAATAAGTGTGAATATAGCACCCAAATCCAAACACTGTCCAGTGACCTCTGTTGATGTAGAATGGTCCTTTTCTGCTTATAAAATTTTGATGAGCGATTGACGACACAATTTTACTAAACATTTGGAAGAATACCTGGTCATTTCTGTTTACCATAGTAACAAAATGTAAACGAATTTGTAACAATACTTTTTTCTGTTGAAGTAAATAATGAAAACTGCTGATTGTTTATTGTTTTTGAAATAATATAAGTATATATAACTAATCATTACTTTGTATTATTTGATGTTGCATATTTTGTCACTTTTCATGCATATTTGCATGTATATTTTGACCTTTTTATGTTGCATATAATGTGGTCTCTGATCACCACCATTAAAAATGTATCACATTATCATATTACATTTAGCCCATTGTCAAATTTACAACAGTTTATTTACAATTAAAACTTTACATAGAAAATATAAAGTTGTAATCTGAATAAATAATATGCACAAATAAGATAGAGCTATTATAAGGACATTTTGGGAAAATTATTTTACCATTAATCTTTACTGGAAGAACTAATAATTTATTAATAATGTAGTATTATACTTGACAATATAAAATTTTCAACAAATGTGCCTACTCATGTGGTCTTAAATTTTAAAATTATTCAGGTACTAATAATATGAAAAACTGGCACTAATAATAATAAATCACCACAAAATTATGATCTAGGGTCAGATCCATAGTCTTTACTTGAGAGACTCTCATACTCACATCTCACTTGAGTGCCGGTATCAGATTCAAAAATAAACTCAACTGAAAATTGAGTGAAGATTTCTAGCTAAGTCTGGTGTAGGCTTGAGATGCAGTCAAAGCACTTTTTGAGGGTTAGTAACAATAAAAAGGTTCACCTAACTTAATCAAACGTGTAGGCCAGTGGTTCCCAACCTTTTGAAGTTCACGGCACCCTTGGGAATAACATTAAACACCAGGGGCACCCTTCCTTGAATTAAAAGGAAATTAAACTTAATATGTTAATTTATTGAAATATTATATAATAATAACGTATACCATAACATAATATAGTAAACTTTACTACAATCACTGAGTAAAAATACATCAATAAATTTTGTTCGATTAATGATTAATGTGAAACTTGTGATTGATGCTTAGAGCACAGATATGTGATGTCGGGTCTTACAGTTGACAGTGAAACATGCAAATCATCCTCAAGGTTATTCAGTCTATTTCTTGCTTTGCATTTTGTCACCATAGCAGAGAAGGCTTGCTCGCATAGATAGGTTGTTGAAAAGGGCAAAAGTGCGTTAATTGCTTTCTTCATTAGGTTAGGGTACTCCTCTCTCCGTTGAAGCCAAAAACTAGCCACCGAAGCCTCACTCTTGGTGAACTTACCTTTGAGTGTGGAATCAGCGCAAAGATCAATAAATTCATCTCGTTTGCAAGCAGTGAAATCTATTTCATCTGCACTATCTACGAAATCAAATGGTGAGACAACCCAGTCGAGATTCGTAGTGGAAATAGTTGGAAAGGACGCATCTATTGCATCTTGCAATCTTGATAAGTGATCACAAATGCGGTCTTTCAGCTTACCCAGATCTTTATCTCCTGCCACATTAAGAAGAGATGGAAAGTTCGACAAATCTCCTTTTTGAACTGCAGACTTCCAAGAACTAAGTTTTCTTTTAAAACCTTTCATTTTATTGGTTGAGGAGATTATTGTTTCATGTCGACCCTGCATCGAAACATTCAGTTCATTCAGCTTATGAAAAATATCTGCCACATACGACAGTTCAAAACACCAAGAATCACTTAGTAAGAGCTCATGAAATGTGTCTTGATTTTCATCCTTAAAAAAAAGTTTTTACCTGTTCTTTAAGTTTGAGAAACTGGTTCAATACACGAGCCCGCAACAACCACCTTACTTCTGTGTGAAGTAACAAAGAGGTATGAGCTGCATCCGTTGCGCGACATAACTGTTCAAAAATTCTGCACTTTAAAGGTCGAGACTTCATATAGTTCACCATTTTCACAACTTGGTTAAACACTTCAGCAAAATCTTCATTACACGCTTTCACGACTAATGCCTCTCTATGCAGAAAACAGTGAGTTATAATAATGGATGGATTTTCATTGAGAGCTCTGGCAGTAAAACCTTTAATTTTCCCAGGCATAGATGGTGCACCATCTACCACAACAGTTTTTCCATGAAAGATAATGGTCATTGAGATAGGAATTAATAGAAACGAAAACATCATGGGCTGTGGTTGTAGTCTCCAGCGGTCTACAGAACAGAAACTGTTCACTAATATCTTTTTCATCAATATATCTGATAAAACTAAGGAGTTGCGGTTTGTCACTAATATCGAGACTCTCATCTACTTGCAAAGCAAATGTTCTATAAGTTTTTATTTTCTCCGTGACTTGTTCGTTGATATTGCATGACATTTCAGATATCCTGCGGCTGATTGTGTTGTTGGACAGAGGAACTTTCGAAATTTGATTAGCTGCTCTTTCGCCAAGTATTGTTGAAACTATAACTTGACATCCAGGGCCAATGATTTCCTCTCCAAGAGTATGAGGTTTCTTTTTTTTAGCTATCAGTTCTGCTACTTTAAATGAGGCTTCAAGAGCAGTATCACCTATGGTCATTCTCTTTACCATTCGCACAGCTGTTTTCTTCTCCCCTTCTAATATATGTGAAAAATACATTACACTTTTCTGTGACACACTAGGATGCTTTGTTGTAAGATGCCGCTTCAGTTTGCTAGGTACCATGGCCTCGTTGCTAAGTGTTTCGCCACAAACTAAACACACAGGGATAGAGTTTTCCTCGTTGTTAAATTCATACACTAAGTAACTGTCCTGGTATGTTCTTTTCTTTTGTTTGTCTTCTTTATGTGGTGAATTCGACGGTCTGGAGAAACTGTAGGATTTGGTTTCTTAAAGCAAGCAGTAGGAGCCGACTGTTCACTTTCACTGTCCTGGCATTTACGTTTAACAATGAACTTATCCATAGCTAAACACTGTGAATCAACGCGAGGAAGACAACTGAAAGCGCCAAGCGGCATACACTTTTATATATTCATCTGTCGAAGTCTCAGGAATGTTCGTGAGGAAGCTAGTAGTCTCGGGAATGTTCGGCAGGGTATAGCTGTAATGCCATCTGTGGGATACTAGTATAACTGAATTATTGAAATGAATCGACCACTATCATCATCTGCCGTGCATGAGAGTAATTGTTTTGACTTATTTTATTTGAAGGCCTTACAAGACTTAAGGCTTCAGTAGAAGGTATTTTTTTGTTTGTTTATCTCAATATCTCGCGGCACCCCTTACCCAATCACACGGCACCCTAGGGTGCTGGGGCACACAGGTTGGGAACCGTTGGTGTAGGCAATAGCTAAAAGTGTGATGTTCATGTTTTTCTGTGTAAATTTCTAATTTAGAATTTTGAGAGTTTGTGATATGCTGGTGATTACTAGATTTCTAAGTCTTCTTAATACAGAGCTTTTATTTATAAAATAGGTTAATTATGTGACAGCAAATTCACTACTGAAATATTTAAATTCTTTAAAGAAAGTTAGGGTGACAGCTTCTGTGTTCTTTCATACCATGCATTAAAACTCAAAATTTCAGCTTGCAATACAAAATGAATTTCAGTATCTTTCATGCTATTTTAATTGAGTTCTACACACACTCAGAATGTCAACAGTTGGGCAACTTTGTTAATTTTTTTCTTAAAAGTAATGAAATTCTTATCACAAGTCAGGAAAGAGTGTCTGTATTCAGGAAAATGATGTGCTATGGTTTTGAATCTTCCTGTTGTTAATGCCCTACACAACCAAAGCATGGTTTTTGTTTTGTCCAGCCATCAGAAAATAAGTCCAGCTTTGATACTCAGGATATGTGAACATGATTATGCTGCATATTGTTACAGAAAGAAAGAAAATACATTAGTGTCCTTTTTGCCTTGTCCTTCATGATGTAAGTACACTGCAAATTTCCCACATTGTAAATCCTGTATATTGAAGTCATTCAATTACAGTTGATGTAGGTAGATTATCTTTTGCCCTGGAATGTTTGACAGTGGGAAGTTCTGCATAAAATCAAAATGCTGTGCCTATGGTATGTTCGTTGTGACTAACCACGCTATGTTCTTTTAGAGACTTGTAGAATTTTCTGCTCGCTCTTAAGTGCATCTCTAACTCAGTCATTGCTACATGTTGGGCATTTTCATTAATGTGGCAACTTTTCACTTTTGCATTTAGTTCTTCACACAGTGAGCAGTGGCCCCTGTGTAGCATAATGGTGGACTGAGATGTAGAGCCAGTTTCAGCCTTAGATGAAATCTCAGTCCGATAGCCCTTCCATATGCCTACAGAGAATTCTGAGTCTTAATTTTGTAACCAACATGCTTTTTCCAACTCAGCATCCAAGATAACTCCGAGATGCTTGACCGAATCAGATAGCTTCAGTCTCTTCCCAAACTGGAGGGCTCTACCAATCCTGGCAGGGCCCTCCTCCTTGTGAAGATCATGGTCTCAGTCTTGTCTGGATTAACAGTCAAGTTCATTTCCATACGCCATTCCTCTACAGCATACAAGGAGCCCTGAATGAGTTCTGAGACTGGTCTAGGAAAATTTCCGTTTGCTACAAAGCGTACGAAGACACATGGGAAGAATGAGGTAAGTCACTCTTTCTGCAAATGTGAGATGTTGTATTTATAGTGTTCTCAAGGTCGAATCCGCTGTTCTAAAGCAAGTTCATGCTGATAATGAAGTTAGTCAGGTGTATATTTACTTTGAAAAAAAAAAACACACACATATAGGTACAGGAAGAGAGTGAAATAATTCAACTCAAAACTAAACAGGAAGTCATCATAAGTGGCTCCCATCATAACTTATTATGATGTGCATGCTTGCAACAATGAATTGCCGACATTGTTGGCAGTCTCATTAAATGCCATTGTTGATAATGTTATAAATTAAGAACTGAAGCTTTCCTGGCGACGTGTTAATTCAAAATCTTCTCGGGCTTCTAGCCAGGTAAAAACTTGGCATCTTCCTCGTCTTCACCCTGAAGACGAGGAAGATGCACTTCTTCGAAACGTTGGTGTCAAGCCAAGTTTTTACCTGGCTAGAAGCCCGAGAAGATTTTGAATTAATGTTATAAATGTATAACAGCATGTCAGACTATTTCAGTATTTAAAACAAATTCCTCAGAGTCAGATGGTAATACAGCTGCAATAAGAAAGAGGAAATCTTTTGGGAGAATTGAAGACATTGATAAGAAATTAAGAATGCAAAGCCACCAGGTGAAAATTGCGGGTGCAAACGTTTTAAATGTTTCAATGTGAGTGCAGATGAAAGAAATTGATTAATTAGAATTTTAATCTATTACAATCATGTGATGGTCAAAGTTCTTACCTCACAGATTTAATAGCTATGCCGCCTGTTAAAATAAGACACCCTCGAAAGTTGAAGATGAAGCAAATTTATGTGATGTGTCTTTCCAATATAAAGTTGTATAAAAAGGAGCAATGCAACTAAAGACATTCCTGTGCATTTGAAGGCTTTTGCATCCATTCCTGGGGTTACAAGAAGATGAACTGAAAAAAGTGGTATGCCTCCTGAAACCATGACTAGTGTTATTAATCACATTAAATCTTTCAGGGACAGGAAAAGTAATTATTCTTTGAAGAAATCTAAAAAAACTGATCTACCTGAAGGTCTGTCTATAAACAAAATGTGTGCCTTATGTAGAGAAAGTTATTCAACACAAGCTGTTTCTAATGAATCATACAGGAAGATGTTTAATGAAGCACTTAATTTTGGCTTTAGGTACCCTCGATATGATACATGTACTACATGTAACAAATTTAACCTCTTAACATAAAACCACAAGTAAACTCGTTTTTTCAAATTTGACGGCATAATAAAACGCCGAGTATACTCAGGCTTATCATTTTTTGACCGGCATACATTTTAAAAGGTCTAAGTACTCGTTCTATCTCATATTTTGGCACTTCTTTGATATTTTCAAAGATATTGCTGTGGTCTGTTGCTTTGAAATATATACTTCTGCCAAGAGATGTCTCTGAATCATGCAGTTATTCCAGCTGTCTGATACTAGCAGCCAGTGTTACAATCTGTTTTCGCAGTTTTTTGCGTGGCATTTTCTCACGGTTTATAAAAATAGAGTGAAGATGAGTTCGATATTGAATTTAGTGGGTCTGAGAGTTCAGAAGATAGCTATAATGAGAGTTCAGAAGAAGAAAGTGATGAATCTACTTCGTCTGAGTGTGATATTGCGAATGCCAGAGTGTTGTGCAAAGTGGATTCATCTAGGCCACTGCCACCTTATGTATTGATCCTTGCTTCAGGGTATTCCACACAGCCACAAACATATAAATAATGACTCTAAATGTGTTGCTGTTCATTTTTTGGTGTTTCAATGCCTGGAATTCACTTTTGTTAATGTAATTTCAAGAAAGAAAAAGGTGATAAGCATATCACGAGTATACTCATGATTTTAAACTAGGGGATATTCAGCGATGCAAATTTCCAATATTAAGCACTTAAACAATTTCAAGGTTACTGTCATTATTGTACTGTGCTGAATATTTCATTTTGACAGTTTTGTATATGAATACATATGTTAAGAGGTTAATGTAAGTGAGAGTATTAGAGCAACTTTGTCTGGAAATATTTCTGATGGAGAGAGAATTGAAGCTGTAAAAACAAGGAAAAAACTGGTAACATTTAATCAATTACATTTGAAGAAAGCAGAAACATGAAAAAATTAGCTTGAATAAACAGTATCATATCAGTCACTTGTGAAGCAGTATGCATGGATTTTCAGAAAAGTTTAACGGTGCCAAATGCTCTATAAATGATGCATACTTCAAGAGCCAGTTGATATTTTATTCAGTTAATGTACATCTATTATCTGATAGTCTGTGTCCTTCACATACCCTGAAGAAAAGGCAAAGAAAGGGGCAAACGAAATTGTGTCTTTTCTTGACTACTACAGCTATGTTGCCACCACTGCCACTGTCCATGTTCTATCATTGCACGCATACTGTACATTTCCATTCTCCCTTCTCCGTCTCTCCCGACACAATGTGAATTTCTTCGCAAATTCAAATTAGGTAATAACATTAAATGTAGTCTAAATACATAATCATGTCCATCATCATTGTTATAGTGATGTTGCTGCCACTGTCATGTTATACCATACATTTCCATGCTCCCCTCTACACCAACTGCCCAAAACGTGAATTTCCACACAAATTCAAATAAAAAGAAAATAAGGAGCTTGATCATCTTAAGTGTCCATTAGTTTGTTTAAAATATATGGCACACCTTTAAATTTATTTAAAAATTCTTCTTTCTGTATGCCTTTTAAACATGTCATCTATATATTTAGATGATATGGTAAATTATTCCAAAATTAAGTGCTGAAAAATAAAGGTTGTCATGTATTCAGATAAATACGATAAAACACACTGAAAATGAGAACAGGATTGTTCAATCAATATTCAGTTTAAGAAGCAGCCTATGTACAGAAGTAAATAACTCCACAAAGGCTAATCTGATGAATACTAGATTTCTCAGCTATTTCTTTATTTTAAGGTATGATGCAGAATAATGGCAATAATGCCTATATTCATAAAATAAATATCACAATTATATCTGGGTCAACCCAAATAATACATCAATGCCCTTAACAAAATCTTTGTGGCTTGCTTGTGCACCAGTTGCAGAGTTTGTACCTGATATAAATAGAATAATGGGGAACTAATTATGAAAAATGATTATGTACATATTAGAATAGTAAGGTAAGTAAGTAATTTCATAGATTTTAAGTGGAGCATTGCGCATTGTTATGTTTTCTTTATCAGACTTGAATTTCTAGTTTTGTGACTTTGATGCTGTGTGCCATGGTGATGAGGAATCGATTTGTTGCCCACAGATGGCACTGTAGGATGAAATCACAACTTGTAAATGCAAAATAGCACAATTTTGCCCAGAAAACTTCTTCTTTCAATTTATTTACATGCAAATAAATATTACACGGGACCACCAGCTAAGGAAGCTAAGCTAAGGGTTTTTACATAAAAAATTATCTATCACTCTCCACCAGGTTTGAACCTGCAATCTTGGGTTTTAGAGGCTAGAATGGTAACCAGTATACCATGGAGGGTGATGCATGTTAGAATACTAAAGATTATTGTATTATTGTTTTATTTAATAGAATTAGGTTTCCACAGTAATAAGAAATAATGCATAATAATAAAATGTCAACATACTTATTTGCCTTTGGTGAATAGAAATTAAAAGTAAAGTAAAAGGTATTGCCATAATGAAGGCTAAAATTTATGTTTAAACATTTTACTTCTGCACAATTCAGTAATAATGTTCATTAGTTAAAAACAATGATACTTGTTTAACATTCTATTAGTAGTTATATTAACCTCAGAGCCACCAAAGCAAAAGACATGACAACACTCTGTGACCTTTTAATGCTCTGAAAACAGCAAAATGAGGGTAGGATGTTAAGGTATGTAATCGTAATTTTGAATCCAGCTTTATGCAAGAGTTAACCCAGTGCCTCAGAATACACAAGACCTGCACCACTGCCCTTGACTCTTATTCAGAGTGAATGTGCAGCAGTATATCAGGACATTTGAGCAGCAGCTCCACAAGGTGATTTCTAGCCATCAGCGAGATTAGAATGTGCAATTGCTGATATTCCTCTTGGTGGACCAATCATCAGCACATGAGTCCATATGCATGGCACTGATCAACATGTCTCTTAGGATGATCTGATGCTGATTGCTGATTACGGATTATGTCATAGGCTAATGACTGACTGAAAGACACACCATCAAGCCAGGCAGCATTTGAAACTGACAAGTGACCAGACCGGATGAGGTCCTTGGAATCTGGCAATGTTCGCCAGATGTAATGACCATCTGGGGAACATTGCCAGATCCCAAGGAGGTGACTGCATATGGCTGTCATTCCATGAAGACTGAAGGAAAGTTGCTGAAGTTATAGCATTTTTGGACCGTCCCTATAAGGTAATTGCCCATATCAATGATGTGGTATATCACATGTGGTGTCAACCATGAGGGAAGCTAATGGTGTTTTTTATTGATTGCCTTAAGTGCTTTATATTGTAACAAATGAGAACAGCAGTTTCAATTAAATTTACTTTATTAGTCATTAGAGCACTACATGTATTGCAATACTTTAGGTACACAAATAATGAATCGTGTCATTTTCTCAGCAAGCGTCACTCACTAGATGGATCTTTAATTCACTTCACTACAGTTCAGTTCGTTCAACTCGGTCACTTCCTTTTAGTTCACTTGTCACTTTAATTCACTTCATCATTTTATTTTAATTCACTTTACTTCTCTGGCACTTGCTGTCCTCTTACATAGTCTATGCTGGCTGCCAAATGTTCCAGTCTTAAAAGTTACAAGCATATTGTGCTTTTTCCAATGAAAAGAGATCAGTCTGGAAGAGGAAAGTTCACAGCTCGGTGGTAAGAGGATTCGAGAAGTGTTGCTGGAAAACTCAAAAGACCTTTGTTTACCAGGATGATGTGTCCGCTCACTCATTGGCCACAAAGTGCTTAACCTGGTGTGCCGCCGTTACAATATTGTGTGAACAGCTTGATGAAGTGGGAGCTGTGTAGCTCAGAACTATGGACCAAGGTTATATTGTGGTAACAAAAAATATTTAGTGAAATAACTGAAAAGAGATCTTTAGTTTTCTATATACCAATGAAAGTCTCATGGGGAAGGGAAAAGTACATTGATGTGACAAATAAAGAGGAGCGAGAAGGTATTGCATGGCTGAAAGCAGGAGTATGGAGATTAAAAGGTTTAAGGAAAGGTATTCCACAAAATCTATGTCCTATATGTGGCGGAAATGAAGATATAGAACACATTTTATTTAAATGTAAAGGAACTGAAATTTGGAGAAAAAAGTATATTAATAAGAAATGGTTTAAAATAGATAGAAATGTAGTAGTAGTTGAAATGTTTCAAAAAGATAGTAAGAAGATTGGACAATTCTTATGCAAAGTGAAAAATAAATGGATATGGACAGTAAATAGACAAAATGGTGTAATAAACTAGAATTAATAAACTATTGTAAAATATGAGTATGACCGGTAAAGAGCCAGGGCTGAACACCGGTCATATTCACCTGTATAAAGCTTAGCATAAATAAATAAATAAAAAAAAAAAAAATATTGTGGTAGACAACGCTTGTACTGACTGTCGGCTGGGGAGATAGGAGACAGGGGAGTTCTTTTCCACCAATTGAATTCTAGAAGTGCGTTAATTAATTTGAACGTTTTTCAGCATTTTGGTCCCTATTGAGTGTCAGTTGAGAAACAGGCATTTGAAAGATCAAAAACCTTCCATATATCACACACATTATTATTTAAAAATTTTCAGTCTAAAGAGTATTAATAAAGTGAAAGAAAACTGATAGATATTTTACATCAACATTTATTTAAGAAAGGACAGCCTTCTTGGCAGCCTAGAAGCAAACTGTCTGCCAACAATGTTCACAACAATTTATTTACATGGATTTCTGGATTTTTGAGCTATTGTTATATTCTCCTTCCTTTCAGGGCTATTCTCATATATTTTTCAAATTCATTTACTTAGCCAATCAAGTTAAAATTTGACATTTAAATCCTCAAAAAGTAAGTAATTTTCTGCAGTATTGTAAGCCAGATTTTCTACTAACCCAACACTGAATGTATGAAAAGATTACTTGTTCAGAAAATCCTCTGATTGCATAAGATACATTTGACAAGATTTTATAGTAAATTCAATCAGCTTTTGAAACATCAGAGGGGATCATTTTTAAATGGTTTTGTATGGACAGATCTGCATTGTTTGATGTAAATTGGATGAAACAAGAACTTTAGAGGTGCTTCTCTGTGAGGTCACTTCTCTGTAACTATTGTCTTCTATGGTTTAAGGGTTAAGATGCAAGCCTCTGGTTCCCAAAGTTGCAGGTTCAAACCTGGCAGAGGACAATGAATTTTTAGGGCATAAAAATCCTTAACAGGGTTTCCTTCAGAAGGGAAGTAAAGCCAGTGCCTGTGTTGTAGATTTACAGCACAAAAAAAAAACAAGCCTAATAAAGAGGCTTCTGAGAAAAATTAAACTCTTTTACATGCCTAATATAGAATGGGACGCTATGAACCATAGCAGTTGAGTGCACATAAATAAAACTCAACTTCATTTGTAATTGAGAAATTGGCATTACAATGCATTTTATTGTTACAGGATCAATTACCAGATGGTGATCAAAACTTAATATTGCCAGAACCAACAAGGTAAGATTGGTAGTCTATATTCCAAGTTACAGTGTGTCATAAATTACCTTTTGCTTAGAGGCTAAGCTTTAGCTTAAACTTTTGTAGTATTAACTCAGCTTAAGCTTAATTCTATTTGTAAAACAAGGCAAGACTTTTTATAGATTGATCTTATTATTTTTCAAGCTGCATAATTGGTTGTAACAATTTAATAGGCTTTTACTTTTTTTTTGCTAATGAAGTGTTGTATTCCACCCAAAAAGCTCAATTTAATTTCTCCAGAAATACATTTTTTGAGATCCCTTTAACCCAAAAAATGAATTTTTATTTTCTTAGTAGGTATGTACATAGTAGTAGAGAAGGTAATTGCATTTCACCCAAACATTTGATACATAGGATTCACTGGAAATATATTTGTTTGAGGATTCCTGAATAAACACATTTTTAGAAAAAGGTGCACACATAGGTACTTTGTGTGTGAATGCATGCATGTGTGTGTTTTTTTATCTTCCAAGAATACAAAAGATTTCTGGAAAATCCCTCCACCCCAAACTACTCTTAAATGGAACATTTTAGATTTTCTAACAATTTTGATTAAAATGCTGGATATTAATAATGTTTACATGACAAATAAAATGTATGTCTTGAATTTTTTAGGAACATCTGCTAAAGTCCTTTTCATTCTGAATGCATATCTCATTAAAACAGACAATTTGACATATACAGTGTTTTTGTAGAGCTAACCATTTCAGAGACATTCCCTGTTATTGGTTTCAATTGTAAAATATTTAAACTTTTCTCAAACAGAATTCATCATCCATTTTACATCTTCTATGTTTTACTCCTGGCTTGGAAAGAGAACTGAATTTCAATGACAGTTGCATAGCAACAACTTTTAAAAGATTTGACTGAATATCCTTATTTTCCTTCTACTTATAGGTGTGTGAAACTAAGTAATGATACCTTTTTGTGAAAGTTTTCCTGATTAGCACGTTGTAGATAAAAGAACAGTCTTTTAAAGAATAGTTTGTTTGCAGAACAGTTTGAGAATTGAACACATCAGATTTTTAAGCAAATGTTTGGTATGTTTGTGGCTGTCTGAGAAAACAACCCTCTCAATAGCGAAAAGTTGGTTGAATATCAAATTTAATATTTAAATTCCTGTTCTGCATCTTTGAAGGATGTGACAAAAAGCTATTCAAGAAAATTCCCTAACCCTAAACTATCCTTTGCATGAAAGATAAAAAGTTGCTCAAAATATTTTAAATTAAAATATGCATTCTTTAAGATATTTAAATGAGAAATAATCTTGGAATAGTGTGTAAAGTCCTCTTTATTTGAATAATTGGTATATTGCAAGCAGTTCTAAATTTTATTACTATAATGTAGATAATAATGTAGATCTCGTTAAACTACACAGTTAATGCATAATAATTTTTTTTCCTCTCTTGATCATGCAAAGGGAAAGGAATTTCAAAGGTATCACATACAACCTTCTCTTCAAAGATTAGATTATTGCTTAAACCTACTGTATTTCCCATTCACATTATATTTACAAAAGCATTACAGGTCTACTCAATCAGTGTATACCTCACCGTCTCCAATTTTCACAAAATTTGGCACAGTTTTGCTGTTCATATAGATTTGAAAAAATACTAAATTTTATCAAAATGTGTCAAAGAGTTTTTGAAATACAGCAATGTAAAATTTTAAAAAATTGACCACAAAAAGGTGTATGTGAACTTTTTTAATTCTTATAGCAGCTCATCTAATTGACCTAGACAGCTGGGAGAGGTGTTATTTGCCAGAATGTTTATGGGATTTTCAAGTGGAATTCAACACACAATAGGCTAAGAAAAAAATATTAAAATCTAAATGTTATAATTTTTTCTTCAAAAAGTACATATTTTAAAATTTTGAAATTAATTTCTTGAATAGTATTATTGAAAGTCATCTGGCAAGATGTAAAATTGGGGTGTTCTTGGTTTCATTGTTAAATTATTTAGAAGTGAACTCAATTTATCTTCCAAACAAACTGTATTTGGGTGACATGTAGGTACCTGGAATAGCATTGAACAATAGGTCTATTGTTAGTATAAACTAATTAGCATTACAACAAAACTGATAGTTATATAAATGAAATGTAAATTGTGCAATGTAAATTAAACAATTAGGTGATTATCTTATTTTGAATCATTCAAGTTTTTTAAGTTCTAATGTGACAGAGTAATTCTGGAAGAGATTGCATTTATTTGCCAAGAATGAGATTTTTTATCAACAAAAGTTACTGTAACTCTTACTGTTAAGAGTATTTAATAACCTAATATAAGTCATGATTTAGAAGAATGTAACAATCCGCCATCTCTCCCTTATTGCTTTAGAGAGATGGCACATGGTATGGAATAGATGGTGCATGGAGTTCAATTCATTTTAATACTGATTAAACTTATCTATTTTATTCTAAAAAGAAAGCTACTAGGGAATAGCATATTAATTTTCATTTTCTAAGAAAATTGTCTTATTTTGATTGATTCACAATGTTCTTTATCACTATACCTTCTCACATGTGTTAAACTCATTCCTTTGTATACTGTATGGTTTTCATGTACCTGAAACATTTCATCCAGTCACCTTTCTTAATTATATTAAATAATTTTCACAATATTTAACACATTTATTTGTATCCAGATAGATGACCCGCGTCATTTTCACTGGCTTGTCAGAATTGATCAACTTCAATTTATCTATTTTCTTTTGCACTAGTGTGTCTTTATTCAACTATATTTTCCTGTTTATTTTCTTCTCTTCTCTTTTTAGGATCCATTGCTTTTTCTGCAGGTTTGTGAGTGGATTCACTGCCAATCAATGTGGAAACATACTATGATTCTAACATAGACCAATGCAAATTGTTTCCTCATCCTCAGTTTGTTGTTTTGTTTGTTTGTTATTGTTTAATTTATGTAGCCCCCTTTAACATCTAAAGTCATATCGGGAGCTTTGGATTATAAGCAACTTGTCTGTAGGTTCTTTATGTTGGGTTTAAATCGTTTTATTTTTCTCAAACGCGCATGCACATGCTCACACACACATGCACACATACATGCTTCCAGTCTCTGTGAGGGATAAGGAATAATTCTAGTTAAAGAAAAATTCCTCATCTCAGCCAGGAATCGAACCTGGGACCTTCGACCATGTCCCTCAGGCAGTCCCTCAGCTTTATAAGAGGATTTCACTTTATGAGGAATTTTAGTTAGAGTAAAACTTTCAAAAGAACTCGAAGGCAAATCAGTGTTTTTGAGGAGTTATAGTTATAGATACTGTATGTGAAAGTGATGATCATTTGAAATGGCTTCCACAATGCATAACTTCGTGTCGGGTATGGGTTCAGATAAGGTATCAAATTTCCTGAAGCTGGTCATATGGACTGCTTTGTCTATGGAGACTTATTTCTTCCACGTGTTGCCCAAAGATTTCCCTCTTTTGGCCAGGTCAGACCAGGCTTTCCTTCATTTTACATTGCAATTTGTGCTTGTTTGAAATACTACTGTTCAGTGGACTGAAGAAAGCTTTGTATAATTGCTCTAAAGCACAAGTAGTATGGCTGGGTAAGCACATCATTTGGATCAGAAATTTCCAATAGTTCAAAAAATGCAGAATTGAAACCATAATTATACAATAACTATATGTAGCTTTATTAAATTTTGCATTTAAATGCTTGAAGGCATGTGCCTTTCCACCCAGGCTGCTGTGCGGCATCTATACCAACTTATAGGGATGCACATGTCTACTATTTGCATAGGTTGAGCAACATGATCGGTAAAGCACACAATATACTCAATGAAATCTGTCATCACACAAACATGAAACTGCATTAAATTTATCACTGTACTTTAGTCACTAAGAATTTAAACTGTGAATGGAACAAGTTTTACTACATTTGCAACACATTTACATGGAATATTTAGATGTAGCTGCAAGAAAAACAATAAAAGGAGAACTCAATATCTCTGTCCACAGCATACTTATGTTACTGAACACATAATCTGTTTTTATGTACATTCTGGTGGTAGATTGTTGAATTACAAGGATTGTGCCAACTCTCCTAGTGCACCATATCTCCCAGATTTCTCTATCCAGATAATATTTAAAAGAATGAAAAATCACAAGTCTTTCATAAGTTGCTGTCAACACTTATTACCTCAACTTTACTTTTAAACAAACAAATAAATTAATAGTAGCAGTAGTAGTAGTAGTAGTAATAATAATAATAATAATAATAATAATAATAATAATCTAGTGACTGGAATTTATAATTAGGTACATACTGAAAACATTGTATGAAATATCTACATAAAATTGTTTTGTTTAGATTGAATGTTCAGATGATGGTACTTAGAAAATCATATTAAACAAGTAACTTTTGTTTGTTTGTTTTTTGCATAAGTTATTTTGCATGATCTTGATTCTAGAATTATGTTATAAATGAAATCCTTAAAGAATGTATTCACTAAATAACTGGATGCTGGAGTTTTTACACATTCCCCCTTCATTTCATATATCTGTTTCAGTTTTTCTTAATGTCTTTGTGAATTATTTGTATCTTATAGTAAGTAATTTAGAGCACGTGGAAAAAGGAAATATCTTGTTTCAGCTGTGCAATATTGTCTGATATTTTCATACAAGTAAATTTGACCTGGAGTGCAGTATATTGTTAGCATCACGATTCTCATACTGATTGCCTGGCTTTTTATTCTGTCAGAGTGATCTACATTTATTGAGTTTGTGTGTTTAACACAAGAGTTTCCTTAAGCAAGTAGTTGCTTTGAAGAGATAAATCACAAATATACTGATTTTATAAGGTCACAAGCAAAGAGAACATAGGATAATAGCAATAGAGAAAGCAACGGATGAAATAAAGGTTTAGAGGAATAGGAAGATAGAAGAGAGAGAGAGAGAGAGAGAGAGAGAGAGAGAGAGAGAGAGAGAGAGGAGGGGGGGAATTTTTGAGCAATTAGTTGGAAAGCTGAAGTAACGAAGACCATAGAAGAAAAAAGAGAGGTGTGAGGATAAGGGAGGTTAAGAAAGTGGGGCAAGAAGGATTACAAAGCTGAACAACAAAATGGAAAAAGTAAGAAGTGCCAAGAAGAAATGAATAGTAAAATAAAGAAGGAATGCAAAATAAAGAAAGAAAAGGAGATAAGATAGGTAAAACAAATGGTAGGAATTGCCCTCAGATAAAAGTTATGGCCACCATAACCACGGTGATCAGTTGCATGGGGCCCAAGGATGCAATAAACACTTAGACTAATATGACATTTTTCAAGTTGTAATAATGCATTGGAGAAAGAAGAAATGAAATCATTCATTCATGTAATCTGACAAAAAAAATTATCCTTATTAGCTGCATAAATGCATTTGTTGCACCATGAGTCAAGTCAAAGGAATAGTGATATGGACTGGAGTTTTCAGAAACAGTTGAATCAGTTACCCTAAGATCAACAAGCTGATGTGATGACTTCATTAACCCTGTCAAATGCAAACCTTCAAGAACTCTCATTTTGTTTAGAATATCTCAAGGGTGGCTATAGTTTGAAGGAATTTTCTGAAATTTTGTGACAGTGTATTCCACAATATTTTCAATGGGAAAAGCAGCTTCCAGCAATCATTAATACCCTTTGCTTTATTTGACATGCCCTTCAGATTAGTAGAATGTAGGGCAATATTTTTTGTTCTTTAATATTGATTTCTTGGAGGGGCATTTGATTGTAAATACCTTACATACTGGGTCCTCCAGTTACTGAAATATTTGTCTTCATTACCGTAAGGTTTACTCTCAATATCATTTTTTTTCTATCCTTTTCAGAATTGAAACTTCCAGGTCATCAGAGGTTCGTGTTAATTCATAACTTCATCTATCCACTGCATAATTTGTGGCTGATTTGTAAAACTGGTGTACTTACAATATTCAACAATGATTAACAGAATACCTAAAATGCATTCACTGTTTATATTCATAGAAGACTGAAATTGACCAACACAGTTGGTCTTGAATGTATAAAAAGCTCATAGACAACTTACACCTACAACAATTACTTAATATGCCTGATATTCACTGAAATCCTATCCTGTACACCTTAGACAATGCAATAGAAAGCTAGTTGCATGAATCATGTTTACAAGTTGTGCTCCTTTTTATTTTCTCTACATGTACTGAAACAAGTATGCATAACCTGACTACTGAGGATTGCCAACCCTGGGATAAGTCTGTGGATTTTTTCCATTAGGCCAGTACCTATTTTATACATTGAACCCACCTGCGTACAAGTACCAAAATGCTTGCATACAGGGATGGAAGTGGATATGCCACTTATGTGTGTCAACCTCGAGGGGAAGACTACCAAAAACCTCGGTGGAGCTGACCTTTACCAGCTTAGGTCTACTAACTTTCCAGGTTAGTGCCAGAGGACATTAAGGTGTCTCACAACCCTAGGCGTAACTGCCCACACATACCCAATCTCCATGGGTATCGGGCCACTGCCACATAAAGTCTAACCCAATCCGAACAGCTCCTATTTGGGAGGGGTTCAGATGTTCAGCCTGACTACTTCTAGTAGCATCAGAAGTACCATGGGTGCTTGGGGTCTGCAAGGCTTGCATCGGAGCAGCTGAACTATATGTGCTGTGTACATAGTGGACAAGGTATTATATTCTACCTAAAAATTCAATGTCAAGATTTTACTGATAAATGTTTCAAGGTACCCTGGATAGAATTATAAAAAAAATGTTCCAGGTGTGTCTGAGCACATGTGCATGCACGAGAATAGTATAACCCAAAAATGAAAAATTCAATAATTTTGAATTAGTGTTTAACTTCAGCATCTTTCAACAATGTGACCAAAGAACTTAACCCAAAACTACCTTTAGCATAGACATTTTTTGAACGTTTTTATTTTCTCAAAAATGGCAAACAATTTTGATTAAAATATCATATATATAAGATATTTTCATCACAAATAAAATGTTTATCTTGAATTTTCTGGGAACCTCTGAAGCCCTCTTCATTACAAATGATTCTACAAAACTCATTAACCATAAGATGTAGACAAATCTTACTACACAGAAAATCTGATGTTCCATTTACATGACTTTTTCTACCTATTCTGCAGTCATCTCCATGGTATAGTGGTTACCATGCTTAGCTGCGTTGTGTCATAGATTCAAACGTGACAGTGGTTGATGGATTTTTTTGGGCATAAAAATCTTTAGCATGGCTTCCTATGGAAAGTAAGTAAAGCCATAAGACCTATATCATAGATTTACAGCACATTAAAGAACCTCAAGCCTGATAAAGAGGTCTCTGAGCAAAATTAAATGGTCTTTTGTGCCCAACATAGAATGAGATGCGGACAGCCACAGATTAGCTTGTGCAACAGATATGGACATGAGAAAATCTTAATGGGAGTTAGGAAGTGAGCTGTATATTTGTTGTTAACCAGATAAGTAGTTCACCAGTTGACTGCATATCAAATGTCTGTCACTATCTGTGCACTGCATCACTCAGCACTGCACTGATGAACTTATGGGAGGTGGGAGTGTGTGTGCATATGAATTGTCTGGCTCCAATTCTTCCACACCTGACAGTCTTTTGTCTTCACTCACTGTATGAGAATATTGATTAAGAGTAGCACATAATGAATAAATTCATAAATTTATGAATCAATTTTCTCCATTAGAACACTTTGTCAGTGTTTATCTATGTTTATAAAACATTACATGCTGTCACAGTCTTCACCACAACGTTTGCACACACATTTTTGGCTCTGGCGTGTGGTATTCTTTTCTTCTTTTATTTGTTTATTTATTTTTATATGCTTTAACTTGGTTAGTCATATTAGTCAACAAATAAAATTGAAAGTTACTCAATATTCATCTTCTTGGCATAAGGGAAAACCCTGCATTGTTACACCTGAATGAGTTTGTGAACACCTACAGTGTTTTCACTGTGACAGCTTCTGGAAATTTTCAGTCACATAACAGAGGTATTAAAAGGGGAAAGAAGCACTGCCTGAACTCAGTTTTCTCTGGGAATGCTCCAGTTGCAACAATTGAGTGAGTTTTGATGGAAATTCATTGCATCTAGTTGGCACCGTGAATGTCGAAACTATATGGCAGAATTGATAAAAAAGTATTGAAGAAAGTTAATTGTTAGCAGATTGTAATTAGTTACTTAAAGAGTTGTTTGTTGAAGTATACAGAGAGTTTTAATTACACTGGTGTCAGAAGTGTGATTTAATGCCAAGTTGGAGGAGAAGATGAAAACATAACTCGAAGAAATAAAGTACATGAAAACCAGAATGGGCAAAATTAAAGCAGAAATGAACTCAGGAATGAAAAAGACTGACCTGAAGATGGAACCAGGAATGGAGAAAATGAGAACCAAGTTAACAACAGTGAACTGCGCAATAGAGAAGATACAGGTGAAAATGAAGACAGATATTAAATGCAACATAGAGAAGAGGTAAAACAAAATTTGACAAACAACTGGCTGGCATGAAAAAGAAAGTGGAAGATCTTGGGGTAAAGTTGGAGGAGCTTGGTAAAATATGAAGGACCATGATCAATGCCTGACAGACCATGATAAACGACTTAATACCCTGTAATGAAGAATCAATGGAAGAGCAAAAGAACCGAATAAGATGATGTAAAAGATGCTAGATGGAAGGCTGAAAGACTTGAAGTTCAAGTTGACAGAATGTGAAACATCTGCATGAGTCAAGCCATCCAAGTGTGATGGAACATCTACCTTCAGTGTCTTTCATTAACAGTTTTCCGCCATTGTCACCTTCAACTGATAGCAAGCCTCCAGGGATGCACGGCAGAAGCATTCAATGCAACTCTGACATTGGCGATGTCCACAAAAATCTGGGAGGCCCTTGAGAACTGCTTCGGGAACTGTCATCTGGCTACAGCCTGCCATAGTGAGCTTAAATCGATGCTGCATAAGCTAGGGGAGACAATGCAGGAATTTGCCCTGGTGATTGAGTAGTAAGTCACAAGTCTACATGGAGCCAAAGCTCCCTCAGGTGACCAGAAAGAAAAATCCTCTGTGGATGTTTCCATTAGGGCAATACCTAGGTTACTAATGTAACACTTCAGGATGGAAGTGGATACACCACTTATGTACGTCAACCCAGCAGGAAAGACTACTGAAGAACCTGGTAGGTTCTAGCACATTGACTCTAACTGTAGTAGTAGTAGTAGTAGTAGTAGTAGTAGTAGTAGTAGTAGTAGTAGTAGTAGTAGTAGTAGTAGTAGTAGTAGTAGTAGTAGTAGTAGTAGGCTAGTACCAGAGGACATTGAGGTGTCTCACAACCCAGACATCACTGCTCAGACGTACCCAATATTTTTGAAACCACTGCCCTGCATTGTCCAACCCAATCCAAACAGCTCCCTTGCAAACATTCGGGGATCTGCAAAGTGATCCTGGGAGATCATATAGTTCTGCCCACAAGAAGCAAAGTGGTGGTACTGGACTTGTCTGGCAGTACTGTGATTTTCCCAACTCTCAAAATGGCCTTTTCTATGAGCTGAGTTACCGCTCACTTGAACTTCCAGGAGCATGCTGCAAAGCTCCTTGCTTGGCCAGCAGGTACAGATTTACAGTGTGAGGCAGCAGCAAATATTTTGCCATGCAATGGATTTGACCCCCAGCACTGTCACAGGGACTGGAGCTCCAGCTGGAAAGGCTTGCTGAAGAGAGCGTTCAACCATCTGACTGCTCCAACTTACTGGAGATGGTCTAGTCTACTTAGCCAATAACAGTCTTTCTTCAGTGAAGGGAATGGCAATTATGGCTGCATTGACTGAGTACATCAGAACATTGACACCGGAGATGTATGACCTATCAGACAACCACCAAGACATGTTCCTCTGGCAAAACAAGTGGAGGAATGCTGGAGGATAAGATCTAGGCAAATCATTTAAGAAATGAGCCTCTGGTGCTCCCCTGTAGTCTTGGTGAAGTAGAAGAATGGAGACGCTTTTGCGAGAACTACAGGAAGTGTAATGCTGTCTCCAGAAAGGACTGTTTACAGTACCCTCGATTGATGACGCCATGGACACATTTGCTGCTACCCAATGGTTCTCGACTTTGGACTCGAAATCAGGATACTGGCAAGTGGCCCTGGATGCCAGAAATAATAAGAAGACCTCATTCTTGACTGGTCAATGGCTTTGGCAATTTATGGTTATGCACTTTGGCCTCTGTAATACACCAATCACTTGCCAGCACATAATTGAATCAATAATGGGAGAGTTGACTTATAATGCCTGCCTGCATCTTCATAATATCATAGGCCAAAACTTCAAAGACTGTTTCGTGAACCTGTCCAAGATACTGCAGCTAACCTGAAGTTGAACGCAAAGAAGTGCCAATGCTTGTGCCAGGAGGTAAGCTATTTGGGCCACATAGTCTCACAATCTGGGGTGGCCATGGACCTAGAGAAGGCTTGAGCAGTGAGAAATTGGCCTGACTTGAAAGACAAATAGAGCTGCATTGTTTCCTGATCCTGTGCAGCTAATACTGCCAGATCGTCAGAGGTTTCTCCAACTTCATGAAACTCCTCACTTGGCTGACAAAGAGCACTATCCTTACTCATAGTCAGAAGAGGCAGAGAACATGTTCCAGGGTCTTAGTCAGCACTCTGCAGGGCCTCTATTTTAGGATTTCCAAAACCTGGTAGTCATTTTATTGTGGACATGCTAGCCACAGCAGCATTGGAGGAATTCTATCCCAAGTCCAGGATGACTAGGAGCATATTATGGTGTACTACAACAATATGTTCACCAAGGCATAAAATACAACTGTGTTGCCTGGCAAGAGCTCTGGTAGTAGTAAAAAGGTGCTGGGGCACTTTCAAAAGTACCTGTACGGTCAGCCATTCCACCTGAGGACTAACCACTCCACCCTCACCTGGCTGTTGAGCTTCAGGAATCTGGAGGGCCAGATAGTTTGTTGGGCACAGAGGTTCCAAGAGTACAACTTCACATCAGAAAGGAAGAAGCCACAACAATACAGATGCCATGTCATGATGACCCTGTCCAGAAGAGTGTGGCCACTGTACCAAAGTTGAGGGGAAAGTGTGTGCTGCAGCTGTGGTGTGCCTGCAGCTGCATGGAATAGTGCAGGCCTGAGGAGGGAGCAGCTGGTGGTCACTGACTTGGGACTACTCTTGAGAGAAGTAGAGGCAGGGACTAGACTGATCTGGGAGTACATCATGTCCAAGAGTAGTAAATACAAGTTCTACTGGGCCCAATGGAACTTATTGGAACAAGGAAGGACTGCTATTGAGAGTAGGTAGTCATCTGATGGGAAGGCTCACAGATAGCAGAGAGCCACCTCTGAGTAAGGTCGCCGAAGGTAGTGCAGTCAATGTCATATGTGTGCAGCAATTTGCAGTTCACAGACCAGGAATCAGGTTCGCATGCAACAGTAAAACAGCAGCTGTGTCAGACAGGAGCAATAAGTATAAGATGGTTACGGTGGCCAAGTGGCCGAAGGTGCATGCCATCACTAACCAGGAAGCCAAAACCACCAGAAACTGCCTCGTAGAAGAACTATTATGTGGCAATGAGGTGGAGCTGCACTGTGATAAAACACTACCCAGTGATGAGAGACACTGAAGCAACTTGGAGTGCACAAGACATGCAAAACACCTCTCTACCCACTGTCTGACAGCATGATTGAGTAGTACTTCAAGACTGTAGAAGAATATATGAGGAAGATTGTGGTCAATCACCAAAGAGATTGGAATGTGATTGTGACAGTTTTCTTCCTAGCCTACCGCTCTTCAACCCAAGATACCGCTGCGTTCACACCGGCCAGTTTAGTGTTTGGCAATGAGCTGTGTGTACCATACAACCTGATGTTTGGAAGCCCTCCTGGGGCAGAACAGTCAGCAGTCAACTGCTTGGAGATCTTGTAGACCAACTTCATGACATGCATGAGATAGTACATCAACACATCCAGATGGCAAGCAACTGGATGAAGACCAGTAACGACTGACAAGCCAACAGGTGAGGTTTCCAGCAGGGGATTTGGTGTGGCTATATCATACGACCCAGGCCAAGAGATGCTGCACCAAGCTCCAATAACCATGGCACCTTGTGGTGAAAATGATAAATGATGTCTACTGCCTCAGGAGAAGTCTCTGGTAGTACACTTGGATCATCTAGTCCATTTTGAAGGTGCTGGTTGGGGCAACCAGCCCTGAGAGGGTGAGAGGGAAGTAGTTCACATTGCTGCTGTTATCGCCAAACATAAATGTAGAGCTTGCTTTGCAAGTCATAACTGATTGATGTCATCTATTGTTACACTGCATTAGTGGACACCTATGCCAGCAGCAAGTTATGACATCACAGCTGTTATTTTTATGCCGGCGAGTAGACACATGTTGGACGGTTTTTTGACATCGAAGCCTGAAAATGTATCACCTGCATTGTTTTGAACGTGCGTCAGCTTCTAAATTTCCAGCCACATGACCATGAGGTATAAAAAGGGAAAAGAAACCTTGCCCAGATTACAGTTTTCACTGGGAATGCATTGCATGCAACAGTTAGTGATTTGAGTATGAGAAATTTGTATTGTGTAGCCACCCCTTGAACATAGAAAAGAAACTATACAGCAAAATTGTTACAAAAACATTGAATAAAATTAATTGTGAGCAGAATATAATCAATTTGTGGAAGAAATAACAGTTGTGTATTGAAGTAAAAAGAGAGTTTTTGTTACAATATCATAAGCAAACTTTGTAGAGAGAGAGTAGCAATTGCCAAGTTGAACCTCAATGAAATATATATTAAGGTTCTATCATAATGAAAATTTTACCACTCATAAAGCAACTTCTTCTAATTCAGAAACCATAGTCAAATCATAACTTAGAGTTATAATTTATAACTTGTTGATATTTCAATAAGCAAGAAAATTTGCAAAATACTTCACTTATTTTCTTCTGTAGGTATATATTTCTAAAAAAAAATTATAAATATTTAAAAGAATAAAAATAAATGTTCATAAGTATATATTTTCAAAAATTGTTATCATTGTTAAAAGGTTTTAATTTTTCACCAGCTGTGTCTAATGACATGTTTTTAAAGTGACTGCAAAGTGTTTCACTTAATTGCTTAGGAGAAAAATACACCTAAAGAAAAAAAATATGTAAAAAGGTTTGCAATTTTTCTTGTTTATTGAAATATCTACAAGTAGGTAAGTATTAACTTTAGTTATCAATTGACTGTGGTTTCTGAATTAGAAAAAGTTATGGTAAAAGTTTCAATATCATAGTTTGTATAGTTTTCAAGAAATCTTCATTTATATATGTTTATAATATTGCTTACTCTGTATCTACTAATTTCCTGAAGCATATGGTATTTTAATCAAAATTATTAGAGCCATTTTTGATAAAATCATCATTTCAAAATAAGTTCAATATAACTGATATTTGGTACTAGAGGAATTTTCTTGAAAATCTCTGTGCCACATACTTATAAGACAATGAATTTAAATACCAAGTTTGGTATGAAACCAAGTTTTTGTTTTTGAGTTGTACTCCACAAACTCGCACATCCGCTCATGCACACAGATATTGTGTAATTGATCATTTCCAAGTATTTTCCACATTATTAGTTCTTAAATTTTCAATAATTAATACTTTTTCATGTGGGAAATCATTGTTCACTTCTTACATTCTGGTCATGCATCATATCAGTGTTGTCAGATGGGGCAAAAAGTTGCCAATTGGGCTACTAAAATCCACTTTTTATGACCAAATTTTAATGAAGGCGATTTGTAAATTTTTGGGCTACTAAAATAGTACTACTAAAATAGTACTACTAAATAGTGCTACTTCATGCACCGTTTGGTTGGTAAGAGAGCTCTAAATTTAAATTGAGGAAGGGCAAATACTTAATCCTCTCTAATGTGAGTAAAACATATTTATACAACGTTATTTTAAGCCTGCCTAATTACTTTTCTTTTTCTCTCTCTTTTTTTGCATGCAATATAGTTAATTTGAGGCACTTATTAATATCGTTGCTATGGATGGATCATAAGTTGGCATTCTCACTTGCAATGTGGTTTCAATGAAAGCAAAAGAAATTTCAGTACTGGTAGTTAATGTTTCATTATACTTCTTATATATTAGAATTGTTGGTATGGTTTTATCAATATTTTAACAATTAAATTTAATCATAATCAAAAGCATTAGTGCGGGAAGTAAAACCATACAAATAGAAAGTATGTCCCCATAGCAACACGTCAGAGAATCGGCTCCTAAAATGTAACATTTGTTATTCTGTTAATAAGATTGTATGGTTATAAGTCTTTGTGTGTATAAGGCATCACTCAACTGAGGGAAGTAATTAATAAAATCAATACTTCAGGTGGTATTTCAATATAATGATTGGCGCAAATGCCTCGTATTTTCCTACTCTTTCCTGAATCTGTACCAGCACAGCTCACACTAGTTAGTATTCCAGTATTATGCCATTTATTATGATTGTGCAATACTTACAGAGATACCCATTATAAGAATCTTTTGAAAATATTCCAAGAGTGTGTAAGTGTGTATGTATGTTTGTATATATAAAATAGTAAAACAAATTGCATATTTTAATAAAAATATTGGGCGACTTCAACTGAAACTTTGCATTTTTTTTAATGATTCAGGCGAAATTTTGAGAAATGCTTCTGCCAACACTGTATCATATAGTGGTCAGCTTTTAAAAATTTACTATTGCTTATGCCTAGTGTATTCCCTTATTTCCCTTGTAATTACAATGAGTTAAAATAAAACCATTAACATGAAGAAGTTAGATAAATAATCTTTTGCAAGAGTAGTTTGTTGCAAAATAGGTAGAGAAAGTTATGTGAATGGATTACATCAGCGTTGTAATGCTAATATGCTTTAAAAGTAGAATTTAGCACTGCTGTGAAGCTTCCATTTCATAAATATACATTACAGTTTTATTCCAGTGATTAATCTCTGTTACTAAAGAGCATTCATTGCAACTAAAGAAGACAGTACATGTTATGTGGAGCATACCGTTGCCACATGTACTATATGTACGTTAAAGCTTGGCACTTTAGACGTGATAGGTCTACCTGAAGAATATCATCTCGTCAATTACAGATCATGAAATAATGATATATCTGCACTGCTTTTAAGGCTATTATAAGACATTTATTTTTTACCTGATCCTGACTCTTCTCTTTAATTTACAGTCATAAAAATTCAAATAGCGGTATAAAATGTAAAGATCTTCATTTTTAGGGCATCTTCAGTGTTTACTCTTCACCAAATTACAATCTGATGAATGGAATGTTTTAAATAGCAAAGATTGAATGATGAGCCACAGTGTGTTTTGTGCTTTTCATTTATTTGACTTTAACCTAGCATGTTTTTGTTTCTCTCACTTTTTTTGCTTTCTCTTTAATGGTATCTTTACAGGTTGCTTCTTTTCTATGATGAGCCACAGTGTGTTTTGTGCTTTTCATTTATTTGACTTTAACCTAGCATGTTTTTGTTTCTCTCACTTTTTTTGCTTTCTCTTTAATGGTATCTTTACAGGTTGCTTCTTTTCTATGATGAGCCACAGTGTGTTTTGTGCTTTTCATTTATTTGACTTTAACCTAGCATGTTTTTGTTTCTCTCACTTTTTTTGCTTTCTCTTTAATGGTATCTTTACAGGTTGCTTCTTTTCTATTCTATACACTACTGTTTCTAAACACCTAATAGCTTACCTGTTTCATTTATTCCTTTACTAACACTCATTTTACTTGAAAATCTAATGCATCAGTATTATTTTGTGTTTTTTCTCAGTTTACCAATATTTTCCTCTCTTTCAAGCATCTCCTTTCATAACTATTATAGTATTTATGTAAAATAGAAAATAAATATCCTGCCTTAATACTTCACAGCATTCCACATAGTAAAACACTTCCTTACAAATGTATATTAACTTCTACCAGGGCACACTATACGCTTGCTGCGTGGCAACTGGGAGGTGAAGGATAGATGAATATTAATTGTCACAGACATAATGAGTGGTGGAAATTACAGGGTTCTGGCTTGTTTTAAAAACTATCTTTCTCTGACCCTTTTCAATATAGCCTGAATCAAAAGACAGTATGGAGTTAAATGGGTATCTCTGTATCTAACACATACATGGTGCCATTAGCTTTGCCCTTTTCTGCTCATGCGCTGTTGCCAAGTTGCTACTAATATGGTTTAAATATTCAGTTGTTATAATTTTCCGCTTTGCACACATACTATGCAGAATATTCTCTGTCATATCATATTACATCATTTTAGAGCCTTTAGATTTCTGTGGGTTCAAATTCTAAACAAAACATGTTTTTCAATAAAAGTCTGATTATAATTGCTGCTTATATGCTTATCATATAATAACTAATAAACTAAAGGTCATACACTAATATTTTTTATCTATGTTAAAGTAGAATGCCCATTTAAATTCTCAATCGTTAATAAGATTCTAATTCAAATTTTTATAAGTAAAATACAGTCTCTTTTATAAATTTATAAAAATTTTATAAAGAAATATCAATTAAAAATCATAAACATCATTATGAAAATAACATTTATAGTAATTTGCAGATAATCACAAAAATCTAATCGATGAGTGCTATGATGGTTTTGAATCAAAGAATTTTGGAAAGTATGTAGTAGAAAGTCTGGCAAGGAGAAACTATTTTGTAATTGAGTTTACAATGGAGATCAAGCAACAGATTCAGGCTATAGTTTAATGGTGCTGTCTTTACTTTCACTTAAATATTTTACTTAACCTTCTCCTGTCCTCTGTGTTTCAGTACTGCATACATTTGTTGCTGATTTTCCTATTTCAGGTTGAATATGGGGTCTGTGTGGAACTATGAAACTGACACTGCCACTGCAGATTTAGGTAAAAACTGTTTAAAGCTAGAAGAAAATAACAGCCCTTTCCATGTCAACATAACTGCAGCTACCAGAGGTAATATGAGAGACAACGTGAATTATGGAATATTACACAGGTGTGACTCTTGTGGCATGTGCTTTAGTGCAGCATCTTCTTTACAAATTCATATTGCAATTCATGAAGGCAAAGGCAAACACAAATGTAAAATTTGTGACAAGAGTTTTCATGATCTATTAGCTTTGAAAAGGCACAGTTTAACCCATGAGGCCAAAAAGCCATTCAAATGTAGCATATGTGAAAAGGGCTTTGCTAAAAAAGAATATTTGAGGAGTCATACTTTAATTCATAGGGGAATACAGTTTAAATGCGAGAAGTGTGACAAGAGTTTTAAGAAAAAATTAAGTTTGAAAATGCATAGTTTAATTCATGATGGGATATGGTTTAAGTGTGATAAGTGTGATAAGAACTTCAATAAGGAATCAGATTTGAGAACACACAGTTTAGTTCATAAAGAAATGTGGTTTAAATGTGAGAAGTGTGATAAGAGCTTCAGTACATCATCAAATCTAAGAAAACATAGATTAATCCATGAGGGAAAACGGTTTAAATGTAAGAAGTGTAATAGGAGCTTTAATGCAGCGTCACATTTGAGAACACATATTTTAATCATTCATGAAAAAATACGGTTTAAATGTGAAAAGTGTGATAAGAGCTTTTGTACTTCAGCAAAATTGAAAATGCATAAAGCAATTCATGAAGGAAAGCTGTTTAAATGTGAGAGGTGTGATAAAAGCTTTACTTTATCATCAAGTTTGAAAGCACATAGTTTAATTCATGAGGGAATACGGTTTAAGTGCGATGAATGTGATAAGAGTTTCAATCATTCATCAGGTTTGAGAGCACATAGTTTAATTCATAAGGGAATACGGTTTAAATGTGAGAAATGTGATAAGAGCTTTGCAACAGCATCAGGTCTGAGAGCACATAGATTACTCCACGAAGGAATACGGTTTAAATGTGAGAAATGCGATAAGAGCTTTAGTACATCGTCAAAATTGAAAATGCATAAAGCAGTTCATGAGGGGAAGTTATTTAAATGTGTGAAGTGTGATAAAAGCTTTACTGTAGCATCAAGTTTGAAAACACACAGTTTAATTCATGAGGGTATTCAGTATAAATGTGAGAAATGCGATAAGAGCTTTACTTTATCATCAAGTTTGAAAAAGCATGTTCGTTTAATTCATGAGGGAATACGGTTTAAATGTGAGAAGTGTGAAAGGACCTTTAATACATCATCAAATTTGAAAGTACATGGTTTAATACATGAGGGAATTCGGTTTAAATGTGAGAAGTGTGATAAAAGCTTCACTACATCATCCGGTCTGAGAGGACATAGATTATTCCATGAGGGAATACGGTTTAAATGTGAGGAATGTGATAAAAGCTTTAGTACATCATCAAAATTGAAAATGCACAAAGCAGTTCATGAGGGGAAGTGCTTTAAATGTGAGAAGTGTGATAAAAGCTTTACTTTTTCATCAAGTTTGAAAAGGCATGTTGGTTCAGTTCATGAGGGAATACAGTTTTAATGTGAGAAGTGTGATAAGAGCTACACTGTATCATCAAGTGTGAAACAACATAGTTTAGTTCATGGAGACAAACAGCCGTGAACATGAAGGATTTATAAAATTAAGTAGCACATTTAGATGTGCTCAATATTTAATTCATGACAGGGAACGTCCAGTTAAATTGACAGCTTGTTAAAGAGGTTTACTATGCATTAAAATTTGAAATTGCATAATTTACTTCATTAGGTTTAAAAGCAACATCAACATAATATGTATCTGGGATTTGAAATATCTTATATTTAATTCACAAGGATAGAAGACCATTTAAATGAAGTAAGTTTGATAAGATGTTTCTTATAGCAACATATTTAAAGCTAACATTTGAACAACTTCCTGTGAATAGAGGTTCTCATTATGGAAAAGGTAAAACATTGATTATAACATTAGTAACATTGTTCAGTGAAGTAAACATTATTTTAAAACACTGTGGAGCTAGAATGATACCAATTTTTTTTTTTATTTCCCCAGAGAAGGTAAAACATACTATCATGTAAATTAGCCCAATGAACTTTCAGAGTCATTAGGTAACCTGCTTTAAAGCATATTTTCATAAGGACCCTATGGTGTGCGATGAATCATTTAAATGCAAGAGGGATTTTAATGAAAAAAATTGAAGGAACCTGATTAACAGTTATTTCAGAACAACCCTGTTGTCACGCATGCTTTCACTCAGTTTGTTTACTTTCAAAACCCAATCGCATACGGTTTTGATTGCAGCACATTTTTTACTTTAAGCAGGTTTATGTGGGGGTGATGATGAGGGTGGATTCCATTCCTGTGTCATAATGCCTGGTTCTATTCCACTGGTCCAACAGATGACCTTGCCTTTGATACCTGTCAAATGATATCTCTAAAACAGGTTGGGTTGACAGCATGAAGGTTAATCAGTTAGTTTTCTGCCGCCAAAAGTTCTGTTGGCTGTACTGCATCGCCAGCAGCTGTGGTAACTAATTGTTGTATTCAGTTCTGCTTTTAGCAGCGAGCAGCATTGTGTAATGAATTGATATGGAATTATAAATGTGTTTGCCCTGATGCATCTAGCAGAGAGCTAAAGTCAGCTAATCTCAGTTTGGTGAGTAAGAGAACCTTAATCTTAGCATATGTTTTTCACAGGATAGGTATTTTATAAATTAAAAGACATTATTTAACTGAAACTGTGCTTATTTTTCTTGAAATGTTGTAACATGTCTTTGGTGACACTCAATTTCTAATTTTCCTCAGTTTATTTTTAAATATAATTAACCATCAAATTCCTACTTACAGAGGTGTGATTTCTTTCTTGTAATATTGCAAGCTGTAATTATATATATCACACTACATTGGTTAAGGATGAGTGTGATTTTTACAGTGCATATCTCCTCAGAAACATTATTGTGTTAAATTTTTAACCGGATGCCGTTCAGTATATGAATTTTATTATCATCTGCACATCAATGTTTTGATTCATTGTCTTCTTGGATTGCTATGACAGCTGCATTATTTTTATGCTAACTTGAACATAAAATTACATAATTTGCTTTACAATTATTATGATACGATGTAATGTATCAAATTTGCTCTTCAGTTATATAGTGTACAATCTTAATTTAAATATTGTGGGTTAAAAATAAGGTATTATTTGTGGAGTAAAGAAATAATAATTTGTTAATAATTTTATTATGACATGAGCGACCGGACCGTTTCGAGGCGGCCTTGGACTGGGTGACAAGTGGTGCGCCTGCTGCCAGAGAATAGCACTCTACTACGGCCATGCCAGTCGAGTTGGATCTATGGTGAGGGAAAGAGGTCTGTGTGCGTGTTCGGAGTGACATTGTGTTGTCTCTTGGTGATAATTTGTCCAGTCTAATGGCTCAGTACACTTTAGAACAATGTATTTTTCTGTATGACACATATGTGAAATACTCTTCTGCAAGAAGGTGTCATAGAGAGTTTCAACTTCGTTACGCAGGTGTTCGAATTTCTAGCAGGATAACTATTCATGAACTTGTCAATAAAGTCAAGTGTACAGGATAGTTTATGAACATGAAATTGTTCAAAAATGCTGTGTGCTATTAGAAGGGAAGCTTGATGAAGTAGGGACCCAATTAGAGCACTCACCGCAAAAATCATTGAGACGTGTAGGACAAGAGGTTGGCATTTCCAAGATGTCAGCGTTTAGGGCAACTAAACTTCTGAAACTTAAGCTGTACGAGGTAACTGTAGTTCATGCTTTACAACCACAAGATCCCGTACCTATGGTTAATTATTGTAATTGGTTTTTGGTCTATATATAATGGTAACGTGGACCCAATTTTTATGTTCTTCACTGATGAAGCATGGTTTTATCTTCAAGCTCACGTTTCTACCCAAAACAATAGATATTGGGCTATGGAAAATCCCCATATTATTCATGAAAATCCTTACCACGCTGCAAAAGTTGGGGTTTGGTGTGCATAGAATTATTGGTCCCATATTTTTTGGCGCAATAGTTGATTCACACGTTTATGTAAATTCTATTTTAATAATTTTTTTCCGCAACTAATAAAAGATGAGCATTTGTGTGGGTGGTTTCAGCAGGACTTGGCTACAGCGCACACTGCTGCGAATTCTATGCATGAATTGCGAAGTGTGTATGGTGACAGAATAATTAGTCGAGAATTGTGGCTATCTCGTTTCCCTGGCCTATCTCCATGTGATATTTATTTATGGGGAATGTTAAAGAATAAAGTGTATGCATCCAACTTGCACACCTTACAAGAATTGAAGGATAACACCACAAGAGAAATACAGGCAGTCAGTCAAGATGAACTTTTTCGAGTGAACCAGAACGGTTTTCGGAGATATGGGGAATGTATTCGCATTAAAGGTCATCAATTTCAACATCTATTGTGTTTTCAGATAAGCCTAACGTAAATTAGTACAGTAGTTAGAGTTCTATACATGTTACCTACCGATCCTTTAGGTGTAATTCTGGCAAAGAGTGTGTCAGCCCTCATGATGCAGCCACAGGGCGGTTTGGTCGCTCAGGGAACTCATTGTATTAGTTCTTAATGTCTAAATCATAAATAATTTATTTTATTTCATGGAGCTGTTACTCACGCCATATAACATCCAGTTTACTTTTATAGTTTACAAATACATTGTAGTGATTTCTTTAGGTAATATATATATATGCTTTGTCAGCATTTTCGCTGATGCATAAATATTATGTATTACTTGTTTCAATACAGTTCACAATAATATGATACTTTCACATAATGATAGTTTCATGAAACATTATAAATATAGCAATACAATCTGTCTTGTACTGAGTGTTTTCATATAGCACTCTTGTAATCCTTTACCTCTCTTAACGTCATAAAACATTTTCTTTGGCATGCTCTCTTTTTCATTTGCTATTAAGGTTGGAGCAGTTACACTACAGATCTCTCACATAATAATATGCAGTTAATAAGAATTGTTAACTATGGTTAAGCAAATTTGGTGTCAACTTCCAATGGTTTGATGGGTCTTCGACATGTCCCATTGCAGTCAAAAGAAGTAAACATTCTGTTGAGCTATTCAGTACAATTCAGTGCATCTTTGTATGTAGGCAGAATATTTGTGAACTATGGCAGAACTGGAAAATATGCTTATGGCATGAATTGGCAGATATCTATATGGTATAATGTAGCATTTATATCATATGATGCAGAGGCTTTACTGGAACACATATCCAAGCCATCAGTATCATTGTCATTATTCATTGGAGACTATGCCAATGGGAGGTACTACAGCAATGAGAAGTCGGTCAAAGATTTTTTATAGTGTTTAATGGCCGCTTTTACTACATATTTAGGCACTGCAGACAAGGAGACGGATGGTACATGGAATGAAGATGGAACACTGGTGAAACATAAAGGCAGGGGAACGTAGCAAAAACCCACCCTGCACCATTTTGTCCACCACAAATCCCACATGCAGCCACCTGGAGCGAACCCAGGCCACCTTGGTGAGAGACGAGTGACCACTTGGGCAAAGCACAGCCTGTGGTCAAGAATGAAGGCATTCTGTGCAGCCACTGATGTTGAGGAACCCATGTTGCAGTAGCTTGATAATTCTACTCTGAGCACTCAATATATATCACACATTTTCAGATGGGCCATGCTATGGTCTGGAGAATGCTGCTGCATCCTTACAGCTTGCATCATGTGAATATCCAGCATGAATGGACTTTTGTATTTGGTGTTTGAACCAAATCAGACTCCACCCAAAATTTGCTACCCTTGTGTTGTTCCCAATGAAGCATGTTTGACACATGAATCTTCAATTCATGCAATTACTAAGTATGTTCTTCGAAAACCTTCATGCCATTGTAGATAACTTCCTTCTGGGATTATACATTTTGCCCCAATGGATGAACAGCAATACTTAGAATTTCTACAAAACGTTCTGCCTGGGTTACTGGATCTGCTTTTCTTTGAACATCCAATGCAGCATGTGATTTTAACATGACTGGGTGCCACCTCATTTTGGGAATCAGGTACATGTCCAATTGAGAGCTTGTCATTCCATAGGTTTTGTGTAACATCGTCTTAGAACTAAAAAATATGTTGATACATCATTTCCTATGTCCTCTATATTATCTAGATAAAGTGTGACTCAAAAAATGTCCATAATTATTTATCAATGGAAGCACAAAGTAATTGAAGAGTTGAGAACCATAGTGGGCCAAGCACCATTTTTTAAAAATGGAGAATTTGGTCAAAATTTCTTCAATGTCATAATTTATTGAACCAAGTTACACATAATAACTAAATACTACAGCAATCTAGAATATATTTTCTATTTTATGTTAGCACAACGTTAATGTGGCTTCATACAAAATTAGGTTTTACAAATATTTATTGGAAGCTATTTTCCTTTGATGGGATTTGGCCCATTCTGCCTCTAAGTATCTCAAAATCTAACTGGGCCATTTCCACACATCTAATCAGAGTGCTGCTGATCATCATTATAGACTTGCACATGCAAACTTTTGTATAAATCATGATTCACTGGAGGAATAAATGTTAACGTGAATGTCAGATATCATATTTGGCTTTTTTTAGTGGGTTGGGGGCAGTAAATGAAGCAGAAGTTACTACAGTGATGGTATAGCACATGAAACTTTCACTGGCTGCCTGCCTCTGCATGTAAGGGAAATGTCAACAATATTCCATACTTCAATTTCATTCAAGGTGTAATGGAACTTGAATTTCATTCTCAAATCGAAGCCATTTAATTTTCAATCATTGTACTTTCCCTCCCTCAGTTTTTTCTTTGCGTATGACAAAATGATTGGCAAGTTCCTTCACATTAACAAATTGGGAGTGTTCCATTTTAGTAACCATGAAATGTCTGTGTTTTCTGCACTATTGTATTAAATCATAATAGTCATCTATCGTGAATAGTGATTTATATTTTCGTTTTACTACTTCGATGGTCCTGAAATCCCTGTTGTTTGGTAAGTGTGAATGGCCAGATCCCTAAGAACTTCTGTCTATTGCCTTGAATTATGTAGGATGCAAGGACGCCCAAAGACTTGCAATGTACTGGTTGCAATTTTGGCCCCAAGTGTCTTGAGTGAGCAGCAAAGTGATCACAGTTTGTATCAATGTTTATGTTCTTTAAATAGTGTAAGATACATGATCCTATTTAATTTGGACCCCTTTGGGCTAAGTGTTCACCCCAAATATGCATATAACCTTGATCTTGTTCACAGTTGTGCACCCCTAAGTTATAAACCCAAAACTTCTACTTGTAAAAATGCACACTATGTATCAACAAAGGAAGTATGAGTGTTTGTTGCATATCAAAAGTGTTAGTATGAACTTTCCCCTGTTTTGACACTTCTGCACTATGTTTCAGCTCTGTTTGTGCCATTTTAGCCCTTCGCTTCCATTTAACATTAAGTTCTTTTCTTTTTGATACATCAACAGATTCATTTAACTTTTTCATTTTATCACATAGGGAGCAGGTATCAGTTTTTGGTTTCTGGAAAGACAAGTTAAACTGAGTATTAAAGATATTTTTGTAACATCATTATTTCACTGGAGTACGATTGCTTCCTATGCAATGTGCACGATACATTTGTACGTTTTACTGATAAATCTGGAGACAAATATGAACGTTTCTTATTGTCCTTTTGCCTGTAATCATTAATCTCAAATGGAAAACTTTTAATGTGACCCTTAACAAATTCTACATCAGTATCTGGTATCTTGGTACCTGTAACATGCTTTTCATGTTTGTCATGAAAAGCCACAGAGGTGTTAACATCGGCTTGTTTGAAGATTACTCAAGATAATTGTCCATTTGAAATACCAAATTTGCCTAGAAATATTCTCTTGCAAATTCTAATAGAACTTTCTCCCTGTAACAAGCAATAGAAACAGGATTATGCTTATAATGAGTAATGCGTCCAAGTAAGTGAAATTTTCAGTGATGTAATGTTATCATTTACTAATTCACTTACTATATGACTACGCATCACAGTTACTAGCTTCTATTCCCTCAAATGAGTAGGATTATACTTCCAATTTTATAGTGTACATATTCAAAGAATATTCCCTGTATAATAACATGGCATTTCAAATACAGCTCATTGATAACAGTTTCTTAACCTTAAACCTGTCAGTCTGGGTAGCTCATGTCAATATATATACTAGTATGTAAAAGAACACCTTCAGGATAAATTCTGACATATCAGTTATTCTGATAATATGATTCTGGTAGTTTTATTGAAAGTGTTGTTAAAATAAGAAAAAACATCAAAACTTAAACATCTTACCTTCAACTGTAAGTAGTAATCCTGGAATTCTGTTTGTAAGTTTCCTCATGATTTGCACTTCCCTGATGTCGTTTTGCATATAATGGAAGCAAAACAACTTTACATTTTGTTCATCAAAACTCCTAAATTCCAGAATGAATCGTGAATACGTTTCCGGTATTCACAGGTACCTAGCCAATCTAGACAATGCAGCAGACATCTACAGTATATAGCTACATACCATTTTGCTGCTACTGATTTGTCACCAACACTCATGTATTCTTCACCACTATTTCTCTTTCATTTTCACACATTTTTCATCCAATTCTCACAATTTGCACACCTTTCTTTTGATTTTTTGCTTGTTTACACTATCGCCTAATACTGCTTCAGCCATGTGTTCTCAACACTTGCGTGACAGAATGCGTTAACATGATTTGCTGCATGGATTTGGACCACTATGACTCTTAACAGAGTTTGCAGTTTCATTTAGACCAATATTTTGATGCTCTGCTGTTTGTAAACGGGAAGTGCTGGACATGAGCCACCGCAATATATGATGTATAATCATAAAATATATCGAAAGATGGCAGCAGCTCAATTTCAACCTCTCATGGGCATGGCTCACTATAGTTATTAGTCCTTCAATTGCTTTGCAGAATGCACATTTTAACCTTTTATTTTTTTCATCACTTAGAAATATGTAGTGGAGTACTTCTAATGACTAATAAAAAAAAATTATATGGAATAATTGTTTTTTCACACAAGCCATGTGTAGGATAGGAGTTGGATAGGTAGAGTCAGACAGAAAAATTCAATGCCATTGCCGGGATTTGAACCACAGATCTCCCGATCTGTAGCCGGTTACTCTGCCACTGAGTTACCATGGCAACATGCTGGCATAGCATTGAATTTTGAGTCAGTTGAGAAATTCAATGATATGCCGGCATGTTGCCATGGTAACTCAGTGGCAGAGCAACCGGCTAGAGATAGGGAGATCCGTGGTTCAAATCCTGGCAATGGCATTGAATTTTTCAGTCTGACTCTACCTATCCAAAAAAAATTATACTTAATCTTTACAATAAAAATGTATCTTTACAAATATTCGTCTATATCATAAAAGGCACAATTAATTAAATAACTTAATGAATAAAGTACCTTTTTCTTGCTTAATTGCAGCTGTAATTATAAAATGTTTTTCTAATTACTAATGGATTTTTATCAAAAACTTCTTTCTTTTTCCATTCCTATACATATTAACTTTAGTTCTCATGTCATGTCCATGTACATTGCTATTAGGTTTTATTTGTGATTTACTTTTTACTAAAATAATTTTATATAAAAAGACCACAGTTAAAATTCTTTCAGTTTTAAAAACTTCCCTACAGGAATCCCTGAATTGTAATGAACACATAATTCTTGTACACCTCTTTTGTAATATTAATAAACCTTTTAAATTGTCTTTACACGTTGTACCCCATAATTCAATTGAGAATGTATAATTCCATAGTATATCAATTTCATGCTGTGTTTATCCAAATAATGTGCCATATATTTCAACAAATAGATACCCTTACTAATTTTATTACACACATAATTTACATGTGTTGTCCATAATAAAGTTTTATTAATATGCAGACTGAGAAATAAGTGATCATCGGTAGTGACTACTTCCTCGTTTCATATATTAATTCTCATATATTCAATTCAATTCAATTTATTAGTCCTATAAATCATATACATGATATAGGATAAGTCAGTGTTTACAGTTAAGTAGAAACATATTTACAATTTACATAAATAGAAGTTACCAATGAATATTTCATACAGCAATTTTTATTTTTTTTTGAAAAATATACATATAAAAATTAGACCACACAATAATTCACAATTATTAAACTTCATTTTGAAACAATATTACAAGAATCTTTTATGTACAACTGCTGAAGTAAACATCACAATTAAGCATACAAATATTAACAACTATCTATGTTTATACAATAGTATTACAGTAATAAATACAATTAATCACAATTTTCCACTATTACATTTTTACTAACAGAATACTCAAAAATACAGACTCTCAGGTCTTATCACTGTATCTCATATATTCTTCCACCGAATAGAATTGATTGAGATTTAGGAATTTGTGAATTTCCTTTTTAAACTTGGTAACAGACTTAATACGTTTTAAAGGATCAGGAAGTTGATTGAATAATTTTATGCCACTATATTTGAATGATTTCTGAAAAAGTTTAGTTTTATGGGTCTTTAAGTGCAGCTTGTTTTTGTTCCTAGTATTGTGCGCATGTATATCCGAGTTTGCTGTTAATTTACTCAAACCACTTTTAACATGAATTAACATTTTTTTTTATGTACAGACTTGGAAAGGTGAGTATATTTAGTTTCTTAAAATACTCTCTACAGCTTTCTCTAGGGGGAGTGCCCAACTTGATTCTCAACACTCTCTTTTGCAATTTAAATATTGCATTACTGAAACTAGAATTTCCCCGTAGTTTTATTCCATATAACAACAGTGAGTGAAAGTAAGCATAATAGCAAGTTTTTAATATCTCACTAGAAAGACGAGACTTTAATTGGTAGAGGATAAAACACACTCTACTTAACTTATTTGTCAATGTCTCCACATGTTTGTCCCACCTTCGTGTTTAGTTGAATTATTTTTTATCCAAATTTAATGCTCAGCAGTCCTTGATTCTTTAAGGTTCTATTATGAAATTGGACAGCTATAGTTTTATCCTCATTGATTATTAGTTTATTTACTTTGAACCAGTTTGAAACTTTGCTTATGGTGCTTGATATATTTGAATCAAGCTTCATACTGTCCTTCCCATTTATGAATATACTTGTATCATCGACAAATAAAGTAATTTTTACATCAGATTCGCTTTTTATATAATGAGGCAGATCGTTAATGTAGATCAAAAATAAAAGGGGCCCCAGAACTGATCCTTGTGGTACTCCAGTTGAAACCTTTCTTTTACTTGAAAATTCCTTTTTGAGTGTTGAATTTGTGTCAAGATAATCAATTTGCACTATATTGAATTTAGTAAAAAATTGAATCATCTTTCTATACATGACTTTTTCAATGATTTTTGAAAAAAACAGGTAGTAACGTTATTGGTCTGTAATTATTGGTTTCAGATTCATCTCCTTTTTTAAAAAGAGGTTTTACTATAGCTTTCTTCAAAGCTTTTGGGAATTGATTTATTAATTAAATTATCCAGTGATTTATTAATTAAAAAGCAAAGGGGTTTTATTACATAAATACTACATTTTTTAATGATCTCGTTTGAGCTCCCATCCCATGTCTCTATTTTTTATTTTTTAATTCACTAATGATAGCCAATACTTCATTTTCGGTGGCTGGTTCCAAAAAAATTGAATTGTCATAAGTAGGCACATGAATGTTCTCAATTCCTTTAGTACAGTTTGTATTCTGCATTTTCTTTGAAATTTCCACAAAGTAGTTATTAAAAACCTTAGCTATTTCTTTGGGATTACTAGTTACATGGTCATTAATTTTTAATTGAATATTTCCTGTAAATAGTTTTTTCTGGTTGGTTTCCTGTTTTATTACATCCCACATTGCCTTATGTTTATTCTTCGAGATACTAATCTTTTTATCATTATTCATTAATTTAGCAGATTTTATGACAGATCTGTATATGCTTTTATATCTATTATAATATATTTTGAAACTTTGTGATACAAGTTCACTCAGCAATCTTAAGTTTTTCTTTAGAAGTTGTTATACCTTTAGTTATCCATTTTGATGGCCCAATCATTATTTTTCGCGTAACTATGCGAAATGTTCATAATGGTAATTAAATATATTTATGAATTTATTTCATATTTCATCTACTGATTCCCTGAATAAACTTCTTCCCATGTCTCTTTGCTCAATAGAAAATGAAAATAGTCATGATTTTCCCTATGCATTTGACGAACTTTTTAAATAAAGTGCTTGAATTTACAATCTTTTGACTCTGGTTACATTTCAATGATATGGTCTGGGCAAAGTGGTCTGATAAACAAGTATTAATTACATTAACCTCATAATCTTTTACATCATTGTTTATTATTATTATTTGATCTATTGCACTACTTGAAGTTTCGGTAACTCTTGTGGGTACCTCAACTGTTGGTTTCAATCCATACATATTCAGGAGTGTTATAAATTTTGCCTTATCATTACTGTTGGTTAGAATATCAATGTTCAGATCACCTAAAATCATAACATTTTTACTAGTCTTATACAGTTCAAATAGGACAGAGTCCAGTTTTTCTAAAAAACTTGAGTTTTAATCTTGTTGGATTACGATATATACAGATAATAACTAATTTGTTAAGGATTTCTATGACACTAGCCTCAAAATGCTCATCAACTTCCATGCTTCATTATCGGTTTTGCAGACAATGTATTTCTAGCCATAATCAGAGAACCACCATTCTTTTTAGTAGTTCTACGCTAACCATGTACAAGGTTAAAGTTTGGTATTCTTAAGTTCTTTAAGCTCACGACTATTTAACCAATGCTCTGTTATACAAATTACATCAATATGCTTCCAGTCCCTGTATAGTAGCACTTCTAGATTGAGTAATTTATTTTTTATACTTTGAATATTTTGATGTAGTACATGTAAAGATGAATTGTCAGGACTACTCTCTTTCCAGTTATATTTACCCTGGATGGTTGGTTCTGATTTATTTGATTATATCTGGTTTTTTTTGCATATTTACTATCTATATTTAACTTATATTAGAAGCTGGACTTTCCCAATTTATTCTACCGCTATCACACTTGGTTAGTTTTTTGGAATGAGAAGGTCTATTACCCTGTTTAAGAGATTAGCAAACTTTGCTACACCTTTCCTGTTCAAGTGAAGCCCATCTCTATCTAAATCCATATCACCTAACCATGCATTACTCTCAACAAATGTACAATCATAAAGTTTACAGACCCAGTCGAATGTAGAGTTGATTCCATTGATGTAACGCAGATCCTCGTCCCAATGATGTATAATCCCGGTAATGCAGAATTTTACCCGTGGAAACAATTTTTTGCCAACTGACACAACCTCGGGGAGTTCATGCATGATGTCTTCTGGTGTGCTTGCCATATTAATGTTGTTGGTTCCCGCATGGATAACCACGACGTCAGGATCGTTGGTATTTTTCACTAGCTGATTTCTAATATGTTGAAGTTGAGCCCCAGGATAACAGTACACCTTTATGTCTTCATCGAGGTGATTACTTGCGTGCCTTACCTCCTAAAACAATGGCCTTATTTCTTTCGTATTTGAATTCATATCTCTCGTCGAAAATGTTATAGTCACTGCATGTCAGTAATTCCGTTAATAGTTCATTGTTTTCATTTACACCCTGTAGAGCCTGGAAGCAATTTTGCAGGCGGATTTGTTTGCTTACTGGATACCGTTTTCTTTCTGTTTGTGCCTCTCCATTCCGCTCCTGTTGCACCGAGATCTTTTTCATTGTTTTCCGGTGAAGTGGTGTTATCTTCTGCACTTTTCTCGTTATCCTTTTGTAGCTTCAAGGAACTGATCTCCTCACGTAGCTGGATATTTATATCCCTTGAATCTTGAAGATCTTTGCTCATTAATTGCACTACTTTATGAAGCGATGCTATCTGTTCGCGGAGTTTCCTGCAGCACATTCCTTCACCACATGTATCTGTTTTTTGCGTGATTAGTCTATCTTCATTTGTGCTGCTAATACTTTTATTATAATGCTGTTTAGTATTTCAAAAATCACCATTTGAGCAATTATTTCTCGATACCGCATCAGAAATAGTGGAAACACTTGAAGCTACTACAACCGCGGCCCATCTTGCACCATCTGATAATAATCATGTAATTTATTAATTTTAAAATACATCACTCTTGTCTTATTTAGATTATTAACTAGATTATTATTAACATAACATTTTTAGTATTACATCTGTAACTATCTGCACATTTGTAATTAATCTGTCCTGGTTTTTTCCCCAACATAAAATTGAAATGTCATCAGCAGATGACACAGTTTTAACATTATTATAAGGTAAATCATTTGTATATAGCATAAATAGTAATGGTCTGAGCACAGACCCTTGTGGAACCCCGTATTTTACAATTGCTAATGTTGATTCATAATTTGTTTCTATTTCATTAGTTTTAAATATTTTAGTAGTTTGTATCCTGCCTTGCAATTAAGATTTAATTAATTGTCCTGCAATTCCCCTTATACCATAATACCACAATTTTTGTAATAACAATTGATGGTTAACACTATCGAAAGCCTTAGATAAATCCAGAAAGATCCCCATTACATGGTTATCACTTTCCATTTTGGTAATTAGTTCATCTATAAAGTCCACAACTGATGTAATTGTGGAATAACCCTTTCGAAATCCATGCTGAGAGTTAGATAAAGCTTTATCTTTATCCAAGAAACTTATAATTCTATTCCTTATAACTTTTTCAAGAAGTTTAGCAAAAGTTAAAGTCAGTGTAATTGGCCTGTAATTGCTTCATTGGTAACATCAGCCTTTTTATATAGTGGCTTAGTAACCCCTTTTTTAAGCAGTCTGGAAAAACCCCTTCTGAAATACAAGCATTTATTAAATGGACTAAGACATTAACCAGTTCTTCTTACAATGTTTCAGAATATTTATCAGTACTTCATCCCACCCATTTGAGTTTTTAGCTTTTAGTTGAGTAATTATATTAATTCAGATTTTGTAACAGGTTTTAAAAACACTGTGCTATCAACACTTTTAATTCCAACAATTGGATCCTATTTTACTGCATTATTACCTTTAGGCATTACTAATGCTAATGGATTATGCACCATTTCTTCTCATGTTTAAGTACAATATTCTCCATTTTTTCATATTTTTTCTTACTACGTTAATTACAGATTTTTTGCAGATCCTACCTTATACATTATACATTTGACCTCAATGTTTTAAAAGCATCTTCATAATCTTTATTATAATTTAGATATTTGTCATAGTACAATCTCATACCTACTGCTTATTTAATAGGTACATATCCTTCATCGATTCCATTATGTTAATAACATTTGGTGAAAAATTATTTTATTCCTTTTTGTTTTGCACTTTTTCATTAGCTATTTTGGACATGCATTATGATTAAATAAACTATGAAAGGTTTCCCATTCTCATTTATACAGTGAGTATGAAGAACTTTATACCATGTTTCTTGTTGAAGCAACTTTTAAAGCACCTGTATATTCTTAATTTTAATTTTTCTTTTAAAAACCTTTACAACACTATCACTTTTAGTATTAATCATGATTTTCATGATCTGTGTCATATGATCAGATACATAACTTTCAAAGATTATGACTTGAATTCTTTCAATTTCAATATTTGAAGCTATTTGGTCTATAGAGGTAGCTGATGTCAAAACAACTCTTGTTGGTTTTTTAATATGCATTTTAATATTGAACATATTTAATAACTCGGTAAGTTTTCTATGTGCATTCTTTTCAGTAATTGAATTTATATGTACATCCCCCATTATTACAATTTTATTATTATTTCCTGAGTATATTGTCAAAACAGCATCTAAACTATTCAAAAAATTTGAAATTTGACCATTTGGTGATCTATAAATTCCAAAAAGTAATATACTACTGTCATCTGTATTTATTTTAACACCTGTAATTTCAAAGTCATTTTCTATACAATAATTATTTAAGTTATTTATTTGCACAATTTCCTTGTAGTTTTCATAGACATAAATTGCTATACCCCACCCTTAAATTCACTTCTACAAAAGCTATTTTGTAATACAAAATTATCCATTTGTGGTGCTGAATATTATTTTCTTTCAACCCATGTTCAGTAATAACTACAATGTGAGAACCTACTTGATTAATGAGAACACTAAATTGCTCAGGTTTATTTGATAAGTACTGCATATTTTGATGAAATATACTTAGGTTATTGCTCTGTTCATTCTGTATTACAGGTACTATAAGCGTTTGTTGATCTGAAACTTTTAGTTTACTATTATCTACTTTATATTCCTTTTGATAGACATCTTTCCCCCATTTAACAGATTCTAGTTTTTTGACATATTAAGTTTTGCAGTTACTTGTTCATCAAGTTTGGCACACTCTTCCCTCTGTTTCACTATGTTTTGTTGACAACTGCTAATAACATCACATAAAAGTTTACCAAACTTCACCGATCCTCTACTTTTAACATGGAACCATTCCTAGCAAAATCTTCATATTTTATCCAGCAATGCCCATCTACCATTATACAGTTACAAACTCAGCACATCTAATCTAATTATCTGTTAGTATACTGCACCCTCTTCCAGTTCACATCTCTCCTACATAACACACCATATAATTACCTTTGTTAATGGTTTTTTTTCCTTTACCTGAATCACCAATAATTTCACAAGGCGATAACCCCTTGCCTATATCAATTGTCTCCACATGAATAGCAACTATGTCTGGATTTTTTTTCTCATCTATTTTTGGCATTTTACTTTATGATTCAATTCCTCAGCTCTTATTTAAGGGAAGCACTGTACTTTGTGTCCCATTTTTCTACACTCATTACCTGCACATTTTAATAAAAAGTCTCCCAGGACCATAACCTTGGGCTTTTTCTTGTTTACGTTTTCATTGAGTTGAAACTCACAATTCATTTCACCTCTCGTTAAAATACTCTTCTTTCTTCCCACTTCTTCATTATTCCTAGATAAAACTTGAAATCTATTTGATATAGGTACATTAACATTACCGTCGAACTTCCCGGTCTTTTAAGTCCACCATTTTTAACAATTGTAGAAAAAGATCTTTCTTCTTTTAAACTTTTCACATGTTTAAGTATTTCATTTTCACTTTATTACTGCTTTCTGTAGATCTTAGTTTAATATACTCACAACAACCTGTAACGATGCTATAACCTCAGCTTCACACATTCCTGAATTTATTGTCCATTGTCCTTGTTCCAATTTCTTTTTAATTTCCATCACTTTTAACTCCCCCAACCTGTTATCTTCATTTCCTTGTAAAACACTGTCCTTTATGTATCTTGTTATTCCACTTTCACTAGTTAACTCCACTATTTCATTATTTAAATCACTTTTTTCATGAGATCTATTATGCGTTTCTATTCCACATGCCGCCGTCTTGATGACCACCAGATAATGTTTTCTTAGTGATCTTATTTTCATATACAGGAATCACACAATAATTTCATGTGTTACTAGTGCTGTTTTCTGCATCACAGACCTCTTTGAATTGAACAAGTGGGTTGCTTCTTCTTGTTCCTATTTATTTGCATATAAAAACAAGCTTGCTTTAATAAGATTATTACTACAAGCCCATTCGTAAAGCTCTTGAGAACTGGTTACCTGAGTTCCCCAAATACTCTTCTATGCAGCAAGTCTTTTAATTATTCCTTCACAGGGATCCTTGCCAAGAATAGTGAAGAAATGCCTCTGAAAATCTCTTCTGTGTGGGACAAATTACCAAAATTATTTTTGTTTTTGTATTACTCTACTGCTCCATTGTTGATGTAATATATTATCATAAGTTAATGAAATTTCTGCCCTAGGATGGTAATAAGCTTCTTCTGAAAAAGGTAAACAGGATTACAAACAGTGATATATCAGTCCCCAGTAAATTAAAAAAATACTGTAGAGATTCCAAAATGATTTACCTTAAGAATGCTCTTCTTTTATGTCAATTATGTTCTGGTATATTCCAAGATATAAATATTACTGTATAATAATTAAATTTTAGGCTATATTTATCTGGTTTACAAGCTATATACACTCGGAATGGACATTTTCCTTGAAAGCCGAGTTCTTGTCCATCTATGGTACAGTATTCTGGTGATGTGTAGTAACGAACATAATTGGAGATGAAAGCGCATAGAAGCAAATTTATCATTCCTATCTCTCTCATCCATAGCATCAAAACGTATTTAGTTTATCAGGAAACAGAAACAACTTTCTCCCATTATTGCTCTCTCCATGGGGGCTGCATTAACTGACCACATTTCTCAGTCCCTGCAACATACAAAAGGCCAATAAAGGCAAGGATTTCCATTTCATTTGTTTGTTGGCAGAATTTTGAAGGATGTGAATAATTACATTTTTGAATGTTATTTCTTTATTAATGTATTCCACAATTCTTACAACAATGTCAATGCTAACAAGAAGCTTCCATGCTTCAAGTTCGTTGGTTATATTCTTTGCCACACCTTTATTTCCTGAAATTTGTAGGACATTGTTTCTTACTGCTGTACGCTCCTGACACATTTTATATTCTGTATACCATTAGTGTTCATTCTTGCCGAAAACTTAATACTGAATTTGTAGGTTATTCTTCAGGTTTCTCATTGCTGTGTCTCCAACACTCAATTAGCTATCTTTATCGGAATGTACAACTATGTTATCCTTAGTTTTTGATGAAAACTCAAAATTACTCTCTTCACTACCACTATCATCTAGTAAAGCTGCTGAATTTGGGACAGTTCACTCTAAAAGCCATTTTGAACAACAAAATGAAAGCTATGCAACAATAATCCCACAACAATGCAGAAACACAAAACCTCTAGCTACCTGGAAATACCAGCCATGGTGCACCCCAGTGTCTTCGCCATGGTCAGGGAACAATAGGAAAATCATTAACTAAACAATAGTGGTAATATTTATGTCATATTAGAACAGTACAGAGATGAGCAGCATTTTGTGAAATATATATGAAAGGATACAAACAGTTAAATTAGTAAGTGGAACACCCCTTAAGTTTTCCAGGGTTAAGTGTAAGTAGCCACAAGTTTTAACCTTTCATCATTATTCTTCAGAAAGTCAACATTCCAGTCCCCAAGTAAGATCATACCTTTTGGTCACTTGTAAAAGTAGTCTGAGATGATCTCTAGCTTATATAATAGTATAATTAGGTTACTTTTAGGGTTTTTGTAGTTTTCTTTTGATGTGCTCCATTCTAGCACCAGGATGGCAGTAAATGATGACCTCAGCTCTGTTCAGATGTTTCCCAGTGGACCATCAAATTTTCAGATGTCATTGCTTGTTTCTTTTATTGCATTTTTTGTTTACCTTTTTGGCTTTCATCATTGCAGCTATTAGAGAAATTTGTGCATACATTCATAATGTCAACATCATCAGTAGGGAGTAGCTCGTTCAGAACTTCATATCTATTTCTTGTGGGTACTGAAGATGTCTTCTGTTGGGTATAATGCTTTTGCTGCTCAAGTTTAGGCCAATGCTGTTCATATTCTATCTGACATGCATGTTGGTGGCATTACTCTTTCTAAACCCAGAGTTGGTGTGAAAAATAGTAACTGGATCCATGGATATTCTCTTTTGCAATGATTGTAAACCACCTGCGGTGCCGTAAGCAGTTAAAGCAGGTGGTTATTGTAAAAAAATTTTCACTGCCTATTCTGTTCATGACACATGATCGTAGGAAGTGCCAATCCAGTACATTGGCACATAAAATTCCAACCAATTGAAACTGATTATCTCTGCATTGTAACTTTTTTTTTTTTTCTCTCTCTCTACACGTACTATGTACATAGTGTATAGAGAAGGTATTGTAATGCACCCAAAATGTTGATACCGAGATTTCACCAGAAATACATGTTTTGGATCCCCCTGAATCCAAAAAAAGCATTTTTGGAAAAAGGTCCGTGTGTGTGTGCTGTCTGACAAAATAAAGAAGCACAGAAACTGCCACTTGCAAAAAAATGCAAACATTGAATACTCAAGCATGGAATATCAAACACTCCCAGTCAGTGTCATATGATTTTGCAGGCTTACATGACACGTATATTAAAAGTTTCTTCATCTAGAATGTCTGCTGTATTAAAAATGGTTTAAGGTGCCCCCAAAAGATAAAGATTGGGGGGGGATGTGCAGGCCATGGAACTGGTTCCCCTCTGCTTATCCATCTGTCATGCTACATACCAGCCAGTGTATCTCTGACAATGAGACTAAAATGTGCAAGAGCATCATGTGTAAACCACATATTTCTTTATATTTGCAGAGGCATATTTTCTAATAAGTTTGGGAAAGTTGCTGAATGACTGTACTAGACAGCTCTTGTAAAGAGCTGGGGGAATGTATTACACATCTGATAAATGATAAATGTTAACAAGTAGCCATGGCAAAACAAGGCCAACTCTTCAGGGTATAATGGGTCAGAGCCTTCTATGAATGATAAATTAAGTTATTAGGTGGACCCGTATAGGTGACTCTCATTAATAAATTGATCATGCAAAAATGAAGCATTTTAGAGCATTTGTTTATATGAACGTATTTTTTTGTTTTGATGTCAGGAACCCATCTCCAAATGTAATTAGTATTTTTGAACTGCAGATTTTTTTGGGCATAAAATCATTAGCATGGTTCCTTCAGAAGGGAAGTAAAGCCTTTGGTCCCATGTCGTAGATTTATGGCATGTAAAAGAACCACAATTCTGATAAAGAGGCCTCTGAGCAAAATTAAGTGGTTTTTCACACCCAATATAGAATGGGACACAAAGAACCACCTGTAGTTAGAGTCCAAAAATAAAACTTTATTTCATTTCCAAGCTAATAGACTGCATACAATTTTTATATTGATGAACTTTTTAAGTGGAGTATATGAAGGAATAGGACATTTCACAAGATTAAATAATGCAGTTTTTCTGATTCAGAAAAAAAGAGACTCGGCGAGTGCTAATAAATTAGGCATATTAATATTTGACTGATGAAAGAATGCAAATGGAGATTAGTGAGAGCTAAAATAATTCCTGTTGTTACCTTAAAAAGTATTTAATTATGTACAAAACAATAGCAATTTACAAAAACAAACCTTTCTTTCATCAGGCAAGGCATGTACTATTATAACTATTGTTGCTGTTCTTTGTTGTTGAGAGCAACTGCAGTTGTACCATTTCCTTTAATTATAACCTTATGCAGTACAACTATTTCACATTTTCAGGCTATTGGAATTAAAATTTTGTGCACAGCCAAAACGTGTACTCGCAAGCCGCCACTGAGTATGTGTGTACGAAAGGGTCTTCATAATGTTATTAATTTTTTCTGCATTAAGAGGGACCTTTCCTTGATAGGTTGTTGTTGAATGTGGTTGAGATACAATATTCCAACATTCTGTTTGCAAGTATAAAACAATGTACAATGGACAAATCAATCAATTCTCTTTACTCCACTTCACCATTATGTTCATTGAGTTGGTAAACATTGCAATTTCATGAAATAGAATTTAATCTGTTTCCATATTTTGTATACTCAAACCTTTCTCTGTCTGCTGCATAACAAGAGAACATTTCATGTGGAATATACAGTCTTATCATTCTCCTTAACTTTGTTACGAGAATCTTAAAATCCTGATTGTAGGGCAAGAATGATTTTTCCACAGTGGAAAGTAACAATTTTCTCAATTTTCTTATTCATAATGAATCCAACAACATAAAAATGACTGTGTGGTTTTTATTTTGATTTGACAGCCATCACTAAATACTTAAAATTCTTTAATATTTTCTGAAATGCTATGTTAAAAAGTCCATCAGAAATAGTCAAACCTCATCGGGAGATTTTCTACTATTGTTCATGATACTGATACAGGTTTGCAGTGTTAGTGAGCAGAAAGTAAAATATTAAAGAATTTTGCATCCTTTGCATCCAGGGCTGTATAACATCATGCAGGCAACCTATAAAAGTCAAATATAGCAGAATTTCAAGCTACCTTCTATTACGAGGCATGAAGTTAATAATCGATTCTGAAATAAGGTGGTGAATAAGGCAGGAAATTGAATGTTTATATACATATGGATAGCTGAACATGTGTATTGCATTACAGAATAAATGAGGGCTCCCTTTCATGCAGTGATGCAAAGTGAATAATTTATTTGCCACATAACCTGAAATAACAGTTAAATCACAACCTCTTGTAATTGAAGTAACTTTAAAATCTGGATATGTTTCAAAATATATGTTCATTTAACAAATAATACAAAGTTCTATCATAAGGCTATGGGTGGAATTGGGCCATGTAAGTATAACCCAAAGTGATTCCTATTAGAGCATAGCTTCATGCAGTTCCACAATAAAATTTGAATGTTTCACAACAAATAATACCTACAAAATTCTGTCATAGGGCTACAACTGGCAATGTGCCATATAACCTAAAGTAATTATTAAGGCATAACCTTGTGCAATTGCATAATATTAAATTAACCTTAGAAACTGAATCTTTTGTAAAAATATGTTTGTTTAACAAATAAAATGGAAATGGAGATTTAGGGATGCTCTTGAACTACTGTAGTTCTCAGCATCCCATTCTATGTTGGGCATGAAAGACCACTTAATGTTGCTCACAGGCCTCTTTATCAGACTTACGTGTTGTAAAACATGGCACAGAACCAATGGATTTACTTCCCTTCTGAAGGAGTCATACTGAGGATTCTTATGTCTGAAAAAATCCATTGTCCTCTGCCGGGTTTTAACCTGCAACCTTGGGTATATGAGGCTAGCATGGTAATCACTACACCACTACATTTAACAGGTAACACAACAATCTATCACAGTTACACGGGGCAGTGTGCTTGACAAATTGTCAGCTTTCACAATTCAAATTGCTGAAATTAAATTGGGCCAACTTCTGGACATTAGAACATAATTTTAAATGCAAATGAACGGTAATTAACTTCCATTCCAGTTTGAATTACACTTCCGGATTTATGTCACTTTCACCATTTGCCAAATTATAGCATGATTTAGTGAGATTATGGGCAGCAGAACACAAAGGTTGCAACATTACCAATATTTTTTGCACACAGATGTGGGGTTAATAAAATTCCTGAATATAATCAATATCAATCCTTAATACATCATCTTTCTCCTGGCACAGTTTTCTACCTTTTATATTTTCTTATGGGTTTTCTCAATATGTACTATGAGTTCTGCAGCAACTGTCTCTTCATTACAGATAGATGAGATTACACCAAGTTTGTCACATTTTGAGCAAATATGTATCTGTGGGCAACCAAATGTCAAAGTAAGGTTCTCCTGAAAATATGAGAAATGACCAAGCATGTAAAACTCATAGCAGCTGACAACTTTGTTTATTTGGATGTTGCAACAAATGTCTTTATTGACTTGCAAATTCTTTACAAATAACTTCTTTAATTCACTGCTTCCAATAATTCACTTGTTAAAATGCATCGACAGTTTACAGCTGCACACCATCCATGGCTCATACCACTGCACATTAACACTTCAGTCACTCACCACTCGGTATAATTCTCTATACAACACAAACTCCATACTTGAGAAGGAAAGGGGCATATGTCCATTTTCATAACTTTTCAGGAGAAGCAAAAAATTCTTATGCTGCAATAATTGCATATTCTCATGACAAGTATTACTTAAGAGGTTTGATTTTTAGCTATATTGTTTGAGCACTTTAGTGGGATTGGTTTGTTGATTTGTTCAACATTTTATTTAACAGTGGTTTTTTTTTTTTTCTTCAAAATAATATGGAGTTACGCCTCTTTTCCACAAAAAAATTTCAAATTTTGGTATGTCCTCTTCTCTTCTGAGCAATAATATAAGTTATTTGAAGCCTCTAAATATTCTAAATGTGTGCATTTATTTTAACCAACTAACAGTACATACAATATATTTGTAATAACATTGGCTGCACAAAATAATTTTTTCAGGAAAAGATGTGTGTTGTGTAAAATGGTTTATGTGACTCATGACTACAATAAAAAACAGATTTATATCATTTTAAAATCTATAACAACAATAAATTACTCACCTGGGAGCAAATCCCTTTGGTTTTTGTCATGTGAAATAGCTCTTAAAATGCAGTATAACACTCTGGTATCCATTTTATTAATGTTTAGAGGTCTGCATATTTTAAGGAGCTGATGAGTTTAATTCAGGTCCAAATTAACCGTTTTTCATATGGCACTGTAAAGCAGTCCTGTGTTGATGTCAAGATGAACCTTTTATAATGAACTAGTATCAGAGAATTATTCCAGGCTTTTTAGCAGAGACTGTTTTTAAAATGTGAAACATTTCATCAGTTATAGATGTTTTGTGTTGGACAAATGGAGCTGAAGAGTTTGCCAACAGGAAAAAGAAGTTTTTGAAATGTTAAGTTTGCATTTCATTGACAATTAAGGGTTGCTTTACTTGACATGCTTGGATGAATTGGACCCAGTCATAAGATGTCACAATTTTCAAGTTAGGAATTCAATCGTTTTTGTTCTATAGTAGAGTCAATATTGTCAACTTATAGTGCATATGGCCTTTTAAAAGATACTTGTGCTTAATCTCCTGAAGATTTGGAAGCTGTGAAAGAAGTCAAGTATACATTAATGATAATTGCACATTTTGATTTTGACCAGTGCTGACTAAATGGTTAATATCTCCATTCAAATATGTTAGAGCCCATTTCTGCAAACAACATGCCCTCCTCTTCATTCCATAACATACAATACCCCTTTAGATGCTGCATCATGAATTGTTAAATCCAGAGTCAATGGCTTTTGTAAGTAAAATGATTGTCAATTACTCAGGCTGGGAGTTCGAAGGCATTTTTGTAGGTCCATAGTAAATACTTTATTTTTCTTTTGCCTCTCCTATGTCTACGTTTATCTTCAGGTTCCTTATGAATGTTACATCAAGCTTTTCTCTGATTTCAGTCTTTGCTCATCGTTGCTGTCATCATTAAATAATTTCTGTAGGTACCATAATCATTACAAGTGTTTTTGAGAGGGAGTTTAAAAGAAATATAAAAATCCTCATTGAAAATAAAATTACAAAAAATGCTTACCTATTAAAATATTTTGCCAACTAACTCAATGTAGAACAACTTAAATCTATATATTATGGAATAATATATACCCACCTGGAATATGGTATAGAAATATGCGGAGGATGTGGTGTGACAAAATTAAATAAGATTACTGCTGCTACAGAAAAGATGCATACCTTATCTTTATCACTTAAAAGTTACTGATACATGTAAGCCATTCTTTAGAAATAATAACATCTTAACCATTATTGGCATTTATGCAAACAGAATAATAATACTGGCTCAAAACAAACCACTCCTCAAAAATACAGACATTCATTCCTATAGCACTCGAGGAAAGGCAAACTATTACAGAGTACACCTAAACAGGGCCTTAACAAAAAAGGATCCTATATGGGAATGATGCTGTATAATGCTCTCCCAAAAAAAAATTAAGGAGTGCTCAGGGAAAAATACCTTTGCAAAAGAATTAAAAAAGCATTTAATTGAGAAGTGTCCATACAAACTGGAAGACCTATTACAATAAAATAGTAAACATATAAAAATTGACAAAAGTAGATTCAAGAAAACCTATGTTGTTTTATGGTGAGATTGATTAAAAGAGAGATAAGGAATTAAATTAAAATGTAATATAATTTTATGTCAAAATGTGTAAATAACAAATACACTTGATTTTTAACCTGCACTCACAATTTTTTTTTTTTTAAATTATTTATTATCAGTCAATGTTTTGTAAAGGTATAGAATTGAAACTCTTTTTTAAACTGTAAGTACATTTTGTAAAACAAGTTATTTATTATTAGATGTTGATTTTAAATTTGTAACTATGATTGTGTACAATTGAATAATTTGGAGTGTATGTGTGTTAAATTTTTGACAATGCTCCATGCTTGTAAAAGTTTCATGAGCAATAAATGAATTGAATTGAATTCATAGATTGCTGTGTAAATTTGCAAGGAGGTTAAGTGTACTGGCTACTACATCTTTTTCAGTCTTTAGAAATTGATAGAGCAAGCCATGCTTTCTTAGCGATACTTAATTTCCAAGTGGAGGGATCCAAGATTCTTTTTTGCCTTGTTTCTTTATTTTAACAATGCTATTAGTGCTATTAACTGTTGTGATGTTTTGCATTCTGAATCAGGCTATACTGATGTGCTTAATTATTTCACAATTTTCAATAGTATTATTGTATACCTGTCCCAGACTAATTTAGAATATTACATGAGAGCTTATAGTAAAATAAAATGTGCAAACAATTCCTCAGAACTCTTATCTACAGTTCTCAGGTTCATAATTAGGGTCCACATCAGAGAAATCAAAACTAATAATGTTGTGGATATCACCTAAAACCTCCTCTTGATGGGTTCGAGAGCTCGGGCTTGCAATAAATTTTTTTCCAAGTTTTTTCATATTCTGAAAATATTAAACATCAAATGAGGGGCATAAGTCCTTACAACATCCAGGAAATTACACTTATAGCATTGAAAAAGGGTGGAAAAAAACCAAGTTCTGTGCAGTGAACTAAACACTTATTTAAAAGGTTTAACACCGAAAGAGATAAAGGCTGAGTTGAATGAAATTCATGGCACATCTGCTCCTGAGTTTGCAACAATTTACAATTGGATAAATTCAAACGTGGCCATACATCCCCCCCCTTTTTTTTTATAGTGTTTTAACGCCCACTTTTACTATAAATGGCACCATAGGCGATGATGCATGGAATGAAGATGGAGCACCGATAGAATGCGATGGCGAGGGAAACCGGAGAAAACCCAACCCTGCGCCGCTATGTCCACCACAAATCATGGATGCGGTCGCTTCGGATCGATCTTGCTGAATATTACTCCGGACGTCCAGTAGAAGTGACTTCCTCCTAAATTATTGACAAAATCCAAGATATAGTTTTGAGTGGTCGACGAATCAAAATTCGTGAAATATTAAAGGCCACGTGCATTTCAGGTCTACTGTTAACAATTTTGCACAAAAATTAGGTCTGACAAAGATCTCGGCAAGATGTGTGTCGTGTTTGCCCTCAATGGAGAACAAACTCATTCGTGGGATCGATTCGGAAGCTGCTAGGCACATTTCCATCGCAATCTTGACGAGTTTTTGCGTCGATACATAACTCTGGATGAAACATATATACACTCCTACAATCCTGGGACAAAAGGATAATGTTGCTGATGCATACCAACTATAGAAACTAAAGAAATGAATGACTGCCAAGGGAATAAAACCGGTTAATATCCGCTAGATGGCAGTAGTGGCGGCATGGTTATGTTACTAAATGGCAGTAGTAATGTTACAATATTCCCCATTCAATGCCAAGCAACCGCTTGCGGTGCCATTAGTAGTTAAAGCGGGCGTTAAACACTATCAAAAAAAAAAATGCTAAGCAAACTGACCAGGTTATGTAGTCAATGACGCAAGATAAGTGAAATTTAAATATATGTTTATATATTAACTATCGCTTCCTTGCTCATATCGTTTAAAATGTAAATAATAAGTACTTATTTCAGTATAATGCATATATTTGTTCTCCGAATTATTTAAAATTAATAAGCACATTAGCTAATAATCCTTCTCGGAAGGTAAAAATAGCGAAGTAATGGGTCCCGGATAGTATACCGCTAACCACTTTGGTTATTTGAGGCTATATGGCACGGAGCTAACTGAAGGTGCTTTCATAAACATTTTTCGCTGTCACACTGCAATTGCGGCGCTCTTAATATATTTGCTTAGCTGATACAAAGCTACTATATAAATAGAGCATTCTTAAGTTGCGTATTTCAGAGTTTCCTCGGAAACATAACCGTGCTGCTAATGTCATCTAGCAAATTTTAATCAGCTGCTTTCAAGAGGACTAAAACGTTGTAAGAAAGCCCTGCTGTCTGTCATTTCATCAGTGCTTTTTTAGCATCTAAAGTTGGTATGGATTAGCGACGTTGCTCAGTAAACACATCTCACAGATATAGAGAATATACGAGGTACGTTCAGAAAGTATGTTCCGTTTCAATTTATCTCCGCTGCAGCGCTGTGATCGCAGTTCTGCACATGCGCGGTAGACGCTCTGTATCAAGGAGAAGAAACGTGCGCCATTTTGAGATCGCTGTCACATACGCTTTGTTGTGCTTGTTTACAATGTCGGTGTTGGTTGAAAATCCCGCCGCTTGTAAAATCAGATCTGTGTTTCGATTTCTGAATGCTAGGAAAGTGAAACCAATTGAAATTTGCGAAGTTTACGCACAAAATGCGATGAGTGATTCAATAGTGAGAAGATGGGTCCGACAGTTCAATGAAGGACGTAGTGAAGTGCACGATGAAGAACGAAGTGGGCGTCCATCTTTGGTTACAGAAGAGCTGGTTCACGCGATTTGGCTGGGACGTGTTTGACCACCCTCTGTACAGCCCTGATCTCGCTCCTAGCGACTTTCATCTGTTCTTACATCTCAAGTCTTTCCTTGGCGTCAACACTTCAACAATGACGAAGAGCTGAAAGAAAATGTTTCCAACTTTTTGAAGACGCAAGCGGCAAACTTCTATGAAGAAGGTATACAAAAACTTGTGCCACGCTATGACAAATGCCTGCAAAATTTCGGCAGTTATGTGGAAAAGCAGTTTAAGTGTTGTAGAATTTTGTGCAATAAATAATTATTCTGTATCTGTACACAATTTAAACGGAACTTACTTTCTGGACGTACCTCGTAGATAAAAAATACTCTATTCTTATGCATTGTGGTTGGTGATGCACGTTTTGTTAACCCGTCATATTGTGGTAATAAACCTTTGAAATGAGTACGGCTTTTATGGGTTGCATGTGCAAACAAATACGATTTTGTCATGTTAATGTCAATACATTTGAACTATTGTTTTAAACCAGTATAATGGCGAATACGTGTGTGGTGTGTGATTGTAGTTTCTCGTATAGCAGAAGAATAAAAGAACAAAGAAAATTAAATGTTTCAGTACATAGGGTAGAGTACCTACTTAAGTGATTTTGTGGTGTTAGATGTTCAGTTAAGTAGTAAATTCAGAGTGAAGTTTTAAAGCAGTATACTGCCGGATTCACATTGGGCGATATTGGCAATGCGGCACGCGCTGCAAAACGATTGACCAATAGGAATACAGAATTGACGCGACGAAACTCGCGAGAAGAAAGTTGAATTGGATTTAACTTCTACCGCGCGGCATGGGTGTAATTCACACAGTTCCTGTTATTTGATAGTATGTGGTCCTTGTTAGAGATGGCGTCAACATTAAGAGAAGTTCATTCGTTTTCAGAAGAAATCTTTATTGAAATGATAAAGCTGCATCCCGAAACGGTCTTGGACAACAAAATTATACCTTCATTCCAGAATAATCTTGCCACCTAATTGAAACCATGTCTATGGTAAAATAAGAACTGAAGACGAGGAAGATGTACTTCTTCGAAACGTTGGTGTCAAGCCAAGTTTTTACCTGGCTAGAAGCCCGAGAAGATTTTGAATTCATGTCTATGGTGTTTGAATAATAAATAGGCCCATACTAATAACCTCAAAGGTACACAAAGATGCTCCGCTGAAGATATTGTACTTCGAATTGACTGTTTCTCTATATGAGGACCAATGATGTGCAAACGATCATCAAATTGTGATGGTGTCATTCGCATGTAATTGTAATATATTCGATATCCGTAACATATTTGGGATTAGGGTATGAAAATTCCCAAATTGTCTATGCCCCTTCAATAGAGGTCGAACTCACCAACGATGAAGCTTCTGCTGTCTTCTTTGTCAATTGTTTCTGTCGTTTCTTCTTTTTAGGTGATGCAGAGCAAGGAAGAACTTGTTTTAAATCCGCAGTCATTGCTTCAAATGTGCTATGCACCGACACCGCTCAGTAATGTAAAATTGTACCGCCCTATTGTGAACATAAGTTTCCATGACCAATGCCATGCCGCGTGGCCAGTATCGCTTCCATTGTGAATCCCACATAATGGCCAATACATGAGAGTTGTTTGGTTGTGGTTTCTCATATAGCAGAAGAAAAAAGGAAATGGAAATGTTTCAACACATGGGTTAGGGTATTTATTTAAGTGATCTTGTTGAGTTAAATGCTAAATTAAGCAGTAAATTTAGAGTGCAAGTTTTAAATCAGTATACTGGTCAAAATGCATGTAGTGTTTGGTTGCATTTTCTCGAATAGCAGAAGCAAAACCAAGGACAGAGAAATTAACATAGGTAATGTTGCCGTTTAAGGGTCAGTTGCCGCGCAATGCCGCAAAACCATACCAACTTTAGGAATTGAAAACCGTTGTAGAACTCATCACACAGTGCTAAATGAACACAACCGGTGAACAGCCGCAAGATGGCAGTAGTAGCACGGTTATATGTTGCTAAATGGCGCTTATATGATGTAGCCAAAGGACGTGGCAATGCTAGCAGAACGGCATCTATCATACACCATTACCCCTACTTATTACAGATGTTGGTTATTTGAGGTTATGTGGTACATGAGCTAGCTAAAGGCGATTTCATCAAAACAAAAAGGTAACCCCATCTACGTCACACTGCAATTGCGGTGCTCTTAATACGTTTGATCAAGTAATATTTTAGGTTAAATGAAGGAATTTAACGCACAAAGCTACTGTTAAATAAGAAGTTATCGATTGCTTTGCTTCTTTTTAACGAGAACAGGAGCATTAGTAGTAAATAATAATTAGTATTACTTATTATTATTAATAATAATTTTGGGGGTTGGTGGTGGTATGATGAATATTATTATAATTATTTTTAGTTGTAAGAGTAACTGTCAGCCCTACCAGATCTACTTGCTTTTTAACTATGTCATTGGTAGCCTTAGAAAAGGCTGTTTTGTCATTCAAGAAAGTCCTATCCTGACGCATATAATTGCATATTTCAGCGTCCCCCCCCCCCTTCCTATGAATGCGCTGCCTCATTGTATATTTCTGGGTTTCTCCGCCTTGCTATGATGCTTGCTGCGGTAATGTTGCCGTTTAAGGGTCAGTTGGATGCGCAATGCCGCAAAACCATACCAACTTTAGAAATTGAAAACCCGCTGTATAACAGAGCGCACAGTGCCAAAGGAATCCAACCGGTTAACAGCCGCAAGATGGTAGTAGTAGCACGGTTATATGTTGCTAAATGGCGCGTTAATGACGTAGCCGAAGGGCGTGGCAAAGCTAGCACATGACGGCATCTAATATACACTATTACCCCTACTTATTGCAATGTTTGTTATTTGAGGTTATGTGCTATATGAGCTAGCTAAAGGCAATTTCATCAAAACATAAAGATAACCCCATCTATGTAACACTGCAATTACGGTACTCTTAATACGTTTGATCAAGTAATATTTTGGGTTAAATGGAGAAATTGAATACGCAAAGCTACTGTTAAATAAGTGGTTATCGATTGATTTGTATCTTCTTAACGGAAATGTGATTGTATTAAATATTCCTTCTCTCCTGTTTCATTGTCCTTTGCATCAAAAACTTGGTAAAACAATTAATTTAACAGATTATGCGTATATGGAAGTGTGTACAGTTATAAGATGGCGGCAGGTCACAAAACGTGCTTCAGCGAAGCATTTACGCCATGACACTCCCACGTTCAGCTTACATTACCAAAATTAATGAGCACACTTCTCTATTACATCTGATCTATGATTACATCCAACTAATGAAATTGAATGCTTGTCAGCAGTCGTAAAAATGTGTGTAGACAATGTCTAAAACAGTATCTATTGGAAAGCTTTCATGAGATCAAAATTAATTAAAAGAATTAATACATCAGCGGATTGTTCTCTGTGTAATGAATGTCAATCAGTGTTTGTAAAATCAGTAAAATATGTTTAGATGAACTATTTCGTGACATCCATCAACGATACTGTGAAACCTATACCGAAGCGGGATATCAAAGTATTTTTTTTTTTCTTCTTGCATGAATAGGAAGAACTATTTGTTGATTAATCAATACCAAATTATCAGAGTTTGTAGAGCCAAAATAAAGTGAATCCGGCTGCTATTTATTACTTTATTTTAAATCCTTTTCGTATAATCCCTCCAATAAAATAATATAAATAATTCAATCTTATGTTTATAAACATGAAGTTTAAGCCTGTTCAATATTTGCCAACAGCTGGCAGCACTGTCGTAGTAAATATGACGATTTGGGCGAGTTTTATACTTCGTCGGGGGTAATGTATATTTTTACTATGGTGACCCTCCTGAAAGAATAAACCCATTGTTTTGGCTTATAATTGTGGGATCTTTCAATTAAGATTTTTATTTGAGGCTTACTTAACAGGTAACTGAATATATGATTCCTGAATCTCTTGCAGATATTTATGACATTCGCCCGTGTTTTTACATCTAACTTCTGAAAAATGACCACACTACATATCGGCTATGTATGTTTTGATTAATCTTAACCTGTAACCTTGGATGGGTGTATTCTACCATGATTCTACCCCAGCCTCGTATCCATGCTGCATAATTACTCTTATCTGCTACCCAACACAGTAACACTTCTGGTAAAGCTTCCGCAGAATGTCCAGATTGAAAATGTTGCGAGTACTAACCAGAGAAATGGAATATTCAAACGGAGTGTGTTCATTTTAGTATATTAGATCACTTTAAGTTGCTGTGGCCCATCCACCGGCTCTAATTAAGATATTTTCTTATATAAACTGTCATCCCAAATGTAAACAACACTCCAGTTTGTAATTCTTATGCACAACTACACTGCCAACAATTTTTTTTTTTTTTTTTTTTATATGTTAAGGTTATATGATGGGCACACTAACAAACAAACAATGATTTTAAGAAGTAGTTTAAGTGACTTCTATTGGCGATCCATATTTGAAAGTTGCTGAAAACATTAAATTGTTCAGATATGAAAGTCACCAGATTGCCAAAGTTTTGACTTCTGTTGGGGTTTTAGCTTCAGATCCCTGTGCTACGCCCTGTCGTCGTTCCGCAGTAGCGGCCTTCGGCAACTGCTATACTCCTCTACCTATAAAAATATCCCTCGGCTACGCTTTGCAGTAAGGACCTTCTACCTTGGGCTATGCTTTGTTTAGGGCTGTAAAGGTTTACAACAGACCAGTAAGTAACTGCAAAATAACAAAAATACCCACATATTGAAGAATCGCAGGAGGTGTAACCATCATGTAGTAATTTTTATTTTTTTCACAAAATAAACATGTGTTGTCATTTACTTTCAAGTGAGTTGATTTACAAAAAGATTTACAGAATATTTTTCTGATTAAAATTGGCACATAAAAGGTATGAAAACGCTGGTGATTAATGAATTTAATTGCTCATCCCATGCGATGGTGGATTGGTCCAATTATTGCAGCACGATTATTTACACATACTAATCTATAGCAAGAGTGTGTATAGTTGCTTCATTCGTATACTGAAAATGCTAGAAATTGCTAAAAGCTAAATACACACAATTTAGTTTATTTAGACAGTAACCAAGAAATAACAGAGTATATGCTTGGGCAGTGTGCTGCTTTTGTTCCCAGACTTGGTGAAAGAAGTGAAAGTCATTTGAAGCATATTTGTGTGGATCAGTTTATTTACACACATACTAACCTAGAGATGACAGCTCATGCTGTGCTTTTCTCTGAATGTAAAGCATGGTACACCAATGTAAAGGATTACTTTAACTTCAGAATGGATTTATAAATTTTTCTAACTGTAGGATGTATTTATGGTTATTTTTGAGTCATAGTGCAATTTGTAGTATGCTTTGAAAGTTGTTGGTTCTCAGATAATCCATGTTTAAAGTTTTTACTAATTTCATAGACTTAAAACATTTTCATGTTTTACTAGTTAAACCCAAGGATCAGTGTTCCAGAAGGTTTGATTTCATTGGTTAATTGTTCTGCCCAGTGCTATAAGCCGATGTTGTGGCCAATGACTCTAGAATTTGATCACCTGATATGGTCATACAATGATCATGATGTAGTACACATGAGATAGTGAATGTGAGACAAGATATTTTCAGTGTAATTGTTGAACTATTTATTAAACATGGATATACACAGTGTGCCAAAATTCAAATGCACAAATTGGGGGGATTGTAGAAGGGTCCAAGATAAACCAATTGAAATAAGGAACTTATGGGATATGAGTTCTAAATTCTTTGCCACAGCATAAAATATATTAAGGGTTAGCACGCCACTGACCAAACTGCAATGTGGGCATCAAGTTCAGACATTGCTGAGAGTTGAAGGTTCAAGCCTCCATATGTACTTTATTTTTAAGTTGTCTATTTTGTTTGCATTTTATAATGAAATGTTCATATTATACCGTTTTACTCAATATAATTTGTTCATATTGACAAATTAAATAAATGTAATGTAGGTGCAATGAAGAACGTTTCAATAACAATTACATTAAACACCTGAAGGGGTTCACTTTTTCATACCCCTCAAAGGAATTTCTAAAATAAAGGTCTTATGTACTTGCACATTTCAGTTGTGACTTTTGCAGTGTTACACAAAGTAGTTAAACAGGTACTTAATCGCTCTGATTGATACTGTTGGTATCTTATGTGTATGCAATAGTACCACATAGTTCAGAAGTTCGTAGCTTAAATTATTCTAGGATGTCAGTCTGTGTGATCTCAGTTTAGCACTGTTGAAACAATGTATTTCCTTACTCATAATGTGTATACTTTTACAATATGAGCACATTGTTTAGCAATTCATAGTTCTTACAGTAGTTACATGAGCCATTAGACAAGATTTTCATGATGTCACTATAAGACCTGTGTAGTTAGGTGACATTAAATAAAAGTATAAATAAATAAAAAATTTTCAGAAGCATAATTGCATAGGACCAAATAGCTTAAGTAGTTGATGACACAATAGGAAGACAAAACCAAAGTACTGCAGTTCAAGTCCTAGCTACAGCAGATATTGTTCAATTTCTACATTTTAAAGCACACATTATATAGATTTTTTTTACCAAACCTTATTGTTTTATTATGTTAATCTATGCAGGATCATTGAAAACAATTACTCCATTTAATACTACATAGATTTCTTTTGCCCACTTTTGGAAGTAATTTGTAATGTAGAGTTTATCTTCCTGACTTCAAAAATGTAAACTAAGTATATTAGTGCTGTTCAAATTGTCTTTGAGAAATACAAGAAAATAAAAAAAATCTGATGTGTTCCATTCACATGAATTTCTCTACATCTCTGCAACAAATATTATTAAAAAGATAATGCTTCTATTTATCTACTTCATTCTAATTGAGAAAAGATAAGCAGAAATAGTCTTATTACTTGCTACCTTGAAAGTAGAAAGGGAATAAGGGATTAACATAGGTTAAAGTGATTGTCAAAAGCTGGTTGTAATGTGACTGAAGTTTCTTTGTTTGTATGGACAGGAGTTTGCACATTCTGTATGAGAAAAGTATAAGTTTTTCAAAGCTGAAACTAAAAACAAGGAGTATCTCAAAAACGATCAGTTCCACGAAAAAAATGTACATAACATAAATTCTGTGTTTTAATGTGCTCTACATTTTCTGTGCGGTAAGTTTTTATCCATCTCTTACAGTTTAGCAGTTATGCAAATTTTCGTAAAATTCATTCAGAATAACGTATTCAGAGGTTATTCCCAGAAAATTCAAGATATACATTTTATTTGTCATGCAAATATCTTTAAAATACAGTATTTTAATCAAAATCGCTAGAGCCATTTTTGAGAAAGTGTAAATTTTCAAAAAGAGTTCCATGTAAAGGGTAGTTGGGGTGGGGGGATTTTCTTGAAAATTTTTGTGTCACATCCTTGGAAGATACTAAACTTAAATACCAAGTTTGGTATGCAACAGTATTTTTGTTTTTGAGCTATACTACACACACATGCACACGCACGCGCCCAGGCACATATGCATGCACGCACGCACATGGTTTTTCTAAAAATGCCGTTTTTGGACTTCGGGGAACCCAAAACGCGTATTCCCGGTGAAATGTCGGTATCAAATTTTTGGGTGCATTACAATACCTTCTTTATACAGTATGCACATAATACGTGTAGGGAAAGTAAAAATAAAAAATTATGGAACCTTCAGAGAGCGGTGCGAACCTAGAATTGTGAGTTCTTTGGCCAGTGCAATACTGACTCACCCACCAGTATGTGCTAACGGAACGTTGTAGCTAACTACATATGATGTGAAATCAACTGAATGGCTGTCAGTGGCATGCACACCCTCAAAGAACAGGAACTTTTGCCAAATTTGGAAGTTTAATAATTTTAAATATTGTTTTGATTGTGCACCAATACTGCATTCCTTCAACTACTGGCATACCAGTGAGGCATTGTGAATGAAAATGGGACCCCCACATTTACATTCTTTTAATTTATGTCCACTGATGTGCGATCCAGAAAGCATGTCATAACTTTAACATTTGGCAAAATTGACAACAGGTTCCCTATCACCCTTTCTTTATCTAAGACCCCTCTACAATCCTGTCAATTTGTGTGGTGTTGAATTCTGGGACACCCTGCATAAACAGACACTTGCAGAGTATTTTTTCAAATGTAGAAAGTAACTGATGTGTTGTAATCAGTCAAAATATTAAGGTAAGCTAAAGTTGAATGGATTTTGTGTTTTCTAAAAGGTTTTTGAAAATTGAGTATGAGGCAATCATAAGCCATTAGGCCATAGAAAGCCGCTGCGAACAATAGGTTCTTCTGGTTTTGAGATTTTGTTGGGGTTAGGTAAGGTATGTGTGAATGAACTGGATCAAAATAACAGGTAAAATGGCATTTCTGAAAGCTATTTCTAAGGGGTTTTGAAAAATCAATATAACTAGGAGTTTTTGCAGAAAAAATGAAATCCATTCTGTAGAGAAAGAAAAGTTTTACCAATGTAATTAATAAATATGCACATTACTATCGAAAAATGGACATAAATGGTGATCGTCAACAACCATTGAACAAGGAGACATAATATCATTACACATTTGATAGTGGCAGTTGGTGGTAGGAAAAAGGCTTTCTCGAATTTGCACAGATAAAGATGCTTGGGAAGTAATATTCTCAAATGAAATACAAACAGAAGTAGCGGTGCATACTAACAGTAAGTTGCAACAAGTGAGAGTCAGACTAAGGCAGCTAAACCAGACTCAACATCAACAATTAAATGTTAAAGAATTGAAAGCACTTATGGGACTTCTGTTCTTTTTGGCTTTATCTGAATAAAATAATGAAAGTTTAGAAGCAGTGTGTAACAGATGGTACAGGTCTGGTGAATTTCAGGGTTATCATGTCCTTGAAACATATATGTGTAATTTTAGCTTGATTTTGTTTCAACAATGCCAGTACTAGAGCTACTAGGAAATAATTTGAAGAACTGCAGACAAGTTGTGGATATTCCAGAAGTTTGTTAAGAACTGCCAAGAAATGTATTCAATCAGCAAACATGCATGCATAGATGAAATTCTCTTTTGATTTTGAGGAACATGCTGAAAAAGCCTAAACGGTATGGTCTTAAAATGATTTTGAATGATGCAGGAACAGATTTTTAATGTATACATGATAATATATAGTGGTATAGTGAAAAGGCAGCAATGGAGAAACTAACCAAAGAAGAACATCTGGAGATTCAACACAGGCTGTACTTAGGCTTTCATGAAATCATAATATTATCACATGTTTCTAAAAATAATAAAACTGTAATTGTGGGTGCTCTATGTACCAAGTATCGAAGGAATATAACAAAGAGCAGAAATCATTAGAAGGAATATAACAAAGAGCAGAAATCATTAGTTTTCTAATAGCACTAAGGGTGGAGTGGATGCTCTTGATGTGTCCTTGTGGCAGGGGCAAGAAAACAAAGCAGAGTTCTGTATGCAGGGAACCAGATGTGGAGATTGTAGAAATTGTGTTTGTCGTGATTGCCTGAATTTAGTCTAAAAATCTGGCACATCTTTATAACAATGGGTTACTACACAATGTTTAGTATTTTTTATTGTTTGGGATTGTTAATTTTGTTTTTGTCAAACATTAATCTTTGTGTTCCTATTGTATTGAAGTAACCTGACAAAGTAACAGTTTGCTTTCAGTACAGATTATATTCAGTCACAAATAATTAAAGTAATCATAGTATATTGTCATGATTTACTTTTAAGTTCATTACATTGTCAAATACTATATAAATATTACTCAAAAGAGTTGCTTCTTATGTTTGGATAGAAAATACCCAATCCCAAATTATGTGGCAAAATAAACATATCCCAGGTTAAATTGCTTTAAAGGTCGATGTGCCATGGCATATACCATGAAATGTTAGGCAAGCCATTTTGAAAAATAAAACTCATCAAAATCTGCAAATGTATATCATTCTGTTTTTTAAATTTGCCAGAGTTCTTACTTTGCTTCTGGTTACTATTCTGGATCAATTGATGCTATTCCAGATATTTTTGTTGTGATAATTTGTTAATTATACATGGACAACCTACACATTGTTGTAGAATTAGAAATCTTGGATAATGACGCAGTGTTAAAGGAAAATTCAGACTTAGGCTTGTAGAATAATATGATATGGCGTTTTATTTATGGATGCTCTTTAACTACTGTGGCTCTCAGTGTCCCATTCTATACTGGGCATGAAAGGCCGCTCAATTTTGCTCAGAGGCCTCTCTATCAGGCTTAAGGTTCTTTTATGTGCTGTAAACTTATGGCACAGGACATGCTGATGTTTTCAACACTTTCAAATGTGGATCACCTGTGACAACTAAGTAACTACAATGTAGTTCTAATGGCAGAATAACAAAAGTACTAAATCATGGCATATTTTCAGTCAGTAAGTCATATTTGTTTACTGCTTCACAATTTTTACTAGCACTACAGTTCATTCAGTTTTGAGCTTTATATCTATTATTCATTTGTGTTATATATGTCTATTTCATGGTGATTATTTTTACTTGTGCTATGCTGCCTTATGTTTATTATTCATTTGTGTTATAAATGGTTCTTCCTTTGCAGCGTTAACCACTTGCACTGTATTTCTTTTCCGTCATCTTTGCATTTATTTGCTATTTCACGCTTTTCTATTGCCACAGTGTATTTGCTATAACTGCAGTAATTATTCTGTTCAGCAGTTGGAGCTGATGTGTGCCATGACACATCTTTTGAGTTGAAACTTCATTTAGCACTCGCCAGATTAAGAGAGTCAAAACACAGAATTACCTTAAATACCTACACCACTGTGTCGGTATAACTCATTCAATCCAGATTTGGTAATTTGTTATTCGATTAATAGAGCCGCTTTGTAGTTGTTTTCAAGATTTTCCTTACTATCATACATTATGCCAGTAGCTGGCAACATTCATAGAAAGAATACTGCGAGATGATAAGCTCCCAACTTATACAAAATTCAGACCCTTTAAGGTTTGTTCTAAATTTGCTATTAAAGAAATGTATATAGATTTCATGAATTATTGTTAATTTAGTTGTTTTTTCACACAAGCCATGTGTAGGACAGGAGTTAGATGAAAAATTCAATGCCATAGCAGGGATTTGAACTGACTCTACTTATCCAACTCCTATTCCTACTCTTGGCTTGTGTGATGAAAACAACTAGCACTAAATGGCCATAATAGTTGGCTAAACTATGAAGCCTGGTACTTAAAGTATTTACAACATTGTAAGTCATCATTGGGGTATGCCACCTCATAATAATTTTGGATCACTTCGTGGCTTACCAGGAAACATTTGAATGAGTTGAGGAATTTGATGCCATGCCAGCATATTGCCTTTGTAGTGCAGTAGTTTGAGATTCCAGGAGATTCAAATTCTGGCAATGGCATTGAATTTTTTTGTTCGACTCTACCTTTCCAACTCCTGTCCTATTCACGGCTTGTGTGAAAAAACAACTAAATTAACACTAATTGACCAAAGTTGGCTAAACTATGAAGCCTGGCACTTAAAGTACTCATGACATTGTAAAATGCCATTGGGTTATGTGTTCCGAAAATAATTTTAGATCACCTTGTGGTTTACTGAGAAACATGCAAAGCAGTTGAGGAATTTAATGCTGTGCTGGCATATTGCCTTGGTACCTCAGTAGTTAGAGCAACTGGTTAGAGAACCAGGAGATCCGTGGTTCAAACCTCGGCTATGGCATTGAATTTTTCAGTCTGACTAACTATCCAACTCCTGTCCTACTTACGGCTTTTGTGAAAATACAACTAAATTAACACTAATTCAACATAATAGTTGGCTGAACTATGAAGCCTGGGACTTAAAAGTTGCCATTGAGGTATGTCATCTCAAAATTATTTGAGATTACCTTATGGTTTACCAGGGAACACGCAAGTCAGTTGAGGAATTTAATGTCATGCCAGCATGTTGCCTTGGTAGCTCAGTTGTTAGAGCAACTGACTAAAGACTGGGAGATCCATGGTTCAAATCCAGGCTATAGCATTGAATTGTTCAATCTGACTACCTATCCAATATAAATTATTTTACTTGGTCTTATAAGTGTACTGTATACATCCATTTACACTCTTATTAGATCTGAATTTGGTAGTTTTGTTATTTGGCCATTAGAGCTGCTTTGTAATTATTTGCTAGGTCTGCTGTTCTTAAGTAATAGTGTCCTAAGCCATAAAGCATAGCTGAGAGAGGTTTTTATATGCAGAGGAATGGGAAAATGACATGATGCAGCTGAGGGATTTGTGAATGTATAGCCCTAATGATCACAAGTAATTAATATATCACCCTTGGTGGTGTAATGGTTACCATATTCCAAAGGTCGTGGGTTCAAACCCGGTAGAGGACAGTGGATTTTTTTTTTGGCATAAAAATCCTTAGCATGGCTTCCTTCGGAAGGGAAGTAAAGCCGTGTGTTCCGTGTGGTAGATTTATGGCACGTAAAAGAACCTCAAGCCTGATAGAGAGGCCTCTGAGCAAAATTAAGCAGTGTTTCATGCCCAGTATAGAATGGGATGCTGAGAACCACAGCAGTTAAAGAGCGTCCATAAATAAAACGCCATTTATTTAAGTAATTAATATCTCAGTACTCTACTGGACTTCAATCTGGACATCTTATTGTACATTTTAACACTAATGTATAAAATAGGTACATATAAAAGTTTAGTATATCATAGCCTATAATTTGGAAAATACAGGCCAACAAATAGGAGACTGAGAGGGCCAAAATCCTCTATTAGTAGCCCTTTAATTTAATATTTCCTTTGTGAAATTGTGAAATTTAATAGTTTGCAGTTGGACAGTTTTTGAATTCTGCCTAAGATTGGCCCTCTGACAATATCAGTACAGAAGTGTTCCATAATTGGCTGAATATTTATGTTCTTTTATCTCATTATTAATTGGATGATTAGAAACTGGAGGGCCTGTAATCCTATGTGCAGTTATGTTGCATCACACACTAACCTCAGTATGTAAATAGTTTCTTGAATGAAACGAGGCATTGCGTTACTCCTTTGCTGTTTTTGTTCATTCTTGCTGCATCCGTGAATATTTAGGAGCCATAAAGCTGTTGTAAATATGCTGTTAAGTTCAGTTACAAAAATTCAAATTACTCCATTTGCTTTTAATGCAAAGCTTAGTCACACTTTTGCACAGCTCCTGTTTCTGAGTTAACACATAGTTACTAAATTTTATTTATTATTAAGTAAGCACTGTCACAGCTAGTGTTGCAAACTATGTGCATGTACTTGTATGCAGCTTTAAATTTGTGGCAGGTTGTTAATAACAGGATCATTCTTGTGTCTAGACACAGTATACATAGAGAGTAATGCCAATAAAACCAAAAGTTCCAAGAATCATTTAATTTTAATGCTGAATTATTAACAGCTTGTCTACAGAATTGCCTCTGTCTAAAACATACTCAAATCTTTTGAACTAGCATAGTCTATTTCTTTGCAAACTATTTTAACAGCAATTCAGTTTATTGATAACATTTTTGTTTTTCTTCAGGTTTTATAATAGAGAATACCATGGGGATGGCAGGAACCTGATTAAAAGTTCAAGATTTTATTAGAAAAGAACTCATCTGAAGTTAATTCAATCCGTGATGACATGTTTCCTCCAAAACTTATTTAAAGAGAAAACAAATTGTTTTAAGTTGGGTACATTATGAATTTAAGAATGAGCTGATATAGCTGAAATGGACTTCAAAATGGAAATCAAGCATGAAAATTATTCACTGAAAAGAACAACTGAACCACATTCTGAATCAGGAGAGATGAAAAGAACAACTGAACTACATTTTGACTCAGAAGAGACTCTTGGGTCAGATGTTTATGTAAAGAATGAGTCAACTTCTTTTGCTACAGTTTTTATAATGGAGACTGATTCGGATATAAATGGTGTTGATCATAAAGTAGACATCATCTCCAAGATCAAAGAGGAACCTAGAGACTTGGAAAGAGCGTTTACTGAACAACAGTCTGAATCAAAGGATACTCTTGGTTCAAAAATTCAGGTAATGAGCAAGTTAGTCTCTTTTGATTTATATGGAGTTGTTCAAGAAGTAGACGCTGACTCCAAGATCAAAGAAGAGCCTAGAGGCTTAGAATTAGCATTAACTGAACAACAGTCTGAATCAGAGGATACTATTGGTTCAGAAGTTCAGGTAAAGAGAGAGTTAGGTTCTGTTGTTTTGCCTTTTATAGTGGAATCTGACTCTGACATACATGAGGATAATCATAAAAGTATGAAAATTGGGATCAATAAAGAATCTGGAGTATTTGAAAGAACAACTGAAATAAAACCTGAATCAGAAGAGATGGATCTAAAAGATGAACCAGTACATTTTGATGCTGAGGTAATAATAAAAATAGCAAACATGTACCACATTTCTTTTATCCCATTGTTAAATTTACAATAACTCTGTAATTGAAAATTGACATAAAATATAAAGCTGTAATGTGAATTAATAATGAACACAAATATTAAAGATAAAGCATATTATAAGAACATTTTGGGAAGATTATTTCTGCAGTAATCTATACTGTAGGCATTAATTGATAGTGTTATATTTGGTGGTATACAAGTTTCAACAAATACATGTGTGACTACTGTGAGCTTTAACTTGAGTTTTTATAATAATAATAATAATAATAATAATAAGCAAAACCTGAAACCAGTAACAGTGACCACCCAGTGGCCTACTTCAGTAGGTACAGGTTAGACACACCCTGGGTCCCATGCCAACACTGACTCCCTCAATGTGGGTTCCTCTGAATGGTGAAGGAGTCAGCAGAAACACCCACCCATGTGCAGGCCATGCATGGAGACCCATGTCAGTGGAAAAGAATATCCTGTTTGTTTGAGGGTTGTGTATCTGTGTCTGTCAATCTTTCTTTTCGATAAGAATTCTTAAAAAAAGTATACTGCAGGTCGAAACTGATTACAATTAATTTTCTTTACAGTAAATAGAGAATTATATATAGCAATAATTTTTTTGTCATTTGCAGTTTGTGCTGCACCTTCTGTCTTTTCAGTGAATAGGGAGGAGGTGCAGCTTAATATACTGCTTTGGTTTCTGCTTTACTTAAACAGTCTAGGGACTAGCGCACCCCTAGTCAATTGGCCAGGACTAAGTAATGTACTGAACTCCAGGGTGAGTGGGATGGTGAGCTTATTATATCCCTTGTGTAGCCTTGCCATCCTGCAACCCTGTTGGACTCCATGGTGGGTGAGGAGCAATGGGGGACAAAATTTAAAAATTATTTTCATGGCAAAAACAAAAATCCATTAAGTATGGTACTGAGTTAGGAAAAGAAGTAGTCGAGCTTCTTGGTCCTCTCTACTTGATTGTTAATAAAACAGAGGAAGGAAGAAAGATCTTAAACGTGAGTCCTTTTGTGATTCAAAAGGATCTTGAATAACATTGCTGGTCCTGTAAAATCTTGCATTAGAGCTCATAACGGTATGCTTCTAGTAGAGCACAATAGCATCTCAAGCTCCAAAAATACTTAAGACCAAAATGTTAGCTATCTATTCAATGAAAGTCGACTTGCACAAGACCTTGAATTCCTCACATTGGACAGTTAGACCAGTGAGGAAATTGAGGAAAATCTTATTGATCAAGGCACCATACCTGTGCATCATCTTCAGAGAAAAGTAAATGAAAAATTGTGCCCACCCATATTCTGTTTCTTACTTTTGATCAGGATTATGATCACAAAGGATTATGGCAGGATATGAATCCATGGATGCTAGACTGTATGTACTGAACCTGCTCAGATATTATAAATGTCAACACTTTGGCCACATGTAATTATAGTAGTAAATATTCAACCAATATGATTTATTGATGAAAAGGATTACATTTTTGGGAAGTTGAATTCTGCAATGGTGAGTGTACCTGCATCAACTGTGGTGATATCTTGCATGTCAGAGAATGTATATCAGCTCCAACATGCGTTAACTGCAATGGTGAACATTGTCAAGTTTTCAAAATTGTCCCCATTTTGCAGAAGAAAAGGTGATCCAAGAAATTTGGGTTAAAGAGAAGGTGTCTTTCTTGGAAGCCAGGAAACTCGTGCAAATCTGCCAACCCTCTGTTCCAAGTAAGGAAATGACAACTCAGACCTGCAATATAAACAGGGCCACTATTACAGAAAAGGTTCTCTCAGTTAGATTACACCCTAAGCTTTCGACTTTGACATCTAAATCACTATCAATATCTGCTAAATCTGGAACTATAATAAGCGCTCAGCAACATCGCCACCAAAGCAGTCAATGTCAAACAATAAGAAAGTGATAATATACAGGGTGTATATAAATGAATATCAGGGTTTTAACTCTTTATAATATTTATCACATTCAACTTACAGTTATAAATGATATGTCAAATGAAAAAGCAACTCAAACAGTTTTACCAAGAAGCTTATAAATGTTCAATGTGACTACCCTTTGTCACATGGCACACATCAAGTCTATAGCCGAGCTCTTCCCAAACGTTGATAAGTTTGTATTCAGTAATTGTAGCAACAGCTGCTTCAATCCGGTTTCTTAATTCAGGGAGGTCAGCTGGTGGCGGAGGCACGTGCACACGATCCTTGATGAAGCCCCAAAGATAAAAATCGCATGGCGTTAGGTCAGAACGTGGAGGCCATGCATAGCAAGCCCTGTCATTTGGGCCCTTGTGGTCTATCCAGCGCTCAGGTACAGTGACGTTCAACCAATCGCGTCCTTCGTTATGCCAGTGAGGTGGCACACCATCCTGCTGGAAAATGAAGTTCTCTAGCTCATTTTCCTCCAACTGAGGGAAGAGCCATTGCTCTAGTGTATCAAGGTAAGAAGTGCCAGTTACAGTAGGTTCACCAAAAACGAAAGGCCCATAAACTTTTCGCCGGGATACGGCACAAAAAACAGTCACTTTAGGGGAATCTCATTGCATTTGTACCATCTTGTGAGGATTTTCTGAGCCCCAGATGCGCATATTATGAGTGTTAACATTTCCACTAAGGTGAAAGGTCGATTCATCACTGAAGACAACACGATCCACAAAATCGTCATGAAACAACATGTCGTTTGCGAATTTGGCATGTAATCCATGGTCTGTTGGCTTTAGAGCCTGTAATAACTGTAAACGGTAAGGACGTAGCTGTAAGCATTTTCTTACAACTTTCCAAACAGTCGACACAAGAACTTGTAATTCACGACTAGCCTTCCGGTCTGATTTCTTTGGGCTACGAGTGAACGACTCTCTCACTCGCTCAACAGTCTCTTCACTTACTCCTGGTCGTCCCGTGCTCTTCCCTTTACAAAGGCAGCCAGTATCTTCAAACTAATTATACCACCTACGAATGTTTTTATCACTAGGAGGATCACAACCGAACTTACTACGGAATGCACGTTGCACAGTAACTACAGATTCGGTCTTTGCAAACTGCAAAACATAAAACGCTTTCTGTTTACTAGTTGCCATCTTTGCTACTACCGCTGTCTAGCGGATTGCGGCAGAAACATTGCACACACTTGTGCCAACAAACAAAACTGTTTGTTACTTTTTCATTTGACATATCATTTATAACTGTAAGTTGATTGTAATAAATATTATAAAGAGTTAAAACCCCGATATTCATTTATGTACACCCTGTATAATTCACCAGACATTAAGTTCAAAACCAGCTATTAGAGAACCAACTTCCTCAAAGAAAGCATAAAACCTGTTCCCAAAATAATGAAGGGAAACAAAAATCAACATAAATCTCCAAGGAGATCCTGTTCTGAGATTCCTCTTGGAATGACTCAGTTCAGAGACAACTATCTTCAGAAATCTCTATCTCAATCAGTTCGAGGTACTCAAACCAAATTTTTCAATTGAAAGGAGGCCTCCCCAGTGGAGTAGGAGAAGCCAGGGGATATTTCCCTCCCTGCTATAAGGACAGTGACAAAGAGGCAGGATCATCCTCCTTAGGTGTTAGCATGACACCAAAAAAATAAACAAACAACCACTGCAGCCTTCAAAATAGAAATGACCATAATGTACAACTTATCACACAATAAAGGCCATGGTACAATGGAACATACTTGGAATAAGAACACATTGGCCCGAGCTTGAACTTTTGCTTAACCAGAATGTTCCTGTGGTCATATACTTGCAAGAGACTAAGCTCTGTCCACAAGATGGCTTTAAAATCAAATGGTACACCCCCTGTATCATCGGAAGAAGGTGTACTTGCACATGGAGGCACTATGATGCTTATCAGAGATTATATATTCGCAGAATCAGTATCTGTACAGTCTGACATCCAGTTGCTGTAAGGATTATACTGCCATCCACCAAATTGACTGTTTGTAATATATATCTGCCTTCATCTGGTGATTTCTCGCTCATTATATGATAAAATAGAAACATATGCAAATGCCTAGGTATGTGCTTATAAATTACAACAAAGTCTACTCTTTTCCCCATAACCTTCTTATTCCTAATATCAAGTTCAATATTAATTAATTTAGATCCTCTAAAAGTAAGTAATATTCTGGAATAGAATATACATGCAGATCATGTGTTATAGTAACTAACCCAACCCTGAATGTATGAAAAGATTGGTTGTCCAGAAAATCCTCTAATTGCATAAGACTATTTCAGTACATTTAATAATATTTTATAGTAAATACAGTCAGCTTTTGAAAGATCTAAGAAGAGTAACTTTTATAATGGTTTTGCAAGGACAGGTCTGCATTATTTGGTGTAAATTGGACGTAAAAAGAACATTTGAAGTGTTTCTTTGTAAGCGTGAGGTCATCCTCTATGTAAGAGGTAAGTTGCTAGCCTCTGGTTCTAAATTTGCAGTTCAAATATGGCAGAGGGTGGATTTTTTTGGGCATAAAAATTTGAGCATGGTTTTCTTCAGAAGAGAAATAAAGCCAGTGGTCCTACGCTATTAGATTTACATAAGGTAAAAGAACCTCAAGCCTCATAATGAGGTATTGAACAAAATTAAGAGTGTTTTATCCCAATAGAATGGGATAGAGTTAAAGAGTGTCCATAAATAAAATTAAATTTCATTTGTAAGTGGGAGATAGAAATTATATGCATTTTGTTGTTGCAGGATCAATTACCAGATGGAGGTCAGAACTTAATTTTGCCAGAACCAACAAGGTAAGATTGTTACGAGTTTAAGCTTCAGCTTAAACTTTTGTAGTATTAACTCATCTTAAGCTTAATTTCGTGTTTTGACACCCCTTGAACCAAAAAATACATTTTTTTGAAAAAGGTCTGTGTGTGAGCGTGTTTGGGTGTGGGTGTGCGTTAAAATGGCATATCTGAAAAATCAAAATTGCCTGGAACGCAAAGTTGCAATTTAAAAATAAGTTTTGCATCTTTCAAGCATGTGACTGGGTTTATATAGAAGACTGAAACTGTTAATACAGTTTGTCTGGAGTGAGCAAAGAGCTCATATACAATGCACACCTACAACAATTACACCTGATACTGACTTAAATCCCATCTTGTGCACTTAAGACAATGCGAGAGAAAGCTAGTAGCATGAATCATGTTTACAAGTTGTGTAACTTTTTACTTTACAGCAGGTAGAGAAGGAATTATATTCTTCTTAAAAATGTGATGCTGAGATTTCACAAGAGAATAACTGTTTTAAGGTGCACTGAATCCAAAAAGAAGCATTTTTAGAAAAAATTCTCTATGCATGTAATAGAGATAGAGAACAGTAAAAGTCTGTTAAATATCAAAGTAGCATTTCAGTTCAGCTCCTTTAAAGGATGAGAGATAAAGATTTTCAAGAAAATATCCTCACACCAAACTCCCTTTGAATGGAAAGTTTTTGGGAATTTTGATTAAAACACCCTATGCTTCATCATAAATAAAATGTATATGTTGAATTTTCTGGGAATAGTCTCTGAAGCCCTCTTAATTCTGGATAACTCATAAACCATAAGAAATAGACTAAATCTTACCACAAAAAGGCAAATCTCCTTAAAACAGACTATTTCTATCATATACTGTTCCTTTTATCTGGAGTTAACCATTTTCTAGATGGTTACTGGTTTTTAAGTTTCCAGTGCTTAGATTTTCTCCAATGAGAAATTCTTATTCACTTTTTTCATCCCAGTCATGAAAGAGAACTGAATTTAATTGCATCACATAGTAACCAGCTTTCAAAAGATTTGACTATCACTTTAGCATAGTTTTTTCCATGTTTCCATTATGATTACAATGAATTAACTATTAAGAACATGTCTGCTGATGTTTATTTTGGTTAGCATGAAGTTGATAGAAGAATAATGTTTTGCAAGAATAGTTGCAAAATAGGCAGAGAAAGGTATATAATGGAACACATCAGACTTTTCATGTTTAAAAGTACAATTAACAAGGGTCACTCCAAAAGTTTTTAGTAGTGATTAAACCGCTGCAGTGGCATGATGTGAGCACTTTCATTTGAAAGAGGGATATTTTAAGGGTATAATCATGCTTTAGCATGAAACAATGTGGCTGATATTTTGGAAGGAAACACACTTATTGTTAAGCAGATTAACAAATGCAATGGAACTGTCATGACAATTTTTGTGCTATGATTTATGATTTATTATGACTTCAAAAAGAGGCTAATGGCAGGTGGAAGATTTTCAGGACACTGCACCATCCAGAGCCATCATTGGAAACTGGTTTCGGGAGTTCCAAGGAGATCAGGAATCCCTGAAAGACGAGCCTTGCACAGGCCATTCTCATACAGCACAAACAAAAGAAGCATTTGAAGTGTGTATGAGTAACTGAAGCAGGATCCCCACACTACCTATGCTGACATTCAGAGTATCCTTAACATTAGATCAACTGCAATGAAAGCCATCTTCAAATCACCAAGCATTGTCCTCATTGGGTACTTCTTCATTAACAGAGGACAGAAAGTAGCTCGCAAAAAATGGAAATGGCGTGTTATTTATGGACGCTCTGTAACTGCTGTGGTTCTCAGCATCCCATTCTAAATTGGGCGTGAAATACCACTTAATTTTGCTCAGTGGCCCCTCTATCAGGCTTGAGGTTCTTTTATGTGCCATAAATCTACAACACAGGACCCATGGCTTTACTTTCCTTCTGAAGGAAGCCATATTAAGGATTTTTACACCCGAAAAAATCCATCGTCCTCTGCCGGGTTTGAACCTGCGACCTTGGGTATATGAAAGTAGCTTGCATGGAATGATGCTGTTTCATGCTAGAAAAATTTAACAATGGGAGAAGCAAGGACATCTACAACATTGTCACAGGGGATGAATCTTGGATATACCACTATGATCCTGAAACAAAGCAACAAGCAGCAGTATAATGTTTTCTAGATGATGACTCACCAACAAAGGATTGAAGTTGCTAAATAGTGGCTTCCCTTTTTTCAAAAACTAGTCATTTAGCATTGGTCACTCTGGATACCCAAAAAAAGTTACTGCTGAGTGGTATGTGAATGCCATGTCTGCATCTGCAGCATGGAATCCAAGCATTCAAGATCGAAGATTGCTCATCTACTGCTTCACCATGACTACTTCTGCTCACAAGTGGCCAGAACACTGGGTTTCTTAGCTGATCTAAACATCCAAGTGCTTCTTAACCCCCTTTATTCTCCAGATTGGGTCCTTGGGCCGTTTTTCTTTTTCCCAAAACAAACAAAACTCTCTGTGATGACCATTTCTTAGAGGCTGTAAGTGACTTCTCTAAAGAAGTTTGGTCAGTTGCATTTTCAAAGTGGTTTGAACGCATGCAGAAGTGTATTCGTCATAATGGAGAATACTTTGAAAGGTTGTAAAAGTTATAGCTTGATTGTAAAATATTTGTGGCTGCTGCTAAAAACTTTCAGAGTGACCCACGTTTCAATGTGCTCAAGTTTGTATTTTATATACATAACCAATTTATTTCTATCATTATTAGTTTAATGACACTGTCTTTACTTCCACTTATACATTTTGTTAACTATTTTCTATCCTTTGTGTCTCATTACTGCATATATTTGTTCCTAATTTTCCTATTTCAGACTGGATACTGGGTCTAAGTGGAATTCTGAAACTGACATTGTCACTGCAGATTTAGATAAAAGCTGTTTAAAGCTAGAAGAAAATAATAGCCCTTTCCATGTCGACTTAACTGCAGCTCTCAGAGGTAATAACAAAGACAATGTGAATTATGGAATATTACATAAGTGTGAATCCTGTGGCATGTGCTTTAGTGCAGCATCTTCTTTACAAATTCACATTGCAATTCATCAAGGCAAAGGTAAACACAAATGTAAAATTTGTGACAAGAGCTTTCATGATCTATTAGCTTTGAAAAGGCATAGTTTAACTCATGAGCCCAAAAAGCCATTCAAATGTAGCATTTGCGATAAGGACTTCGCTAAAAAAGAATATTTGAAAAGTCATCTTTTAATTCATGGGGGAGTACGATTTAAAGGCAAGAAGTGTGATAAGAGCTATAAGCAAACAATAAGTTTGAAAATGCATAGTTTAATTCATGAGGGGATATGGTTTAACTGTGATAAGTGTGATAAGAGCTTCAATCAGGAATCAGATTTGGAAACACATAGTTTAATTCATAAAGAATTATGGTTTAAATGTGAAAAATGTGATAAAAGCTTCACTTCATCATCAAGTCTTAGAAAACATAAACTAATTCATGAGGGAAAACGGTTTAAATGTAAGAAGTGTGATAGTAGCTTTAATGCAGCATCAAGTTTGAGAATACATAGTTTAACGCATGAAGGGATACTCTTTAAATGTGAGATGTGTGATAAGAGCTTTAGTAGTTCATGGAACTTGAAAATGCATAAAGCAATTCATGAGGGAATTCGGTTTAAATGTGAGAAGTGTGATAAGAGCTATTGTAATTCATCAAAATTGAAAATGCATAAAGCAATTCATGAAGGGAAGCGGTTTAAATGTGAGAAGTGTGATAAAAGCTTTACTCTATTATCAAGTTTGAAAACACATAGTTTAATTCATGAGGGAATTCGGTTTAAATGTGAGAAATGTGACAAGAGCTTCACTACATCATCAAGCCTTAGAAAACATAGTTTAATTCATGAGGGAATACAGTTTAAATGTGAGAAGTGTGATAAAAGTTTTAATTCATTATCACGTTTGAAAGTACATAGTTTAACACATGAGGGAATACTGTTTAAATGTGAGAAGTGTGATAAGAGCTTTTGTAATTCATCAAACTTGAAAATCCATAAAGCAATTCATGAGGGAATTCGGTTTAAATGTGAGAAGTGTGATAAAAGCTTTACTCAGTCATCAAGCTTGAAAACACACAGTTTAATTCATGAGGGAATTCGGTTTAAATGTGAGAAGTGTGACAAGAGGTTCACTACATCATCAAGTCTTAGAAAACATAGTTTAATTCACGATGGAATACGGTTTAAATGTGAGAAGTGCGATAAGAGCTTTAATTCAAAAGCAAGTTTGAAAGTACATAGTTTTATGCACAAGGGAATACAGTTTAAATGTGAGAAATGTGACAAGAGCTTTAATACATCATCACAGTTGAAAAAGCATTTACTAATACATGAGGGAATACGATTTAAATGTGATAAGTGTGATAGTAGCTTTACTCTATTAGCAACTATGAAAAAACATATATTACTTCATGAAGGAATTCGGTTTAAATGTGAGATGTGTGATAAGAGCTTTAGTACATCATCAAAATTGAAAATGCATAAAGCAGTTCATGAGGGGAAGCTGTTTAAATGTGAGAAGTGTGATAAGAGTTTTACTGTATCATCAAGTTTGAAGGCACATAGTTTAATTCATGAGGGAATACGGTTTAAGTGTGACAAGTGTGATAAGAGCTTCAATCATTCATCAGGTTTGAGAGCACATAGTTTAATTCATGAGGGAATTCGGTTTAAATGTGAGAAGTGTGATAAAAGCTTTAGTGCATCATCAAGTTTGAGAGCACATAGATTACTCCATGAGGGAATACAGTTTAAATGTGAGAAATGTGATAAGAGCTATAGTACATCATCAAAATTGAAAATGCATAGAGCAATTCATGTTTAAATATGAGAAGTGTGGAAAATCATCAAGTCTGAAAGCACATACTGTACTTAATGAGGGTATTTAATATAAATGAGAAGTATAATAATAGCTTTAGTTTATTGTCAATTTTGAAAAGGCATGTTGGTTCAATACATGCAGGAATACAGTTTTAATCTGTGAAGTGTGATAAAAGCTTTAATTCATCATCAAGTTTGAAAAGACAGCTTAATGCATGATGTAGCACATTTTAAATGTAAGAAATGTCATAAGAGTCACTTTGCATCGTCAACTTTCAAAACACACAGTTCATAATGACATGCAGCTATGAACATGGTGGATTTGTAAAAGGAGCTTTACTCAATCATAATTATATGCTCAATATTTAATTCATGTGAGGAAATCACCAATTAAATCGGACAAATTGTTAAGAGGTTTATTATATATTAAAATTTAAGAGTTCATGAGGGTGAAAAGCAACATCAATGTAACATACTTCTGGGATTTGAAAGATCCTAATTTAATTCAAAAGTGTGATAAGATGCTTCTTAAAGCATCATATCTAAGCACTCTTAGACATGATTCTATCATCAGACCAACTTCCTATGAATACAGGCTCCATTATGGACAAGATAAATCATTGATTAGAACATTAAAGGCAATGGTCAGTGAAGTAATTGTAATTTTAAAACGTAAATTCATTAATTTTTTGTTTTTAATTTAATCTCAATAAGATATTACATCATGTAAATACAGAATGTTCCTAAATTTTATCAATAAACTTTGAGAGCAGTTAGGTATCCTTCTTTGATGCATATTTTGTTAAGGAACCTATAGTGTGTGATGCTTCATTTCAGTGCAAGAGGGATTTTAGCAACAGAAGTTAAAGGAACCAATAAACACTCATTTCAGTACAATTCTGATTGTCATTACTACTATCACTTGGTTTGTTTACTTTCAGAGCTCAACAGCATACAGATATTCTGCAATTTCGATTGCAGCATATTTGTATACTTCCACAGATCTGATCACTTGTTTTGTGGCTCTTCATGTCTCACTGTAGTCAAAAGAAGTAAAGGTGAGTGAACCTCATTCTGTTGAGCTTTTCAGAGCAGTTCAATACCTACTTGCATACAGGCAGAATAGTGAACTATGACAGACCTAGAATGATACTCATGAGACATGAATTGACAGATAGGCATCTGTATCAGTTTATACATATGGTCATATGCAGCAGAGGTTAACTAGGATGCATGTCAAAACCTTCATAATCCTCAGCTTTGCATTTGCTATTATTCAATGCAGACTACATCAATGGGACACTGCAGCAACGAGAAGGTGGTCAAGGATGGAGGCATTTTGTGCAGCTACAGATGTTGAAGAACCAGTGCTGCACTAGATAGAGGATAATCCTACTGTGAGTACTCAATGTAACACACACATTTTCAAATGGGCCATGTTATGGTCTGGAGATTTCTGTTGCATCTGTACGGTTTTGTGAGAGTTCTGTGCTCTTGCATCACGTGAATATCCAGCCTGAATAAACTTTTTTAATTGGTGTTGAACCAAACTAGATCCCATCCAGACTTTTCTACCCTTGTGTTGTTCCCAGTGAAGCATGCTTCACACATGAATCTTCAAATCACAAGTAGGTGCTTCGAAAATCTTCATGCTACATTGTGTGATCACATCAAATGCAATATTAGGAATTGTAAATAACTTCCTTCTGGGATTATACATTTTTCCCCAAATGAACAGCATCACTTAGTATTTCTACAAAATGTTCTGCCTGGGTTACTGGATCAACTTTTCTCTGAACATCCGATACAGTAAGTAGTTTTAACATGACTGGGCTCCACCTCATTTTTGGACTCAAGTACATGTCAATTGATAGATTGGTCATTCCATGGAGAAAAGTAGCTATTGTGACACATCTTAGAATCAAAAAATATATTGATACATACTTTTTTATGCCTTCTCTATTATCTACATGAAGCATGACTCAAACATTGTCCATAATTATTTAATAATGGAAGCACAAAAAAATTGTTTTGCAGAATGCACATCTTAGTGTATCATTTTTTTTTTTTTTTTTTTTTTTCCCCTCCCATCATTTAAAGTGTGTAGTGAAGTACTTCTAACATATGACTAAGAAGAGGATTTTGAGCTTAAAAGTCAACCTTTTAATATCAATAAAACTTCAGCATTAAATTTACATTGAAAAATGTCATTCAAGTGTTACAATTTCAAAACAGAACTTTAAAAAGTGTATAAGTTACATGTAAAAAACAACTCATTGATCAAATGGGTAAAGTAGAAGGTGCCTTAATCATTGAGTGCAGCAATGCAGATAAGACATTACATTATCTCTACACAAGTTTCCACCTTACTTCTGAGCACAGCTTCTGTAGGATCTCCTACATAAACAGAGAACATTTTCTTAGTGATCTTATTTTCAGACACACAGGAATTATACAATATATTTCACGTGGTCCTCATTCTGTTTCCAGCATTACAAACCTCTTCAAATTGAACAAGTAGGATGCTTTCTCATGTTCCTGTTTGTGTATGAAAACAAACTTTCTTTAATAAGAGTATTATTACAAGCCCATTCGTAGAGCTCTTGAGAACTGGTTATCTGAGTTCCCTGAATATTATCCCATATGTAGCAAGTTTCTTTATTGTTCCTACTACACCTTCACAGTGGCCCTTGCCAAGAATTGCTTTGAAGAAATGCCTCTGAAAATCTCCGTGTGGGACAAATTACAAAAAATATTTTTGTTCTTGTATTGCTCTGCTACATCATTATTGATGTAATATATTTTATAAGTTCATAAAATTGGTGCCTTAGGATGGTAATAATCTTCTTCTGAAAAAGATAAACAGCATCACAGACTATGGTATGTCAGTCCACAACCCACAATAAAGTAAAATATACCATCTACCATTTATCCTAAGAATGCCTTTCTTTTTTTGTCAGTTATGTTCTGGCATATTCCAAGAAATAAACACTATTATATTATAAATAATAACAATAATAATAATATGATATATTCCCTGCAGAAATTCATACAGAACTATAGGTTGTGTAATTTTGTGGGCTTCCATGGCAGTTGTCTAATATAGGTTTCATAAATAAAAAATATAAAAGCAATGTACATACAATTTAGCGTTTTGTATAATGATTCATTGATACAACATTACCGTGATACACCAAGATAACTTCTGGCTACGTTCTTGTATTTTCAACATCATGATCCTTGTGAGTAGAAGGCAGAGCAGCACAATTATATTTGAAAGATCTTTTGTATAATTTAGTGTTATGTGTAGGTAGATGCAGTTTAGTTTTATTTTGGGTATTATGTCCATACACTTCTGAATTAACTCTAAACTCATCAATATTTGCCTGTACATAGCTAAGAATTTCTTTAATATACACACAGAGTAGAGTTAATATATTGAGATCTTTGAAATGTTACTTACAGCTTTCTTTTTTGAAGTACCAGTCACAATTCTTAAAGCTCTCTTTTGAAGCTTGGAAATGAAATGGCTGTTCACAGAGATTCCCCATAACATTATTCTGTACAATACGAGAGTGAAAGTAGGCAAGTAGCAACTTTTGAGTATGTGTGTCTTCTATTAATAATGTAATAAGCCCTGCTTAGTTTTATACCCAACTTTTCAATGTGGTTATTCCATGAGAGGTTTGATTCTATCCACAACCCTACAAATTTTGTTTCTGGTTCACACTCTATGGCTCTGGAATCAGCTCTGAATTCTGATAAGGTGATGCATTTGTTCTTTTTGTGTTGAAAGTTAATTGCTACTTTATTTTCTTCATTTACAAAAAGTTTGTTAATTCTGAACCAGGATAATTCAGTGCGAACTACTGATGTTATTTTTACCTCAGTGAGCTTTCTCTTTTTCACTTACAAAGGTACTTGTATCATCTGTAAAAAGTGTTAATTTCATTTCAGTGACACCCTTTAAATACAGTGGTAAATCATTAATATATATTAAAAATAGAATGACCCCTATGCCAGGTGTTACATTTTTTTGTCTGTGTGTGTTTTGGTAATTTATTTATTTCCTAAGTTCTTGACTTTGACTTCAACCAGAGATTTCAGTGATACTACTGACTGTTAAGGAGAGATTTTTGTGGTTAGGCTAGGTACCCTATTAGTTAAAGAGTTTTTACTTTCACCTGTTCTGCTAGTTGTTGTGCTGCATTTTTTCAGTAGATGTGGTTGACAACTGCCGACAAGCCTGCTGAACTTTGTTGAATTCAATTAGTCCAAGGTCTTTGTTGCCTAACCAGGCATTCCTGTAGATGAACGTGCATTCCGTTTGTTTACATGTCCAGTCCATTATGGAGTTCACAGCATCAAAGTATCATATCTTAATCCTATATCCATATCTCATCATTTCTAACTTGGCTAGAGGGTGCGGTCTCTTTGCAGTCTAAGTTAGATGTTTCATGTCATCCATTATCTCATCAAGAGAAGTAGACTCATTGCAGCTTGGCATAAAATATAATTATGTCACATTTGTGCTTGTTCTTATACAGTTTTTTTTTTTTTTTTATGTGCTCCTTTTTAGCACTAGGTAGCAATAAATAGAGACCTCATCTCTGTTCAGATGTTTCCCAGCATGGTGGACCATCATATCTTCAAAAATTATTGCTGTTTTCTTCTAATGCACTTTTTTGTTCACTTTTTCAGCTTGCATCATTTCTGCCATTAGCAAAATCTGTGCATATATCCATAGTATCGATGTCATCAGTTGGGAGTAGCTTGTTCAGAAAATTATATCTATTTCTTTTGGTTACTGTAGATGTCTTTTGTTGGGTATGATGCTTTTGCTGCTCAAGTTCATGCCAATGTTGTTCACATTCTGCCTGATGCACATGTTAGCAATGTTAGTCTTTCTAAAACCAAAGTTTATATAAAAAGGGAGCTAGTTAAAATGGTAGGATGGTCCATGGACATTCTCATTTGCAGTGTGTACAAAGATGCTCATTGATAAATATTTCATGTTCTAATAAAGTGTTACATGAAGAATATTATGGAAAAGACTAGTAAAGAAGAAGATAAATGCCACATGAATGTACACATTAGATTTTAGTCAGCTTCAACCCAATTATTCACAGGAATATCTTGTCTGCTATCATTTACTTGAATAGGCTATGTTATCAACTCAATGTTATAAACGGCAAGGTTTTTTGTTGGGATGTGTGCTAAGGGTCTTCTTAATGCTCTTAATGTTGTTAATTTTTTTCTGCATTAAGAGGAATCTTTCTTGATAGGTTCTTTTAGAAAGTGGTAGAGATACAGTACTCCAACACTCTCTTTGCAAGTATGATGCAACATACAATGGCCCCATTAATAAATTCTCTTGATTAAACTTGAACATTATGTTCATTGGAGTAGGTAAACATTGTAAATAAGGATGGCTGAAACTTAATTTTTTATTCTTGTGGAATCTATTTTCTATATAGTCAGGCCACAAGCTCTGAAATTTATAATTTCATCTGTTTCCACACCTTTTATGTTCAAACCTTTCTCCATCTGCTGCATAACAGAGAAAATATCATGTGGAGCTTACAGTTTATCATATCTCCATAACATTACGAAAATCCTGATTGCTGAGCAAGAATGAGTGTTAACAAAGTGGGAAATAACAATTTTCTCAATTTTCTTATTCATAATGAAGCCCAACAACATACAAATGACTGTGTGGTTTTTATTTTGATCAACACCCATCACTAAATACTTAAAATTCTTTTATATTTTTGGAAATGCTAAGTTCATCAGGAATAGTCAAACCTCATTGAGAGTTTTTTTACTAATCTTCATGGTACTGATGCAAGTTTGCAGTGCAAGTGGCCAAACTGTGAATGCAGAAAGTATTAACACATAATTATCTATATAAAATATTTCAGATATGTTGCATCCTTTGCATCCAGGGCTCATAACATCAGGTGTGCAATCTATGAAAATCTAATCTAATCTCACAGAATTTCAAGCTGCTTTCATTTACAAGATATGAAATTGGTAATCATTAGGAAAAAGGTGAATGAGGTGGGAAATTTACTATTTAAATACATATGGACAGCTGGACATATGTATTGCATTACAGAATAAGTGAGGGCTCCCTTTCATATAGTAATGGAAATATGAATAATTTATTTTTCACATAACCTAAAATAACTATAACCTCTTGCAATTGAAATTAACCTTAAAATCTGGATAGGTTTCATACTGTGTTTATTTAACAAATAATACAAAGTTCTGTCATAAGGCAATGGGTTGCAGTGTGCCGTGTAAGTATATCCCGAAGTTACAGCCTATTAAAGCAAGCTTCATACAATTCCGCTATATTAAATAAGCTTTAAAATCTAAATGTTTCATAATATGTTTAAGATTTAACATATAATACATACAAAGTTCTATCATAGGGTTACAGTGGCAGTATGCCACATAACCCAAAATAATTAAGGCATAACCTCTTGCAATTCTGCAATATTAAATTAACCTTAATAACTGAATTTTTCCTAAAAATATATTTGTTTAACAAACAACACAACATTCTGTAACAGAGTTACAGGGAGCAGTGTGTTGAACAAATTCCGCCAACCTCTAGGGATTAAAACATTATTATAAATCCAAATAAATAGCAATTAACATCAAAAACCAAATGATTGTTATGTCTATAGTTGATCAATTAATTTCCTTTCATGTTTGAAATTATACTTCCGGATATAATTCACTTTCATTCCCTTTCACCATTTGTGAGATCATAGTGATTTCTTCCTTACAATTAGTATGATTTGATGAGATTGCGTGGCACCAGACACATGCAAAATTACCAATACCTCTTGCACAGATGTGGGATTAATAAAATTCCTGTATATAATAAAACTGAATCCTAATATATCATCTTTCTCCTTGCATATTTTTCTAATCTTTCTATTTTATTATGGATTTTCTTCTGTTTTGAAAATGTACATGAGTGCTGCAGCAGCTGCCCTCTTCATTACCAGATAGATGAGGTAACACCAAGTTCTTTACATTTTGAGCAACCAAATGTCAAATTAAAGTTCTCCTTAAAAATGTGAGAAAACTCATATGTAAACTGACATTAGCTGACAACCTGGGTATTTGAATATGAAAAAAGCATGCACAATTTTTATGTTAAGTTCAGCTAAGATATTGGAGGCACTTTCATCCACAGTGAGTCTCCATTTAAGGAAAAGAGAAAATAGGTTCTGTTATCTTTGCTCTAATATCTGCTGGAATAGCATTTACTGATAGAAACCAGCCTTGCCTATCGTGTAGAATTTCTCTAACTTGTAATGGAGATGTAGTTCTTCTAATTCTCTTCTCAGCAATCTCATGTGGACTTAAGAAACCATTTTATGTACTCTTTTTTCTATCCGATGTTATTCTGAAATATCTATTTGATCTACCTGTAGACTCATTTTCATGGTCTATTTTGTTTTTAGATTCTATCATCAAAAGAACTTGCATGTACTTTATATTTGTGTTTTAAAATTAAAAAAAAAAATCTGTTCCATTCACATGACTTTCTTTATATCTCTGTAACAAATTATTGTTAATAAGCTAATTCTCCTATCACTTCATGCTAATCAACATAAACTTATTACTTGCTTTGTTATAAGTAGAAGGGAAATAAGGGAATACACTAGATTAAACTGACAGTCACTTGTTTTAAAATGTGGTTGCTATGGGATTGAACTCTTGTTTCTTTTTATGGCTAACTCTTATAAGTTCCTGTAAGAGAAAAGTTTAAGTATTTTAAAACTGAAGCCAATAACAAGGAATATCTCAAAAACAGTCAACTCCACAGAAAAAACATCTACATGACATTATATGACATAAATTGTGTTTTAAGGAGGTTTACATTTTTTGTGTAGTAAGTTTCTGTCTCTCTCTTATGATTTACCAGTTATGCAAAATTCAAGAAAATTCATCCAGAATAAAGAGGTCTTTTCCAGAATAAAGAGGTCTTTAGGGGCTATTCTCATAAAATTCAAGATATATATTTTGTCATGTAAATATCTTAAATATAACGGATTTTAATCAAAATCATTGAGTCATTTTTGAGAAAATCAAAATTTTCTAAAAATATTTCATGTAAAGGGTATCTGAGGGTGGGGGATTATCTTGAAAATCTTGAAAGAAACTGAGCTTAAATATCAAGTTTGGTATTTAATCAACTTTTCGTTTTTGAGTTATGCTGCTCACAGATTCACACACACGCACTCACTCACACACACACACACACACACACACACACACACACACACACACACACACACTCTCTGTCTCTTTTCTAAACTTTTTTTTTATTTAGGGGTCTCAAAACATGTATTTCTGGTGAAATCTTGGTATCAAATTTTTGGGTGCAATATAATACCTTCTCTATAAACTATGTACATATTATGTGTAAAGAAAGTAAAAATGTATACATTACAGTAAAAAGAACTCCATTTGCCGCAAGATAACTTCATTCCTCGCTTAGATGTCCAGTTGTAATCAAATTTTTAGCTGCAAACCATTTTCTGCTGTTCCTCTGATTGAAATAACTGAATATAGTCACTAGCAGCTCCCTTACATAGTCACTGTAATACTAGCTGAATATTCTCAAAGAGAAAGCTACTCAAAACTCACCAAAAGAAAACCATCAGAACTATGAAGAGGTCACATAATCAACTTGTCGAGCCATCATAGCAACTTAGACCAGAGGTTTCCAAAGTGGGGTCTGAGATGTTTCAAGGAATCTGCAGATTGTTTTAAGAAAAGAAAAACATCCAACTCTTTGTAAGTACACCATTCTTTGAGAAATTCTGTTGGAATCCCATCTAGACCTATTGCTTTATTCCTTTTCATTATTTTAACCTGTCTTAATTATTTCCTGATCCCTTATTGTATTGTCCAGCATTTCCACATAACCATTAGTGATATTAAGGTGTTATGTGATCCTATTGCTGCCATATTCCCCATAAAGAGTTTTGAAGTAGGCTGATCTAGATATTTGCTATATATGAAGTCTTCCAAATCCTACTGGCCAACTTTCTCTTAATATAAAAAGCTCCTCTCCTTTTTTTCCTCCACCTTAGTTTATTTTGTTCTAAAAGTTGATTAAAAATATCCTGTCCAGTAGATATCCTTAATATTACATTATACAAGCTTTGAGGTGAAACATGTTTGATTAAATATAAAAAGGTAAAGTATTATGCATGCACTTCTCTTGGGCGCTTGGCTCTCTAGCCACCTAGTAGGTGTTGCAGTACTTCAGAAGGAGGGCAAAGAAACTGTGAGACTTAAAGTAAGCTATACACCCTGATAGCTTAGTAGCTTCAATGCTAACGTTCCATTCTGTGTATAGATCTCAGAGTTCACACACACATGCATGTGCACTGTTTCATTTAATAATTCAGTTAGTTTGCAGTAAATTAGATAACCTATTCACCATTATAGCTGAAGGCCTCAAGAAAGAAGCTTTCTCTGGTTGAGAACATTGCAGATAGACTGGTGGGTGAGCTCTTAATTTTTCCCCTGGCCCTTGCTTCCTTGTAAAACTAGCATCCAAGAAAAGCATAGTAATATATCAAGTCCTTTTCCTGTGCAACCACAATACAAATATGAGTAATACAAATAAAAATGAAATCATAAGTAATATTGATATGTGTTGAAGCTGCATTGAGGTATTTTTAGGGCCTTTCTTCTTCTTTTTTTTAAATCTTCAATCAAGCTCTTGCTTCAAAGAACTTCATATAAACAGCATATTTTTCCCCTGGCCCTTGCTTCCTCTTAAAACTAGCATCCAAGAAAAGCATGGTAGCATATCATGTCCTTTTCCTGTGCAACCACAATACAAATATGAGTGATACAAACAAAAATGAAGTCGTAAGTAATATTGATGTGTGTTGAAGCTGCATTGAGGTACTTTTAGGGCATTTTCTTCTTCTTCTTCCTCCTTTTCCTTCTTTTTCCAATCAAGCTCTTGCTTCAAAAAACTTCATATAAACAGCAATAGCCACTACATTGCATTTATTTTCTGTAATCAACATTTATAAATCTAAAAGCAGCTTCATTATTCACATAAAAAATTAAATCTTGTTATGTGTGACAATCATACTATTGTGATAGGGGTGGATTGGAAATTTTTTTCTGCATTAGTATATGGCTGGGCATCAAAATTTCAGCAAGATATATTCATAGTTTGAAGCTTCCACTACAGACATTTGTTTCTCATGTGTAGCTCTAGCGAGAGACACATGGATTATGTAACAAAAATTGTGCGCATTACATTATCCACTTGTGAAGAGTAAAGAGGTGTAGGGGGATTTTTATGAACTAAAGGATAATCCGAGTAAAATTCACAGGTAATGTGTGGCTTGTGTGAGGACGACTGTATAGATCAAGCAATGTCTCCAAGTGTGTGCATTCTTTGAAGACAGCCATGATAATCTTGATGACCCACATTCTGGACAGCAGGTAGCATCTGCAACCATGCTGAATATTAGCCGTAGAGGCGGCAATTTTGAATGACCAGCAGATCCAACTGTGAACCTTATCTCAGCAGCTCTACATTTTATATGTACAGTGTACAATATTATGCATGACACATTGCAGTTTCATAAAGTTAGTGCTTGCTGGGTGTCTAAGAAGCTGACAGACGACCACAAGGGCCAACAAATGGCAAGCTTGGATGTGTCACTTATCCCATTACAGTGCAGAAGGATGTGATTTTCTGGAGGGAATCATCACTGCTGAAGTGTCATGGATGTACCACTACTCACCTGAGACAAAGCAGGCCTCTATGGAGTGGAAACATGCTGCTTCCCTGATTACAAAAAATGTCAAGGTAACCCATTCTGCTCATAAAGTGCTTTTTAAAGTATTCTGGGGTAAGAATGGTGTGGTATTGATGGACCACTTTGAACGCTTGCAGCCTACAGTAAACCATTGCTAAAGTTGCATCATGCCCTTTGTGACAAATGCTGTAACATTCATGCTGATGGTATCAAACCTCTTCATGACAATGCTCTGCCCCCATGTTGTTCCAGCTGTTCATGGGTTGGAAGGTGCTTCAACATCTTCCATACACTCCAGATCTCGCATTGTCAGACTTTCATTTGTTTGGTCCCATGAAATTCCTGGCTGGTAAATGTTTTGCATCAAATGTAGAAGTGAAAACAGCTGTCCATAGGCGGCTATAGTCCAACAGAACAGACTTCTATGAACAGGGTATTTTGAAACTGATGTGGTAAGAAAATTGGTGACTATGTAGAAAAATAGAGAGTTAATGTCCCTCCAGTTATGCATTTGTTTGTAATGATACCCATTAAATTTTTGGTGTAAAAAAATTATTGTGTTTTACTTTTCAATCCACTCTTGTATTTTATCTTTTGATTTTAATATATTTGAATCAAAATGTATGTGTTTGTAACACATTTATTGTTTGGTTTATTTTAAAACTGAGGGGAGGGGCAGAGAAATTTGAATTCTTTTCATGGCATTCATTGACTGAAAAGTTTGGGGACCACTGGTTTAAATGACAAGCGTACCAACAGCCTCTGGATGCAGTAGATAAGATGGTTCCATGAGATTCTTAGCATGGTTGTTGAAGCTTGGAGTAATGCTCCTTAGTCCAGATAGGGTGATAAACACAGTAGATCAACCTACTCAAAACTTTGGTTATTGGCTTACAATCAGTACAGGTATTAATCCGACTGTTCATTCTCTGCATGTGCTGACAGTCCTGGGCACATCGCAAAGATTATCCATGAGGTTCTTGACTGCTCACAACTACCTCTTCTTACAGACAACCACACATGTGTTAAGATCATCCTGCAGATTCGCGGATATTCGTTGGGTGTCTGGAGCAAAATCTTGTCTCGGCCAAGTCGCAAGACACTCCTGCCAATGTAGTCCGTCATGTCATGGCTCCTGAGGATATTCAGTCCCAGTAACACATTCTCAACCACTCATGCAATGAATATCCATATACTTACATTGCTCCCCTCAGAGCCAACTTCAGCACCACCTCCAGAGATAAAATATTGCCCGATGCTGTGACCAGCTGTTAATGCTGATTCTGTTTTCTCAAAGAGAAGCATTTCACCATGTCAGATCTGGTTATAGTCACAGCTGCACTTATGTCCACTAGTATCTGGCACAGTTTTCTGTGTATTCAGCCAGCTGTAACGTCCATATTCCTGTCATCCATTCTTCCTAAAGCACACAATATCACTTGAAGGGGTGTTGATGACGGCCCCTATTCATGCCAGTCCTAATTTGTTTCTCATCTGCTAGTCTGCTTGGTGTAAACAGTCCATCATAAGCTGCCCTGGCTGCCCTAGTATACCAATTAAATATCAACATTATCTCGTGGTTGACCCTCTCTCTGTCTCATATATTGGATACTCGTGTATTCAAATTGGGGTAGTTGTTACCATGACCACCTGCATTTTCAATGCAGCTGTTAACATATCTTGGTTGGTCTTGTAGTTACCAAGTATCAGGCGCCTTGGGTATCTCTGTATCACACACCTCGTCTACAAAAGGTCAGCAGCTTCCTGGAACAGTTTACCAGCTTTTGTTGTTTGTTTTTTATTATTATTATTATTATTATTATTATTATTATTATTATTATTATTAACATTAATGTCCTTTTACCTGGTTGGTCATGTCGGATGATGAATGAAATTGGTAAAATGATGCTCAAATGATCCATGGAACTTAAAGCCACTTGACATTCATCTTCTCAGAATAAGGGAAAACCCCAAGAAAAAAAAAACCCTTATCTGAATTTCTTACCCTAAGTGAGATTCGACCTCGCAACTTTTTGATTGTAAGGCAGATACGCTACCACCACACTATCCAGGTGGGCACCAGAGCTTTGTTAACCAGCTTATTGATTTTCAGAGTAAACTCTGCAGACTTCTGTGCCCTATCCGTTGCAACCTTTACTTGAGCTGATTACATTAAACTGCAGCAATGTGATGATTCTCAAATTGGTTTTCAATGACCTACCAGATGTCTGGGACACCTGCAACAGTGGAATCACATTCAAAACCTCCCATGGATCACTGGAGGCTGGCTATCAGCTGCACACTTTCTGCATGTATGTATTTATTCTCTACAAGTGGGTGCTGCCTGGTTAAGTTAAATTAAGAATAGTGTTACAACTAACATATTACATATACATGATTTTTTAAATGCCTTACCATCTATTATTCAGTATAGCAATACTTATGTCAGCTAATTTATAACAGTTATTATGAAGCCTCAACATTATACTATACCTTACTAATATATACATTAATAATAATATACACTAATACAGTTTTAGAGATCCTTAATTACTTCACAATATTTACTCAAATTAACTAACATTTACTGTCTCTAAATTATTCCTAAACTGGCTTAAGGTCAGACAGCAGCCCTGAAAGGCTGCTACAGGCAATTCATTTCATTCTTCAATAGTTTTCCTACGTCGTTTCTGTACCTTTTACCCTTAATTTTATACAAATGATCGTTTTGTCCGTAGTATGCTGGGTTTTCTAACATCCACCCATGCATTTAAACCAGTATACGCTGTAAATAGTGTGACTAACTATGTGTTTTACGCCTAACTTTTAGCAGTTCCCATTTATTCTCTTCGCCTTTCATAAGTCCAAAATCTTTACCTCTCTTTATGAATTTGATCGCCCGTCTCTGTATCTTTTCCAGCAGGCTACTCCATATTCCATAACTTGCTGCACTAAGGACTTGTAGGCAATTTCTCTGGACTTTGCGCTCCCCTTCATTGTTCTCATTATGAAGTGCAATGTCTCTGCGCTTTCCTAGATGTAGAATTTATCTGATCCTTCCATCCGGCATTACTTGACAAGCACACTCCCAAATATTTGTAGCTGTCCACCTGTCCATATGATAGCTTTGAAGAAATTTTCTTAGCATTGTCATTTTTTTTATGGCGGCCCAGCTACTTATTTCATTTAGGTCATCCTGAAGAGCAGTCTCATGCATGGTATTATGAATCTTATTGTAAACAATCGTCTGCAAACAATCTAATCTGACATTTAATATTTATAGTTATATCATTAACAAAGAAAAGAAAAAGTAACGAACCCAGTACCGAGCCTTGGGGCACACCTGATCTTACAAAACCCTTAGGTAGTTCTTTACCTACTCTTACTCTCTGTGTCCTTCCTTTCAAAAAATGTTCTATCCACGACTCTATGCGATTATCGATTCCTGTTTTTGCTAACTTTCGGATCAGTAAATTATGCGGCACTACGTCAAAAGCTTTAGAAAAATCTATCACCACTGCATCAATCCTTCCCCCTGCATCCATCTCATCTGCCAAATTCTGAAATAATGAGGTTATTTGACTCATGAATACCCAGATCTAAAGCCATGTTGTGTTTCTTTGAACCATTTCTTTTTTTTTTTTTTTTCTAACTCCTGTATGCTTTCTGTAATTAAATGTTCCATCACTTTATACACTACTGAAGTTAGGCTAACAGGTCGGTAATTGTTTATTTCTGTTTTATTACCCCTCTTTATATATTGGAACTACAATAGCGGTTTTCCAGTCTTCCGGTATAGAATAGTTAATTGGCAGATTAAACAAAATCATTAGATAGGGAATTATGGCTTCTCCCTATATGTTTAAAATTGCTGTAGGTATATTATCCGGCCCTCTCGATTTTCCATTCTGTAGCAGCTTGATGTTTTTTTTTTCTTTCTTTCTTCCCGTAATTTGGATGCCATTATTTGAAAAAGCGAGTCTCCTCCATCCCCAATTTCCTGTTCAGAAATATCATCCAACCGATACAAAATGCGAATTTAGTATGTTGGCCTTGTCCTGGTCACTTTCTACAGCAACTCCATTATCTTTAAAGTCCGGTATGTCCTCTTTATTACCCCTGCGTCTTCTCACGTAATTGTGAAAAGCTTTCCAACCATTATTTTCCCCGTTAAGGATTTCTTCTAAGATCCGTTCCTGTGCTTGCAATTTTTCGTATTGTAATTGCTTGGTTAGTTCTTTAAATGTATTAAAATGCCATTCAGATTTCCTCCTTTTGTGATACGCATGCCTGTTTTCCTTTTAATGGCCCAATACGTTTCGTATAAAAGTCTGGATCGGCGTTATTTTTTAAAACTTTAAAGGGTACATGTTTAATTATTGCTTTCGAGGTAAGTGTTTTGAAATTAGCACAGGCTTCATTTACAATAGTGGCAGATTGTACAAATTCCCCATATTGTTGGTGCAGAAAGGTTTGGATAGCAGGCCCGTCCGCTCTCTGGAATTTCCAGCTAATTGTCAATTGCTCTGTTTCAAACCGGTTTGTTCGTTCCTTCCGGTTTACTTCTAATTGCACACAATGATGGTCACTGATACCTGGTAAACCCTAGCATGCAGAAAACAAAGACTCAGGCCTGCATAAGAATATATTCAATAAGGCTGATTTCCGCGTACTTGCATTAACAACTTTGCTCTGCTGACCATTTGTTTAGGCCACGGAGTGTCGTCGGAAGACCTAAAAGGTGACATTCCATCATATTTGAGTGGCTTGATGCCCACAAATGTGATCTCGAACTTCAAATCCTTAAATCTTCCGTCTTTCGCTTCTTCTGTTAGGCATTAAGTTCTTTGGTACAGCCGTCAGCCCTTCCAGGCCACTAAGCCGTTCCCAGAACACCATTAGAATATTAATGTCCTCCACATTTCCACCAAGCTTTTTCCATGTCCATATTGGCCACTTTTAATAGTATGGGACATCTTCATTTGGATGACTAACTGCGAACGTAACATTGTGTAGTTTCTCTTGTAAGCAAAGATAAGATACGAGCCTGTAGTAGCACACTAACAAATATTTGTGTGTGTGTAGTTTTAACGTCCTTTAACCTGGTTGGTCATATCGGACGATGAAAAAAAAAATAGGTGAAATGATACTCAAAATGAACTCGGAGTCCATGGAGCTTAAAGCTCGACATTCCTCTTCTGAGGATAAGGGAAAACCCCGAAAAAAACATAATCCGGGTAACTCACCCTAAGCGAGATTCGAACTCACGACCTTTTGAATGTGAGACAGACACGCTACCACCACACAAATATTGTTATGCCTATATTTCTGTAGCATATAAATGTTATATTGCATATAATGATCTAATGCAATGAATGTGCATTACTTTGCAGTATAGTGAAACCAGTGTCAATTCGGTGCTCCATTTTGGTGGCTCGTATGCTTAATAGTTGCTTTATAGTGTCTTCTCTTCTTTTTTTAATAGCTTGATTGATTAGAAGGTATGTATGACATTTTAAAAAAGAATAGTAAAATGATGAACAATTAAAGTAATGACTGTTAAAGAGTTGCCTGGGTAATTTAACCGGTCTAAACGCATATGTGCATGTCTCCATTATATTATCACAGATAAAGCGATAAAATGACTATTTTGTTCGCGCACAACAATACATTTCTCTTACCATGTATCATGACCGAAACTGGTGCCGACCTTTATATTTTCAGAAAAACTCGATTACGCTTATCTCACATCTTAAAAGACAACTCTTGCAATATCATTGCAATGAATAAGCTGTTTCGCTCAGAAAATTACATCTTAAACCTTTGAAATACCTATCTGAAATCTCTGTTTCGCTTGTATCTGACACTGTTGATTCCACCTACAATGTTAGAAAAGCCAATGAAAATGAGGTTTGAAGAGCACATTATCATGAGTTATGACTATATCAATTTTGGATGATTACACAGTTTTTTGTGTAAATTGTGCAAGCTTATACAAACTAGAGTGTCTGAAAATACTTCCTTATTAAAAAGAGTATCCCTTCTTTCTCTGTATGCTTGCCAAACATGGACATTATGGACTTGGCTGTAGCATACAAACAGTTGTGCAAAGACGTCGACATTGCTTTTTCTGAAAGGCGAATTTTGCATATTACTGAATGGAAGAAACTAAACTCCTTAAGCATTCTGGGCTGAGGCATGCGAGCAGAAAAATAATTCTGATAATTCCAAAATTGGTCAGTAGGCTATTTTGACTTTAACTCTAAAGCTTGTCATTTTCAAATGTAGCAGTTAAACGTACTTTTTTATTGATGGATGTTTTCACTTCGAAACACAGCCGAGGCTATACTAAGGGTTAGATCAACATTTATCCCGTCACGGAAGATATGACAGGATTTATATACAGCAAGTATATCAGTGAAAGCGGTGATGAAAACGACATTGATATTGTGGCAGTCTTTCCAAATATATAATGACTAATTAGAGTTTGAAATTTAGGTAACTTGTCAATTTTATTATTCATTAATAATGTGTTGTAGTTAGTGAAGTGCAGTTTATAAACTATTTGAAAAAAGAATGGAAATTCTGGGGGATTTTTATACTCCGTCGCAGGGAATATACGTTTTTGACCTACCGACTCTGCTGAAACAGATGACCAACGTTTTAGTGTACGACAGTTACAGTATGTGGTAGTGATAGTGCTGATGAGGGGCCATCAAAGAAAATAGTTTTATCTGAATGTAGAGCATGGTGCTCCAATAGAAAATAATGAATGTGTATATTATTGCTATGAAAAATGGACATAAATGCTATAAGAAAATCGGCAACAAACATCCGAACAAGGGGAGACTATTATTACACATTTGATAGTGGTAGTTGGCAGGAAAAAGGCTTTCTCCAATTAGCGCAGATAAAGATGCCTGGGAAGTAATATTCTTAAATGAAATGCTAACAGAGATAGTGGTGCATACCAACAGTAAGTTGCAACAAGTGAGAGATGACTAAAGCAGCTAATTCAGGCTGAATATCAAGATTTAAATCTTTGGAATTGAAAGCATTTGTAGGACTTTTGTTCTTTTCGGCTATATCTAAATAAAAATATGGAAGTTTAGAAGCAGCGCGTGGAACAAAGAATACCTAGACATTCAACGTAGGTTGTACTTAGGCTTTGCAAGCCTTTTGCAAAAACAAATTGTAATATCTGTATTGTAGATATTCTAGGCAAAACTAGTGTACAAAACGCAGAGGAAATCTTTAAATAAACAAGTTCCCTTAACGGTGTAGGGAGAAAGCTTCCAGGAAATACTGACAGGGTTTCACAATGTATTAGAATAAGTTATTTTTAACAAGCAATCATTAAAGATATATCTGATTTTACCGTCAATGCTTTAAGGTAGCTAAAATAAGTTACATTTTTAATTTGCAGATGTAAATTAGAAAAGTTACAGTTTATAAATCTGACTCATAAGTTACAAGCAATGAAACAGAATCTAGTAATAAAATAAACGTCTGATTATGATGAGAAAGAAGTGTTATCACAAACATTTATAATCTCAAATCTTGCCCAAGCCGAAAGAAACCCCATTTTGCCTACCCTTGGCAGCTACGCAGTAAAGCTTATGTGTGCTTTTAGAAGATGGTTTGTCCTATGGCGAGTTTTCGAGCTGACAATGCTTATTTGCACGAGGCTGGCGCACCAAAAGAGCAGAGTCCGCTGGATTTGTTACTGTTTCAGGTCGGCCAGATCGTTTTTTCTGTACATCTGTAACAGCCGTCGACTTCAAAGTTGTCTCGAATGCGCGCAATTTTTAAACGTGGCGGTGGCTCTGTTTGATACTCATTCCGCAACTGATACCTAATGTACCACTTCAAAACTGACTTCCTTTCATCGAATGTAAGCCTTGCGCCAGCTATGTTTACTCAAGTAACTAACAACAAATGAATTCTTACGTATCTAGCGACTGTCATCACACACCGCTTGTGTGGCGATTGCCGGAACTACAAACTATTACACTACCACAAATGAGATGTTTCCTCCCATTAGTTTGCAAGCTATGGATTGTGAAGAGTGTATATATTTTTGGACGACTCTGTATTGCAGAAAATAATAATAATATATTATTATTAACAATAAAAAAAGCTATTCAAGGATTAGCATTTACTATTTTATTAGGTATTTATTTTAGTGATTTACAACTATTTGAATAGATTGAAGCACCTTTTACTATCGCAGATTCAGTATTTGGTTAATCTTTTTTGTAGCAACTGGATTTCATTCCGAGTCCAAGGAACACGCCCCCTATTCTCACGATTCTGATGTCATAAGCACATAATTTGATAGTAATTATTTCTCGCGATGGTTGCTAAATGGGTGATTTAGCAAGAGGTTTCTAATAAACCGAAACAGGTTGCCCATTTTGTCTGAGAACTTTCCTTTCCTTGTTTTTTGCTTCTATTCGAGAAACTACAACCAAACATCACACATGTATTGTCCATTATACTAGTTTAAAACTTACACTCTAAATTAGCTACTTAATTGAACGTTTAAGACTACAAAATCACTTAAATAAGTACCCTAACCTAAGTATTGAAACATTTCCTTTTTCCTTGTTTTTCTTCTTCTGCTATTCGAGAAACTACAACCAAACACCACACACGTATTTACCATTACACTTGTTGAAAACCTACAGAATAAATAAACTGCTTATTTGACATTTAACACCACAAAATGTAACTTTTGGTTGCACATTCAACCCCCAAAAGCCGTACTCATCTCAAGTGTTTGTAACCAAAATATGGCGGCGTGGCATAAACGTGCTTCACCTACCACAAAGCATGAGAATAACACATTTCCTATATATTCTCTTAATATCTGAGGTTGTATGTTACTGACGTCGTGTTTATTTTATAATGCGTGACGTCAATGGATATGGCAACAGCTGGTACTAAGCTTGTGGAAGGGGTAAACGAACGGTTCATTCCGCTGCCGATAATTGGGTGTCATTCAGCACCGTAATCAGTTGCACTAATGAAGGAGCTGTAAAAGAGGAATCTAATTTATATAGGTATGCCCAAAAGAAACAAAAATTCCAAAAGTTTCTACTTTCAACAAAGAGAGAGGTACTTTCCTCCCTGTTTGGTTTTCATGAAAACATAATAATAGTATCACATATACCTAAAAGGAATAAAGCTGTAATTTTGATTTCCTATATGCACCATACAGCTCAAGTAGACTCAGGTGGGGTAATTGTAAACAATTTTTTCAAGTTCTGACTGTTGTTATGAGATTGATTAAAACTATTTAAATGCAGACTTATTCATTATTGCTGTACGATGGTTACACCACTTGGCATTACTTCAATAGTGGGTACTTTTGTTACTCTGTCATAAGAGCTGCACTGTAGTTACTGGTCTGTTATAAAAGTTTAGGGCCCTAAGCCACAATGCGTAGCCCAAGGTGGAGGGCCTTTAAGCCACAAAGCATAGCTGAGGACTCTGTGAAGCTAAAACCACAATTATCCCAAGAAGTCAAAACTTAGACAATCTGGCGACTTTCACATCTGAGCAACTTAATATTTTCAACACTTCCAAATATGGATCACCAGTAGAAGTCACTTAAATTACTTCTTAAGACCGTTATGTACATGTATGCTGCAACCATCGTATAGTTTTACCCTTATTGCTCCTAGTAATTTTAAGAAATTAATAAACATGGTAGGTAGACTTGATACTGAAAATAATAAGTGTGACTATAAAGCTGTGTTTATAATTACCTGCATGCATTTCCAATTACCCAGGAACTGGGGTAAATGTAAACAGGAATCCTGAAAGCAACTGCAGTGTATGAAGTAAAGTTTGGGACAAAAGTATATCACCCTCCTTAGACTTGTCAGATATCTCTTCCTCTCCATCACTGCCTTCAGGTCCACCTTTCTCTTCCTCCTATTCTCACTCTTTTGTTTTACTTTTCTTTGCTTCTTAGCTTGGCCTGATTTCTCAAAAACCTCATCAGTTGTTAACATTTCACCATACTTTATTGGTTTCAATCTGAGTATTGGTTTCTTTGAAACAATGTTTGTCTTTTCTTTATCATTTGTGGGTGTTATCCCCTTATAGGAGTGGTAGGTAATTTGGGAGAAAAATGATGCATCTCTTTAGGTGTGTGCTGTTCATTTAAAGTAGAGATTGAATTTTCAATAGAACTTGAATTATCCGTGACAGCATCAACACTAGACTGTAAAATTGTAGCACCTGCAATGAAATAAGACTGACTGATCCCATCCAGGTAGCCTGGGTTTGATCCCAAGAGTCTACATGTGGGATTTGTGGTGGACGAAGCGGCATCTGGGTGGTCCTATTCTCTATGCTCATGCCTGGTCCATTAGGAAACTATTTTGTGGTTTCGTGCCATTGGCTCCCCGACAGGCTTCTGATCCCTAGACATTCGCTTGTAAGTCCTGGGGGAGGGGGGTAGGCTTTCAGTCCTAACTAGAGGGAGGGTAAGCCCACTATGAATTTTAGTATATACATGTTGTTTTCAATACAGCCTTAACAATTCTACAGCTTATATGGCTGCTATGTCCATCAAGCACTAGCACAGCAGCTTGGTTTGGTCTTTGCCATGACTTTTTTAATTCCTAAATTTGGGAAATAAGCAGTTTATTGAATCATTCAAAGAATGGTCCATCGCCATTCTTGGGAGTGGCATATAAAGAGTACTAAAACCCACTTCGCCAGAACAGCAACACCTTTGTATACAACTAATGCTGGCAGACAATATCCATCTGCAGAGACTGCAACCAGAACAGTTGTATTTTCTATTCCTGACTCTCTAGCACTCTTCTATTTTATTTAAGGATTCCTCTATAGAACACTTAGCTTTTTAATACAATAGAATCAAGCAAAAGTTATGCATTTTCCTAACAAAAGTTGAACAGCCTGACAAACAAATACCTTTTCCTCTTATTTGAAAGTACTATGCTGTGTATAAATTCAAGCTCAGATATTATTTTTCTTATACATAAATCAATATTATATGCTTGCTATGTATTCATTTCAATTTGTATGTAGTTAGATTAGCACTTATTTCATTGTCTTTTATTTTGTCAATTATAAGTTATTCACTACTTGATTTTTTTCTATTTACAGATAGGAATTTGATCTTTGTTTTTATGCTTTCCTTTATGTAATTTTTAATTTCTTTCTTGCCTTTGTATAAACTTATCTCATTATTATTACAATTACATATATCCTTGCAAATACTGTTTCAAGATACTAAAATTTAAATTACCAAATTTGGCATACCAACTTATCATTTTTGAGTTATGCTGTTTACAGACACAATAAGCTCTTTTACAAATGCACTGTTTTAATAATATTTGGGGGATATCAAAACGTGCATTTCTGGTAAAATCTTAGTATCAAAATTTTTTGGTACAATGCAATATCTTCTCTACTTACTATCAATGTGGTACAGAAAATTAATATGGGGAAAGTTAAAGCTGATAAACAAGAACAGGCATACTGCAATGCAGCTAATAAACCTCCCCAGGGGAGCTTTTTCAATTATTCCATATGATCATATTCAGTAAGATAGGAATTGATCTGTTATGCTTTCTTTCTTAAGCACCTCCTTATACCTCACTTTAGTAGTTCACTTTATTCTTATTAACTGTATTTTGTATTGTAATTTTCTGGAATTTACATTTGCAATGTTGCTGCCTACTTGGCCTTGATCACCCCTTAGACCTTTGGCTTGGGTGCATGCCAACACCTACCTGAGTACCCACACCTTACATAATTGTGCCTGCAGCATGCAATGCAGCTAGGTGCTGGGGCAAGTTGTCAGCGAGGCTGAATGAGATGTATGATGGTGATGTAGTTCCATTTTCTGTTGAGTCCAAAACCTTTTATCATGCAATATACCTTAGGAGCGCATCCTTTCTGGTAAACAACTGTTCCTCCTATGAAATGGCATCAGTTGTCCCTGGCTTCATGTAGTGACATATGTTACGAGAAATGGCATAACTTCAAAACTAACAGGAAGTGCAAGAATTGTGTTATGACTTTTGCCCAGTGATTGGGTATCACACTCCCAGCTATATTTCAGGCACTGATGTGTCTATGTGCAAGTACTTGCATACAGCTGAATAGAGTTGGAATAGGCTGCTGCCTTAGACATTGTGGTATTGCTTGCGTAGAATAGCACATACAAGCATTACTAACATAGCATGATTTATTTTTATTTTTACATGTCTCATACTAGAATTATATTCACAGATAAGCAAGAAACTGATCAACAGATATATGCAGTTTTATGCTTTGCCCATCATCTAAAGTTTGTTTTGCTACTGCATTTTGACTATCTCGCTTATCAAGCTTGAGTTTCCACTTTTCTCACAAATAAAAATAATAGATAATGTTGACCGCTATAAGGTACACCTTTTAAGAGAGATCAAAGTAAGCATATAAAAATGAATTTCAATACTAGCATTGTTGTTGCTGTTGTCTGTATCAAACTAGAGTAATCTTGTAGTAAACATCTGGAAGGGAAGAAAGACAGTTAAGAGATATTGATACAGAATGCTGTTTGGTGAAGTTTAGTTCATAGATGTCTGTTATTTCTTACTGAGTAATACTGCCTCTTTAAGAGTACAATACTGTAAGTAGTTTTGCAGTCACTACTCAGCCTGAATTATTAGTTTCTTAGAGAGAAAAGTATTCAAATGTTAAGATTGATTTCTCTGTATTCCACACATACTCCACAGATGTGTTCTGAGGGTACTAATGATCCAGAAGTTGAGCGCTGTTAAACCCCATTCATCATCATCAGATGTGTTTTGAGGCTGTGAATCCTGAAAGATATGTTTACTATAGACATATACAAAGTGTCAGAGTCACACTTGAACTGAGAAAGCCGTTAAAGCACAAGGTAAACAGAAGCGTTCTAATTTCCATAATTTTCCATCTATGCTGTGTGGGTCAATGTGTTACCAATGAATGCTTAAAACAAGTTAAGGTGCTAGCACAAAACACGCATTGACTATATGTTAATGGTAGTTGCTTTATAGGTTCAAAGTGTTAGAAAAGTAAAGCATGTGTGCTGCATGTAAATTAAATATATAGATAACTGAAATGCCAGCTTAGAAATTTACTATTCAACAGTGAATATTTATGTGCAATATTAGAAACACATCCATTCTGACAACTGTGTAGGATATTTGTAGATAGATTACATGACAGGAAGCTGAAGGTTACAACTTTGAGTTACTGCTGTAACATGTTGATGAAATAAAACAATGGTTGTGTGCACACTATAGACTAATGAAAATCTATGAGTAGAATACTTGTGGAAATTAGACATCTACAATGCTGCTGTATACTTTGCATTCTGCTGCCTGCATTCTTGGCATAAGTGTAACATGTACTCTCTGTACATGGGCATAGAGATTAAGTTGAAGATTAGTATACTCATATACTATTAACTTATATTGTTAAATACTACGTAGTCTACCTTCTAATGTCATTTGTGTAATAACTAATGTTCTTATATGACATGACCCTCTTCGAACAAAATAGGTCTCGAGATCTGCTTTTGTTATTTGTACAGAGTCTGTTCTGATATTTAAAACTGTATGTACATAGTGTATAAAGAAGGTATTGTATTGCACCTCAAAATTCCATACCCAAATTTCACTGGAAATACATGTTTTGGGACACCCTGAATCCAAAAAAAAAAAAGCATTTTTAGAAAAATGTCTGTGTGTGTGTGTGTGTGTGTGTGTGTGTGTGTGTACATGTATGCACGCACGTGTGTGTGGGTGTGGGGTGGGGGTGGGTGGGTGCGCGTGCATGTGTGCGTGTAAACAAAAAGTATTTTAAATACCAAACTTGATATTTAAGTTCAGTATCTTTCAAGGATGTGACAAGAAGATTTTCATTAAAATCCCCCCAACCCCAACTACCCTTTAAATGGAAAAAATTTTGAAAATGTTGATTTTCTCAAAAACAGCTCTAACGTTTTGACAAAAATTTCATATATAAGATATTTACATGGCAAATAAAATGTAAATCTTAAATTTTCTGGGAATAGCATCTGAAGACCTCTTTATTCTAGATTACATTTTTTTTTTAATTTTGTGTAACTAGTAAACGGTAAGAGATAGACAAAAACTTAGCAAACAAAAAATGTAGATCTCATTAAAACACACAATTTATGTCATATACATTTTTTTCGTGGAGTTGACCGTTTTAGAGAAAATCTTTGTTATGGTTTCAGTTTTAAAATGCTTAAAACATTTCTCATACAGGAACTTGTCAACTTTAGTCATGCAATGAAACAGATTTCAATCCAATACCAACCACATTTTAAAGCATTTGATTGTCAGTTTAGCCTAGTATATTCCCTTATTTTCCTTCTGTTGAATAAAGAACTAGTAATAAGACTTTTTCTGTCAATGTCTATCTCGATTAGCATGGGTAGATAGAAGAATAAGCATATTAACAATAATTTGTTACAGAGATTTAGAGAAAGTCATGTAAATGGTACACATCAGTTTTTTACTCTGTATCTCTCATGCCACAAAAGTCCAGAACACTTTAAGGAGTTTAAATGCAGTCTACTTCAAATAATGGGGTAGGCCTGTCTTTCTGTTGAAATGAGGCCAACCTTAAGAAGTGAGAGACAATGATTGCACATTGTTTTGCAATGAAGAAAGAAAAGCCAAAGCATAGCCATTTAGCTGCTACATGATAATTTACTGCTGTTACACATAGATGGTATGTCTTTCTGCTTTTGATTTATTATTTAGTAAGCACTACCACAGCTAGTGTTGCAAACTATGTGCATGTACTTGTATGCAGCTTTAAGCGAGATAGCTCTACAATAACTCATGAGGCTGGCATTCGGGAAGTCATGGAAGTTGCTTTCTGCAATCACCCTTCCTGACCTTTGAGTTTATTGGGCAATTTTCCCAGATCACCAGGTAAATGCTGGCAAGGCTTTGTTCATCCCCCAAATTTCCCATCCCTTCATTTTGTTTTATTTTTTCTTTCTATCCGGTCTTTCCAGATAGAAATGTCTGCAATTGTGCTGCAGCCAAGTTGATGACACTTACCTTTGTAACTGCTGTTCTCTCTGTATGGTAGTCGTCTGTCCATGCAGGGGGGGGGGGGTAGACAGTGTCAAAATTCAGGTGGGTAAGCAGCTGCCTGGCAAAACTAGCACAGGGATGAAGAACTACCAGCATCGTGTAGGGCTCATCCCATTCACGCAATTGCTCAGCACGCCTGCTGTCTCCCTTTATCTTGCACTTCCACCCGGGGGTCTGACATACAATAGCTATGTGGTACTCAGTGTGGAACCCCTCTGCTCAGTGGTCCAGTCCAGCTTTAAACATGAGGCAGGTTGTGTCAGCTCACCTTATTGTTTACAACAGGATCATTCTTGTTCTAGATACAGTATATAGAGAATGTCAATAAAAGTAAAACCTTCAAGGAATATTTTTATCATAATGCTGAATGATTAATAGCTAGTCCACAGAATTACCATGCTGAAATACCAAATGTTTTGAACTAGTTTTACATCCAATTAGTCTCTTCTTTGCAAACTATTTAAAACAACAATTTAATTTATTGATAACATTTTTGTTTTTCTTCAGGTTTTGCAATAGGCCTAGGGGGATGATGGATGGGACCTGATGAGCTATTCAAGATTTTATCAGAAAAGAACTCTACTGAAGTTAATTCAATCCATAATGATATCTTTCCTCCAAAAAATGTGTAAAGTAAGACAACTTGTTTTATGTTGAGTACATTATGAATTTTAAAAATGAATTGATATAGCAGAAATGGATACAAATGGAATCAACACTGAACATTGTGCACTGAAAAGAACAATGAACCATTCTGAACCAGAAAAGACTCTTGGGTCAGATGCTTATATAAAGACTGAGTCAGCTTCTTTTGCTACATCTTTTATAATGGAGACCGATTCGGACATAAATAGTGTTGATCAAAAAGTAGACATCATCACCAAGATCAAAAAAGAACCCAGAGATTTGGAAAGAGCATTAACTGAGCAACAGTCTGAATCAAAGAATATTCTTGGTTCAGAAGCTCAGGTAATGAGCAAGTTAGCCTCTTTTGATTTATATGGGGTTGATCAAAAAGCAGACTCTGTCATCAAAATCAAAGAAATAGCATTAACTGAAAAACAGTCAGAATCAGAGGATACTATTGGTTCAGAAGCTCAGATAAAGAAAGAGTTAGGCTCTTTTGTTTTACCTTTTTTTGTAGAACCTGACTATGACATACATGGGTATAAAAGTATGAAAATTGAGATCAAGGAAGAACCTGGAGTTTTTGAAAGAACAACTGAAATGACACCTGAATCAGAAGAGATTGAGCTGAAAGATGAACCAATACACTTTGAAACTGAGGTAATAATAATAATAATATCAATAATAATAATAATAGTTAATTTATCAAATTGCTTTTATCTCATTGTTAAATTTACAATAAGTTCATAATTGGAAGCTTATATAGAAAATGTTATGCTGTAATTTGAATTAATAATGAACACAAATATTAAAGATAAAACATATTATAAGAACATTCTGGGCAGTTTATTTCACCAATAATCTATACTGGAGATTTTTATAATGGATTAAGAATTTCTTCAATGTAGTATTATATTTGTAAGTAGGTATAGAATTTTCAACAAGTGCATATGTGCCTACTCCTGTGGGCTTTAACTTTCGTTATTTAAATAATAATAATAATAGTAATAAGCAAAATCTGAAGTTAGTAACAGTGAAGCACCACTAAATTATACTTTATGGCCAGAATGATAGTTCCTACCTGAGAATCACTCATTCTCACATCTCACTTGAGTGCCAATATCAAGCAAAATTCAGAAACAAACTCAACTGAAAAGTGAGGGTAAATTGAGTGAAATTAGAGTACTTTTCTAGTGAAGTCTGCTGCAGAGTTACATTCAATGTACTTTCTGAGGATTGTAATAATAAGGTTACCCAAGCAGGTAATATCTACAAGTATGAATGTTCATGCCATTTGTAATGTCATTACCATGAGTAATTTGCTTCTTTAGAATTTTGAAATTGTGGATAATTGATGAAACTAATTGCCAGAGATTAGTGGATTTCTAAGCCTATGGTACAGAACTATAATTTTTACTTTCTCTACTTGTACTATATATATATATATATATATATATATATATATATATATATATATATATATATATATATATAGTGCATAGAGAAGGTTTTGCATTCCATCCAAAAGTTCCTTACTGAGATTTCACCAGAAATAGACATTTTAGGGCCCCATATATCTATAATTTTTACTTTCTCTACTTGTACTATATATATATATATATATATATATATATATATATATATATATAGTGCACAGAGAAGGTTTTGCATTCCATCCAAAAGTTCCTTACTGAGATTTCACCAGAAATAGACATTTTAGGGCCCCATATATAAAAAAACAGCATTTTTAGAAAAAGGTCCATGTGTGTGTGTGCGTGCGCGTGCGTGTGTGTGTGTGTGTGGGAACACAATACCTCAAAAATGAAAAATACCAAACTTGGTATATACATTTAGAATCTTTCAAGGATGCGACACAAATGAAATTCCCCCACTCCAAACCCTTTACATAGAAAAATTTCCGAAAATTTTGTTTTTCTCAAAAATGGCTGTAATAATTTCGATTAAAATACTGTATAGTAAAGATATTTACATGACGAATGTAATGTATACCTTGAATTTTCTGGGAATAGTCTATGAAGATCTCTTTATTCTGGATGAATTTTGCTGGATTTTGCATAACTAGTAGAGATAGACAAAAACTTACTACACAAACATTTAGATCTTGTTGAAATACGCAATTTATTTCATATATATTTTATTTTGTAGAGTTGGACATTTTTGAGATATTCTTGTTATTGGTTTCGCTTACTTTACTTAAAACTTTTCACGTAGGTACAGGAATTTTTCAACTCCTGGCAATGCAAAGAAACAGGTTTCATCTACATGGCATAGTGCTTTTGACTATTGTTTTAGCCTAATGTATTCCACTTACAAGAAAGCAGTTCTGCTAATGTTTATCTCGATTAGCATGAAGTAAGTATGAGAATAAACATTTTAACAATAATTTGTTGTAAAGATGTAGAGGAAGTCATGTGAATGGAACACATTAGATTTCTCATAGATAAATTATTTGATAAATTCATAATTGTGCATTTTTACAATGTGGGTTTACTTCAACTGAAATGCAAAAATGAACACATTATCTCTTATTAGTTTCTGGGTACAAAGCAAACACAGGCATATAATATTAAAACAGCATTTCTGTGATAGAAACAGAACTAATCAGTAAATAATAATGATTTCAGTGTACTTGTTCAGGTTTTCAGATTTTTAGTTGAAGTTAATAAAACATTCCAGAACATAATACAGTGTCTGGTATTCTGTGTTTGGATAATATGTCCATTGCTGTTAAATTCATATAAATTGAGTAATTTTGCCAGTATTTTGAAAGCAAATTTCTTTTTTCATAGGTGGATACATTCTTGCTTCTTATCTTCTTATTTTATAAATCATTACCATGCTTCTTTACGATTGTGTTTAGCACACATTCATTTCTGAGGAGAAAATCTTCTGAATTGTCCAAAATTTTAATTCACAAATGATAACCATGGAGCAACACAGCCTATGCAGAAAACTGTGCATCCAGTGAATAAGTGATAAGTGCAGCTATCTCTAGCATTCATAGTCAATACTTGTTTTGGAAACAATAAAAATTATCAATCTATTGAAGTCTGCCCATGGTTATTTAATGCTCTTGCTGTGTGTGATCACTTGCCTCACACTATTATCATACTTGCTCAAGTAAATTTTTCTGGTTACTAAAGTGAGAAAGAATCTGCACTTATACTTGAGTGAGTGAGGAATGAGTTGAGTATGAGTGTCCCTCAAGTAAGTACTAGGATTTGCCCCTTACACCAATTAATTTTATTTGTAATACCACTTCACTTATTTTTAGAAAAATATCAATATTTGGAAGAATATGTTTTGCCTTCAGTTAAATGCATCGTTAGTTTCTTTAACACTGTGCACTTGATTGACCATGTTACTTGATGAGCTATTGGCTATAGTATTGCCATCTATTAGAAGTAAAAGAAATGTGAAGGAAGTTCAATCTTTCTAGAAAATGCTTAATTTGTGGCTAATAAAATGCTGGGGGATATTCTTGGACATTATTATAGGTCGGAAACCAGACAGTTTTGAAAACAAAATTTTAAAATAATTAGAAGAACCATCTGCAGTTGTTTTGGATCATGCTGCTTACCACAGACAAATCCTTGCCCTAACCTTTCACATCATGGAGAAAAAATAATTTTTTTCATTTCATGCAAGAGTACAAAGTTCCAATTACAATTATACAAGAGTCACTCTGAAAGTTTTGAGAATTGGCAAAAATAAATTATGTTAAGCCAACACAGTTCTTCCTAGCTTTAGATTGAAGCAAGCCTGGGCATGCTCCAACAATGGGTAGCATCAGCACTACTGTGTATGTGTGTGCAGGTATTGCTATGCCAGCCACTAGGATTAATCTCCATGACAGCATTTCCACACTATGGTTTTCTACAACTTTAAACTCGGTTTAGGGAGGGAGAATGCCTTGAAAGACTGCATTGTGCACTTGGGGATCTTTGTCCTTTACAATCCACTGGTTTGCAGGGTTAGGAAGAGGAAGAGATTCCCTCGAAGATGAAGATTACGCAAGACAGTCAGCTTCAACAACAACAAATGAAAATGAGTTGAAAGCAGAATGAATTTTGTCAGAAGATGATCATTGCCCATATTATGAGATTCAAGAAGCTCTGATAATTGGATCGGCAGCAGTGAGGACAATTCTTAAAGAAAATCTTCACATCGGGAAGGCCTGAAGTTGGATCACCCACCACCTTAAATGATCAGAAACTGGCATGTGTGCAGTGGTCCCAGGAAATGACAAAAAAGTTGATAGGGGGAAGATGCAAAAACTTGTGATAAATTGTTTCTTCCTCACCTCTTGTGTATAGGACAGAAGTTGAATAGATAGAGTCAAGCTGAAAAATTCAAAGCAGAGTTTGTAAGTTGCCATCGAGGTATGACATCTCATAATAATTTGAGATCTTGTGATTTACCAGGGAAAAAGTCAGTTGGAAAATTTAATCCCATGTTAGTATGTTGCCATAGTAACTCAGTAATCAGAGAACTGGATGGAAACCAGAAGATCCATGATTCAAATCTCTACTGTGTCATTGTATTTTTAATCTGGCTCTACCTCTCCAACCAAAAACATATTTCACATTTTAACAGGAGACAAAAACTGGATATATGATCCAGAAACCAAGTGACAGTCATGAGTCTGGATCTAACAAAATTGAGGCAAGCAAGAAGGTTGGCAAGAAAACAATCTGTTTTTTCTTCTCAGCTAGCAGCCATATTATGACAATTCTGCTTTAGAGACAAAAGACTGGCAGTACCAAATGATGCACCACAAAATTCTGTCGCAAGTCTTCAACGAACTGAGAACAAAACTCCTCAAAGTTTGTTTGCTGAAATTTTATTGCACCATGACAATGCCTCTGCCCACAATGTGCAAGAAACAACTCAATTTCGTCAGGAGTCAAATACATGTTCCATCCTTCCTACAGTCCAGCTTGATCCATATGACTTTTTTCTTTTTCTCAAAATAAAAGCTACATTCTAGGTCAATTACTTGAATCAGCTGAAACCGCAATTTCAGATAAAAATCCTTAGCATGGCTTCCTTCAGAAGGGAAGTAAAGCCATGGGTCCCATGTCATAGATGTAGGGCATGTAAAAGAACCTCAAGTCTGAATAAGAGGCACCTGAGCAAAATTAAGCAGTCTTTCACGCCCAGTACAGAATGGGATGCTGAGAACCACAACAGTTAAAGAGCATCCATAAATAAAATGCCATTTAATTTTTGCTTATAATGTATTTGCACTCTCCAAAGAAGAGTGGTGTTAGGCATTTGAAAAATGGTTTGAATGGAGAAGTATGCAATGCAATAGAGAATACTTCGAAAAGATACAATGGTCACATCTAAATTTTTAAAATGTTATTGTATACATTCTCAAAACTTTGAGTGTCCTTGTACCTCTCCTACATATAATCAATGGACTTTTCCAGCACATTAAAAAAAATGCTCAGGCTGTTGAAATAATTGTCATTAGCCTCCTGGCTTCTCAATACAATTGTCCACTTGACTTGTCCCAAAATTGCTGAAGAGCAGAGTATGTTCTAAGATGTTCCCAGTTTTGGATGGCATCGTCTTGACACAACATGCACATTGGTGAGTTAAGAATTTTTATCTGGTGTAGATGGTGTGCTAGACAATTGTGTGTTATTTTTCGGGATTAAAAAAATTACATGTAATTACCTGATAGATAGCTGGTCATATGGACATAATGTTAGTTTAATATCATATCATTTTATTTTCAATCCAATAGAAATGATTGGTCTCAAATAAAATGTAAGGTGACATCTCAAAATCTGAAAAATAGCTTGAGTGAGGCGTTAAATGTCCTAAAATGTGAGTGTGACCAAATGACAAAAAATAAATAAAACCTGGATATGCTACCCCAGCACCTAGGTAACTACACTGTAATTTTATTTGCAAAAACAAACATTACGAATTATTTATTTATTATTTAATTTTTTTCAAATATTAAATGAACTACAATTTAAAATTCAAATGAGTAAATAAAGACTAATCCATTAGGACTACCATACGACCAGCTGAATGAGCTGACTATGGATTATATAATGGTACTAAATACAGGCTAAACATACACCATAAAGCAAGGCAGCACATAATGTTGCCAAGTGACCAGACCGGATGAAGGATGTAATGGCCATCTGGTGAACTCAGCCAGATTCCAGAGGGTGACCGCATATGGCTATCGTTTTACAGGACTGAAGGAAAGGCACTGAAATGTTAATATCTTTTTAACATCTTTGAATGGCATGTATAAGGTAATTGCTCCTATCGTGATGTAGTGTATCATATGTGTCATCAACCCTGAGTAAGCTGATGCTGTTTCATCATGATCACCTTACTTGCTACATATTGTGCAAGCAGCTTGATAATGTGGGAGTTGTTTGACTCAACAACTGTGTACCAACTGAATAAAATGGCTGGCTTCTGGTTGCTGCTGCCTCACAGTAATCTTCTGCCAACGTTTCAACCTTTTGTTCAGACTATCTTTAGGGCTACACAGTGCCGCATGCTGCTGATTGTCACCCTTTTATGCTATCCATTCTTATTATTTGGCCGCATGACACCACCAATCACAGCCACAAAAGCTTCTTTGTTCCGTGATTGGCCAGTTGTTCGTGGCTGTTCTCTCGTATTCTCTCGTATATCGGGGGAGTACTTTAAACAACTTAAGCTTTTTAGCTATTAGGTTTTGATGTTTATTTGAGAAACAGGCATTTGAAAGATTAAAAAAAAAAAAACTTCCATAAGTATCATACCCTATGACTTAAAATATTCAGTCTGATTCAGTAAATAGAGTGAAGGAAAATTGTGTTGGATATTCTATGTTAGCATTTATTTCAGTATTTTGTTAAGAAATCACAGCCTGCTCCACAGTGTTGACCTCCATGGTGTAATGGTTACCATGCTAATTTCATACACCCAAGATCATGGGTTCAAACCCGGCAGGGGACAATGGATTTTTTTAGGTGTAAAATCCTTAGAATGGCTTCCTTTGGAAGGAAATTAAAGCTGTTGGTTCTGTGTCGTAGATTTACAATGCATAAAAGAACCTCAATCATGATAAGGAAGCTTCTGAGCAAAATTAGGCGGTCTTTCATGCCCAATATAGAATGGGATGCTAAGAACCACAGTAGTTATAGAGTGCCAATATATAAAACTCCCTATCCATTTCTGTTCGGCAGCCGAGAAGCAAACTGTCAACAAAGTCACTTTCACATGTTTCCTTGATTCATTTGTATTGATTTCTAGATTTTTATTACTATAATATTCTCCCTCCTTTGTGGACCATTCTTGCATATTTTACTTTTCAAGTACATTATTTAGCCATATTAGTTTTTACTCTCTAACTGTTCCAATTAAGATAGACCAGTAAATGGCGCACACTCTAATAGCACCAGCAAGTTGGGGGTATGTGTCAGTGGCAGAACACAAATAATATGCTAGCATTCCATCATGATTAGTATTAAATTGAATTCAAAGTATCATAGATTACTGTAATTTTTATCATTACTTGATGAATAGAAACACACTCAAATGCCTAAATATATGTTTACAAATTCTTTTCCCCAACATTCTTATTCCTGTTCATATCAAATTCAGTTATATTTAGATCTTCTAAAAGTAATATTCTGGAGGTTATAATTGTATGCCATTTATACTAAACCAACCCTGAATGTATGAAAAAATTAGCTATCCAGAAAATCCTATGATTACATACTAAAAATGTCACTATATTTGATAATATTTTATAGTATATACAGTCAGCTTTTGAAAGATTTAAGAAGACTAAGCTGTATAATAGTTTTGAAGGGACAGGTCTGCATTGTTTGGTGTAAATAGGATGTAAAACGAACATTTGAAATATTTCTCTGTAAGGATAAGGTTGGCCTCTATGATCTAAGTGGTAAGTTGCTAGCCTCTGGTTCTCATGGTTGCATGTTCAAACCTGGCAGAGGGGGATGAATTTTTTTGGGCATAAAAATCCTTTGCATGGTTACCTTCTGAAGGGAAACAAAACCACTGGTCCCATGCTATTATCTTTGCAGCACATAAAAGAACTTAAAGTCTGATAAAGAGGCATCTCAGCAAAATTAAGAATATTTTATCCCTGAATAGAACAGCATGCAGTTAAAAGAGCATCCATAAATAAAATTCAAGTTCACTTGTAAGTGGGAGATAGAAATTGGAATTACATGCATTTTATTGTTTCAGGATCAATTACCACATGGAGATCAGAACTTAATATTGCCAGAACCAACAAGGTAAGATTAACTAGAGTCTAAGCTTTAGCTTAAACTTTTGTAGTGTTAACTCAGCTTAAGCTTATTTTCATGTGTAAAACAAGGTAAGCCTGTTTATACATTAATCTTACTATTTTAAGCTATATACAGTTGAAACTTGCTTATACGTTATTCACTTCAACATTTTTTGCACATGTTTTAGGGACCAGCCGTTCTCCATTAAAATTTTGCTCAATTATATGTTTTTCGGTTATACATTTTCTCAGTATTGCATCATTTTTTCTGATCCCCATACACAAAATGTACCCATTTATACGTTTTTAAAAAAACATATGCTGCGTATAACCTTGGAATTGCCTGGTTTGTGGTTTTCATTGACGCTTATCGTTTCATTATCATCATATCGTTCCAACAATCTATTAACCTTTATTTCTATAGTCACTTCTCTGCTTTAAGTCGAGTACTGCTAGTGTACTGCTTTCAAGTCATTTATCCTTTCATTGTCATCATATTGTTCCAACAGTCACTTATCTATTTTATGTGGAGTTTCGAGTTACAAACAGGAGAAGGAATACATCTGATTATATCAACCAGCAAGGAAGAAAACAAGAAAATCCTTAACTCTTGGTGAAAAATTAAAAATTCTGGATGAGGTTAAAAACAGTCCTAAAGAAACAAAGAAGAATATTGCTGAGCACTGAACAACCACAATAAAAAATCAAGAGGATATACAGAACGTATCAAAGCCTGGATTCAGCTATCAAAATATAAAGAGAATACAAACCGGGCGTTTTGGTGATTTAGAAAAATGTCTTATAGTCTGATTCAATCCACATCGTGAGAAAAACTTTCCCATCGATGGAAAAATGTTACAAGAGAAGGCACTAGATTTTGCGAAGCAGATTAACATGACGGATGACTTTAGAGCTCTGTTGGTTGGCTCCAAAAGTTTAATAAGAGGTATGGCATAAGTGGCCGGAGAATTTGTGGAGAGGCCAGTAGTGTCAATGAGGTAGTTTTGCATCGCTGGAAAGATGAAGTTCCTAAAATTGTGGAAAATTTCAACATTTCCAACATCTACAATTGCGATGAGACGGGACTATTCTTTAATCTCCCACCAAAGAAAACTCTCACAGTAAAGGGCGATCCTTGCCATGGGGGCAAAAGAAGCAAAGAGCAATTAACTGTATTGCTTACAACAAATGCAGATGGAACAGATAAGCTTACTCCATTGGTCATTGAGAAATCAATGAAACCTCGCTGTTTGAAAGGTATCAAATCACTTGCAGTCCAATATGAGGTCAATAAAAAGGCCTGGATGGCCGGCACCATTTTCACTACTTCCCTTGAAAAACTGAATGCTTGAATGTGTCGTGAGAAACTAAAAATACTGATATTTTTGGACAACTCCCCTGCACATCCCAGCTCGTTGAACTTTAGTAAAATTAAAACTTGCCTTTCTACCACCAAAATGCACCAGTCACATGTAGCCACTTGATTTGGGTATAATAGCAATCATGAAGGTCCAGTATAGGAAGCTGCTGGTACAATGTGTGCTGATATTGATGCAGGGAAGGATGTGCCGAAGATAAATGTACTCCAGGTTTGTATTGTCTTTTCTTTCCATAAACTATGGAATGCAGTCTTAAATTAAATTTTACTTTTATTTTTGGCAAGTACATCTACAATATGATTTATTGTGCTTTTGTTTATATGCAGGCTATGAATTTCATTCGGTGCACTGGGACAGGGTAAAATCTGAATCCATCCGCAAGTGTTTCATTAAAGCTGGGATCCTAAAGAGAACAGCAGAGGAGACAGGCAAAGAAGAAGATGAAGAGGCGGAAGTGGAAGAGGAAACAACTTTCCAGGTCCCTCAGAATGGAGTCGTTTGGAAAGTGATATGGAATTTGAAGAATATATGTTTTGTGATCAAGATCTCTCCACCTGTGCTATCCAAAGTGACATAGAGATTGTTTCAGAAATTGTTCCTCGAGATTTATCTGATGATTCTGATGATAGCGACCAAGAGGAATATTGTGAAACTGTTCCTAGTGCACATGAGGCAATTCAAGCCTTAGAAATAATACACAAAGCCTTAATGATGAAGATATTAAAGTGATTAGTGCTTATAGTCAACTAGTATTTGACCGTACGGAAAAATTAAAAAAATTGAAGATTTTTTTAAAGCCATGTAAAGTGCACAGTGTATACACTAATTATATATGTGTGTAATTAAAATGTCCATACCAGAAGAGAAAATCAGTTACACATTTTCTCATTTATACAGTATTTTAGTAGTCTCCCTTGAAAAACATATAAGTGAGGTTCCAGTGTAGTTGGTTGTAAAGTTGTAATAGATTTTTACTTATATTGTATTCCACCCTAAAATTTAATATAAATTTCACTAGAAGTATATGTTTTGACGCCCTTTCAACCAAAAAAATGTATTATTAGAAATGTATTTTTAGAAAAAGGTCAGTATGTGTGTTTGTGCATGCATGTGCATATGGTGTACATAGCATATTTCAAAAATGAAAATTGGCTGGAAAGCAAATTTTCTGTTTAAAAACTAAGTTTTGTGTCTATCAAGGATGTGACAAGGAATTATTCAAGAAAATGCCCTCACCCCAAACTCCCTTTACATGCAAGAAAAAATATTACTCGTAACATTTTAATTAAATACGCAATGTTTAGAATATTTATGACAGATATTCAAATGAAACCTGGTCAGTGCATCTAAATTTGCATTACACGTAAGGTGGCAGCACGTAACTCATGTATGGTGGCACCATCTATTGGTAGAGCGATTGCAGCACGTGCAACGTCTGATATTGCTTAGTGACAGTGTGGTAGAGAAGGTGGTCACACAAGTTATTGCCCACTACTGAACATGAAGGCGAGTAAGCAGGAACAACGAGGATTGGTTCGATTTTTAGTGGCAGAGGGAGTTGAAGGCCATGAAATGCATCGATGGATGAAGGCTCTGTACGCTGAGTACAGTCTGTGTCGTTCAAGTGTGGTGGAATGGCGCAAAAGATTCCTTGAGGGACATGAGTTACTGGAAGACGATGCTCATCCTTGACAGATTCATCTTGTCATCATACCTGAAATGATTGCAGAAGTGAATGCTTTAATCTTGGGCAACTGCAGAATCACAGTGGACGAGATCCATCGGTTACTGGGTATTAGCATGGGCACCATTCACACCATAAAGCATTAATACTTGAAATTCCGAAAAGTTTCTGTGCAGTGGGTTCCCCGCCAACTCACCCCCAAACAGCGCAATACTCGAATGGTCCTGTTTTTGAGTCATCTGCAAAGTTGTCATGAGGTGGAATATGGTTTTCTGTCACTGGTGACGAAACATGGCATCACCATTTTGAACCAGAAAGCAAGCGTCAGATCAAGCAGTGAAAACATGTGACTTCACCACCTCCAAAGAAATCAAAGGCTGTGCACACTAGTTCTGGTAAGGTCATGATGTCCTTTTTTGACCACAAGGGCCCACTACTTGTCGAGTTCCTGGAACAGGGAACCACCATCAATGCCCAGAGTTATCAAGCCACTTTACAGAACCTTAGACCAGCCATCAAGTTGAAACGCCCAGGCATGTTGTTCAATGGTGTTATTCTCTTGCTTGATAATGCCCGCCCACACACTGCCAATGCAGTGAAGATGACATTGCAGCAGTTTTGATGGTAAATGCTGAACCATCCACTGTACAGTTCAAACCTTTCACTGTGTGACTTTCACGTTTATGGAACTCTAAAACAAGCTATTTGTAGACATTGATTCACAACAGACAACTTGTGAATGGGTCCAGGCCTGGATCCAACGGCAGCCTACTAGCTTCCTCAAAGATGGAATCGACCGGCTAGTGTTGCAATGGGATAAAGTGCCAACATTTTTGGCAACTATCTTTGTGTTAATAAAATCATTACCATTACTTTACACAAGTGACCATGTTAATAAAATCGTTACCATTACTTTATACAAGTGACCATGTTTTATTTGAATGAACCTTATACATGAAAATATTTTGGGAATAGCCTATAAAGTTCTTTTCATTCCAGTAGCAGCTCTTGGCCAACATTTTTGGGGGGCATGAAAACGATTTTCTTTTAAGAACTGACAATAATAAGTTGTCAATTTTATTAGCCTTTTTTTTTTTCTCTCCTCATCAATCATGGAAATAGTGATTCTCAACAGTGTAATATAGACCTCAGAAATGAATATCTGAAGCCAAACACAATTAATTTTCTCCAAAAATCGCTATATTAAAATGCATGAAATATATAAAGGGAATGGTACAGAACTTCATTCAAACTCACCCAAAACCAAAAGTAATCTTAGCCAAATAAGCTGCCAGCTCATCAGTGTTATGTTTTTTCACGCAATTGCATACACATCACTGTATGTATATATATGAATATTTTGCAATTGCTCAGTTTTTCATAAATTACACTTTTGCCCTTTTTATTTATGTACAAAGTAAATTCTTCTATTATTTAATTTAACGAACTTTTCCATCATTCTTTCATCATAATCCTGCATTTCACTGATAATGTCCTTATTTACTGACAACACTGCTTAAGCATTGAGTCTGTTTTCTGTCATTGTATTTCTTAAAAAGGTCATTACCCCCTTCAGAGTGGAAAAGCAATGTTCAGGTTCTGCAGTTGTAATAAGTGTTGTTACAATCTTCAAAAATGTTGTGGCTTCACTGAATACTGATAAAGGTTATTTTCGTTTATAAACTAAAAAGGTTCAATGTTCCTTTTATCTGTACACAGTCTCCTTGCAGTAGAAAAGGGTAGGTAGGCTTGCACTACTTGTGTAATCTTCCATAGAAATCTTTAAATTACTCACTACACAACAAAGATGCACATTTTAGATGCCCATCATAACAATCTATCTGTAACAATAGTTGTGATATCACATAGCTCCTTGTCATCTCCTACCCTTGCACATTTCATGTTTTCTTGTCTTTAGTGGTTGTGAAAATTTTTCAGATAACTGTATATTTTCCTTTTCTATTTATTACACCATTCTAAGTCACCATTAGGGTATGTCATCCCAAAATAATGTGAAATCTCTAATGGCTTATTGGGTTGAAAAGTTTGGGAATTTAATGTTATGTCAGCATGTTGCCTTGGGAGGAGCTCAGTGGTTAGAGTAATTGGGTGGAGACCAGAAGATCCATAGTTCAAATCCCAGTTATTCCATTGAATTTTTCAGTCTCATTTCACTCGTTGCTTCCTTTTACTACACACTTCAGACTAGGAGAAACGCAGAATAGTATTTCTTGTTCCTGTATGTTGATTTCTCAGAGGAGCATGAACTTTCCATTTGGTTGTAAAATGCTGTACATACTTGGGTCCTCCAATTGCTGAAATATTTTCTTCATTAGCCTATGGTTCAGTCTCAGAATCACTTTTCTATCAATGTCAGAATTGAATCTTCCAGGTCATCGGAAATTCATTTTTGGAAAATTCAGATAGAGGTTCCTCATCATTCATAACTTCATCTTTCCTTTGCCTGATTTGCAAAACTGGCGTACATACAACTCATTTTCAACAATAATTAATAGGATACCTAAATTGCATTCACTGGGATTATTTTATTTATTTATTTATTTGTTTGTTTATTTGTACTAAGCACCCATGCAAGGAATATGGTTACACGTCAGCCCAGGCTGTTATCTTACCATATTCCTAACCATATTTTCCTTATAATCTAGCACATTTATTTTAATCATAAAGATGATGATGATGATGATGATGATGATGATGATGATGATGATAAAAAGTATACAACAGTCATGCTCAACATTTCTTAAAATAACCTGTAAATTTATTATAATAGTAATGCTCCTCTCTTTTATATATATATATATATATATATACAAGGTGGTTCGTGTGTTCCTTATTATTTTTGGAGATAAGCAAACTTCATACTCTGAAAGTAATAAGGTCAAAATTACTGTGCTTGACAGCCATTTGGTAGCCATGCAAATCTAGCCTGCTCTTCATCGGAAAATAGACTGTAGTAGCAATAGTTACCTCCATTCCAAAAACATGCGCTTAATAACTCCTGTTACAGCACATTTTTGTCAATAGGATCGCTGTCATACGTTCTGCAATGTAAAATATAATGAATGAAGGCTAAATGAATGGCTTAAGTTGCAAAAAGGGGTCCATAACAGTTACAAAGGGATCAGAAGCAGAGAGGGAGACATGTGTGATACTATATTTACAAGTTTTAACGCAGCAAGCGGGAGCAATGATTGTAGCTCAACTGGTTAATTTCATGTTCCTTCATCACTTCTAGCATGTCAGTGGTTTGAGTCCCACAGTCCGCATGCACTTTTTTTTCTTCTTTATGTATTTTCCATTGAGGTACAAAGTTAGTTCAGTGTTTGTCACTAATAATTTTAGGAGTAAGCAAAAAGGTATACTAATGAAGAACAAACGACAGTTCATTTTATGTATTCTTTAGTCTCCGATCCGTAATTTTCTTTGTAATTATTTTGAAAAAGAAACTTCACTGAGACTTTAAATAATAAAGGAAATTTTCAAAACATATAAAGTTATAAAAACCATTTTAAAATACTAGAACACCTCACATGCTATCGATTGTTCTTCGTAGTTAGAGAATGTTCTCTACAAAATTTTGGCAGCTGGTACCCTCAGTGGGTTAGTGAATACTACCGGAACACACTTTAGGTCTAGACATGCCCCATTAAATACAAGTGCACGAAGTAAATATGTAGGTATGGATATTGAAAATTATAAGTTATGGGGATTAAACCTAACTTTCTTTTCAACTGAAAGTATTGGTGAATGCCTATGTATTTGGCACAGTTTGTGATGGTCAGCCTAGGTATATTGTGTATTTTTCGTTTTAGAAATACCCTGAAAATGGATCTGATTCTGTAGTATTATCTATTTAGTTTTAAAAAATTGTAATAATAACTGCATTTTTAGAGGAAACTGAATGAATATGCGTAAGAATGTTCATTTTCATTTGTATTTCCTGTAACTGGACTGATAAATTTAGAATAGAATATAAATAAAGAGAACAACAAAATAGAAACAAATAAGCCAAGTTAAAAAATGTTCCGATATCCCATCTAGCTTTGTGTCAAAATCAGGAAGAAAGAAAGCGGGGAAAAAAATTGTCAATGTTTTGGTAAGATTTGAACCTGCTTCGAGCATCTTGGAACTCATGCTAATTCTGCCCATTAATCAATTATGCTACTGTTTAGCTATAACTTGCAGCCCCAAAGTCTATAATGTTGGTGTGCAGAAGATGAGTCTCGGGAACAATGTTTTCAGGTTAGACTGTAATCTGTGGGTTGCATAAAACCAGAGAATAAGGGACAGGTGAACCACCTTGTGTATATATATAGGTATAGGTATAAAGGTATACAGGGGTAACATATAATCAGTTGGAAGATTGAATTCAATACTGGCAAGTTTTCACAGTAGCTCAATGGTCAGAGCAACCACATGGAGAGCGGGAGAACCATGTTCAAATCCTGTCTGTGGCAATAAATTTTTCAACTGGTTCTAATAATACTAACTATAAACTTATGTTTCATCTACTTCCCTTTTTGCAGACCACATCTATCTCTTTTTTACTTTAGCCAAATACTCGCCTACTTTTTACTATCATTAAAGTTTGATTAAGGCTATCTTTTTGTTCATTTTCAGCCATTTACCATTTATACACTATCACCTCCAAAGCTCTGTCCCTATACAGTCAAAACTACATGTTCCATATTTTCCTTTTCACCACATATTGGGCATTGATTCTGTTGGAGTTCTTTTCTCATACCCTTTAGGCTCCACACACCTGCTTGTACTCAAGCAATACTCTCCCTTTGTTCTTTATTTAATTTATCCTCATACATTTCTCTTTCCCATGTGGTTTTTTATTTGCATATATGTTTCTAAGTATCTTTTTTCCCATATATTGCTGAACAATTTGTATAATTCCATATCTTCAAATCTCCTCCTAGCTCCTTTCCAAAAATCATTTGCATTGTTTTCCCTCTTTCTCCGAATTTCCTCCAATCCACTATTTTCTAAATTAGTTTGTATTAAATAGCCCCACCTATTTTTCCTCAAATTCTTTAAGGATATTCTAAGTATTGCCTTAAAAAGTTGCTTTCATCCAAATTTAGTATTCTATTTCAATACTTAAGAGCTCTCTTCACAATCACACCTTTCCTTCCCATTCGTTCCATTTGACAGAGTTAATACTTGCTTGCAGAACATTCTGTGCACATATCTACAACTTCCCAACCATACTTCAATTCCATATAGCATTTTTGTTTCAACTACTATTATATATTCTTTCTAGCCAGTTGACATTTATATCTGGTATTTTATATTTACATCCTCTAATTGCTGCCAGTGCTTCTTTCCCTTTTGCCAAAGCTAACTTCTTCTGTTTCTCCCATTTTCCTCCCCCATCAATTTTGACCCCTAAGTATATACAATCTCTAACCATTTTATATTATTTACTATTATTATTTTATATTATTACTTTTCATACTTGCTCAATTTTGTCCCTTTCTTAAGTACAATAATTTGTCTTTTCCTGGTTTACCATCAAGCTCCAATCATTGCAATACTTATCTATTTATTGCAAGGATTGCTTAAGACCAATTGTTGAAATAGATCATATAGCTACATTGTCTGCAAAAAGTAACCCAGGGATTGTGACATTGTTTATTACTGACAAACAACTGTTGCTTTTTCCTATCTCAATTAGTATATCATCTATTAACAGATTGAATAGTACAGGACTTAGCTTACACCCTTGTGTAGTTCCTTCTTTTGATTTATTTCTTTTGTCACCATTCGTGCTCCTACTCTCACACAAAATGTATTCTCTTAATATAGGACTTTAAGAATATTTACAATATGTTGACTTACTCCCTTGCTCAACAGTTGATACCACAACAGTTTTAAGTCAGTATGGTCATACACTTTCTCTAAGTCTACAAATGCCATATACAATTTACCCCTTTTTTTCTTTTAGGTATTTGTCCACTAATGTTTTAATTATGAATAAATTCTTAATAGTTCTTCCTCTATGAAAACCCATTTGAAATTCACAGACAATATTATATTCTTCTACCCAATTTTGTAACCTATTTGTTAAAATGCTTGTAAATATTTTTCTCACATTCAATAGCAGAGCTTTACCTCTGTAATTATTGGGCTTGTCTACACTCCCCTAGCTACTGGGTTTATATAGAAGACTGAAATTGTTAACACAGCATGAGCAAAAAGCTCATAAATAATGCACACCTTCAACAATTATTTAACATGGCTTATATTGACTTAAATCCCATCCTGTGCACTTTAGACAATGCAAGAGAAAGCTAATAGCATGTTTACTAGTTCTATTTTTTACTTTCTTTACAATGTACTATGTACATAGTAGGTAGACAAGGAATTGTATTCTACTTAAACAGTGTTGAGATTATACTGGAAATACATGTTTTGTGGTGCACTAAATAAAAAAAAAAAAAAGCATATTTAATAAAATTTGTGTATGCATGTGTTTGTCCAAGCATACAACAAAGAGAGAGAACAGCAAAAGTGTGTTTAATATCAAAGTAGCATTTGAGTTCAGCATATTTCAAGGTTGTGACACAAAGATTTTCAAGAAAATATCCTCACCCCAAACCACCCTTTAAATGGAAACTTTTTTGACAATTTTGATTTTCTCAAAAATAGCTGCCACATGTTTAAGATATTTTCATTACAATTAATGTATATGCTGAATTTTTTGAGAATAGTCTCTGAAGTCCTCTTAATTCTGGATGACTTTTGCATAACTTGTAAACCATAAAAAGTAGACTGAATCATACTTTACAAAAAAGGTAGATCTCCTTAAAACAGACCAATTTTGTCATTTAATATATATTTTTTTATTCTGGAGTTAACCATTTGGGGTGCAACGTTATTAAACAGATAAGCAGCTTATCAAACTCACAAACTTTTTTTTTCAACTGTAAAATTCATTTATCTATTTGTTGAATGTACATATTTGTTTGAATCTATTTTATTTGTATCTGTAAGAATCGCTGTCATAGATATGGCTAATATAATAATGAAAAGCCCTGCATTAAATAAATAAATAAATACTATTTATGAGATGGTTACTGGTTTTTTAAATTTCTCTTACTAAAGGCTTTTCTCAAATGAGAAGTTATAATTCACTTTTTTTTTATCCTGGTCATGTATAGAGAACTGAATTTTAATTGCATCACATACCAACCAGAAAGATTTGACTATTGCTTAAGCCTAGTGTATTCCCTTATAAATACAATGACCATTTCTGCTGATGTTTATCTTGATTAGCATTGTGTTGATAGAAGAATAATGTTTTGCAAGAATAAAACCATTGTAGTGGCTGTGATGTGAGTGCTTTTATTTGAAAGAGGGATATTTTAAAGGTATAATGATGCTTTAGTATGCAACAATGTGGCTGGTATTTTACAGGAACATGGAAGGAAACACACTTATTGCTACACCGATGCAAATGTAATGGAGCTGTCTCAATGTAATTTTTGTACCATTATTTATTACGACTTCTAAAAGTGGCTAATGGGAGGTGGAAGTTTATCAGGACTCTGCACCATCTAGAGCTGGAGACTGGTTTTGGGGGTTCGAAAGAGATCAATAATCCCTAGAAGATGAGCCTTGCGCAGGTCATTCTCATACAGCAGAAACAAAAGAAACAATTGTAAGTGCACATAAGTAATTGAAGCAGGATCCCCACAACACCTATGCTAACATTCAGATTACCCTTAACATTGGATCAACTGTAGTGAATATCATCAAGTCACCAAGCGTTGTTCTCATTGGATACTGCATTCATTAACAGAGAACCAGAAAATAGCTCATGTGGAATGATGCTGTTTCATGCTGGATAAATTTAACAATGGGAGAAGCAAGGACATCTACAACATTGTCACAGGGGATGAATCTTGGATATACCACTATGATCCTGAAACAAAACAACAGTCAGCAGAAGTACTAGAAAGAAGATGGTGACTTCCCTCTTCTCAAAAACTGGTCATTTAGCATCAGTCACTCTGGATAACCAAAAAAAAAAAAAAAATAATAATAATCCCTAGAAGATGAGCCTTGCACAGAAGATGAAGACTGCTCACCTACTGCTTCACCATGACAATGTTTCTGTTCATACAGAGGCCAAAACACTGGATTTCTTAGGGTATCAAAAGGTCCAAGTACTTCTTAGCCCCCTTTGTTCTCTAGATTTAGCCTCTTGTCACTTCTTTCCAAAACAAAAGAAAATATCGGTGGTCACCATTTCTCAGGGCTTTCACAGAGGCTGTAAGCAACCTTCCATAAGAAGCTTGGTCAGTTGCATTTTCAAAGTGGTTTGAGGGGGTGCAAAAGTGTATTCGACATAATGGAGAATACTTTGAAAAGTTGTAACTCAATTGTAAAATATTTATGGCTGCTGCTAAAAATGTTAAGCGTGAACCTCAAATCATTTACTGAAGCTTCCATTTTGATTACATAACCAATTTATTCCTGTTATTAAGCTCTTACGGTGTAATAATGCTGTCTTTACTTTCACTTATACATTTTGTTTAATCTTTTTTCATCCTCTGTGTCTCATTACTGCATATAATTGTTGCAAAAGTGCTAAACCAGCAGTGGAGGTGAGAGGTTGTGTTGTGTGGAAGCTACAAGAAGAAGCTGAAAAGTGGTATAAGTAGCAGAATAATGGGAATCAACATATAAATCTTCAGGGCAAGAATTGGTCTAATCAGTAGAAGGAAATGGAAGCTGTCCAAGAATAAAGTTTAGAATGAGGAAATAACAAGCATTGTTGCAGTAGTGTGTGTAATCAGCATTTATTAATTTTTGTAGCAGTGGAGATGAATCCCGGGCCTAATGGAAACCATGGGCTTGGTGAAGAAATTTTGAACAAATCACAGGGCGTGGAAGAAAGGCTAGGTAAACAAATGAACAATGTGGAAAGGGAAATTAAAGAAGAAATCAAAATTGAAATACAGAACATGAAAACAGAAGTTCAAGATATTAAAAGAAGAGTAAGATCCTTGGAAGAAAGAAACTGGAAATTCAATCTGGTAATAGCAGGAGTAAATGAGAAAAGGAAGTAAGGGAGCATTTAGAAGAGAAACTAAGAGATGGTCCTAATTGTATGGGAAGTTTCTGAAGCTTTTTGAGTAGGAAGGAATATAGGAAGGAAGATGATAGTAAGTTATATCCATGCAGATTATCTATAAATTATTGAAAAGATATAAGAGAGTAAAAGGGATGAATATATTTATTAAGAGAGATTTATCGATGGAGCAGAAAGCCCCCAAAAAAAAGGATGCAAGAGGCAAGATCAGAGGGTACAGGCTGCTTGTTCCTTCTATATGAATGACCTTTAGCGAAGATACAGTGAGCTAGCCTACCTTTGATAAACAGGTGAGCAAATAGTTTGTTACAATAACAAACAGCTCTGCTTTCTTATGATTATGCTATGAGAATATACAGCATACAGTTGATGCAAAGTGTTATGAATTACAGATTTACGTGTAATAAGGTAAGCTCGGTTTTTAATGAAAAGAACAGAAATTCAGAAGAAGAAGAAGTTGGAAAAATGTCTGGAATAGAAGAAATACAGAAAATTAGGTGTAATGTGTAGTGTAAGCAGTAATCAAGATTGAGAGTGATTGACATCACTGGAAGTGTGGCATTTGCTTTCTAGTGACTGATAGCAACATCTGATTGCTGTCCCTGCGTTTGTATACCAATGCTTCAATAAAGGTAAGTAAGTGACTCACATCTAACCTCTCACATAAAAATGCAATTCATCAAGAACTGGCGTGCCACCTGTAAGTATGTACCTAGGTTACAACATTTTCAATTTAAACTTATTGATCGACAGATACCAGTAGGTAAGGGCAAAAATGTTAGAAGGGACAGTGGAAAAAATAAGAGGAAATGCATCATCAAGTTGCAACGTCAACAAAAACTGAAACATCTGGAAGTCCAAGGAATGAAAGGGTTACAATTTAAGTCAATAGGAGAATGGGAGTGAGTAAGGGTGAGAGAATGGCAATACATTGAAGGATAGTATCACCAGACGAAAAGACAATCAGTGGCAACAGCCCAGCTGGTCTGTGTGGAGAAGAAAGGCACCAAGTGAGTCAAGGTCAAGTTTGTCATGCAGCATATCCACACTGAGGTGAAGCCTAATGCAGTTTGAGGGAGATATTTATGAGCACAGTGAACATGGGGTTGTGGTGAAAGAGCAACATCCGTAAGTACCACGTGCCAGTACACATCATAATACTGGGAGAACGTTGAGCAGCAAGAGCAAACTGGATATATTTAGATTTTGTTCGGGCTCACAACAGGATCAAGTGGAAAGACGAAAGGTTGTGAACTTGGTTTTTGGAACTGTGAAAGGTTATGTAGCGGGTTGAGCGGAGGTTTTGTCAGAGAAATCTTGAATAAGGTGTGTTTATCATCATTAGTTGAGACTTGGCTATAGCCCTTTTTTAGAACATCAACATTTTCAAAAGTTTTTCCAGGTAAAAAAAAAAAACAACAAAAACACACACACTTGCACCCACGACGCATGTACACACACACATGCACGCACACACCCCTCTCTCTCTCTCTCTCTCTCTCTCTCTCTCTCTCTCTCTCTCTCTCTCTCTCTCTCTCTCTCTCTCTCATATATGCACGTTTTTTCTAAAAAATGCTTTTTTAGGATGTAGGGGACCCCAAAACATATATTTCTGGTGAAATCTTGACATCAAATTTTTGGGTAGAATAATATTAGTTACATGTATGTTTTAAGAATCAAACTCACAAATAATTATTCAAAATGACCACCTCTGGCATGCGCACAGGCCTTAAGTTTTTGTGACCACTCATCTATTGAATTACGCAGCATTTCCAGTGGAAAATCTGCTGCTGCCTTCCTAAGAGAACGCTTCAAAATTTCAATATTAAGATGTCTCTTCTTGCAAGCCATTTCTTGAAGCTTAGACCACAATTTGTAGTCCAGGGAGTTCAGGTTCGGACTTGCAGAAGGCCAATCTGAGGTCAAAATAAAGTCCAGAACATTAGCCCTGAGCCACTCTTGAGTTGTCCTTGCCTTATGCGCTGGGACTGAATCTTGTTGGAAGCTCCAGTTTTGCCCGTGGAAGAGTGTGTGTGTTGCTGAGAGGCTTGACCACTCTCTCCAGCACTGTCTCCTGGTACACTTTGGCCGATGCTTTCACACCTTTTTCGCAGAAGTGGAGATCCGTGTTCCTTTGTAGCTCACACCCCACCAAACCATGACAGATGCAGGATGATGGCCCCTCTGGACCTTTGGAGCCTTTTCAGCAGCTTCTTTAGATGATCTGGCATATACTCGGTCGTTTTGGGCATTGAAAGCCTCCTCAACACAGAACATTTTTTCGTCAGTGAAAAGGATTCTTCTGTGACCATTTGCTGTGTAACGCTGCAATAACCATTTTGATTTAAGAAGCCTCTGGTGCTTCAGCTCACGTGTGAGGAGCTGCCCTTTCTGCTGTTTATAGGCACACAGACCCAGGTTACTGTGAAATGTGCACGACATAGACATTTTAGAAATTTTCAGTTCCTGAGCCATCACTGATTGTCTCCATACAGGATTTCTTTGGATGCAAGCCGCCACTGCTTTCACCAACTGTGGAGTGCACACAGTGCGTGGTCTTCCTTGCCTATGGCGGTCTTTCACAGTTCTAGTCTCAAGAAAGCGCTGGACAGCGTGGTACAAGAACCTCTTGCTTGTTTTCAACTTCTGAAGAATTTTGAAGATCTCACTTGGGGATTTGCCTACCTTGTGCAAGGCTACAGCTACACGATTTGCATAATCGCCCCATTCCATTGTGGCAACTAACTCAAACAACCTTCATGTTCTGCAGTTGAATTCTCAATGACTCAGTGCTGAATAGCACAACAAAGGAATGTGCAGGCAGGCAGAGGCAGGAGGTACAAATACTCTCAAAAGTTGTGACAATATTTATGGTAAGACTGTGTACAATACCTTCTTTATCCACTATGTACATTGTACATACAGGGCTGGAGAAACTAGCAAAGCATTAGTAATTGATAGTCTACCTACAGAGTTTTTGAAATGTGGTGTAATGAAATGAAATGGAATGGAGTTTTTTATTTACAGACATTCTTTAACTGCTGTGGTTCTCAGTGTCCCATTCTATACTGGGATTGTAAGACCACTTAATTTTGCTGAGATGTCTTTTTATCAGACTGGAGGTTCTTTTATGTGCCATAAATCTACAACACGGTACCAGCATGTTTACTTCGCTTCCGAAGGAAGCCATACTAAGGATTTTTACACCCAAAAAAATCCATTGTTCTCCACCGGGTTTGAATGCGTGACCTTGGATATAGGTATGAAGTTAGCATAGTAACCATTGCACCACAGAGGGTTGCAAAATGTGATGTGAAAATCCAGACGGGTTAATATGCATTACAGGTCTTATGAATGCAATAATTAAAGAGAAGAAGGTGCCAGATAATTGGCATGTATCAATTATACATCCCATATATAAAAGGAAAGAGAATGAAACAAATCTGAAATTATAGAGGAATTGCACTATTATACAATTTTGCAAAACTTTTACTGGGATGTTAACAGAGAGAATACTAAATTAGGCTGAAGAAAACAAAAAGATATCTCAGTACCAAGCAGGCTTTAGGAAAGGGAAAAGGACAGTGGACAAAATATTCATAATTAAAACAATGACAGATAAACATCTGGGAAAGAAAAGGATAATTGTATGTTATATTTATTGACTCAGAAAAAGATTATAAGGGTGGATAGAGAGGTGCTGTGGTTCAAATTAAAGAAGAAGATTTTAAGTGTCAATATGGTCAGCATTCTACAGGAGTTATACTATCAGAACAGATTTTGTATCTAGTGTGTCTTGGGGGAAGTAACTAGTGTTGTTGGACAAGAGAGAGGGCTGAGACAAGGTTGTAAATAAGCCCTGTACTATTTAATCTATTTATTAATGATATTTTGGATTTTTTGCAGCATGCTTGTACTCTTACGCCTTCAATAATGTATAGATAATCTGGGGCTACTTCTTGCTGATGATGTGGTATATGTTCAATATCAGTGATTGGCTTAAAGTTGGCTATAGCTGAGATTGACAGATATTGCAAAAAATGGGATCTGAAGGTGAATCAGGTAAAAACCAAAATTATGGTGTTTAAGAAGGGAATAAACTAGGTAGAGATGAAAAGTGGTTCACTGCAGACAAAGAAATTCAAGTTGACAACGATTTCTCATACCTGGGTATCAAGCTGAACAGTAATGAAGGCGTGAGAAACAGAAAAAAAAGAAGAATGACCATGAAAGCAATTCAAAAATGTTTATATATAATGCCAGTAATGAATAGCAAGTGATTTGAAAAACTTTATTCTGCCTTGATTGGAGCCCGATAGAGTTATGGTTTGGGGAATAGATGAGGGTTGCTGTATTAAGAAGTTTATGTAAATTAATTCTGGGAGTTCCCATTAATACAGCAACTTTATTAGAGCTGGGAAAGGTAAGTGCGAGAGGGTTAATGATGAAGAAAATCCTGATATATCAAGAGGAAAGTTTGGATGCTATAGCAAATGGGTGGCTGAGGAAAATCAGGGAACTCTAATTAAATATGGGTTAGGAGATGTTTGGGTTGAAATAGGATTTTAGAAGAGGTTTTTGGAGGGAAGTGAAATTGATAATGATAGATATATGCAGATAGATCTTATTTGCCGAGGCCAGAGAGAAAAGCTCACTGCCATTTTACAAGGAATTAAAAATTGACCCAGAGAAGAATTGCATGTTTATTTGTAAAAAACATGAAAGAGAAGGGATAGCCAGTTTAGATTGGTGTTTGGAAATTAAGTGGAATGAGGGTGGAGGTTATCCTAGGAATGTTCTTCATCTGTGGGTTCAAGGAAGATGAAAGCAACATTTTACTTTGATATAAATTCACAAAGGATTGGAGAGAAAATTTAATAAATAAACAAATGGTTATTGAGGAATTAAGAAATTATACTAGGGAAGATTTTTAAATTTCAAAAGCAGATGCCTAAATTAGGGGACTTGTTGTGGAAGGTAAAGTGTAAGTGGAAATAGTCAGTTGAAAAACATGGCTCCTAGAGCACATTTTAGATGAAAAAGGATATCTATGTAATATCATAAAAATTTATATAGTGAAATACTTATGGCCTATTAACTAGGGTTAAGGTTACTGTAGCTATCTATGTACTTAGCACTTTAATAAATAAACAAATAAATAAATATTTGTGCTGATTTTCCTGTTTCAGATTGAATATGGGGTCTATGTGGAACTATGAAACTGACATTGCCGCTGTAGATTTAGATAAAAGATGTTTAAAGCTTGAAGAAACTAGCAACCCTTTTCATTTCAACACAACTGCAGCTCCCAGAGGTAATTTCAGAGACAACATGAATTGTGGAATATTACACAGGTGTGACTCCTGTGGCATGTGCTTTAGTGCAGCATCTTCTTTACAAATTCACATTGCAACTTATCAAGGCAAAGGCAAACACAAATGTAAAATTTGCGACAAGTTTTTTCATGATCTATTAGCTTTGAAAAGGCATAGTTTAACTCATGAAGCCAAAAAGCCTTTCAAATGTAGCACTTGTAATAAGGGCTTTGCTAAAAAGGAATATTTGAGAAGTCACACTTTAATTCATGGGGGAATACAGTATAAAAGCAAGAAGTGTGATAGGAACTTTATGCAGAAATTAAGTTTGAACAAACATAGTTTAATTTGTGAGGGGATATGGTTCAATTGTGATAAATGCAATAAGAGCTTTAATCAGGAATCACATTTTAGAATGCATAGTTTAATTCATGAGGAAATATGGCTTAAATGTGAGAAATGTGACAAGACCTTCAGCACATCATCAAGTCTAAGAAAACATAGATTAATCCATGAGAGAAAACGATTTAAATGCAAGAAGTGCAATAGTAGCTTTAGTGCAGCATCTAGTTTGAAAGTACATAGTCTAATGCATGAGGGAATACTGTTTAAATGTGAGATTTGTGATAAGAGCTTTAGTAGTTCATCGAACTTGAAAACGCATAAAGCAATTCATGAGGGAATTTGGTTTAAATGTGAGAAGTGTGATAAGAGATATTGTAATTCATCAAAATTGAAAATGCATAAAGCAGTTCACGAGGGGAAGAAATTTAAATGTGAGAAATGTGATAAAAGCTTTTCTGTATCATCAAGTTTGAAAAAACATAGTTTAATTCATGAGGGAATTCGGTTTAAATGTGAGAAGTGTGATAAGAGCTTTACTCAGTCAGCAAGCTTGAAAACACACAGTTTAATTCATAAGGGAATTCGGTTTAAATGTGAGAAGTGTGACAAGAAGTTCATTACATCATCAAGTCTTAGAAAGCATAGTTTAATTCATGAGGGAATACTGTTTAAATGTGAGAAGTGTGATAAGAGCTTTACTCAATCATCAAGCCTGAAAACACACAGATTAATGCATGAGGGAATGCGGTTTAAATGTGAGAAGTGTGATAAGAGCTTTACTAAACCATCAAGCTTGAAAACACATAGTTTAATTCATGAGGGAATTCGGTTTAAATGTGAGAAGTGTGACAAGAGCTTCAGTACATCATCAAAATTGAAAATGCATAAAGCAATTCATGAGGGGAAGCTGTTTAAATGTGAGAAGTGTGGTAAAAACTTTAATTCAAAAGCAAGTTTAAAAGTACATAGTTTAATGCACCAAGGAATATGGTTTAAATGTGAGAAATGTGACAAGAGCTTTAATACATCATCACAGTTGAAAAAGCATTTACTAATACATAAGGGAATACGGTTTCAGTGTGATAAGTGTGATAAGAGCTTTAGTACATCATCAAAATTGAAAATGCATAAAGCAATTCATGAGGGGAAGCTGTTTAAATGTGAAAAGTGTGATAAAAGCTTTGCTCTATCATCAAGATTGAAAACACATAGTTTAATTCATGAGGGAATTCGATTTAAATGTGAGAAGTGTGATAAAACCTTTACTACATCATCAAGTTTGAAAGCGCATAGTTTAATTCATGAGGGAATTCGATTTAAATGTGAGAAATGTGATAAAAGCTTTACTACATCATCCAGTTTGAAAGCACATAGTTTAATTCATGAGGGAATTCGGTTTAAATGTGAGATGTGTGATAAGAGCTTTAGTACTTCATCAAAATTGAAAATGCACAAAGTAGTTCATGGGGGGAAGCTGTTTAAATGTGAGAAGTGTGATAAAAGGTTTGCTCTATCATCAAGATTGAAAACACATAGTTTAATTCATGAGGGAATTCGGTTTAAATGTGAGAAGTGTGAAAAAAGCTTTACTACATCATCAAGTTTGAGAGCACATAGTTTAATTCACGAAGGAATTCGATTTAAATGTGAGAAATGTGATAAAAGCTTTACTACATCATCAAGTTTGAAAGTGCATAGTTTAATTCATGAGGGAATTCAGTTTAAGTGTGAGAAGTGTGATAAGAGCTTTACTTTATTGTCAAGTTTGAAAAGGCATGTTGGTTCAATTCATGAGGGAATACAGTTTTAATGTAAGAAGTGTGATGAGAGATTTAATTCATCATCAAGTATGATAACTTGTAGCTTAATGCATTATGTAGTGATTTTAAATGTGAGAAATATGACAAGAGTTACACTCATCATCAAGTTTCAAAATACACTGTTTAGTTCATGAACACATACAGCTATGAACACAATGGATTTGTAAAAGGAGCTTTTTTCAATCAGACATTAGATGCTCAATATTTATGATATTTGAAAATGACCAATTAAATCTGACAAATTGTTAAGAGGTTTATTATATATTATCTTATACCCAAAGTTGCGGGTTCAAACCCGAGAGGGGACGATGTATTTTTTCGGGTGTAAAAGTCCTTAGCATGGCTTCCTTCGGAAGGGAAGTAAAGCCATGGGTCCCGTGTCATAGATTTACGGCACGAAAAAGAACCTCAAGCCTGATAGAGAGGCCTCTGAGCAAAATTAAGCAGTCTTTCATGCCCAATTTAGAATGGGACACTGAGAACCACAGTAGTTAATGAGTGTCCACAAATAACACGCCATTTCCATTTTATTATATATTAAAATTAAGGTTCCTTAATTTAGTTCATGAGGGTGGAAAGCTATGTCCATGTAACACTTATCTGGGATTTGAAAGATCTTAATTTAATTCACAAGGACAAAAGACCATTTTAAATGCAGTAAGTGTGATTAGATGTTTCTTACAGCATCATATCTAAGAGCTCTTAGATATGATTGTATCATCAGATCAACTACCTGTGAATACAGGCTACCATTATGGACAAGATAAAACATTGATTAGAACATAAATGGCAATGCACAGTGAAGTAAATACTATTGTGAAAGAGTAAATTTAAAGTGATATTTATTTATTAATTTATTCTCAGAATAAGGTATAAAATTATCATGTAAATACAGGATGTTTCTAAATGTTATTATTGAACTTTGAGAGCAGTTAGGTAATCTTCTTTGAAGAACATTTTGTTAAGGAAATTATGTTGTGTGATGCATCATCTCAGTGCAAGAGAGATTTTAGTGAAAGGAATAGAAGGAATAGATAAATACTCATTTCAGTCTAATCCTGTTTGTGATTACTGCTATCACTCGGGTTGAATACTTACAGAGCTCAATAGCAATCAGTTTTGATTGCACTACTTTTGTTTACTTCCACTGATCTGATCACTTGTTTTATGGTTTTTTATGTCCCACTGCAGTCAAAAGAAGTAAAGGTGGGTAAATCTCATTCTGTTGAGCTATAAATGAACCAATAATTAATAATTATTTTTTCAGTGCAGCATAGAAATGCTCTACTAAGAATAATGTACAATATTCCTTTGCAAGTTTGGTTAAATTATGTTGTATTTATCCAGTTTCTAGAGATTATAAATGCAATAACCAAACTACAAACAAGGTCACTAGTGAATGAGTTCTTCTAAATTGTAAATATGTAGGGTAGAGTTAGGTTAACTGAGCCACTTTTTTGTATTTTATTTTTTGCACAGATTGTTTTTAGGTTAGGTAAATCTTTAACACATATAACAATTATCAATGGTTAGTAGAGAACATTTAAAAAAATTATCAGTCCTCTCTTAAGAGGAAAAAAGAAATAATAAACAAAAAGTAACCTAAGTGAAAGTGGCTCAATTAACCCCCTGTGTAAGGTTAACTGGCCCACCTAATGGGGCTAACTGCACCACTAATAAATAAGGTAATAGATAAACTTTCTTTATTAGAATATCAGACCACTGTATGTCAAATGTATAATGCTGAATACTTAATTCACTCAAATGGTCAGGTTTATAATAAATGCAGTACAAAATAAGGAATAATCTAATACAATGTAAAGTCACTCAAGTCAAAATTGAATGTAATATTTGCATAGCGAGCTGAACATAGATGAGCAGGATTTGGTAACTTTAAAATAACATCATTTTCTGGCACGAAACATTTTTCATCTGTTGGCATGAACTTCATTGTTCCACTCAGCCACTTAAAGCTGCCTGACTATCTGAGTAGATTGAATATCCACTCATCTGCCTGGCATGTTTAAAATATGCATGACACAGACTAAGATAACATATTTCAGCTTGGAATACAGTAGCAAACTTTCCAAGGGCAAAGGTAAGCCTGGTCTTGTGAGGCCCTGATCCCATGGTTCCATCTCAACCTGTCTTTTGCCCATACTTCCTGCAGGAGAGGACAGTTCCTTATATAAGTAGAGAAAGCATTAGTGATAAAACTTAACTACCACTCCAGCCCCTCCAGAAGGAATCTCAATTGGTGTTCTTTGGGTTCCGTAAAGGCAGTCCTTTCCTTTTCCCTTGGAATCAAAGCAGATAGGCCTGACCCTCCAATACTGCACATCCTTTAGCATCCCAAAGAATGCTGGCATCAACTCTAGGACCTCCTCCCTTCGAAATACAAAGGTTGGGGTGCCCCCCCTCCCCATTTCAAGATCTTAGCTCATCATAACCACCCATATAATTGAGGCGATCCCGACTGGAAGAGCAAACTCAACTGCACGTTTCGAGCAAAATGTATTTTGATTTTTATACCAAGGGCAAACTCAACATTGAGGCATTCCTGACCAGAAGGAGGAACTAAACAACTGCACATTTCGTGCAAAATGTCATTTGAATTTTCTACCAAGGGCGACCTTGATATATTATTCCTCCTTTGTAATTTAATATAAAAGTATAGGTGGTAAGAACACATATATCACAGTATTGGTTTACTTATTGCAGTCAGCACATGACATTAATGGAATAACAATATTGGGAGTATTATTACAATTAAACTCATTTGTCGTACTCAACAAACATATCTCCTTTATCAGATTCGACGCCATTTGTGAAAGTTGAGCAATTTGATTGTCTTTGAAGTATCTGGTGAAAAGGTTGTTCCATGGCATGGATATGTAAGGTAGCAAATGTCTGATGTCATTCTGCTTAGCCAGGAGTATTGAGATTGGAGCATCATACATACTCTTTAATTCCTGTGATTTTAGTTGAACTTCTCCAGATCACAGCAGTCTCTTTCCCTTTTGGAGTTTTAACAGTGGTTTTGACGTTTAGGTTGTATGTTGGATGTATGTGAAATTCTTCCTTGCCATAACGACTGCACTAAAAAATATTGCCATTTTTAAATTACACCCCAGTCAATGTAGTTCTTGTCTTCTTCTGTAACGATGTAGTATTCTTAATCATATGTTGGGCAATGTCTATAACATCGTATGACTTTCTTTATGAGCTGGACATAATGATCTTTTGAGAATTCATCAGAGTTCTGAACACTTTTTTTTCCCTCTATGCCTGAAGCCTTGGTCGCATGGCAGTAGGACTGTCATGAAGTAATGCTTGTTGCTGTATAATCTGTCATAGATGAACATCAAAGTTATCAAAGCTATGTTTTATACTTATTCTGACCAAAACAATTGTCGTTAAAAAAGTACCTCTCTTAATATTGTCAACACCTGAGAGATAATACATCAAATAGCTAGCGAATTCACACGATCAATGTTTTGCTTGTGTTTTGTCCCAAATTTACGAAGTCAATCGTCCTGTTTTTATGCCATGTACACAGAAATTATAGTTCCAGAGTTTTCATTTATAGAACTGTATGCTGCTTGAGAGCTTAGGGGTTGGAAGCGCCTGTTGCAGGTCAAAGGCTGAACATTCACCATGTCATCCTTATTCTTTGTCAACTCCTCTATTAATTTATGAGCAATTTTAGCACTATTTAAATATGCATCTTTACTTATTTCCAGTATGTTTTTTCCTCTGCATTAACGTGTTTATTACTCTTTGTCTTCAAAATGTAATGGATGTATTTGCTTTATCGGACATATTGTGTGTATTGGAATTCAATATTGTATGTATTGAATCGATCGCGATGATAATATTTCGAGACTGGCTTACCTCCATGGTGTTATTCTTGCAGTCTTGTACAATAGAGTTCATAAAGAGTTGTTGAGACCAACGGGAAGGTACTTTCTGTGAGGACTCTTGGCCCTGCTGTAATGGCTTGTAACTTTTGGTAGAGACCTTATGTGCTCATGAGTTATCATTTTTCGGTCAGGAGTAATTTTTCTGATGGGAAATTTTATTGCTTTGTCAGTCTCAACGCAGCCAGTATCTGTAATTTCATCCAACACGTTAATGACACATTTCTCCTAAATTCCTTGCATTCCATAAAGTGCAGTGCGGTAGACTTGAAAGACATTGGAATCTATAATAATAATCATCTTGTACTGGATCTCAAGTTCGGCTATGTCTACCCTTTTCACTAGTTTTCTTCATATCTACACTGTCTAGGAATTTGGGTGTTAGGTATTTTGTAAATCGTAGTTTCCACTGACCCAAAATGCATTGAAAACACATTACATTATTCATACCAACCTTTTTAAGAGCAGCCACAAGAACAAGGATCACCAATCCATCAGGCAGCCGCAACACTGCCTGAGGAGCGGGAGACGTACTCTTGGCCTTCCCACTGGCATAGCCGCACAAACAACCCTATGCTTCATCAGCAATAACCCCAGTCTCTCGAGTACGGCCCGAGAAGGCCTACGTGCCATCCGGCCTGCGGAAGACCGATGTTCTCGACATCATGATCACCAAGAACATTCCATTCCATCTAGACCTCTCGGCGGACAACAAGTTGGACTCTGACCACGACCCTATCGTGGTGGATACAACCGTATCAGCTTCGGTAACGCCAGAATGGACATAGGAGATCGACTGGGATGCAGCCGTCCTTGACCTGAACTAAACAGTGAACCTGCGATCTCGCATCGATTCCATCGATGCCCTGAAAGCGACAGCCGCGGCTTTCTCCAACGTGGAATGTGGAACGCGTACATACCTATCGCATCCCGTCAGACAAACCCAATCCGAGAGCCATATCCAATGACCGGTAGCTGTTAAAAGCCAAGGCAACTGTCCGGAAGCTATGGCAGTGCTTCCGTCATCCCAGGATCCAAGTAGTATACCAGCGATTCAAAACCCTGGCTAGGTGCCTGCTTCGCGCGCCTGGGAACATAATCTGGAATAGGAAATCCACATCCCTATATTCGCCCAGAGAGGTGACTACCTGGGCATGACGGCGTCACGGCACCCATGCTAAAGCACCTATCCCGAAACGCCATCATTTAGTTGAGGATTTATAATGTATGCTTGCACCTCCTTCACTTTCCAGCGTGTTGGAAGGAGGCGAGGGTAGTCTGCATTCTGAAACCCGGCGAGGATCTGGTCTTGCCTACAAGCTACAGATCCATCAGCGTGCTCCCGATCGACTCAAAAGTCTTTGAGCGGTTACTCCTACCCCGTCTTCGAGGAAAGACTTCTCCTCCTGGACACTCAACAACCTTGCAGCTACTGCGACGGGCTGAGAAGGCTGCCAGTCCAGGAAAACTTCAAAACAGTCGCGGCATTCTTGTCGGTGGAGAAGGCCTTTGCTCCCATGTGCCACCAGGGATTATTGTACAAACTCAAGAATGCAGAACTCCCTACCCCTACATTCACCTTGTTAGCAGCTTCCACCGGGACAATACTTTCCGGTGCAGATGGAGGGCAGGCTGTCGTCAGTAAGATCTGTAGCAGCAGGAGCGCCTGAAGGCAGCGTGCTGTCGCCGTTACTCTTCGCCGCCAAAATGTCTAACTTTCCCACAGATCCCGGTACTGCTATGTGCCAATATGCCGACGACGTCCCCATACTGGCACAAAACAAGAGCGTCCGCTACGTATTCTCACCGCTACAAAGACAGCTCTAGGCAATTAGCTGGTGGAGTGAAAATTGGAGGATGGCGATCAGCCCTCAGAAGAGCTCTGCTCTACTGCTGCTTTAAGTCCCTTGCTGGCGGCCGGAGAGGTTCCTGAGATTGCGGTGGAGAAGAACCCCCTGAGTTGGCTGCGCCAAATACCTCGGAGTCCTCTTCGACCGCGGCCGCACATTCACTCCACAAGTCAGGGGAAAAGTCGGTTGGGCCACGCTGTCAGACGGCAGTTGTATTCCATATTCCGGTCCACAATGCCTATATACTGAAACTACGGCTGTATTCGCGCGACCACCCCGCCTCTGTATAGCTGCGAGTTCTGAGGTCCGGTGGCTCATTTCACCATTCGCAGACTGCAAGTTGTGCAGAACAGGGCACTCCTCCATTCCCAATCCGGAAGTTGTGCGAGAGACAGCTCGCACAATATACACTAAGCTTGCACCGCACCCAAATCGTTTGGTGACGCATCAGCTACCGGCTGCCCAAGGATGCCTTGGGCTGACAACTTTTGCCGCTTCTTTCCATACTAATCTCACCCGCCAAGTTAAGCACATCGGGCCTGGCCCCGGACTGGGTGAGTGACTGCCAAGCCGTATACCGGTCAGCTGCATACTTGGCCAGCCCCCCACCCATCACCTTACTCCTTTCGTTTCCCCCGCTAGATGGCACTGCTTCACTTGACAGTCCACAAGCGGCTGACCAAGTTGAGCCCCATCGGGCCCAGTCACTACTTGAATGGATGACCACACAGGTAGCTCCACCGACCCGCGCCGTTAGCATTACGAGAGATAATCGCCTCTCAGCACACGCATAGACGAAAACACTTACTTATATACACCTATTATATCGCACGGATAAATCCTCAAGAAAAGCGGGCAGATGCCGCGGCGATTTTCCCCCCGCCTGAGAAAACGGGCTACTCGTTCTGGCTCCTGCTGTTGCTTTGTCACAGTTGCCTTCCAAGTATCCTCGTTCGAGCGTAGTATACGGGAATAACCACCTACCTCTTCTCCTCCTGCAGCAGCATTTGCCATTATGGTACGTGCAACAGATTTAGAATAAATAATCAACACTGGACACTACCAAGTGAAACAAACACCACTAGCAGAATAAATACCGAGTTGAGTGTACGCTAGTTCACAATGCAAACCGGCAGTTAGAGGTTACAAGAGAGGTAGTTGAATGGTGAAGGAAGCAGGTTTAGAAGGGGAACCAAGATCTCTGTAAAGTTCGCCCTTAAGGTCCGCACTGTTATTGTACAACCTGTCCCAGTTGTTTTGGCCATTTTGTATAGAATATTAAGGTGCTTTCAACTGCATTCATTTCGCAATATAGCCTTGCAGTTAAAGCTACTTTAAATACATTTAAAAAAGACTGCATTCATTTCCAAAAATTATTATTGTTACCCATCGAGGAAAACGCTTAAAAGCAACCTACTCGTCTGTCGAGTTCGTCTTTGTGGTCTAGAACACCTCAATTAATCAACACACATGTTAGTTCCCTATAACTAATATAAAACTATATTAATTATAATTTCCTTTGCACAGACCAGTTCCATTTTTTCAGGTTTACTTAAGAACTGAAAACTGACCTAAGATTCTGCCATCCTTTCTTAAAACAAAAAAAAACAAAAAAACTCCCTTGGTGCTGTTCTATCCATCTTACTTCCACTTCTAATCTAGGAATTCTTTTCTTCATAAATCCGTTACTTGGCATTCAAATACCATATGCTCTAGTTTATTCTTCCCTCCACAACGGGACACTGATGTGTGGGATGATTTTCTTGTGCCTCTTAATTTCTAAATGACAGTTCTTAACCTAGTTTTCCCCTCCCTTTGTACGTTATTTGCCTTATCAAGGTATGTCTCTCTTTCCATTGTTCCCTTCATTGGTATCATATACTAGCCATGTTCACATCAAAACGTTTTTAGATTTGTGTGCCTTCATACAAATTTGTATCACTATTTTCCATAATTTAGTATGGTTATTTTCTCCTCTCCGGTCTTCCCCCATCACATGCACTTACAGGTTCATTCGAATGTTACCGGTCCATTCAAAGGTCCAAAGACGCTTTTCCTGATACTCCACACAGTAAACAAATTATTGTTATCTAAATTAGGATCCTAAATCAATATTTCAGTACTCTTTATCTAAATTCAGGATCTTAAACCAATATTTCAATGCTCTTTCTATATCATACTCTTTTATCCTTATTATATTCCACTATTTATTATGAGTATGTTCTCTCCTCCAGTATTCCTCCATCCCATTCTCTTACAGGTTCATTCGAATGCTACTGGTGCAGTCGTAGTTCCAAAGACTCTTTTCCTGATACTCCAGGCAGTCAACAAATTATTGTTATCTAATTAGGACTTAAATCAATATTTCAATGCTCTTTCTATAACCACACCCTCAGCACTCTTCCCATCTATATCTGCACAACTTCTTTTCCTACTGCACATAATAAGGCCAATACTTCCTAAGGGAATTTAATGTAAGGGTTTATACATTGGCTAATTTATTTGTCTTAAAGGTCAATGGTTTTCTTCCCCCTCCCCATTCAGTCCCCATATCTCTATTCCATAGCATTTTTGGTTCTCCCACAATATTTTACATGTTTTCCCCTACCATTTAACTCTGTACTTCTGAATGCTGACATGGGTCCTTTTACTTTTGTCAATTCTACTTTCTTTAGTTTTTTTTCCACCCCCATTTCTTTTAACACTAAGTATATACATTCTCCTAATTTATACCCCCTTATTCCTCTGCTTCCACTTTTCATATTTACTAAATTTTGCTCCCTTCTCAAGTAGGTATCATTATTTGTGCTTCCGGTTTCACAGTTACATTCATTGCAGTATTCAACTAATCTCTTTAAGGGTTTGATTCAGTCCATTTAATGTAATCGATCATACTACCAGATCAGAATGCAATAGCTCAAGCAGTTGCCAAATTATTTATTACTGGCATATAATTATTGTTCTTGCTAATCCCTTGAATAGATTAAATATGGACTTAATTTACAACTTGCTTTAAAAGTCTCGTCGCCCTCCATCGTGTAAGTTTATCATACTGTCCTCTAATACACAAGATTGTAGGTTCAAACGAGGCTGATCCCGCTGATCTCATGGCGCATAGCAGTGGACTCACGAACTAGAAATTCAAATTTGATAAAGCTAGCATGGAAAGGACGACCTCTGCTCCGCTTAAGAGTTGCATGAAATACCACTAATATTATTTTAAACCTTTCCCTTGTGTTATCTCCCTAGATACTACCCTTTCCCCCATCCCTACACAGAAAGTTTTCCTTTACAGAGCTTTCAATCCACTTATCATCTGCCGACTCAATTCTTTACGAAATAGTAAGCCCATTGTACTGAGGTTGCGCCCTGTCATAATCTTTGTCTAAATCGTTAAATTGCGTATATAATTTTCCCAGTTTTTCCTTTAGCTACTTACCTACTAATGTTTTTATTATAAAAATATTACTGACAGCTCTCCTTGCAGTTCTAAAACGCATCTGGAATTCTGAAGAAGAACAACAACAACATTATTTTCTTTTACCCGGTTGTGTTTCCTATTCGACAAACTTTCAGTAATTTTTGTTTTATGTTAGATAGTGTAATCCCAGTAGATGTTTGTTTTGGACGCGCTGTCGTTCCCTTTTATAAATTGGATATAGAATTGTTTTGTTTGTTTTTTTTTTCTCCAGTTAACCATTATATACCCTTTTTCTATACTTGAATTAAATATATCCGCTAATTTCTTAACCTAATGTAGTATAGCATTCGTAGAGAAAATATGTGGAAATACAATCTAGACCAGTTGCTTTTATTTATATCCAATATTTTAACCTATTATTTATTATTTTAATTACTTCCTTGTCCCTTACTGCACTGTCCAAAATTTCCAAATATCCATTACTGATCTCAACCTTCTGAGTCAATATTTAACTGATCTACATATTTCCTATATGAAGATTTTATAGCATTCCAAATGTTGCTGACATTTTCCTCCCTTAACACCCGAATTAAGCTGCTCTCCTTTTTCGGTAATGTAGAATGAGGTTCATATAGAGATAATAGATAGGAAAATGCCCTAGCCTTGCATCGTGGTTGAAGAAACACGTTTTTTCCAAGCCGCCGTTTTCAGATTTACAGTTTTGAAATGAGTACGCCTTGTGTGGATTAAATGTGCACCTTCCAAATATTTTGTGTGTTAAATAGTCAATTATGCAGTAATTTTAGACTACGTTTTAAACCAGTATTATGATCAACGCGTGTGTGTTGTTTTGTTGCAGTTTCTCGAATTGCAGAAGAAAACAAGGGGAGGGAAATGTTTCGGTTTATCCTTAGGGATAGTCCCCACAAATGTAACCCAAATGAAAAAATAATACAGTCCCTCAAAAGCAAGAATTCATCAGCATAGGCTGAAATAAGCACAAAATATTAAAAATATGTGCTGACATTATTTGCAAACCTTTAAGTCATACATGTAACATCCATTTTAACAGGGACATTCTCAGAGAGATTAAAATATTCAGTCGTTAAGCCATTATACAAGTAAGGGCAAATCTCAGAATGTCAAACTATAGACCAGTATTTTTTCCTTACAATTTTTTCGAAAATCTTTGAAAAAAATCAATTAGATAAGTATAATATTTTAGCAAAAGAGCAGTTTGGATTCAGGAAGAGCATATCAACTAGTGATGCTATTTTCAAGTTGACTAATGAAGTTCTCAAGTCATTGGATGGCAAACTTAACACACTAGGAATATTCTGCGATCTACCAAACGCATTTGACTGCGTTAATCGTAGATAACTATAAACGAAGCGTTAATCATGAAATACTTCTATCATAATTATTAAACTATGGTATTAGGGACAAAGGGTATCATTGGATTGCACCTTGCTAATCGAAAAGAAAAAGAAAGGTTAAAATAAATACTTTAAATAATAGCAATGGATATTCTGAATGGTATGAAATAAAAGCATGGTGTCTCGCGGGGTTCTATTCTGGGTCCCTTATTATTTTAAGTATACATAAATGATCTACCTGCAGTAATAAACAACAACGCCTATCCAGTTCTTTTTGCGGATGACGCAAGTATTATAATTAAAGAGCACAATGTCAGTCAACTCCCAGATTCATCTAATAAAATCTTCAACACACTAAATAATTGGTTTGAAAGTATCAAAATTCACATAAACTTTGAAAAAAACTAACTACATTAAGTTTTGCACAAAACATCACAGACCTATGGATTGAATATGAAAATAATCAGATTGCAGAAGCCTGTAATACAAATTTCTTTGGTCTTATGATTGATCGTAAAACGAATTGGAAATACCATATTGATTATATCTTACCCAAAGTGAACTCTGCATGCTTTGCAATCCGATCTTTAATTCAGCCTATAAATAAGAGCATACTAAAAGAAACTTATTATGCATATTTTCATTCATTGATGACCTATGGAATAATTGGAATAATATTTTGGGGAAATTCAGCAAATCCCCCCAAAAGTATTCATTATGCAAAAAAAAAAAAAAAAAAAAAAAAAAAAAAGTAATGGCAGGGAAAAGACGATCAACTGACTACAAATGCACTTTTCAAAATGTTTGAAATTCTACCATTAGCCTGTGAATGTATTCTAGCTATATTGTCATTTATAGTAAATAATCCAGAAAAATTTTCAAAAAATACAGATATTCATAACAAAGAGACCACACCTAGGCAGGACTTACATAGACCAACAAATAATTTGTATTTATTCCAAAAAAAAAAAAAATGGTTTACTACAAAGGAATAGTTTTGTTTAATTCACTTCCCACTTCAATAAAAGAATTGCAAACGAACAAAAACAAGTTTAGATCAGAATTAATAATACCTTATTACTCACACCTTCTATACAGAGGAGTATTTCATTCAATAAAAATCTGATGTGTACCATTCACATGACTTTCTCTACATCTCTGCAACACATTATTCTTAGAAAGCTTATACTTCTATTTACTTCGTACTAATCAGAAAAAAATTAGCAGAAATAGTCTTATTACTTGCTTCCTTGTAAGTAGAAGCGAAATAAGAGAGTACCATAGGTTAAAGTGATAGTCAAAAGCTAGTTACTATGGCAAGAAGTTTCTTTGTTTGTATGGAAAGCAGTTGACAAATTCCTGTATGAGAAAAATATTAGTTTCTCAAAGCAGAAACCAAAAACAAGGAATGTCTAAAAAACGATAAACTCCTTGAAAAAAAAAAATACATAAATTGTGTATTTTAACGTGCTCTACATTTTTATGTAGTAATTTTTTTTTCCATCTCTTACGGTTTAGCAGTTATTCAAAATTCCGTAAAATTCATCCAGAAATAAACTGCTATTCCCAGAAAATTCAAGATATACATTTTATTTGTCAGGTAAATGTCTTTAATATACGATATTTTAATCAAAATCGTTGGAGCCATTTTTGAGAAAATCGAAATTTTCGATAAAAGTTCCATGTAAAGGGTAGTAGTTTGGTGTGGGGGAATTTTTCTCAAAATCTTCATGTCGGATCCTTGGAAGATACTAAATTTAAATACCAAGTTTGGTATTTTACCGACTTTTCGTTGTGTTATCGTGTTCTCTCTTACACATACACACACACACACACACACGCGCGCGCGCGCGCGGACTTTTTTTGTGAAAATTCTTTTTTTGGATATTGGGGACCCTAAAACATATATTTGCGGTGAAATCTCGCTATCGAATTTTTGGTTGGAGTGCAATACCTTCTCTATACACTATGTACATAGTAAGTGCGGAGAAAGTAAAAAGCACTGGTAATAATGTAACATTGTAAATATAATAAATATGAATATGTAAGAGTCCAAGTAGGCTTTTGGAAACAGACATATAATTGAAAATTATGCAAAACTGACACCTCTGAAAATTCGTTGTCATAGTTATTATTTGTAAATAAATGTATTAATAAATATGAATAAACGTAATTCTTGATATGATCTACATCGTAAGAGTTTAGGCTTTGAGTCTAATCTCATAATAGGATTTACAGATTGCAACGTTATGTACCTGCGTGTGTATGTGTACTTTCACTTTTTTTTGTGCACATATTTATAAGTTTATATAGTGGAATTAATGGGTATAGGCATAAGAGACAAATGATAAGGTTTGGTCAAAATTTGATATTTTGACCACCTTGATTTTTAGACCAAGAAATGAAAACAAAATTAAGTTATGACCTTGCCGCGATGTTTTCTGCAATAGCACCAATTTATCAATAAAAAACTTCTGACAGGCCAAAAAATGTGATTGTATTAAATAACCCTCCAACTGTCGTGTTTTTTTTTTTTTTGTTTTTTTTACTTAAAAAAAACTTGGAAAAACAATTAATTTGACAGATGTTGCGTAGGAGTTTATGAATTTACAAGATGGCGGCTGGATACAAAAAGCACTTCAGCAAAACGCTCTGTGGTTTCAGCACTTTTCTGATGCAAAGCCTGCCTGCCTGACCTTGCGGAGCAAAAATACCCCATTCAGCAATTACCCAAGTTTCTGTATTTGCCGTATGAGAACGTTTGGACTCGTGTTGATCATTGGGAGAGAAATCAACTTTTCAACATTGAGTAAACCATTAATACGTATTTAGTTGTTGGTCTGTGGACATTAAAAGGACGTGTTCTCTACGACGGGAAATGAAAGTGAAATGTGCATAAATGTGACTATGTAACACGTAAATATATGTAATTTATGTAATAAATAAAGAAATGAAAAACAATAATACTGGGAAACATATCAATTAGTAAAAATAAAAAAAACAAAAAAAAACGTAAGTGATGTTTAAAGCGAAGCACATGTAAACTACACAGTCAATATCTCTAAAATTAAGGCTTTGTGAAATTTGGTAAGAAATATCACAATTACTCTATACAAAATAATAGTTTGGGGTAGGGATATATTTTTGAAAATATTATTAAAACATTCATCTTTGGACACAACTCCAAAATCAAGTTCAATATGCATTGAATTTTTGTTTTTGAGTGGGGCTGGCATTCAAGGAATATGTTCTTTTGAATTTTAACTTGATTTAGCACTTGCCAGAATTGTCATCGTGCAGAATTACCCTAAATAAATACAACCTTCGGTAATTATAGAGAACTTGGGCCCCTCTAGAAATTAAACTAATTGTGGTTTGACTGTAAGTTTGGTTTATACTTGTTACGTTTTCACCAATTTTTTTTATCGGAAAAGCTCCATAATTAAGTTAAACGCTAATTTATTACGTGCGCGTAGCGATCGTTTTTTGTGAATATTTATGAAGTATGCTGCCTAGAAGGAGTAGAATATAAATAAAGAAGTCTTGTAGTACTTTTGCAATGTAAATATATAATAATACTACACGCTAAAGTGCCTAAAACCTGAGTTTCATTGTCGGCGGCAGGCGAACAGTGTTGTGGAATGCAACACCGGCACATGTGCTAGACGCTGTGCTGATGTATGACAAGTAAGTTTCACGCAGATACAGCTGTTCAGTAAATTTTGTTATACAGAACTTCGGCCACTCTAAAATCGAATGAAACCAAGTGCGATTGATTGACTTTGTATTTATGATGACAATTTCAAAGCTTGTGAATTTCAAATTTAGCGCGAGGTTAGGTTCCAATCCGTTTAGGTTAGTGTGTGTATATAAATTTATGTTTCTAATTTTATATCGTGGTAGTACCTCAGCGATATTTCCAACAACTCCTAACAGCGCAATGGATACAACATTAGCTTTTTAAACCATCTCCCCACACATAATCCCTCTCTAACCACACCGGTCCCGTTAGAGTGCAAAACTGGCATAAGTCGTAGCGGAGAGATGTAGCGGCCCAACTTGTAAATAATTACCCAACCTTCAGATTTGGCAATTTGTCATTCGGCTAGTAGAGTTAATTTGTAGGTGTTTACAAGGTTTTTGTCGCTATCAATCATTATATGGTGGCTGGCAACTTTGATAGAATATTATGAAATGATAAGCTCCCAACCAATTCGACATTCTGATTCTTTAAGTTCTAAATTTAATTTTAAAGATATATGGTATGTGGATTATGAACATGGGTTATATTACCTGGTCATAGGTCTGCTCTATGCACCCACTTTCTTATTAGAACCTGATTTGGTAGTTTTATTATTCGGCCATTAGAGCTGCTTTGTAATTATTTGGTAGGTATGCTGTTCATATGTAAGAGTTACCATTCTTTTAAGGTACTCAGCCATTAAGCATAGCTGAGATATGATTTTTATATGTAGAGGTGTGCAGGATGTAGCTCCAATAATCCCAGTCACCCTCCCTGGTTCATATACCCAAGGTCGCGGGTTCAAACCCAGCGCAGGACAATGGATTTTTTCGGGTGTAAAAATCCTTAGCATGGCTTCCTTTGGAAGGGAAGTAAAGCCATTGATCCCGTTTTGTAGATTTATGGCATGTAAAAGAACTTCAAGTCTGATAGAGAGGCTTCTGAGTGGTCTTTCACGCCCAATTGAGAATGGGACGCTGAGAACCACAGCAGTTAAAGAGCGTCCTTAAACAACACGCCATTTACATTTTTTTTCCAATAATCCCAAGAAATTAATATCTCAGCAATCTATTGGACATCTTATCATATATTTTAACACTAATATATAAAATAGATCCATATATCAATTTTAGTGTAATAAGCTATAATTGGAAAATGCAGACCGACGAATTGTTAGACAGAGAGGGCCATAATCTTTTATAGCAACCTTTTAAAAATTGAATATTTCCTTTGTGAAATTTAATATTGGGCAGTTACTGAATTCTTCGGAAGGTAGGCTCTCTGACACTCAATATTAGTTCAAAATTTGCTGAGTATATGTACTGTCATCTCATGTATGGTTAAAAAATGTAAGGCCAATAATTGAATGTGCAGTTATATTGCACCACAAACTAACCTTCTCCTGGTAGGTATAAGGAACTTCTTGAATGAAATGAGGAATTGCAGTACCCTCTTATTGTTTTTCTTCATCTGTGAATAATACATTTAGGAAGCATAAAGCCATTGTTAATACGTTGTAAAGCCTAGTTACAAAAATTCAAATTACTCATTTCATCTGCAAGCTTTAACAGGAGTGTAAGTAAATTCTAATGCAAAACTTATTCACACTCCTGTTTCTGAGTTAGCACTTGAAAACATAAATCCTCTTTCTTAGTGTAAAATTCTGCGGTTCCATAATTAAGATTTACACTAATAATAATGTAATGCTATCACAACTTATAGGTTACTGAGCAGCAGAGAGAAAGTAAGGGACAGATGAATGAAGACTGCTGCACCTAACTATTCTACCCAACCTTCACTGCTAACCATGCCCACCAGCGAATGACAAAGCTGACAAAAGGACCACAAGTCACTTTGTGCCATAAAGAAACCCAAGGAAAACTCATTGTTTAAGGTGTAATATGCCTTTATTCTTAAATAACTCATTTTAAGTATAGATGTTTTTGTGGGATAGTAAACCATTAAATATTATGGCTATGTGCCAAAATGCATGCATAGTCTGTGCCTCTATCTTGCTGCTTGATTTGTAGCAACTGTGAGTGAAGAGTACCACATACCTGGCAGCATTGTAGAGACATAGCTGTGTGCATTGATGGCCACTTTACAGCACCCCTTACATTGTCACAGGTGTTTGCACATAGCAAATGAACATGAACCATAGTGACCGAAGGAAAGGAAATGCCCAGTTCTGAAAGTTTATTGCTTTGTAATTGGCAGGCTATATAAGAAAGGCAGATAGGACTGGAGGAGGTCAGTTATGACTGCGATTTTGTTGAGTGCAGTCAGATTAAAATGAGCTGAAGCAGTCAAGAATTGAGTGAACATAAATTTAAGCAACAAGAACAGGGGTGGCTTCTCTAGGGGGTTGCAGGTTTGTACACCCTCTAGCAATTTTATCAAACTCCCAATTGTATTTTCAGTATTATACTAAAATTTTATTTCCTGATTGTCTGCAGTGACTGTTCTTTTTAAGTGACTGCAAGAGTTTTGGGTTGCAGGCCCATTGCAACTCTCATTAAGCTGTGTGATTGGCATGTTTAGGGAAGAATGGGGAAAGAGGGGGTAAGAAGGTGTGGCAAAACTTTCATTGCAATAAACCTTGCCACATTTGTCAAACTAACCATTGGGTGGCATAAATAAATATGAGACACGTCTCAAAACTTGCAATTTTCGAGATGTGTCTCACTTTCATATGAATAAAACTTGATAACTCAAGATGGAGGTGAATTTGATCATGATCATCTCACTAGCTTAGGTAATGAGACGTGTCTCAGGTTTTGGAATGAATAAAATAAGCCATGCCTCACTTTCATGTGACGCGTCTCATGATTCGTTAATTCACCTCAGATGGTGTGTCAACACGTGAGATGCAGCTTCTAATTATAAATTATAGGCAGATTTGGTACCAGTTTTGGTTTTTTTTTTTAGTGCAGAAGGAAGCTGTATTAAATCAAGAGGGATTCTGAAGAATTAAATTATAACAAACTTCAAGATTAAAGCAAATTGTGCAGTGGCTTGTACAACATTTTCTTCCCGAAGCAACCGGAACAAGAGATGTAGCTTTACACAAAGGAGCAAAGAGTAGAATATTATTGCCATTATTTTTACTTTCTCTATACATACCATGCACATAGTGTATAGAGAAAGTATTGTATTGCACCTAAAAATTTGGTACCGAGATTTCACCGGAAATACATGTTTTAGGTTCCCCTGAGTCCAAAAAAAGCATTTGTACTCTCTCTACACTTACTGTATACATAGTGTTTAGAGAAGGTATAGCATTCCAACCAAAAATTTGATACTGAATTTTTTAGGTCCCTCTGAACCCAAAAAAAGCATTTTTGGGAAAATGTGTGTGCATCTGTCTGTGGACAGCATAGCTAAATACTTTGCAAAGACCGCTAAATACCAAACTGGGTTTTTAAGTTTGATATTTTCCAAGGATGCGACACAAAGATTTTCAAGAAAATCCCCCCCCCCCACCCCAAACTACCCTTTGCATGGAAAAAATTTCGACAGTTTTGTTTTTCTCAAAAATGGCTCTAACAATTTTGATTAAAAGCTCTTATATTTATGATATTTATATGCTAAATAAAATGTATATCTTGAATTTTCTGGGAATAGGCTCTAAAGACCCCTTTATTATGGATGAATTTTATTGAATTTTGCATAACTAGTGAACCACAAGAGATAGACAGAAACTTACTACACAAAAACTGTAGATCACAATAAAACACACTAGTTATGTCATACAACTTTTTTCGTGGAGTTGATCATTTTGAGATATTCCTTGTTATTCGTTTCAGCTTTAAAAACTTAATACTTTTCTCATAAAGAAATTTGTCAACTGCTCTCCATACAAACTAAGGAACTTCAGTCACATAGCAACCAGCTTTTGACTATCACAACCTATGGTATTCCCTTATTGCTCTTCTACTTACAAGGAAGCAAGTAATAAGACTATTTCTACTAATTTTTTCTTGATTAGCATGAAGTAAATAGAAGCATAAGCTTTATAACAATAATCTGTTGCAGAGATGTAGAGAAAGTCAGTGGAACACACCAGATTTTTGGAAAAAGCTCTGTGTGTGTGTGTGTGTGTGTGTGTGTGTGTGTGTGTGTGTGTGTGTGGACAGCATATCTCAAAAATGAAAAGTCTGTTAAATACAAAACTTGGTATTAATTTCAGTATCTTACAAGGATGCAACACAAAGGTTTTCAACAAAAAAAGTCTGTGCCCCCTCCAACTGCCCTTTACATGGAAAATTTTGATTTTCTCAAAAATGGCAGTTAACAATTTAAATAAAATATTGTATATTAAAGATATTTGCCTGAAAAATAAAATGTGTATCTTGAACTTTCTCAAGTTTTCACTAATGCGCTCTTTCAGCAGTCTAACTTCAATAGAAAGAATTCCAAACAATGAAAGAAGCATGCTTTGTATTTATGAAAAAGTTTGTGCAATTTTGCTGTATTTGTGTATCAAGCTAATTTTGTATTGCAACTTTGATGAGTAGGCATAATAATTATTATTAAATATTAAAGTAGGACTATGAGGAGCATACTTTTAAAGTAAAATATTTCCATATCTAAATAACACCAAATTTTATTTCTTGATATTAAACATCTGGAAAGGAAGAAGGAGAGTTAGAGATATTGAGACAGCGGTGGAATTTAATTCATAGATTTTGTCTCTTATTTCTTACTGTATAATACTTCCTCTTAAAAGTGCAATACTGTAAGCAATTTTGTAATCACTACTCAGCTTGAATTAGTTTCATAGAGAGGAAAAAGTATACAGTGTTAAGATTGAGTTATCTGCATCCCCCACATACTCCACAGATGTGTTCTGAGAGTGCAAATGATCCAGTGTTTGAGTGCTGTTAAACCCCATTCATCATCAGATGTGTTTTAGGGCCGTGAATCCTGAAAGATATGTTTACTACAGACATATACAAAGTGTCCGCACACTTGAACTGAGAAAGTCAGTAAAGCACAAGGTAAATTGAAGCGTTCTAGTTACCATAATTTTCCGTCAATGTGTCGCCAATGAATACTTAGTACAAGCTAAGGTATTAATTCAAAACATGTGTTGGCATTGACTATATATTAATGATAGTTGCTCTGCAGAGTTGAAGTATTAGAAAATATGTTTTTGTGAACTTTGGTGTTCTAGCTTTTAAACTGTTTGTGCTGAATGTGCATTAAATTAAATATATAGATAACTGAAATGCCAGCCTAGAAATTTACTCTTCAACAGTGAATATTTATGTGCAATATTAGAAACACATCCATGCTGACAACTGTGTAGGAAATTTGTAGATAGATTCCCTAGCAGAAAGCTGAAAGACACCACAGTGCTGTAACATGTTGATGAAATAAAACAATGATTGTGTGCACACTATAGACTAATGAAAATTTATGAGTAGAATACCTGGGGAAATTTTGGCATAAACAATGCTCCTGTATACTTCGCATACTGCTGACCACATTCTCAGCAGATGTGTAACGTGTATTCTCTATACATAGGCATACAGATTAAGTTGAAGACTAGTACAGTTATATACTATTAATTTGGTATATTGTTAAATACAGAGTGATTTATATAGAACTGACACGTTTCTTTCTTTAATTATTCAATTGGAAATTCATTCAATGACCCAATTTTAGCACCAAATTAAGCAAAATATTCTCGAGTTTCGATTCCTTGTCACTAGATGCGCAGATGTTTGTTTTATTCCTGGAGTTTTGATTCCTTGTCACTAGATGCACAGATGTTTATGTCTTATTCCTGGAATTTTGATTCCTTTTCACTAGATGCGCAGATGTTTATGTTTTATTCCTAATTGCATTGTTGGCAGCTGTTTCAACATTTTGTTCTTGTAGTCAATGTGAAAATGCAGTACACATTAAATCAACGACTCTTCCTTGTGAAGCAATACTGGATTACGAATTCAATTACAGCTACTCAAAGGGCATACCAGAGAGAATTTGGTGTTTGCAATCCTCCCAAAAGAAACACAATACTGGAACTGGTAAACAAATAGGAAACAACTGAATCTCTGGTGAGTGAATAAGGCAAGCATTATTCATTTAATCTTCCCACGGTTGTTGACTTAAGAGCACGACTGAAGCAGTCCCCCAAAAATCATTAAGATGTTTGTCGCAGGAGACAGGGTACACCTACTCAATGTGTCGGAGAGCTGTGAAAAGTGCAGGCCTAAAGCCATATAGGGTTACGGTTGTTCATCAGCTACATGAACCAGATAGGGATAAAAGGTTGAATTATCATCATTGGTTTCAGACATTCATTGTGCAAAATCCTGCCATATTGTCCATCATATGGTTCACAGATGAAGCATAGTTCCATTTATCTGGTTATGTGAACTCGCAGAACTCACATCATTGGGCCATCAGAAATCCACATGTCATCCATGAAGCACCTATGCACCCGGTTAAAATCAGAATTTAGTGCGCAATATCTGCACAGAGAATAGTGGGGCCAATTTTTTTTTAACCAGACTGTGAACATTGCAGAGCACCAACTGATTTTCATGGAGTTTGTTGAGCAACTGTATGATGTAGAGCTGAGGCAAGGATATTTTAAGCAAGATGGCGCTACATGCTACTCATCAAATGAATCCATGAACCTAATTGCAAGTTTCTTTGACGACCAGATAATTTTCAGGAAACTGTGGCCACTGAGATCTACAGATTTGATATCGCCGGACTTCTTTCTATGGGGTTACTTAAAAGATAGGGTTTACGCCACACGTCCCCAGACATTGGAGGATCTGAAGTACAACATCACAAAGGAGATTCAAGCTATTGACAACAGAGTCCTCCGAGTGGCCAGTGACATGGAACGACGTGTTGAGTTGTGCCTTATGCAGGATGGAGGACATTTTCAACATTTGCTGTAGAGGTAAATAATCTCCCAAAATTACTCTACAATTTAATAAGTTATTGCTAGCACAATTCGTTTTGAAACAACTAAAGAAAGAAATGTGTCAGCTCTATATAAATCACCCTCTACTATGCAGTCTACCTTCCTATTACTAATGTCATTTGTGTAATAACTTGTGTTCCTATATGACATGGCCCTCTTCAAACAAAATAGGTCTCAAGCTCTGTTTTTGTTATTCAATCTGTTCTGATATTTAAAACTGTAATTTTTACTCCTTATCTTGCAAACTTCAGAAGTCCAGAACACTTGTATACAATTTTAATGTGGTCTACTTTGTATAATGGAATAGTCCTGTCCTTCTGTTGAAATAAGACACACTTAGGCCAACCTTAAGTAGTGGTGAGAGGCAAATTTGATTGACAATGTTCTACAATGAAGAAAGAAAATCCAAAGTATAACCATTATGCTGCTATGTTAATTTACTTCTGTTACACATAGATGGCATGTCTTACTAAATTCAGTTTATTTGTAAGAAGGCACTGCACAGCTAGTGTTGCAAACTATGTGCATGTACTTGTATGTAACTTTAAACATCCAAGCTAGATACCTCTACAGTAGCTCATGAGGTTTGCATTCAGATGTTTCTTGCAGCCAACCTACCTGACCCATGAGTTTTTTTGGGGGTTTTCCTGGGTCGCCAGGTAAATGCTGGCAAGGCTTTGTTCATCCTCCAAATTTCTCATCCTTCCATTTCGTTTCATTTTATCTTTCAATCCAGTTTCTCCAGATAGAAGTTTTGGCAATCGTACTGCAGCTGAGGTGATGACGCTTAACTTAATCACTCTGTTCTCTCTGCTGGGGAGGCATGATGGTCATCTGTCCATGTGGGGGGGAGGCAATGCTGAAACTCATGTGAGTTGCCTGGCAAAACTAGCAGAGGGAAGAAGAACTTCCAGCATTGTATAGGGCTCAGCTTGACCATGCATTTGCTTGGCACATCTGCTGTCTCCTCTCATCTCATGCTTCTACCTAGGGGTCTGACATACAATAAATACAGGTGCTCAATGGGGAATTCCCTCCACTTAGTAGTCCAATCCAACTTTAAACATTCATGTTGTGTCAGCTCATCTGATTATTTTCAACAGGAACTTCTTGTCTAGATACAGTATGTAGAGAATATCAATAAAAGCAAAAGCTTCAAGGAGCATTTTATCTTAATGCTGAATGATTAATAGCTAGTCCAAAGAATTACCTCTCTCTAAAACATACTGAAATACCAAACAAATATTTTGAACTAGTAATACATCCATTAGTGTGCTTCTTTGCAAACTATTTGTTTTTTTTAATCATAGTGCCAGTTTATTGATTACTTTGTTTTTCTTCAGGTTTTGCAACACACTGAAAACAGCAGAGCCATACATGGGTATGATGGATGGAACCTGATTAGATATTCAAGGAGATTTTATCAGAAAGGGACTCAACTGAAATTAATTCAATCCATAATGGCATCTTTCCTCCAAAATTCATTTAAAGATAAGACAAATTGTTTTATGCTGAGGTCATTATGAAATTTAAGAATGAAAATTGATATAGCTGAAATGGATACCAAAATGTAAATCAACCATGAACATTGTTCACTGGAAAGATCAACTGAGCCATATTCTAAATCAGAAGAGATGAAAAGATCAACTGAATCACATTTTGAATCATAAGAGACTCTTGGGTCAGATGCTTATATAAAGAATAAGTCAGCTTCTTTTGCTACAGCTTTTATAATGGAGACCGATTTGGACATAAATGTTGTTGATCATAAAATAGAAATCAATAAGATCAAAGAAGAACCTAGAGACTTGGAAAGCGTATTAACTGAACAACAACAGTCTGAATCTAAGGATATTTTTGGTTCAGAAGTTCAGGTAATGCACAAGTTAGCGTCTTTTGATTTACATGGGGTTGATCAAAAAGTAGACACTGTTACCAAGTTCAAAGAAGAGCCTAGAAGCTTAGAAATAGCATTAACTGAACAACAGTCAGAAACAGAGAATACTATTGATTCAGAAGTTCAGATAAAGAAAGAGTTAGGATCCGTTATTTTGCCTTTTTTTATGGAACCTGATTCACATGGGAATGATCATAAAAGTATGAAAATCGAGATCGAGGAAGAACCTGCAGTTTTTGAAAGAACAACTGAAATGAAACCTGAATCAGAAGAGATTGATCTGAAAGATGAACCAATACACTTTGATACTGAGGTAATAATAATAATAATAAGAGTAACAATAATATATTTAGAAACTTATTGCATTCCTTTTATCCCATTGTTAAATTTACAATAACTTTGTAATTGAAAGTTGACATAGAAAATATAAAGCTGTAATTTGAATTAACAATGAACACAAATATTAAAGATAAAGTATATTATAAGAACATTTTGGGAAGCTTAACTCACCAATAATCTATGTATACTGAAGACAATAATTGATTAGGAATTTCTTTAATGTAGTATTATGTTTGTTAGTTTAGAATCTTCAACAAATACATGTGTGTCTACTCCTGTGGGCCTTAAATTGAGTTATTCTAATACTAATTATTATCATAATAATAATGATGATAATAATAATAATATTTTACCCTCATATTTAGTGTTAACACCCCCCCCCTAGGACTTACAAGAGGTTACTAGGGGTCAGAGCCCTTGTTGGGGAGCCAACAGAATGAAGAACCTGGAACGAGTGGTTTGCCCATAGCCAGGCATGAGCATAAGGAAGTGGATAATATTAAATGAAAGTGAAATGGTGGTAGGAAAGGTGATGATGGATGAGTGGTGGGGCATTATTAGAAATTTTAACTAAGGGATGACCAGATTACTTGAAGGAAACTCTCCCACATGCTGCTTCCACCACCACAAATCCCACATGTGGGGCTTGGGATTAAACCCAAGCCTCCTACGCCAGAAATGAGCAGTCTAACCACTCTGCCACGGTGCCGCAGAATAATAATAATAATAATAACAACAGGGAAAACTGATGTTAGTAACAGTGAAGCACCACAAAATTATGCTTTTAGTCCTTACTTGAGAGACACTCATATTTCTAGTAAAGCCTGCTGCTGAGTTACATTCAACATACTCTCTGAGGATTGTAATAACAAGAAGGTTGCCCAAACATACAATAACATCTATAAAAGTGAATGTTTATGCTATTTGTAATGCCCATTGCCATGTGTAATTTGCTACTTTAGAATTTTGAAATTGTGTATAATTGGTGAAGCAAATTACCAGATATTAGTGGATTTTTAACATATATTAACTATTTGATAAATTCATAATTTTTTTTCTTCTATTTATTGCTTCATTTGTATAGCCCCCTTTAATATCAATGGTCATATCGGGGGCTTTCACTTGTGAAACTGTAGATTCAGAACATTAGGTTAAACTTTATATTACTAAACACGCACACATTCACTCTCACATTCATACTTCCAGACTCTATGGGGGATAGGGAATAATTCTGGTTAAAGAAAAATTCCCCGCTCCAGCCGGGAATCAAACCCGGGACCTCCGGGTGAGAAGTCAGCTCGCTGACCACTCGACCACGGAGGCAGTCCAAATTCATAATTGTGCATTGTTACAATGTGGAATTTCTCCAACTGAAATGCAGAAATGAAGCATTATCTCGTATTGGTTTCTGGGTACAATGCAAATGCAGCTGCATGACATTAGAAACAACATTGCTGTGATAGAAACCAGGAACACAATCAGTAAATAATAATGCTTTAGTGTATTTGTTCTAGATTTTAGATTTCTAGATGAAGATAATAAACCATTGCAGAACATAATAAAGCGCCTATTATTGTGTGTGTAAATAGTTTGGATAGATAGATGGTTTATTCATCTTGTAAATCTTACATTGTACACAGGTACTATGATATAAGACAAGTCAAATTGTTATTTACAGTTTTTGATTAATTACAGTTATTTGAGTGAAACATCCGGAAAGGATAAGTCATTTCTAAAAGCATATAATTATTTACAATGAGCAATACTATAATGTATGTATATATATAGTGTCTAAGAGATATATTACTGAGGGCTTTCCATGAAAAACATTAAAAGAATAAAAACAGTGATGAAGCAAGTATGCCAAAACTTCCTTTTTAAATACTATGAATTTGCAAGTGGTTTTATTAGCTAAGGACAATTTATTAAAAAAAAGTTATTCCTAGGTTCATTACACTATTTTGATGAGTGCTTGTGTTGCTTCTCTCTATGTGAATATCCATTTTCTGTCTAATGTTGTGGCTATGAACTGTGTCATTGAAAGTATAATAACCATTTTTGTCCATTAAATTTAATTTTGTAAATTTTAAAATTTCAAAGATGAAAATACATGGGAGAGGTAAGATTTGAAATGTTTTGAATAATGGTTTGCATGTAGATCTTGGTTTAGCTCCTGCCATCATTCTCAGAATCCGTTTTTATATAATGAATAGTGAGTTGCAACGTGGTGAGTTGCCCCATAGTATTATACCATATTTTAGTATGGAGTAGGTGCATGCAAAATACATACTTCTGAGTGTTTCCACATTGACACTGTGTACTAGTTTTCTGAAATTATAGCAAATTGTGCTCATTTTTTTCTTCGTGATATGTGTGTCCCATTTTAAGTTACTTTGTATCCAAAGACTAAGAAATCTCGTAATGTCAGAGAATTTAATTTGTTTGTTATCGCATAATAATTGTGTTTGTACAGCACATTTACTTTGGTAAAAATGAAAATGGATTACATGTGTCTTTTCTAAGTTAGCTATTAGATTGTTATTCGTGAACCATTTAGTGATATCACTTACATTTTACTCGTTGAGATTTGCAGCTCATTATTAGTAATTTGTGTCGTCAGCATACTGAACTATTGTTTTAGCTGTAACATTTGATTGCAAATCATTTATGAACAATAAGAAGAGAATAGGACCCAAAATAGAACCTTGAGGCACACCAAATTTAATATTTTTTGTACCTGATAGATATTCCCTAATGTGAGATTTTTCGGTGTGTGATATCTCGACTATTTGCTGTCTGTCTTTAAGGTATGATTTGATCCATTCTAATGCATGACCCCTAATACCCTTATTTTCTAATTTTTGGAACAATAACTTCTGATTAAGTACATCGAATGCTTTTGTTAAATCAAAGAATGCCCCTAGTATTATACATTTATTATACTGTTTACAAAATCAAAAAGTGCAGTTTCTGTAGACTTTCTTTTGCAGAAGCCATGCTGTATTTTTGATATTAAATTGTTCATTTCGATAAATGACATTAATCATTTATAAAATACTTTTTCTAATACCTTAGAGAAGCCAGTTAAGAGTGATATCAGCCTGTAATTTTGTAAGTGGGTGTTATCTCTTTTTTTGTAAAGTGGCTTGACTTTGACAGTTTTTAGGTTGTCAGGAAATACTGCATGCTGAAATGAGCTATTACATATGTTTGTCAAGGGGTGCATGATAGATTTAGCACATTTTTTCAATAGAAAATCAGGGACTTCATCAGTACCAGAAGTTATTTGATTTAAATTTGGATATTACTGAGGCGATTTCCGTGTAATCAGTAGGATATAAGAACATTGATGTTTCATATATATTTGCTCCATTAGCATTAGAGGCACCAGCTTTAGTCTTTTGTCGTGGAGCAATATTTTCAGCAAGGTTTATGAAGTAATCATTAAAAGTTTCCGCTATAATCTTTGGGTCCGTTATTGTTTTAGAGTCTTTTTGCAATATTAAATTATTCTTATTTTTATTGGGTTTTATTTAATTCTTTATTACTTCCCATGAAGTCTTCATTTTGTTCAGGGCACTTTTGATGTAGTTGTCATTTGACACCTTGTTTGCCTGCTTTATAACTTTATTTAGTATGGCTTTATATTTTTTTATATATTCGTTGTTATTTGGTGTAAAAGTCATTTTTAGTGAAGTTTACATTTGTGGGCACAAGATGTTAATATTCCTTTGGTAATCCAGAAATTTGTTCTTTTTTGAGAGTGTTTCTTTGGTTTGCTTGAGTGGGAAAGCTATATTTAAATATTCTTAAATATTCTTTGAAAGTTCTCACATTTTTTATTAGTGTCGGGTGTATTATATACTTCCTCCCACTTTTCGCTTTTTAGTAGGTGCACGAAATAGTCAATATTTGTGTCATTGAATTTTCTGGATAATTATGTGTTATTAACATTGGAATCTATGTAATTCTCTAATGTTATTGAAATTACTTGAGCATTATGATCACTGAAACCCATATTCAGTGGAGAGCTTTTGTATGGCTGAATAGTATTAGTAAAAATTTGGTCGACCGTGGTTGCACAGAGTTTTGTGCTTCTCGTGGGAAAATTTACTTTAGGATTTAAGTTAAATGTAACTACTAAGTCGATAAGATCATTCTTTTGTTTTGAGGTTTTAGCAAAATCAATATTAAAATCTCCACAGATATTGAGAGTTTTCTTTAGATCAATGGTTCATTTTCCTGAATACAGACACTCTTTCCTGACTTGTGATAAGAATTTCATTAGTTTTAAGAAAAAAATTAACGAGGTTGCCCAACTGTCAACATTCTGAGTGTGTGTAGAACTCAATTAAAGTATCATGAAAGATACTGAAATTCATTTTGTACTGCAAGCTGAAATTTTGAGTTTTAATGCATGGTATGAAAGAACACAGAAGCTTTCACCCTAACTTTCTTTAAAGAATTTAAATATTTCAGTAGTGAATTTGCTGTCATATAATTAACCTATTTTATAAATAAATGCTCTGTATTAAGAAGACTTAGAAATCTAGTAATCACCAGCATACCCCGGCAAATCACAAACTCTCAAAATTCTAAATTAGAAAATTACACAGAAAAACATGAACATCACACTTTTAGCTATTGCCTACACCAACGGTTCCCAACCGGTGTGCCCCAGCACCCTAGGGTGCCGTGTGATTGGCTAAGGGGTGCCGCGAGATATTGAGATAAACAAAAAAAAATACCTTCTACTGAAGCCTTAAGTCTTGTAAGGTCTTGAAATAAAATAAGTCAAATCAATTACTCTCATGCACGGCAGATGGTGATAGTGGTCGATTCATTTCAATAATTCAGTTATACTAGTATCCCACAGATGGCATTACAGCTATACCCTGCCGAACATTCCCGAGACTATTCGCTTTCTCACGAACATTCCTGAGACTTTGACAGATGAATATATAAAAGTGTACGCCGCTTGGAGCTTTCAGTTGTCTTCCTCGCGTTGATTCACAGTGTTTAGCTATGGATAAGTTCATTGTTAAACGTAAACGCCAGGACAGTGAAAGTGAACAGTCGGCTCCTACTGCTTGCTTTAAGAAGCCAAATCTTACAGTTTCTCGCGACCATCGAATTCACCACATAAAGAAGACAAACAAAAGAAAAGAACATACCAGGACAGTTACTTAGCGTATGGATTTAACAACGAGGAAAACTCTATCCCTGTGTGTTTAGTTTGTGGCGAAACACTTAGCAACGAGGCCATGGTACCTAGCAAACTGAAGCGGCATCTTACAACAAAGCATCCTAGTGTATCACAGAAAAGTGTAATGTATTTTTCACATATATTAGAAGGGGAAAAGAAAACAGCTGTGCGAATGGTAAAGAGAATGACCATAGGTGATACTGCTCTTGAAGCCTCATTTAAAGTAGCAGAACTGATAGCTAAAAAAAAGAAACCTCATACTCTTGGAGAGGAAATCATTGGCCCTGCATGTCAAGTTATAGTTTCAACAATACTTGGCGAAAGAGCAGCTAATCAAATTTCGAAAGTTCCTCTGTCCAACAACACAATCAGCCGCAGGATATCTGAAATGTCATGCAATATCAACGAACAAGTTACGGAGAAAATAAAAACTTATAGAACATTTGCTTTGCAAGTAGATGAGAGTCTCGATATTGGTGACAAACCGCAACTCCTTGGTTTTATCAGATATATTGATGAAAAAGATATTAGTGAACAGGTTTTGTTCTGTAGATCGCTGGAGACTACAACAGGCCATGATATTTTCGTTTCTATTAATTCCTATCTCAATGACCATGATCTTTCATGGAAAGACTGTTGTGGTATATGTACAGATGGTGCACCATCTATGTCTGGGAAAATTAAAGGTTTTACTGCCAGAGCTCTCAATGAAAATCCATCCATTATTATAACTCACTGTTTTCTGCATAGAGAGGCATTAGTTGTGAAAGCGTGTAATGAAGATTTTGCTGAAGTGTTTAACCAAGTTGTGAAAATGGTGAACTATATGAAGTCTCGACCTTTAAAGTGCAGAATTTTTGAACAGTTATGTCGCGCAACGGATGCAGCTCATACCTCTTTGTTACTTCACACAGAAGTAAGGTGGTTGTTGCGGGGTCGTGTATTGAACCAGTTTCTCGAACTTAAAGAACAGGCAAAAACTTTTTTTAAGGATGAAAATCAAGACACATTTCATGAGCTCTTACTAAGTGATTCTTGGTGTTTTGAACTGTCGTATCTGGCAGATATTTTTCATAAGCTGAATGAACTGAATGTTTCGATGCAGGGTCGACATGAAACAATAATCTCCTCAACCAATAAAATGAAAGGTTTTAAAAGAAAACTTAGTTCTTGGAAGTCTGCAGTTCAAAAAGGAGATTTGTTGAACTTTCCATCTCTTCTTAATGTGGCAGAAGATAAAGATCTGGGTAAGCTGAAAGACCGCATTTGTGATCACTTATCAAGATTGCAAGATGCAATAGATGCTTACTTTCCAACTATTTCCACTACAAATCTCGACTGGGTTGTCTCACCATTTGATTTCGTAGATAGTGCAGAGGAAATAGATTTCACTGCTTGCGAACGAGATGAATTTATTGATCTTTGCGCTGATTCCACACTCAAAGGTAAGTTCACCAAGAGTAAGGCATCGGTGGCTAGTTTTTGGCTTCAACGGAGAGAGGAGTACCCTAACCTAATGAAGAAAGCAATTAACGCACTTTTGCCCTTTTCAACATCCTATCTATGCGAGCAAGCCTTCTCTGCTATGGTGACAAAATGCAAAGCAAGAAATAGACTGAATAACCTTGAGGATGATTTGCGTGTTTCACTGTAAGAACCGACATCACATATCTGTGCTCTAAGCATCAATCACAAGTTTCACATTAATCATTAATCGAACAAAATTTATTGATGTATTTTTACTCAGTGATTGTAGTAAAGTTTACTGTATTATGTTACGGTGTACGTTATTATTATATAATATTTCAATAAATTAACATATTAAGCTTAATTTTCTTTTAATTCAAGGAAGGATGCCCCTGGTGTTTAATGTTATTCCCAAGGGTGCCGTGAACTTCAAAAGGTTGGGAAACACTGCTTTAGATGTTTGAGTTTCTTAAGGAATGTTTCTAGTTTATGCAGGAAAATATTGAAAGTACCCTTGGGGGATCTGTATATACAGGCTACTATTACGTTATGTTCATAGATTTCGATTGCAGAAATTTTTATATGTTTTTCTTGTGAGATACCGGATGTTTTTACCACATTGAATTTAATGCCATCTCTTACATATATACAACTTCTATCATGACCATATGATGCTCTACAGTAATTTGCTGCTAAAGTGAACTTGGTGAGTTTTGTATTTAAAATAACATTTTCTTTCAGCCAATGTTCTGAAAAACATAAAATATGCAAATCTAATCTTTCATGAAGGATAGTTTCTAATTCATAGATTTTGTTAGGCAAAGATTGGACATTATGATGTAATATTTTTAACTCTGTGGATTTAAATTTGTTTGTTTGGCATAGTTGCTTCACCACTTACTTGTGAAACACAGCTTGATTGTCAGTCCAGGGTAGTCTCTGGCTGTCGTTCTGAAGGTTCTCTGCTGGGACCCATTTCTGCGGGCTTATGTTGTTCTAGCTGTGGCACTGGATTTAGTTTACCACATCCTGCTGCATCTGCATATGCCTTATATATAATATTTCCTAACATTTTTTTACCATATGAATTTAAATGTAAACCATGCTTTGTATGCATGTTACCTTTAGCAGTAGAGGCCTTTAATAGTTTTACATTGTCCAAATTTTTACAAGAAAGGCCATGTTTATGTTTACCATATTTACCACTTTGTGTATAGGAGGGTATTTTATGCAGTCATATCTTACTGGGAGATCCACTAACACAACATTTGTATGTGACAGCTTTGGCAGTAGTTTTCCAAGGCACTCGCCTATGATTTCAGGGTTTCCACTACTAATGTCATTTGTTCCAGGAATTATCATTATGCTGTCTTTTTTGGTAAAGGATTTAGTACTAGCACAAACTGAGTCCATAACACTAATAATTCCTGCACCAGGTTTGATGAATGCTTTTGTTTCCGGGCTATTTCGATTCTTGCAGCTACGCCTCTGCCGTGGCTATCTCCGAAGATCAGCATTCTTCCGGCTTCTTTTTCAAAGTTCCATGATGGTTTTTCTCCTGCATCTTCTGTGCTTGAAGAATTGTGCATTTGATTTCTTCCATCTTCTATTGTGTCATTTGTTAGAAGTTCGTACCGATTTTGTGCAGATAGTAAATAAAAATATTGCATTATTATTACTGTTGTTACAATTATGTATGCATTAGTATACTATGATGTCATTGGCATTTTAACAGTGTATTATTCACATTATTGTTTATTTAACTCATTGTATTGTACATTGTATTATTACATTGACAGAACTGCCACCGGGCCACGCCCTAAGCAGTGAAATAAAGTATCTATCTATCTATCTATCTATAATGGCCTGTTTTATACATTCTTAACTTTATTTTGTGTATTCTTCTTTGTATGGGGTACCGTATTCCATCCATTGTGTGTGCCGTTGTTTTCTTTTCCTATTTGAAGGTTATGTGGCCTAGGCGCTTTTTCCTGTAGAGCTTGGTTTTCCTCTTTGAGTCGAGTAATATCTGCATTCAAAGTCTTTATTATCTTCCTTAGGCTGAGCAATTCATTTAGGATGTCGTTCATATTCAATTCCTGTGTAGTTGAAGATTCCCTCGGCCCACCTGGCTCCTTTATTACTTGGGTTCCATTGTTTACATCGCCATGTTGATTGTGTTTTGCACACAGCTGATACAGGACTAGTCTTCTTCGGGAATTTCATCCAGATGTATTGCACAGCATTTTTGAAAATGATACCACATGTCGCAGCCCTCATAAATAATTCCATTTCTAACAACTGTGTTACATTTACCACAGTTAACCTGTTTTAAAACTTTGATTTTCATAGAGCTCACACGGGACATGCCTACAGCACTTGGCGCCATATTAGCATGTCGCTAATAAACATCCATTGTTGTTAAATTCATATGAATTGAGTAATTTTGCCTGTATTTTCAAAGCAAATTTCTTTTTTCATAGGTGGATATATTCATATTATTTTAAAATCATTACTGGTCTTCTCTATAATTGGTTTAGTACACATTCATTTCTGAGGAGAAAATCTTACGAATTGTCCAAAATGATAACTAAGGTGCAACACAGCCTATGTAGAAGACTGTGCATCCAGTGAATAAAAGCAAAGTCATAACTACAGACCTCTTTAGCATTCATAGTCAATGCTTGTTTTGGAAACACAATAAAAATGACCAAAATATTGAAGTCTGCCCATGGTTATTTAATGCACTTGCAGTGAGTGACCACTTGCCTATCACTAATATCATTCGCTCAAGCAAATTTCTCTGGTTACCAAAGTGAGAAAGAATTTGTATTCATACTTGAGTGAGTGAAGGAATGAGCTGAGTATGGGTGTCCCTCAAATAAAGACTAGGATATGCCTCTTACAACAGTTAATTGCCACTTCACTTATTTTTAGAAAAACATCAATATTTAGAAGAACATGTTCTGCCTTCAATTAAATGCATTGTTAGCTTCTTTAACATTGTCCTCTTGACTGACCATGTCCCTATGATTACTGCCTCTTGTCAAGTTATATGCTATAGTATTGCATCTACCAGAGGTAAAAGAAATTTGAGTGAATCAGTTGGCAGCATTTCAAAATTCTTTACAAGATCTGTATTACTCAAAATTAATATTGTCTCCTAAAGTAATAAATGTATAGGTCTGTTTAAATGCCTTAATTTATCTTCTGAGTTATTACAAGATTAAGCACCAAAAAGAGCTGCAACAATTAATTTTTACTTTCTCTACTGTGATTACTTACATAGTAGGTAGAGCAGCTGTTTATTGTATTCCACCCAAAAATTTGATACCGGGGTTTCACTGGAAATACATGTTCTACCTAAAATACCCTGAATCCAGGGTCTGTGTCTGGGTGGGGGTGGGGATGGGTGTGTGTTGTGTGTGGGTGGGGGTGGGTGGGGGTGGGTGTGTGTGTGTGTGTGTGTGTCCATCTTTTAAAAGATATTTCACTTCTCCTTACAAAGGAGAAAGTGATAAGACAATTTCTGCTAATGTTATCTTGGTTATCATGATGTAGATAAATGAATCTTTTGTAAAAATAGTTTGTTTACAGAACAGGTAGAAATAAAAGTGTGAATGGAACATCAGATTTTTTAATGTTTTTATACTTAAAATTGCTGAGTGCTCTTTCATACTGGTTTGCAAATGATGTTTAGTCTTCAAATATAAAACTGATCACTGGTGACCAGGGTGTATATGGATTAGGCATACACTTCAAAGTCTAATGTTTAGAAAAATAAAAGAGAAAGAATGTCAGTGAAAGAACTGGAGAACAAATGTTTTAATTTAAACAATTGAAATATTCAAACACGTTGCCAAAGCAAATTAGCTTTTGTGTCTGAATTCTGTGTATCATCCTTAAAACCAATGTTCATTCAATATTGCCTTAGGTTGTCACATTGCACAAGGTAGTTCAGAGAAACAAATTATATTTCAGAAACCTCTTTTCTAATTTTGTTGGCCGTGCTGATGTGGTAAATAAATTGTTCTCTATATCAGATGAGGTAGTGTGAAATGAATTGGGCTTTTCCAGGTGGTCTTTGAAAGACACCACAAAAAGCAAACCTTTGCTCTCCCAAAAAACAAACACAAATGAAAAGTGTGAGTGTTGTTAAGGTTTTTTACCTTACGCATATTATGCTGTTTGATGGTTACTTTAAGTGATAGTCTATACACAAAATTAGTTCTTCAGTTTTGACCAAACATTTTTAGTTCATTTTCCAAAAGTATGAATTATAGAAATATTTTTTCCTTTACTGGTTTTTGTACATATTACTTGACAATGCTCTCAGTCCAAAACGACTTTTCTTTAGACAAAAAATACATGAACCAATAAAACATATATGCATGGTCTGACACGCACAGAGCTATGCATAACTTCTATACACTACAGTTTACAATTAATGTCGCACAGATTTCTAATGTTATATTTAGAGAATGTTTTGACTCATGCTTTAATTATATTTTATTTAACAGTAAAACTAAATTTTTTTTCGCCTTCGGTTTGTTGATGTACAACAGCCAGATTGCATATTCTGTGCACTTGGTTCACATGAAATGAAATGCTCTGCCTGTGTTTCCAGTTCTGTGTCTTATGGTGACATATGCAGATGTACTTGGAAGTGCTGAAGATGTCAGCCTGGTACTTACCCTGATCTCATTTACTTGGAGTATTTTTCCTTGCATGTTCACTCACCATTACCATCCAAATTGTTGCATATTGTAATCTAATAAGCAGAGCTGGCAGTTTCTGCACCTTTTCTGTTCCATAACACAGTATTATGCATGTGTCATATGCTTCATCACATAGTTGTGAAGTGGTGGCATGGTATGGTGAGGTTCCGATAGCAACTGGGTTTGTGAACATCAAAATGACATCTTAGGCATAGCGAATGTAAATGTGTTAGTTTTTATAAAAGGAAATATGGCAATACAAGCATCTCTAGTAATTATATTCAATAGTGATGGAATTCAATTGTAACTTATTGTCTACAGATGGAGACACTGCTTGTAAAACGTGTCATTTCCCCACTAAGAGGTACAAAATGAAGATATATAGCTGACCAATTATGTAGTGTGCTTACGAAAAATCCAGGTTACTCTGTGATGTGTAATGTTGGAACAAAGCTGGCAGGAGAAAAGCAGAATAACATACAAAATATGGAGACCACTGACTATTAGATTCACCCCTACCACGTCTAATATAAAGTGTGTTTCTCTGCAATTGAAGTTTTGTTTTTGAGACTACAGATTGGTGATACATTGTAGCAGTTAACCCATCTCTTTTATTCTATCATTATAATAAGTCTACTAATATGTTGGTATAACCAGCACATAAATTACTATTGATATTTGTATTAGTGCATTACAATTCATTATGCATGTTAAAACAACAGTTAAGTAATTGTGGCATAACCCTTAATTTGCCTGGTTTCACATATTTTTGTAGAGGTCCATTTATCTGTATATCTGAGTGTGCCTTTGCGACTGCTTCTTTTTGTTTACCAACCCTACCACACATCTAGAGCCAAGAAGTGCGCAACATGACTTATACTTTAGGTAGTTGCTACCCCTGCTAATAAGCTCACAAGAAGTTAAAAGTATGAAATTAACTTGCACTGTTAAGAAATAAATGAGAAACATCACTTTAAATCATTTAACCTTTTCAAGAAAGATGAATTCTGCCCTATTACATCTACTATGCACCCATCGTTTGATGAGATGGGTGTGCACCACAAAGAAATGCATCTATGTGATCTTTTTCTATGACTGGTATAGCAAAATAAAAGCTAAAGCAAACTCAAATGAATTTGAGTTTTAGTCATAGGCATTGAAAGTGAGCAATCATCGGTGTAGACTCAAATAGAAGGCTGCATGCAATGCTGGATGTCCACATAAGCATTTTTTAAAAGCTTCTAGACATGCTTCTGCTCCCAGTGATAATGCTGCCTCGCATGCTGCCTTCTATTTAAGAAGTGTGCTGAGAACACCCATGGTAAATGTACACAATTTCAAAAAATTTTGTCCTGAACCAGTCTTAATCCTTAACTTTGATCGCCTTACTTGCTAGCTATTGCACGAGCAGCTGGATGAAGTGGGAGTTGTGTTACTCCGCGACTGTATGCCCAGCTTATATTGTGGCAGATAATGCTTGTACTTGCTGGTCAGCTGGAGAGATAGGGATAGGAGAAGCACACTGTCAACAAAGTCACTTTCACTTGTTCCCTCAATTCATTTGCATTGATTTCTGGATTTTTTAGCTATTGCTATAATATTCAACTTTCTTTGTGGACTGTTTTTGCATATTTTACTTTTCAAGTACATTGTTTATCCATATTGGCGTTTACTATCTAACTGTTCTAATTAAGGCTGACCAGTTAATGGTACATGCTGTAATAGCACCACCACCCACCATATTTCAACGGCACAATACAAATAATGGTACACTAGCATTTCATCATGATTAGTATTAAGTTGATTTCAAAGTTCCATAGACTAATGTAATTTTTGTCATTATATGATGAAAAGAAACACATTCAAGGGCCTAAGCATGTGTTCATAAAGTACTACAAATTCTTTTCCCCACAACCTTCTTATTCCTGTTAATATCAAATTTAATTTTGATATTTAGATCCTTTAAAATTAAGTAATATTCTGGGGTAGAATATACGTGGAGATTATAATTGTATGCCAGATTTTTACTAACCTAACCCTGAATGTATAAAAAGATTAGTTGTCCAGAAAATCCTCTGATTGTAATAAAATCTCAATGTATTCAATAATATTTTATAGTAAATACAGTCAGCTTTTGAAAGATCTAAGAAGAAAACATTTTATAATGTTTTGCAATTACATGTCTGCATTGTTTGGTGCAAATTGAATGTAAAAAGGACATTTGAAGTATTTTTCTGTAAGTGTGAGGTTGTCCTCTATGATTAAGGGGTAATTGCGAGCCTCTGTTTCCCAAGGTTGCAGTTTCAAATATGGCAGAGGGTGGATTTTTTGGGCATAAAAATCCTTAGTGTGGTTTTTTTTTTCAGAAGGGAAATGCAGCCAGTGATCCCATAGCATGTAAAAGAACCTCAAGTCTGATAAAGAGGCATGTGAGCAACATTAAAATTGTTTTATCCCAATAGACCAGGATGCAATTAAAGAATGTTCATAAATAAAATTCTGTTTCATTTTAAGTGGGAAATAGAAACTAGCATTACATGCATTTTATTGTTGCAGGATCAATTACCAGATGGAGATCAGAACTTATTATTGCCAGAACCAACAAGGTAAGATTGTTAAGAGTCTAAGCTTTAGTTTAAACTTTTGTAGTATTAACTCAGTCTAAGCTTAATTCCATGTTTATAACAAGGCAAGCCTTTTTATAGATTAATCTTATTATTTTAAGCTATATAGTTGGTTGTAAAGATTTAATGGGTTTTTACTTTTATTGTATTCCACCCAAAAATTCAATAGAGGTTTCACTAGAAGTATATGTTTTGAGACCTCTTGAAAAAATGCAGTTTTAGAAAAAGGTTTATGTGTGAATGTTTGGGTGTGGGTGTGTATGTATGTGAAAATAGCACTATCTCAAAAATAAAAATTGCCTGGAAAGCAAATTTGCTTTTCAAAAACTAAGTTTTGCATCTCTCAAGGATTCGACAAGAAACTATTCAAGAAATTCCTCTCACCCCAAACTACCCTTTACATGGAAGATAAAAAGTTGCTCATAACATTAATTAAAATATGCAATGCCTAGGATACTTACATGAGAGATATTTTGGGAATAGCTTGTAAATTACTCTTCATTCCAGCTGCAGCTCATAGCTGAAATTTTTGGGGGGTGTGAAAACAATTTTTTTTCCCCTCTGCACATTATATGCCTGAAACCATGGAAATAGTGGTTCTCAACATTATAATATAGAATTCAGAAATGAATATTTGAAGTCTTACATAATTTAAGTTTCTCCAAAATTTGCTAGATTAAAATGCATGCAACATAATAAAGAATGGAGCACACTTGCTCAAATTCAAAAGCAGTCTTAGCCATAAAAGCTGCTAGCTCATCTGTATAATGTTTTTTCACACAATCTCACACACATCACTGTATGTATACATATGAATATTTTGCAATTGCTCACTGCTCATTTTTTCATTAATTACATTTTTGGCCTATTTATATACAAAATCAATTCTTCTATTCTTTAATTTAATGAACTTTTCCATCATTCTTTCATCATAATCCTGCATGTCATTGATAATTCCCTTATTTACTGACAAGACAGCTAAAGCATTTAGTCTGCTTTTTGTCAATGCAATTTCTTTAAAAAGTCATCACCCTCTTGAGAGTGGAAAAGCAATGTTCAGGTTCTGCAGTTGTGATAGGTATTATAACAATTTAAAAAGTTTTGTGGCTTCACTGAATACTGATGAAGGTTATTTTCATTTATGAACTGAAAAAGTTTCAATGCTCCTTTTGTCTGTAAATTAGCTCCAACTATGTACACAAAGTTTTCCCTGCAGCAGAAAAGGAGAGGCTTGCCCTTCTCGTGTGAACTTCCACAGAAATCCATAAATGCTCACTACACAGCAAAGATGCACATTCTAGATGACCATTATAAGTAAATCTATCTGTAACAATATGATGACATCACATAGCTCCTTGTCATCTCCCATCCTTGCACATTTAATATGTTTTCTTGTCTTTAGCGGCTCTGAAAATATTCAGACAACAGTGTACTTTCCTTTTATATTTATTGTTTAAACACATGTATGTCACTGTTGAATGTCACGTTATATTTGCTCTTCTTTTAAATTTGCTGGTTCAAAATGTCCACGTGAGATAGTATTTTATTGAAAACCGTTAACCAAAAAATAAAATTTTCATCTTCAAGAGCTTTCTTTGGATACTGGCTTCATTTATTTTATCTGTATTAGTGCAGTTCTATTCGGTAATTATAAAGACATTTTTCAGGTTTTCTGTGTTTTCATATACATTGAGAGAACAAATGTTATAATTCCACCTTGTTAATTCAACTCTGGGCAGTCTTTCCTGCATTAGTTTCTCTGAAATATCAAATCACATAGAGGCAATGGAAAAAAATGCTGGAATCCCCAAGAGATATGAAAAGAATGCACATATTTGGTAACTAGTATTTGTTCCTTTTATATGATTAAATTCAAATTGTGTGCATAGCAATGGACAAAATATGCCTAAGGATATATTCCCTTGTTTTGGTCTATACTCCACCAGCTCTTCCCTCATAACATTGGCCCCATCAGAGGTTTGTGCAATGAGTTTGTCTTTGGTATTTCCAAAAGAGGGTTGATTTTCATTTCTTACAGACTTTGTCAGAGATTTTGCGTTTCTTTCTTCAGGAGTCACAAATACCCAAAATCTCTCATATTCAGATTCCTTATATCATATCAGAATACTAACACATTAACAGTGATTGAAAATGTCAGTTGTCTCATCCCATAAATGGCAACATTCTGAAGTTCTTATTTGTCAACTCTAAATATTTTTGAGCTTCTAGCCAGGTAAATACACGGATTGAAACCATGGTCATCAGGAAAGCTTCAACTCTTACTGGTATTTGTTATTCTATTTTCTCCTTATAGTCATCCAACATGCAGTCACAATTCATTCTGAACTGTTTTCGAGGTTTCTTTGAATGCTGTGATTGTTTTGTAAATGTTTCTTCATTGCTGTATCCAGTTCAGCTGTATAATCAATGAATGCCCTGGATTTGAAGATGTAACTAACACTCACATGCTCATAGTGCCAGGCAAATCCAGTGCAAAACAACACATGAAACCAAACTTTTTTAAAATGTTTATTTTTAATTGTTTGAATGTTGTCTTTTTTCACATTTTCTTTAAACACAGACTCAAGACATGATGGAATGTTTTGTTTTCTTAAGAGTGAAAGATCTACCAGCCATCGATACTGTGTACTGAACCTTCATATTTTTTAATGGTTTCTGTTAAATGTCTTATATCATTCACAATGACTAGCATGGCAAAAAAGTTTGGGTAGACAGACCTTGAGAACAACAATTAAATAAACTTCCACAAGCACTATCCACTTGCTTTTATTACCTAATTGTAATTACATACCTCGGAGAATTTTCTCGTAAATCAGCTCCATTTGGTATTACTTCATCTAAGCAGATACATCCTTGAAAACAGGGTCTCTACTCCATAAACGATAGTTGAAACTGTTGCAAGATTTGACAGCCGGATGTTAGTCATTGAATTATGGAGATAAGTTTTAATTCTTTTAAGAGTGCTCATAGAATGTTCAGTAGAGACCAATGTAACTGTTATGGTTAATATTATTGCAATAATTTAACTGTTTGTTCATAAACTGTCTCAAGCTGATTTTCACAAATGTAAGCCAAGAGTTCAGATGCAGGTAAATTTTATCATTACTATAAATATTAATTAACTTGTTTTTTAGTGTAGAAACAACAAATACATTTGCATGTACAAAACTGAGTTCCTTGAGTTGTGTTGCAGGAAAATGTTTTCTATATGTGGTGAACTTTCCTTGAGTAAGAAGTTCAACAAAACCGAGGTTACCAATATCCCCAAATCTCCTGTCCACTGCACAATGACAGAATCTAATATTTCATATGCCAACCTTTTCTGTGTTGAGCTTAAAGGTCCCAAGATGTCTGGATTTATTCGGGAACACTGGTATAAACATGCTAGTAAAACTTGTTCTGAACACAAAGCTATTACATTTTTCTTTGTTTGTTGGAGCTCGGCAATACATAAATTTACATCACTTTTTGTTAAATTGCAGAATATTAAATAGATGTTCTGTGTATATAAAAAATATGATTGTACAAACAAAGCAAGAAAAGAAATGGTGGTGATGTCAATATGTTTTCTAAACCAATTGCAAAATTTACAGAACCTGGGGCCAGTCTTCATAATTAACAATATGATATGTCGTTTCTAAGTTCCAGATAATGGTCCTTAATGGTGGCCACAGCACAAGAGTTATAGTTCCATCTTGTTGCTGCAGGGTGCGACAATTTAAATCCCTTGTGCCTTAAATGCTCTGAATGTATTGAGTATTGACTAAAGAAGGTCTGAAAGACTTTCACATTGCACACAAATAGTTTAACTTCCTTAATGGTTTTAACTCCATTCAGCAATGCTAGATTTAGCTGGTGTGCATAACAGTGCACAAATAATGCCATGGGGCAGTGTTCTCGTACAATTGCTTGTGCTCCATTGATGTCCTGCCATAACAGTGGCCCCATCATAGGTCTGACACACTAACTTATTCTCTGTTTTGTACTCTCCTCAAGAACAGAAATGATATGTGATGCCATATCTTGTGCACTTTTATCCGCAGATACATCAATGAAACCTAAAAATCTTTCTTTAGTGCACAATTCATTAACATACTGCACAATAATGCTTAACTGGGATTTGACAGACACATCTGTAGTTTCATCTGCTTCTATAGCTACAAACTCAGTTGATCCTAGCTCTTCAGCAATTTTTTCTATGTTATTAGAAACCAACTGAATCAAGGCATTTTGAATATCTGAAGATGTTCCTTTAAAGACAAAACAGCTCTCAAGATGATCCTTCTGAAGGCTTCTTCTGTTGCTAACAAATCTAGAGCCTCTAAATAATCACCCTTATTTATTGATTCATGGCCTTCTTGGTGTCCTCTAAAGGCCAATTCTTGCTGCCCGAGATAGCACACGATATCAACAAGACGGCCAAAAATACATCTATTTCTTTTCACATTTTCATTGTGTCTCAGCTTTTAAACATGATTTTTCAACCAAACATTCTTCAATTCTGTTTCTTCCCAATATGTGAAACATTTCTGCATTTTAATGTGTTTTTGTCCCAGTATGTTTGAAATTGCAGTATGGCTCCATGGTTCACCGCCAATTATTAAACAATAGTAACAACGTAGACTCTTTTCCTGTTTGGAACCACAGAACCACCTATACTTTGAGTACCAATTACTTTGAAATTTTCTAAGTACAGTTCCATCTTTTTGGTATAAATTTATTTGAGGATAACTTATTTTAGATTTTAAAGTCACCTTCTCCTCGAAAGTTAAGGACGAAAATACATTCTTTTTAAGAAAATTAACAGGATCAAAAGTCACATTGTTCCTGTCACCATTACCTAAACTCTTTCCATGCTTGGGTTGTAATACTCAAAAACTACACAGTAAGAAAAATAACCACTCACAAGCACTTTTGTTTCACTGCACTGAAAAAAATGTCTAGCTTCAACCCTATAAAGTGTGTGTTGTGGCTTCCTTGTGGAGGGAAAAGAAAGCATGCATTTACAGTGAAACTTATGACCAGGTAGGGGAGAGATCCTTATCTGTCTACTCCGTGTCTCATTCACAGTGAATAAAACCAAATTTCTGAGGTGCTTAAAGCATATTAAACTGCGCTTACTCTTATGTGTACATCTTATTAGACATATGAAGTATAATATAGTCTTTATTGGACTATAATGTACACCACATTAGACATTTAAAATTAAAAAAGAATATTTCTAAAAAATACAAAACAATGAATTATTTAGAGGATTTTTGGGTTACACACTGTCTCCCCTGACCCTATGCCCCTGATCATTCACTGCCTTCAAACAATTGCCACATTTAGGAGCAAACAAAACACACGAGGACTGCTCCATGATCGAGTGGTCAGTAAGCTGACTTCTCATCTGGAGGTCCTGGGTTCGATTAACGGCTGAGGTAGCAGATTTTTCTTTAACCAAAATTATTCCCTATCCCCCACAGAGTCTGGAAGTATGTATCTGAGAGTGAATGTGTGTGTATGTTTGAGGAAAATAAAATGATTTAAACCCAACGTAAAGAACCTACAGTCAACAAGTTGTTTCTAATGCAAAGCCCCGTTAGATGTCAAAGGGGGGCTATATAAATGAAACAAACAAACAAAAAAACAAAACAAAAAAAAAAAAAAGCACATGAGTAGCAGAAAAAAGACTTGTGGACCACAGATCCAGTCATATTTCTCATACATATCCTTAGAATTAAGATGCCTTTTAAACATATAGTTTTCATTTGTTATAGTTTATACTTTTTTCTATTATTTTATTTTTAGTTTATTTATGCCAAGGTATGTACAGGTATATATGACCAGTTTTCAACCCTTAAACTTGGGTTTCAGTTTGCCCAAAGATTTTTTTTTTTATTTATTTATTTATTATTCTTTGTTCAGGACTTCCATAAGAATTTTTTTTCTTTCTTTTTGTATCTTTATTTTAGGTCACAGAACTACTAGATCTTACTGCGACCACATAAAAAGTCTTACACACTTATGTACTGTCAGTATACAATGAAAAATTAAAAAATTAATTGTAAATACATTATGCACACTTGATGTATATTTTAATACACCAAGTACTTATTGGTATACTAACTGTGGTTAAAGTAGAAATAATATTATGTTAAAATGATATTACAACAAACGGTGACACTTAAAAAGATGAATTAGGCATAACATATTGATAATTATAATTCGGAGAGCTATATACAATTATATAGATTGATTTTTTAAGGTATACTAATGCATGTTAAGGACTTGAAACTTTCCCACTGCTGGTTATTAATGCTTTTTTCTCGGGATGTCAACCACGTAAGTGTTGGGTTAATTTCCGAGCTCTCAATTATGTACTCTGTCCCATCATCAGGGAGGGCAGTGGTATTTATATCTGGAGGGAAGGCCAAAGGACTGCCTCACGTCATTGGTCAGCGCTGGCCAATGGGGTTTGTGCAGGATTAGACAGACAGTTGTGAATTATAGGTAGCCATGTTTTGCTTATTTGTGGACCTTCATCTTTTCAAACTTATTTTTTTGTTTTTATGTATATTTGTTCTTTTATCAGTCTGTTATAATATCCAGTCTATTATTTTGGTGTATAAAAAATTGATCTTATGGCCAGTAACATAAGTATGTTGTGCCACTTTTCTGGATAGGCCAATCTGATGCAGCATTGGTGCTCTTTGATGTGCTCTTCCACTTTCCATCTTGGTGATGTAATTTTTTCCACATTCACATAGAATTTGGTAAATGCCAGAAATGCAGAGAGTCAGACTGTCTTTGCCCAAGCCCAAATATTGTTTCATTTTGGCAGGGGGCTTCTGTGTTTAGACAGCATTCTTGCTATTTTGTGGAACACTGCACCCATGTATGGAATAACTGCTGTAGTTAAGGTTTTTTTTTTTTTTTTTTTTTTTTTTGCATTGTCATTTGGTTTGTGGTTGAGTTTCCTGAAAGCTTTGTTTATATCTCGAATGGTATACTGGTTCTGTCTAAAGACTTTACTTAGGTGCTGGATTTCTTCTGGAAGGCAATGTATATTATAGACTGTTATCACTCTGTGTATAAGTGCAAAAAATAATGTGAGGGGTGGTGGCAGCTTGTGTTGTTGAGGTACAGGTTGGTGTGGAAGGGATTTGATATGTCCTAGGTGGCCGGCCATCTTATTTTTTGTAGATGAGTAAGTCCAGAATGATAAGCAGTGATTCTGTTCTATCTTCATTGTGAGTTTGATGTGGGATGGATCCTATTTAAGTTGTTTAGGAAGTCAGTCAGAGTGTCTCTTCCATGTGGCCAAACTACAAATGTGTCATCTACATAGTAAAAGAAGTGTGAGTGCAAGAGGCATATTTTTAAGTGCCAGATGTTTAAACTCTTGCATTCTGACTGATGATAGAGGAGACCCCGTGGTCACCTCATCTGGACAGGAGACCCCATTAGCCAGCGCCAACCACTGACAGTACACAAGGCGGAATATTAACATAGAGAATACTAAATTGGACTGAAAAAAACAAAAAGATATCTCAGTACCTGCCAGGTTTTATGAAAGGGAAAAGGACAGTGGACAATATATTCATAATTAAAACAATGATAGATAAGTATCTAAGAAAGTAAAGGATTAGATTGTAGAATGTATGCTATATTTATTGACTTAAAAAATGCTGGATAGGGAATTGCTATGGTGCAAATTAAAGGAGAAGGGTTTAAGTGCTAATATGGTCAGCATTCTACAGGTGTTGTACTATCAGAACAGATTTTCTGTCTTGGGGGAAGTAAATAGGGTTGTGGGACAAGAGAGAGAGCTGAGACAAGCTTGTAAATTAAATCCTGTACTATTTAATCCATTTATTTATGATATTTTGGATTTTATACCTTGTAAAAAATATGGATATTCTGAGGTTACTTTATAATGATAATTCTGGAAGTTCCCATTACTCACAGATATAGAGAGAATAGATAGGAAATGCCTTAGCCTTATGCATTGTGGTTGGTGAAGCACGTTTTTGTCAAGCTTACATATTTTGGTTCTACACTTCTGAGATGAGTATGGCTTTTGTGATTAAATGTGCACCCAAAAATAAGATTTTGCTGCATTAAATGTCAATTAAGCAGAACGTTTGGACTGTAGGTTTTAAATCAGTATAATGATGGATATCTGTGTGGTGTTTGGTTGTAGTTTCTCGAATAGCAGAAGCATAAACAAGAAAAGGTGATTTTTCAGTGGTATACTAAGTGAAATATGTTATACATTATCAACAAAACAATTCTGTATTGTTTGTTAAATTTTAAATTTCTAACTCGGAAAGACCTTTGAGAAGCAGCCAAAATTGGCAACCTATACCAGTTTATAAGAAACCTCATGCCAATTCACTCATTTAGCAGCTATCGGAAGAAGTAATTAGTATCAAATTATGTGCCTATGATACCAGAACTGTGAGAAAGGGGGTATGTTCCTCGTACTCAGAATGCAATACATGCAGTCCACAGTGAAAGTCATAATCTTTGCGATAATCTCTGATACTTGTCACCCATTATTGGTATGTATTTATAAGTTAAAGTAGTGGAATTAATGGCTATAGGCATGAGAGACACAATAAGGTTTGGTCAAAACCTGATATTTTGCCCTCCAGTTTTAGACCAAGAAATTACAACAAAATTAAGTTATGACCTTGCTGTGATCTTTACTGCAATAATGCCAATTTATGAATAACTTCTGACAGGCCAAAAAATGTGATTGTATTAAATATTCCTTCAACTAGAGGTCTCTCCCTTTCCATTGCTCTTTGTATTTTACTTAAACTTGGAAAAACAATAATTTGACATGTTACAATTGGTGTATATAGTAGTGTGTAGAATTGCAAGATGGCAGCTGGTCACAAAACATACTTCAGTAAAACGCTAGGCATTTCCGCCCTGTGCTATTACTACAGCAAATGCTGCAGCTTTATGAGAGGAAAGGTAAGTGTGAGAGTGTTAATGATGGAGAAAATCCTGAAATATTTTGAGTTCAAGAGTTATGTGATACAAAATTAGTGAAAAAATGTCCGATATATCAAGAGCAAAATTTGAATATTGTATCTAATGGGTGGCTGAGAAAAATCAGGGAACAGGTAGTTAAATTTGAATTATTTATGGGTGATATTTGGGTTAAAATACAATACTTTGGAGTGAGATTGAAATGGAGGATACAGATAGGCAGATTTCATTTGTTAAGATCAGGTAGAAATACTCACTGTCATTTTACAAGGAACTAAAAGATGACCCAGAAAAGAAGTGCATTTTAATTTGTAAAAAACATGTAAGAGAAGGAAGAATTAGCCTGGTTTAGATTGGGTGTTTGGAAACTAAGTGTAATGAGGGGGGAGGTTATCCTCGGAATGTGCCCCATCTTTGGGGACAAGGAAGATAAAAGCAAAGTTACAAAGGATTGGAGAGAATGTTTAATAAATAAGAAATGCTTATTGAGGATCTAAGAAATTGTACTTGGGAAGATCTTTTAAGTTTAGATTCAGATACCTAAATTAGGGGAGTTTTTGTGGAAGGTAAAGAGAAAACGGAAATGCTCAGTTAAAAATCATGGTACTGGTCAGGTTTTAGATGTAAAAGAATAACTATGTAATATCATAAATTGGATAGGTAGAGTCAGACTGAAAAATTCAATGCCATAGCCAGGATTTGAATCACAGATCTCCCAATCTCTAGCCGGTTGCTCTGCCACTGAGCTACCATGGCTACATGCCGGCATAGCATTGAATTTTTCAACTGACTCGTATGTTTCCCGGTAAACCAGAAGGTGCTCTCAAATTATTTTGAGATGACAACCCCAATGGTGACTTACAATGTTGTAAGTACTTTAGACAGGATTCATAGTATAGCCATCTATTATGGTCAATTGGTATTGGATAAATTGTTTTTTCACACAAACCGTGTGTAGGACAGGAGTTGGATAGGTAGAGTCAGACTGAAAAATTCAATGCCATAGCCGGGATTTGAACCAAGGATCTCTAGCTGGTTGCTCTGCCACTGAGCTACATGGCAACATGCCAGTATAGGATTGAATTTTTCAACTGACTCGTATGTTTCCCAGTAAACCACAAGGTGCCCTCATATTATTTTGAGATGACAACCCCAACATATCCAACTCCTATCCTACACACGGCTTGTGTGAAAAAACAATTTATCCAATACCAATTGACCATAATAGTTGGTTATACTATGAATCCTCGGTCTAAAATACTTACAACATTGTAAGTCGTCATTGGGGTTGTCATCTCGAAATAATTTGAGAGCACCTTGTGGTTTACCGGGAAACATATGAGTCAGTTGAAAAATTCAATGCTATGCCAGCATATTGCCTTGGTAGCTCAGTGGCAGAGCAACCAGCTAGAGATCGGGAGATCCTTGGTTCAAATCCCGGCTATGGCATTGAAGTTTTCAGTCTGACTCTACCTATCCAACTCCTGTCCTACACACGGCTTGTGTGAAAAAACACTTTATCGAATATCATAAATTTTGTAGTGAAATAGTTATGGCCTGGACAGCTAACTAGGGTTAAGGTCAGTCTTAACTATGTAGGTCTTTTAATAAATAAATAAATAGAAAAATGTTTGTTGCTGATTTTGCTATTTCAGATTGGATATTGGGTCTATGTGGAACTGTGAAAATGGCATTGTTGCTGCAGATTTAGATAAAAGCTGTTTAAAGCTAGAAGAAAATAACAACCCATTTAATGTCAACACAACTGCAGCTCCTGGAGGTAATTTCAGAGACAATCGAATATTACACAGATGTGACTCCTGTGGCATGTGCTTTAGTGCAGCATCTTCTTTACAAATTCACATTGCAATCTATGAAGGCAAAGGCAAACACAAGTGTAAAGTTTGTAATAAGATCTTTCATGATCTAGTAGCTTTAAAAAGGCATAGTTTAGCTCATGAGGCCAAAAAGCCATTCGAATGTAGCATTTGTGATAAGGGCTTTGCTAAAAAAGAATATTTGAGAAGTCATACTTTAATTCATGGGAGAATACAGTTTAAAAACAAGTGTGATAAGAGCTTTAAGCAAAAACCGAGTTTGAAAATGCATAGTTTGATTCATGAGGGGATATGGTTTAACTGTAATAAGTGTGATAAGAGCTTTAATCAGGAATCAGATTTTAGAACACATAGTTTAGTTCACAAAAAAATATGGCTTAAATGCGAGAAATGTGATAAGAGCTTCAGTGCATCATCAAGTCTAAGAAAACATAAATTAATCCATGAGGGAAAACGGTTTAATTGCAAGAAGTGTAATAGGAGCTTTAATGCAGCATCAAGTTTAAAAGTACATAGTTTAATGCATGAGGGAATACGTTTTAAATGTGAGATATGTGATAAGAGCTTTAGTAATTCATCAAAATTGAAAATGCATAAAGCAGTTCATGCAGGGAAGCGGTTTAAATGTGAGAAGTGTGATAAGAGCTATACTCATTCATCAAGCTTGAAAACACATAGTTTTATTCACGATGGAATTCAGTTTAAATGTGTGAAGTGTGATAAGATCTTTACTAAACCATCAACCTTAAAAACACACAGTTTAATTCATGAGGGAATTCGGTTTAAATGTGAGAAGTGTGATAAGAGCTTTAGTACATCATCAAACTTGAAAATGCATAAAGTAATTCATGAGGGAAAGCTGTTTAAATGTGAGTTGTGTGGCAAAAGCTTTAATTCAAAAGCAAGTTTGAAACTACATAGTTTAATGCACAAAGGAAGATGGTTTAAATGTGAGAAGTGTGATAAGAGCTTTCCTAAACCATCAACCTTGAAAACACACAGTTTAATTCATGAGGGAATTCGGTTTAAATGTGAGAAATGTGATAAGAGCTTTAGTACATCAATAACATTGAAAATGCATAAAGCAATTCATGAGGGGAAGTTGTTTAAATGTGAGAAGTGTGATAAAAGCTTTACTTTATCATCAAGATTGAAAACTCATAGTTTAATTCATGAGGGAATTAGGTTTAAATGTGAGAAGTGTGATAAAAGTTTTACTACATCATCAAGTTTGAAAGCACATAGTTTAATTCATGAGGGAATTAGGTTTAAATGTGAGAAATGTAATAAAAGCTATAGTCTATCATCAAGTTTGAAAGCACATAGTTTAATTCATGAGGGAATCCGGTTTAAATGTGAGAGGTGCGATAAGAGCTTTAGTGCATCATCAAAATTGAAAATACATAAAGCAATTCATGAGGGAAAGCTGTTTAAATGTGAAAAGTGTGATAAAAACTTTACCCATTCATCAAGTTTGAAAGTACATGGTTTAATTCATGAGGGAATTCGGTTTAAATGTGAGAAGTGTGATAAGAGCTTTGCTTCATCATCAAGATTGAAATCACATAGTTACATTCATGAGGGAATTCAGTTTAAATGTGAGAAGTGTGATAAGAGCTTTAATACATCATCAAAATTGAAAATGCATAAAGCAATTCATGAGAGAAAGCTGTTTAAATGCGAGAAGTGTGATAAAGGCTTTACTATATCATCAAGATTGAAAACACACAGTTTAATTCATGAGGGAATTAGGTTTAAATGTGAGAAGTGTAATAAAAGCTTTTCTACACCATCAAGTTTGAAATCACATAGTTTAATACATGAGGGAATTCAGTTTAAATGTGAGAAGTGCGATAAACGCTTTACTACATCATCAGGTTTGAAAGGACATAGTTTAATTCATAAGGGAATTCAGTTTAAATGTGAGAAGTGTGATAAGAGTTTTACTGTATTGTCAAGTTTGAAAAGGCATGTTGGATCAATTCATGAGAAAATACCATTGTAATGTGAGAAGTGTAATAAGAGTTACAATGCATCATTAAATTAGAAAACAGTTAATTTATCTTGAACATTATGGATTTATAAAATGAGCTTTATTCAGACATTGGATGTTCAATATTTAATTGGTTTGGAAATGACCATTGAATCTGATAAATTGTTATGAAGTTTATTATGTATTAAAATTTAAGATCCCATATTTTAGTTCATGAGGATGTAAAGCAACATCTGTGTAATGCATACTGGGGAGTTGAAACATGCTAATTTAATTTATAAGGCCAAAAGATAAGATATTTTTATAGCACCATATCTAAGAGCTCTTAGATGTGATTCTTTCATCAGACCAGCTTCCTGTGAATACAAGTTGCCATTATGGACACAATAAAACATTGATTAGAACATTAGTGGCAATGCTCAGTGAAGTAAATATAATTTTAAAACAGTAAATTTAAAGTGATATTATCACTTCCTGTTTTATTTATTCTCTGATAAGGTGTATATAAATAAAATTATCTGGTAAATAAGGATGTTTCTAAATTTGAACAATGAACATAACCTTCTTTGAAGCATATTATGCTAAGGAGCCTATGAAGTGTGATGCTTCATTTCAGTGCAAGAGGAATTTTAGTGAAAGGGAGTGAAGGTATTAAATAAACCCTCATTTCAGTCCAATCTGGTTTGTCATTAATGCTATCACTTGGTTTGTGTACTTTCAGAGCTCAATGCATACAGTTTCGATTGCAGCATATTTGCTTACTTCCACTGATCCGATTGCTAGTTTTGTGGCTTTTCAAGTCTCTTATGCAGTCAAAAGAAGTAAAGGTAGGTGAGCCTCATTCTATTCAGCTAGCCTTTGCATACAAACAGAATAGTGAACTAGGACAGATCTGGAATGTTACTCTTGACATGAGTTGTCAGATGTACATCTGGTATCAGTTAACATTTACATCTGGAGAGGCTTTACTGGAACACATCCAAACCATTGCCACATTTTCCATTATTCATTGTAGACTATATCAGTGACAAAAAGATGCAGGCATTTTATGCAGCCTGATGTTGGGGAAGCCATGTTGCAACAGGTGCAGGATAAGGTAATGTTACCGACTAAAGGTCTGTTTACTGTGCAACATCTCAGATCCATACCAACTTAAGAAATTGAAAAGGTGCTGTAAAAATGAGCAGGTAGTGCCAAGGGAACGCAGCCAGTTTATAGCCAATAGATGGTAGCAGTAGCACAGTTAATTGTTGTTAATGGCAGTAGTATGCTCTGTTTTTCTTCCCCATTCCATTCTAAGGGAATGCACCTGGTTATGGATGACACAATATAACATTGAAAATCAAATATACTTTGTATTAACTATCGTTCCCTTGATCACATTGTTTAAATAAGAAAATAAAAACGTGCTGGTTTCACATATAAAGAGTATTTTTGTTATCATAATTGTTTAAAATTAACAAGTTATAAACTTGTGACGTAGTGTTAAAAAACCAACTCAACAAATTAATACCACATATAAGTTATAAACTATGTGCATTAACCAATAACTCTTCTTGGAATCTGAAAATGGTGGAGAAATGATGAGACCTGGATAATATACCTTTTCAGGTTAACGTACCTAATGCAGATGTTGCATATTTGAGGTTGTGTGCTATATGAGCTAAATAAAGTAGATTTCATCAGAACATCACTGTCTCACTGGAAATGTGGTGCTCTTAATACATTTGATCAAATAATATTTTGGGGAAAATGAGGAAAATTTAACATTACTAGCTAACACAAAGCTGTCATCAAATAAAAACTTGCCAATTGCTTTGTTTCTTTTTAACGAAAACACAGTAACATTACTAGTAAATAAAAGAATAATAATTATAATTGTTATTATTACTATGTTATTAATATTATTTTTATTAATTATTATTATTATATTATTTTTAATATTTTATTTTTAAGAATAGCTGTCAGTCCAACCAGATCTTTTTGCTTTTTAGATATGTCATTGTTAGTCTTAAAAAAATTTTTGGCATAGAAAAAAATATAGAAAGAGGTGGAAAACAGTATGACGAAAGGAAAGAATGAGATTCAAATGAAGCATGAAGGTTTCTTTGTGAGGTAATAAGGATGCAGGTTCAGTTTTGGAGGGAAATAGGATAGTTTAAGTTGGAGAACAGTTTTTGCAGAGTTTCACGAGAAACCTCTGGAACACTCCCTATGCAAGCACTGTCATCACTGTTATTATGCCAATTATCCTTGTTATTATGCACATTATCCTTGCTTTCTCATTGCTCATTGTATATTTCATCCTTTCCACACTGTGTGCGCTGCCTTCCCTCCTTTCCACAATACCAACTATATATGCTCTATTATGCAGATCATTGTGCTTTTCAGCTGCCTGACGTTACTTGGGCAACAGACCCTTAGTTGGCAACATTACCAAGGATAATCCTACTGTGAGTACCTAACATATCGCATACATTTTCAGATGGGCCATGTTATGGTCTGGCAAATTCTGCTGCATTCTTACTGTCTTGAGAGAATTCCTCTTGCATCACGTAAATATCCAGCGTCAATGAACTTTTGTAACTGGTGTTTGAACCAAACCAGGCTTTGCTAACTTTGTGTTCCCAATGAAGCATACATCACACATGAAAGAATCTTCAATTCCTGCAATTCCCATATATGGTCCTTTGAGAACCTTCATGCCATGATTATGTGATCACATCATCTGCAATTTGGTGCAAATGTGTGAGTAGGGATTGCAGATAACTTCTGGCACTATACATTTTGTCCCATTGGCTGAACACCAACATTTAATTAGTAGTTCTACAAATTGTTCTGTGCGAGTTACTGGATCTGCTTTTCTGTGAACATCTGATGTAACATGTGGTTTGAACATACTGGGCACCACTTCATTTTGGGACTCAAATAGTAGAGACCATTTTGTCATTCCATGGAAAAAATTAGGTTCTGTGACAAACATTTTGGAATCTAAAATATTTTGATACATCATTTCTTATATGCTCTACATTATCCAGATAAAGTTGACTTGGATATTGTCTATAATTATTTAACAATGAAAGCACAAAATATTTGATTTACAGAATGCTCATCTTAAGTTTTTATTTTTCTCTCATCAGTGAGAATTATATAGAGCACTTCTAACATATGACTAAGAAGAGGATATAAAGGTTTAATTTGCATTAAATATTCAATTTATATATGTATACTTTTGTAACTTACCTCCATAAAATGATACTTAAAATAACCAACATGAAGTGAACCTTTCAAATCAATGAAAAACATCTTTCGACAGTTACAATTTAAAAAAATGTTACAGGTAAAAAACGACCCACTGCTATATAGGTGTGCAGTATCCAATGCTGCTTATCTGCTGAATGCACTGACATATACGATACATTACAATGCCTCTACATAAGTTCCCCATACTTTGGAGCACCTCTAGGATCTTCTGCTGAACCAGAGTACGTTTTCACAGTGATCTAATCTTTATACACATTACACAATGTATGTCATGTAATTCCTCATTCTGTTTTTAGCATCACAAACTTCTTCAAATTTAACATGTTCCTCTTTATTTACATAGGTAAACAAACTTTCTTCAATATGAGTGTTACCTCTAGCTCATCTGTAGAGCTCTTAAGAATGTTCCCAGACTATCATATAAAGCAATTCTTTTAACTGTTCTTACTACATCTTCATAGGGTCCGATTCTTGCCAAGAATTGTTGTGAAGAAATGACTCTGAAAATCTCTGCTGTGGTGAGAAAAATTACTAAAATATTTTTATTCTTGTTGTATTGGCCTGCTGCTCCATCATTGAAATAATATATTTCCTTAAGTTCAGATAATTTCTGTCTAAGGATAATAATAAGCCTCTTCTGAAAAAGATATGGGCATTCAATAAGTCCATAGAAAAAGATAAACAAGTTACTTTTGATAGTTTTTATTTTTTAACATAAAATCCTTTTAGCTTGATACATTTTTACCAGTGTTTCTTCAACTATTTTAAGCCTTCCAAAAGTAGGATTCTGAAAGGTTCTCAAAATAGGCATCTGCTTGGGAGATAACCTCTTCATTAGACGTGAATTGTTTTCTACAGAGCCAATTTTTCTAGTTTGGAAATAAAAAATCTGGTGTGTTCCATTCACATGACTTTCTCTATTACTCTGCAACAAATTATTATTAAAAAGTGTTTACTTCTATTTACTTCATACTAATCGAGAAAAAATTAGCAGAAATAGTCTTATTCTTGCTTCCATGCAAGTAGAAGCCAAATAAGGGAGTACCATAGATTAAAGTGATAGTCATAAGGTGGTTGCTATGTGACTGAAGTTCCTTTGTATGGATAGGAGTTGATAAATTCCTGTATGAGAAAAGTATAAGTTTTCCAAAGCTGAAACCAAAAACAAGGAATACCTCAAAAACGATTATCTCCGTGAAAAAAATGTATATAACATAAATTGTGTATTTTAACGTGCTCTATACTATTTGTGTTTTAAGATTTTTTCTATCTCTTACGGTTTAGCAGTTATGCAAAATTTGTAAACTACATCCAGAATAAAGTAGTCTTCAGAGGCTATTCCCAGAATATTCAAGATATATAGTTTATTTATGAGGTAAATATCTTTAATATATGATATTTTAATCAAAATTGCTAGCCAATTTTTAGAAAATCAAAATTTTCAAGAAAAGTTCCATGTAAAGGGTAGTTTGGAGTGGGGGAATTTTTCTCAAAATCTTCGTGTCGCATCCCTAGAAGATACTAAACTTAAAAACCAAGTTTGGTATTTTACCGACTTTTCGTTTTTGAATTATCGTGTTCACAGACACACGGACACACACACACACTTCTGAAAATGCTGTTTTTGGATAAAGGGGACCCTCAAACATATATTTCCGGTGAAATCTTTGTATCGGATTTTTGGGTGGAGTGGAATACCTTCTCTGTACACTATGTACATAGGTCTAGAGAAAGTAAAAAGGCAGTGGGAGCCAAATCTCGTGAATGCGATGGATGTTGTAATTCTACAATTATTGCCATCGAAACTGCGCAGGTGTGCACCCTTGCATTGTCTTGTATTTCTGCAAGTAATCAATATAGATAATTCCTCTTGCATCCCAAATAATTGGGGCCATCACCTTGTGTACAGATTTCACCACCTTTGCTTTCTTTGGAGCTGGTTCGCCTTTAAAAACCCCTGTTTGTACTGTACTTTTATCTTTGGAGTGTAGTAGTGTATCAATGCAGAAATTTGTCAGGATTGAGATGGAAAAGTATCAAACCAGCTTCTGAATTGATCACATGATTGTGTTTATTCTCCATTCAAAGCAAACACAGCACCCATTTTGCCAAGACCTATGTCAGACCTAAATTTTTGGTGCAAAACTATACCTTGTGATATGTCTGTGGCCTTTACTATTTCACAAACTTTAATTCACCAATCACTTAAAACTATATCCTGGATTTTGTCAATTTTGGAGGAGGTCACTTCTACTGGACGTCCAGAACGATGTTCATCACATGTGGATGTATAGCCACGTCTAAATTCATTTATCCAATTGAGGGGGTCAGTGCAACAGTGGTCTAACCCATCTTTTTAAAAAATGGAGCATAACTCAGTTCAACACACCTGGTTTCTTTGAGAATAACGAAAACCTAATTTTAATCAAACTGATTGTTCAGTGACACTTTTCCAGATTATTACACAACAACACGTTGAGTACTGTTAACATAATGTTGAGATATGCCTAACAATTTTTATTAGTGTGATGCAAATATTTTTCTGGGTTAGACCACTGTTGTGCTGACCCGCTCAATTGTAAATTGTTGCAAATGCAGGAGCAGAGGTGCCATGAACTTCATCCAACCTGGCATTTATTTCTTTTGGTGTTAAGCCTTTTAAATAGAAGTGTTTAATGACCGCACAAAACTTTTTTTTTCTTTTTACCATCTTTCTAAAGAAGCACAAGATTGTTGATTCAATCACCTATGGCAACGAAACCATATGATGGATAAAGCTGAAACTTTAACTGCCATCTACTAAGAAATGACTGTTACCAAATACAAACTTTTTTCCACGTTATTAGTGTAATTTTTTTGGATTTTCTAAGGGCTTATTGAATGCCCCTAGTATATATGAATGAAATGTATGATTAATCACAATATAAAATGTGTTACATTACATACATAATACTTTCTCTTTTTTTTTTGTTCATTAAACACATTCAGCTAAATTTCTATCCTTGAGAGTTGTTCGTTCATTTAGGCCTTAAACTCTCTGTAACACCCTGGTTATTGGTGTAATAAGATACAAGTAATCCTCTTCATTGCACTGCCTCACAACTATACCATTTCTCACATCTTTCCTAAGTGTTCTCCACAAGGCATAATAAATTCTCCATTATTGTTAGACACCCTTTTTCTAATTCCTAGATCTCAATACATCCCATTTATCAAATCTCAGTGTCATTTCTCTTCTTGAATTTAAAAGCACAATGCAGAGCTTTCTCATTTCCCTGGTGTATTGGGTGTATATTAATGTCATAAATCCCTCTTAGCATCCCCAATTAAAAGCTGTACTCTTGCCCAAGCATATTCTTCTGTCCCTGCTTTATACATAAGTGCACATAGGTTTCTCTGTCCCAATCTGTTTTTATATATTTGTATAGTTCCAGTGAATGTTTGTCCCTCAAGCTATGAAACAAGTCATGTTTTCAGTATTCATTAGGTGTTTTCATTTCTCTCATATGCTTTCTATCCCACATTCCCATCCCAAACATTACCCAAGATATTTCCTCCAGAATTATTCCCAGCCAACTGTTTCTTGAATTAACAAGCATTCCTTGATTTTTTTCCATTGCCCAACATTTTCACTATATATATATATCCTCTTTCAATCTCTTTCCCCTTCCTTGTTCTTTCCACTCAAACGGGACTATTGGGTAATGCTCTTGGCAAACTCAATATTAATATGCAGAATTACTTGTGGATTTTATCAATATTCTTCCATCCAATCCCCACACTTCCAGTCCATGCATTATTCTCACTTCCACCAGTGCATTATGTACATTTTCCAACCACATCACTCCTATATTTGGAAGTTGCTATAATATATCTGCTATAGCCATCTCCCTTTAGTTGGTACTTTTTCCATTTGGTCTCTACATAACCCATTTATGCTTAATCTCGCCTCCAAATGGATACATTTTGCACTAACCACCGCAATTTTGCTATCCTCTATGTACCATTTCTCATCCTTTCTTAACTTACTTCCTATTTTGGAAACCGTTGTTTAAGATTCGTCAACCTCTAAACCCCATATCTACTTATTGCATACTAAATTATCTGCAAAGAGAAGATTTGGAATATTCCTATTTTAATTATGGACAGTGTTGGTTTTGTTTTTCAGTTTCTTTACAAATATCAGCAGTGAATAAATAGAATAGGGTTTTTTTACATCCTTGTCTCAACTCCATATTAGATACATATTCGGTAGAGTTTGATACAAAACTCACTTTATTCCTAAAGGCTCTTAATTTCTCCCTTTTGCGGCTAACTTAGTCCATAGTTACTCCTTGTCGATTGTATTGAAATATGTCTCCATGTCAGCAAAAGACATATAAGCTACCCCTTTCGTTGCAGCAATATGTAATTACCTGGATTTTTATTATGAGGAATTTGGGAATAATCCCATTTCTTTTCATAAATCTTACTTAAAATTCCAAGAACCTATATCCCGTCTCTACCCATTTAAAAAAAACTAACCCTAACATTGCTAATAGACTAGCATATTGATCAGCCTGATTAATATTCACTTTCTGTTATCTTGATAACATACTTTACAAAATCCTCCTGGAATCCCTTCTATTCTACATGCTTTACTTGCTTTCAGCATACTAATTTGTTCAATCACCTTTGGCGCCTCTATTTCTGCTTATCTATTTTATGCAAGTCCCTGCCATGCCCAGCAAACTAATTGTTTCATGTTCAAATTAATACTACCTAATTATCTAAAATATTGCCTACTTTGAGTTGGCATGATTTTATTCAAACATATCTTGCAGGTTCTCTTAATTGTTGACCAAATAATTTTGCTGTCCCCTGTATTTTTGCCATGTGTATCTTTAATTTGTTCACCAAATGTTTTCTTCTTTCATTTTAATAAGTATCTGTAGTCCCATCTAATAGTTGTAAACAATTCTACTTGAATTCCATCACCTTATCTCATTTTGCCCATCCTTTGACCATTCTATGTGCATCATGTCACCTATTATATCTGAAAATGTCTTTGTCCTCATTCTTTTTCCAACTCATTTCCATTCCACATAATCTGTTCTACTGCTGCGTTTGCTTTACCTTCATTTATTAAATCCTCTATATTCCTTTCTATCCTTTCTTGGCCAAAATCCAATATATAATTTTGCCTGTCTTCTGTCTAATCTATATGTTTTTTATAGAATGTGTACGTGTGTTGTAAATATTCCTTTCAGAATTCACGAACCCAAAGCCATCTGCTTGGTATGTGTTGGATATGGATAAAATGTCGGGCTATTGCCTTTTATAAGAACTGAAGCATTTGCATACTTTTCTCTCTGAAACTAACTCACGCAGAGCGGTGATCTGAAAACTATTACAGTACTGTACTTTTAGGAGGCTGTTACAATATGCTTCCACGTAAAAGTTAACACCCATTACCTTCCCTGAACCAATCAACAGCCTAACGCTCTTCTGCTTCAGTCTCTCTCTCTCTCTCTCTCTCTCTCTCTCTCTCTCTCTCTCTCTCTCTCTCTCTCTCTCTCTCTCTCTCTCTCTCATGTGTTGACAGGTTTATACAATCTCACATGTTCCTCTGGATAGTAACCCTCTAGGATAACTTGTAGAGCGTCAAGTTTGTCACTCTGAATTCGATAGAAGCGCTACAGTTGGAGAATTCGTAAACAAAGAAAAATGGAGGATTGCTTTGCGAAGCAGGCCTCAACAAACAAAATGAAAGAATTCTTTTCCCATGTTTTAGAATAAAATGGAAGAGATGTCAACTGCGAACGTGTGTTAAACCTCATAGAAGCATGCAAAATGGACAGGAAGAAAAAGTCTGATGTCATAACCTGCTAATAATTACATTAGGGTTCTCATAACCTTGCTTTTCTGTTACATTACTTATGTACTTATTTCCTAATGCCAAAATGAATGCATATTGATATTAGAAAGAGAGAGAGAGAGAGAGAGAGAGAGAGAGAGAGAGAGAGAGAGAGAGAGAGAGAGAGAGAGAGCATTATGCATATGTGAGTGAATGTTAATAACCACATATTTTGACAATTCTTTCAATGAACCATGACTTGAAGCTTTCCTGGCGCTGTTATGAAAATAACTTTTCTCGGGCTATCAGCCAGGTCAATTCTGGATGGATTTCCAAGCTTTCAAGAGCTTACGTCGCTCTCATCTTCAGGGAATGATGTATAGACCAGACCAGAGTAGTTGGCAGGCTGAGGGCAGCTGAGGTGTGCTCTCGGAGAGAACTTAACCATGTTCTGACGGGATTGTAAGTTTTGCAGGATGGCGGGTTAGTGTTGGGGTTGTGGAATTATGGTAGGAGGCAAGTATTGCTCCTCGACGATTGCCTATCATGGTGCAACGGTCCTTATGCAGTGCTGGTGTGAAGCTTATTAAAAAATGCTTATTTTGAGGTTTTAATTTTGAATCCAAGCAACTCTTGAAGGATTGTAAGGAGCTTAGCCGTAGCAGCTGTTGGAGGTGCTCCTTCGTTACTGGGGATGCCCGCAAGCCATGCGGGGAAGCCGGTATCGCCTGAAGCGGCGGTTTGTGGGATTGTAATCCCCAAGAGACCTAACGAGGGCGCTCCGATGGAATGGTAACCCTTCGTTGAATTTTGTTACCCGAGGCCTAATCTTGTCCTCCAGGTATGGTAGACCAGAGGCTTCGTAGGAAAGCCACGAGGCACAGAATACATGGCCCGGAGACATCTACTCTGTACCCACTGAAGCAACAGCAGACTGGAATCTGCCGCCATGCCCCAGATCTCACAGGCGTAGATTAGCAAGGGGACTATGAGAGCCCTCAAAAAGCGCAACTTAAGGGGAACCGGCATCGTGGACTTCAGCATGGGGTACAAGGAGGCCGTAGCCACGTGACCCCGACACCTCAGTTCCCTGATGTGCTCCCCAAAAGTGACACCCCTGACAAGCTTCACCCCCAAGTAGGTTATGGTGTTTGTCCATTGTATCCTTTGGATGAGTTGCGGGAAAGCGGCGCTTGGTGAAGAAAATGCTATAGAGACCAGACCCAGAGCAATTGGCAGGCTGAGGGCAGTCCGAGGTGTGATAGACGTGTCCCTGTTTTCGGAGAGAACTTAACCACGTTCTGACGGGTTTGTGGGTTTTTGCAGGATGGCGGGTGAGTGTTAGGGTTGTGGAGTGACGGGAGGAGGCAAGTGTTGCCCCTCGGCGGTTGCCTATGATGGTGCAACGGCCCTTGTGCACCGCTGGTGTGTGAGTGTTTATCAAAATGTTTGTTTTGAGGTTTTAATTTTGAATCCAAGCAACTCTTGAAGGATTATATGGAGCGTAGCCGTAGCAGCTGTTGGAGGTGCTCCTTCGTTACTGGGGATGCCCGCAAACCATGCGGGGAAGCCGGTATCGCCTGAAGCGGCGGTTTGTGGGATTGTAATCCCCAAGAGACCTAACGAGGGCGCTCCGATGGAATGGTAACCCTTCGTTGAATTTTGTTGCCCGACGCCTAATCTCGTCCTCCAGGTATGGTAGACGAGAGGCTTCGTGCAGGAGTCTCGTTGGAAAGCCACGAAGCACAGAATAGATAGCCCGAAGACACCTATTCTGTACCCGCTGAAGCAAAAGCAGACTGGAGTCTGCCGCCATGCCCCAGATCTCACGTAGATTAGCAAGGGGACTATGAGAGCCCTCAAAAGGCGCAACTTAAGGGGAACCGGCATCGTGGACTTCAGCATCGAGTACAAGGAGGCCGTAGCCCCATGATCCCGACACCTCAGTTCCCCGATGTGCTCCCTAAAAGTGACGCCCCTGTCAAGCTTCACCCCCAAGTAGGTGATGGTGTTCGTCCATTGTATCCTTCGGTTGAGGTACGTGAATGTAGGGAAGTTTGCGGGAAAGCGGCGCTTGGTGAAAAGGATAGCGTGGCTTTTCTCCGGATTGATGGACAACCGCCAACGCTCGCACCACTCTTGGATGAGGCGGAGGTGTCTCTGCATGGGGTTGAAGTTTCTGCGTGGGTGTCTGTTTGTACAGAATAACATCACGTCATCAGCATACTGGGCTATGTTGACTTGCTGCACTGTTGGTAGGTCGGCCATGTAGACGCTAAAGAGCGTGGGGGAAAGTACAGAGCCTTCGGGGACTCCGCCTCTAATTTGCCTATGTGTTGATTTGTGTCCCGCAACTGAAACAACAAAAGATCTGTGTTTGAGATATGAATGTAGCAGGTGTACTATGTGAGTTGGGAGCTCCAGACGGATGAGTTTAAGGAGCAAACCCGCGTGCCAGGTCGTAGAGAAGGTCTTCTCCACGTCCAGCGACACCGCCGCAGTGTAGGGTTTGTCCTGGAAACCCAGGTCAGTGGCCTCCACCACTCGCAGTAGTTGCTGGGGTGTAGAATGCCCAGGACGAAAACCAACTGATGGTCAGGGATGGCTCGAATGTCGCCCAACATAGGGGACAAGCGGTTTAGCACTGGCCTCTCGAAGACTTTCGAGAGAACTGATAGGAGACTGATGGATCGGTAGTTGGAAGGATGTAGTGGGTCTTTCCCGGGCTTCAAAATACATATCACCCGGGCCTCCCTTCACTCACGTGGAAAATGGCAGAAGGTGACACACGTGTTGAAAACCTTGGTTAGAAAGAGCAACGCCTTGTTGGGAAGGCAACGGAGCATGGCGAGGGTTAGACCGTCAGGACCCGCTGCCTTTTTGGGGTTGAGGCGCTGGAGTGCGCCCTGGAGTTCACTGGGTCGGATGACAGGAAGTCGGTCCGCTTCGTCGGGGGGACGTTGAAGGTATCGACGCATCTCCCGTCGAGGACGGACCGAGAAGTCTTCGTCCTGGGGGTCGTCTCGTGGCCTCATAGTCCTTTCGAGGTAGTCTACGAACACATCAGCTTTGGCTTGGGGTTCATAAGCCAGGCCTTGGGTGACTTGGATTGGGGAGGTGATTTGACCTCCGCGGTGTCGGAGAGCTTTGGCAATCCTCCACACGTCGCCATCCTCGAGCCTCAAGCGGGTCATCGTCTCCTCCCACGCTCGCACCCTGTGCTCGCGTAGTCGGGTCTGGACCTCACGGCGTAAACGCCTCAGGAGTGCTCGATTTTGTGGCGTGCGGTGACGCTGGTAAAGTCTGCGGGCAGCCCAGGAGCGGCGGATGTGCAGATGGAGTTCAAGAGGAAGGACGTCGGGTGTAGAAGTGCTGGGGTGTGAACGGTTAGGTTATGAGCAGTTCGCACCACGATGGAGGTGAAGGATTGGACCGCAGCCTCCAGGGATGGGATGTCTGTGACCCTAGGGTTCGGCGGGATGGGGTCATTGAGGCTGATATAGAGACTATTTTTTTTTTAGTTTCGAGTGAAGGGGAAAAATCCACCTTAAGGACTGACCCGGACAAGCCCGGAGTGTCGGGGTCTCCCATGTGGGCATACCGACTAAAAACCCCTCCACCGGTATTAGAGGATAGTCAGGAGAGGCGGTACCGCATGATTGCACCCGCGGATTCAAGGTGATAATTTGACTGACTGCAGGGTGCAGTCAGAGGGTTGAAATGAGGACCGGGAGACAGACTTGACCGAGGCCCAGACTGTCACCGCGGAATATTCAGGGAGAGGAGTAAAGGAATTTAAGGGTGAAGGATTGAGTTGGAGCTGGTGATGGTTCTTCTCCAGTCGTAAATGTCGTGCACGAAGAATCCAAGACTCAGGTCCGGGTCTTGTAACAGCCCCGATGTGTGATTGGCCCCTGGAGTGGGGCCGTTCGGCGGAGTGGAGCTGCTGCGGCTGAGCACTGGCTATCCGGCTGGACAGCTCAGCGGTGGTGGTGGCAGCTTGAAGGTCCTGTAGCTTTTCGTTGATGACGGATAATAAGAGTAAAAGTGCGGTAATACCAACTGACCAAACGAATAATGGTATTTGTGCTTAATTTATATAAGTTGGTTTTATGTTAATTATAGTAGTAATAAAATTTACTGCTCCTATAATTCTAGATATTCCTGCAAGGTGAAAAGAAAAAATAGTTAAATCCACAGCTCTTCAAGGGCAGATAAACGGGCGCTGACGTTCAAGATCTCCGCGTGGAGGTCCTGAATGGCGTCCCGTGTCGCTGCGTCTATCGAGGGTGCAGGTGGTGTGGTGTCGATGATGGTCGGCGGTGGTGTAGTCCGGGCGGGTGGTGGTGGTCTGCTCCTAGGGTAGAGAGGGCACTGGGCTTGCCCGATGAAGTGTCCTGTGCCACGACAGGTGGCACAGAAACGGCGGAGAAAGTGCCCAGTGCACTCGGCGGGGGTAGTGTTGGTACCACAGTAGTGGCACCGTGGCGGCGAAGAGCAAACGTCAGCTGAGTGCCCGAAGGCACAGCAGCGTCGGCAGGGCCGGAGACGTTCTTGTCGGCTAGCCTCGACGACCAGAAGTCGCCCTAATAAGGGCAACCCTGACGACAAGGCAGCTTCCAAGTCAGCCTGGTCCTGCATCTCTACACGAACAAGTGGCGTTGGCCCCCGGTCGCAGTATATGCGGATGGCTCTCAAGCAAGAAGGCCACCTCGACTGCACGGCGGTGAGCAGATGCTGGGTGGAAAAGTCCCGAGGGACCCCCCGTATCACGGCACTCGGGGCGGCAGCGGCGTCGTGGAGCTGGGTGGTGTCGTCGGTGATGGCCACTGCGGCTGCAGTTGCGGCGAGACTGCGGTGGCGGCCGGCGGCGAAGCAAGGCTTGCCGCAGCCGGTGGCGTCGGAGATGCTGCCTCCTCGACGGCTGCCTTAGCAGCGGCGGCTCTGCGGAGTCTCTTCGCCATGTTCGCAGCTCGAAGATCAAACCCCTGTGTGATATAGAGACTTCCCCCCCCCCCGAGTGGAGTGGAAAAACCCAATCTACAGGCGACAGAGGGGATAACTCTGCCAAGTGTGGGGGTCGCCATAAACTGGCAAAACCCTCTAAAAACCACTCCACCGGAGAGAATTCGGGTGTAGGAATACAGCAGTACCGCTTGTTGCACCTGCGAATTCAAGGAGCGGGTGTTATGGCTGGCCAGAGGCCATAGCCAGGAGAGATTGAGAGCCAGGACGCTAACATGACCGGAGCCCTGATTGCGCCCTTGGAAGGAATAGATACATATTGCATGTGTATATATCTGCAGCCCTGTAACAAAAAGGACATAGTCAGTATAACATTTGCTGCCCTTTCGGGTAAAGTCGTTGGTGTATTTCGTATGTCTGCAGCCCTGTAACATAAGGACATAGTCTAGTCATTTAAATATTTCATTTTGGTATATATTCTAAGCTAGTTATATGTTTACAACTACTGCTGCCCTGTCTGGCGAAGTCATTAGTTATTGTGTTCAGCCCTTCAACTAGAAAGGGCGTAGTCATTTAGTAGAGACATCATTGGTTTCTCATGGCCTACCTTAGTGGTCACCCATCCAAGTGATGGCCATGCCCAATGCTGCTTTACCTGTAATAAAACACTTATTCTAATCACTTATTAGTTACATTCTATTATCTATATACCAGAGAAGGTCCGTTAGTGGTCTGCCAGGTCGCCGTACAGTGGGGGTCCCTCAAATCCCCGGATCCGCCTTGACTCAGAAAGCAAGGACTTCAAGGGCCACCAAACTAATGTCGTAGACACATTCATGGGTAATTTTATTATGGAATTCTTACTAGCGATTCTAGATATTGTTGTATATTTAAATCGGGTTCCCCCAGACAGAGGGTTCTTTCAAATAGAGAGAGCGGTCTCTTGTGTTTATTTTCTGCTTCATAGGTGCCTAGTTCTTGTATTAGTTCATTATTGTTTCTTGCTTTACGCTTATACAGGTTGTAACTTTGGCTTTTTATGAACTGCTCAATTGAGTGCAGTTTTATCTCCTCTTGAAGGAGATAAACTGGAGCTACTGGGGGTTGTTTGGCAATTATTCTAATTATTCTATTCTGGAGTGTTTGTAATTTATGTATGCGCGTTTTTGCAGCGTAGCCCGTACATAATTATCGTTCTTATTAGAGTTTTATATAGGGTAATTCCCATGTTTAATTTTAATTGGCTATTGAGATTGATGATGGGATATAGTCTATTTAGTAGACCATTAGCCTTGCACTGACTTTAGCTATATGCCTACTCCAGGTTAGGCCTTGGTCCATGACAAGACCTAAGTAGGTCACATGATCTTTCCACTCGATAATTTCGCCTTGGTAGTTAAGCGGTTGCAGCATGTTTCTGCCTTTTTGGTGCTGTATTCTTTTAGTGAATACTATAGCCTGTGTCTTCCTCGCATTTACTTTAATTCTCCACTTCTTGAACCATGGTTCAAGTGAGTCTAAAGCATTTTGTAGGCGTAAGTGTAAAATTCATGGCTGAGTGGATTGTGTGGTTATAGCAGTGTCATCTGCGCATGTGTACTTGTTGGTTCTTACCAATTCTGGCATGTCATTTATGTATAAATTGAACAATGTTGGTCTCACGATTCTTCCTTGTGGAACTCCTGCTCGGATTTGTTTGGAGCTTGAGACTGCATCATCTACTGATGTGTGAAATCGTCGGTCATAGAGGTAGTCCCTAATTAGGGCTATCGCAGTGTCAGGAAATTCGTAGACTTTCAGTTTTCTGAGTAGCCCTGCATGCCATACTTTATCGAAGGCACGTTCAATATCTAAATAGAGGGCACCTGTCGATTTGTTTGTGTTGAACCCTTTGGTGATTTGCTCCGTCATTCTTAACAGTTGTAGCGTGGTAGAGTGATGTGCTCGAAATCCGAACTGTTCAGGTATAAGTATATTTTGTCTGTGCAAGTGTGAATTTATTCGCTTCAGTGTCACTTTTTCTAATACCTTGCTCATGGTATTTAATAGGCTGATCGACCTGTAGTTAATCGGTAGTGCTAAATTTTTCTTTGCTTTTCGGAAAAGTAGGATTTTTGCCTCTTTCCATGCAGGTGGAAACCTGCCGTGCTCGAGCGTGTAGTTGTATATTTTAGCAAGCAGTGTTACTGCCCTTTTGGGTAAATTCTTTAGTACCACATTTGGTATCTTGTCTGGGCCTGGTGCTCCTTTATTTATAGTCAGTCCGGTGGGGGAAACGGCCCAATGCCGCTATGTGATTGGCCCGGGTCCGGCATGGGAGGCGTTGTCTGGGGACCAATGGCGTCCGTTGCCGAGACAGACCTCTCGATTTGCCTGCTGCCAGATGTGAGCCTGTATTAAAACCAGGGCTAGTTTTTGGCAGTTGCGCAAATCTTTGTGCTTGTTTGCTGAGCACCGAACTCCAAATACCATTCACCTGCAAGCTACTGTCCCTGTTGATATTATTTTCTTCGTATGTAATAGCTAAGGCTTCTTTGATGGAGCGATCCCAATAGCTTGAAGATTTGAGCATGGTGATTGTATCGCCCAGTTTCGGTCTGTGTCCTTGGATACAGTGCTCTGCAAGACCAGATTTTTCTAGATACATCAGGCGGATGTAGCTCTTTGCATCTGTTCGATCAGTCTTCCTGTCTGTCCGCTGTAGGCTCTACCACATTCACATGGGATGCGGTATACCCCGGGAGTCTTGAGGTTGAGGAAATCTTTGACCTGTCATAACATATTTCGTATTCTATTGGGCGGCTTGTGTATTGTCTTGATATCGTATCTTGGAAATCCTTCCAGAATTGACCTAGCTGATAGCACGAGAAAAGTTGTTTTAATTCTTTCAATATTGAAAAGTTCAATGTTTTGTAACCGGAATGGGCTATAAAATGCCTTGAATTCATTAAATACTATTAAAGGTGTGCAAAGTCTGTGTATTAGAATATGAACACACTGAAGCTATAAAAAAAACATACTGCGAAGACTCAGGGTGGAGGTTAAGAAGTCAGTACGGCATTTTTCATTTATTATTACCAGAAATCCCTGAACGTTTAGACATAGAAATTATAAGGGATAAACGGGGAGGATGAACCAAACATCCACTTTATGTTGAGGGTCCTAATTGTAAGCGCAGCTGAGGGGTCGCCCCCCATCATCTGCGTAATAGGAGGAACTTCAAAAACATCATTCGAGTTTTAAAAGTTATCTGTGAGGAGTATGAAATCCAGTATTACTTCCTCACCGTCGTCCGATAAATACAAATTTTACTTTCTTTACACGTACACTGTACATAGTTTATAGAGAAGCATTGCATTCCACCCAGAAGTTACCAAGATTTTACCGGAAATACACGTTTTAGATTTTTAGTATGTAACGAAAGGCGGTAAAATACCAAACTTGATATTTAAGTTTAGTATCTTCCAAGGATGCGACGCCAAGATTTTGATGAAAATGACGTCGCCCCTTTACGTGGAAAAAATTATTAGCATTTTAATTTTCTAAACAAAATGCCTTAACGATTTTGATCAAAATGCGTACCGTATATTAAAGATATTTATGTGGCAAGTAAAATATATATGTTGAATTTTTTGGGAATATCATCTGGATGAATTTTGGTGGATGTTGCATAGCTAATAAACCGTTAGAGAAAGACAAAATGTTACCACACGAAAAGTTTAGATCCGTTAAAACGCATAATTTAGGTCATAGTTTTTTTCGTGGAGTTCACCATTTTTGAAATATTTCTTGTTATTGGTTTTAGTTTTAATATACTTCAAACTTTTCACAATCGGGGATTTGTCAACTACTGCGATGCAAATAAACGCATTTCATCCCCAAGACAACCAGCTTATAACAGATTTGACTATCGTTTTAGCCTATTGTATTCCCTAAGCTAAGAATAAGCTTATTAACAGTAATTTGTTACAGAGATGTGGAGAAAGGCACGTAATTGGGGCACTTCATATTTTTTCTTAATTGCTAGTGATAGTTGTGAGCGGAACCTAACCTCAATGGACTACACCGTGGAAGTTTGCAGATATAATTAATAATAATTTGATAATAAAATAAAAATTATCTGGAATACAATAAAAAAGAGAAACGGGTAAGAACGCTCAAGAAAGCTCAATTGCACGAATTCCGGTAATCAAAACATTGATGATCCTCAAAAGGTCGCATATATTTTTAACAATTTCTTTTTTAAAGTAACAGACAAATTAAACATAAATTATAGATGTAAAGAATCAGCGTTAAGTTTTTTGGGAAAAGCATGTGCTGACCTAATAAGCATTCTTCTGAGCTATTTATGTAACGAATCACTAAAGAGTGGAATATTTCTTGAGAGAACGAAGTACTCTATTGTCAAACCACTTTTTAAAAAAGGTAAACAAGATATCTCAAATTATAGAACTACATCTCTCTTGTCTATTTTCTCAAAAGTATTTCATAAAGTAATGTTTTATAATTTCTTGGAAAAGAACAACTTACTTGCCAAGGAACAGTTTTGCTTTAGAAAAGGAGTAGCGACAGATAATGCATCCTACAAGCTTATGCATAAAGTGTAAACAGCATTAAAATGAAAAGGAACATGTCGGTGGAATCTTTTGTGACCTAGCGAAGGCTTTTGACTGTATGAATCATGAGATTCTGATAGCAAAAATACATTTCTATAGAATACAGAATAAATATTAGATTGGTTCATTTCATAACTAGAAAAGAGAAAACAAAGGGTCGAAATTAATAACTCCAATGGGTATCAAAACAGTACCTCAGAATGGAAATCAGTAAAACATGGTGTCCTCAGGGATCGATCTTAGGGTCTCTTTTGCCTCCCATTATACATTAACAGTATTGCAAATATTTATTCGCAATTAACATTAGTGTTCTAGCAATAAGTAAAGATTTCAATGGCTGTTTAGTAATATTAAACTATGTTCTAAATTGTATGTCAAATTGGTTCATATCAAAGAAACTCTCAGTAAACTTTGAAAAAACAAAAACGATTAAATTTGTAACTACTCGCTCAACACAAATACGTATAGAAATAGGAATTAATTATATTTTGTTAGAATAGCTTTGCCTTCAGGTAGATAAGCATTTGGACTGGAAGTCCCATATTAGCTACATCACACCTAAACTTAGCTCAGCATGTTATACTCTCCGTGCACTTGTTAAATGTCAATCAATGGATACACTTAATTTGGTGCACTTAAGCTCCATCATCGAGTATGGAGTAATATTCTGGGATAATTCAGTGGATAGTAAATGCATAATCTGGATACAGAAGAAAACTATACGAATAATATGTAATACTCATGGCAGACAGTCATGCAAAGAACTATTTCAAATGTTGGGCATACTCACCTTACCTTGTGTTTATATATTATCCATTTTAAAACTCTATTTAAGTGACAAATCTGTCTGACAATACCGTAAGAATCATTGAACTTATATCATAATGTATTACATCTTATGTATAGTAGTGTGTGTGTGTGTGTGTGTGTGTGTGTGTGTTTTTATATTCAAATTAAACTGATGTATACTTTGACTTGCACGAATGTGTCAAATGATTTTTTTAATATTTAGCAATGACACAGGGTAAAGCCTGATGCTTTGATATTTTCACTCTAGTATATAATTGTAAATTTTTGCATCGTAAGCTCTATAACATATTTGTAAATATGCATTGTAATTTGTTGACATTTATTGGGAGTACATAAACAATAATCACATTTTAGTTTTATATAATTATTAGTAGTAACTATTATGTTGATAATTAGAAAACTATCATCGGACATTACATCAGTGTTACATATAATGAAATTATATTTATTTATGCATTTTAGCACTAATTTTTTATATTCTTTGTTTTTATGTGAACGCAAAAAAAAAAAAAAAAAAAAAAAAAAAAAAAAAAAAAAAAAAAAAAAAAAAGAGGCGGCGGGGGGAAGTACATGTGCTTCTATAGAGCACATCAAGTATAGTGCAGTGGCGTACAGGCCCCAAAAGCAAATTGTGTCGATTATATGTCTATTCTGCTGTTTTTGTAACCCGTGCTTTTAGCACTAGATATTTATACATTGTTTTTCGTAGTATATAAACATATGTATATATCCCTTGACAAGTTCTATGTTCAGTGGTTCTTGGCCTAAACAAACCTACAGAATGCTTTCTAATCTATATCTAATATAAAAATTTATTTGTCGGATAATAGACGTATCGTCCACTCCAACTTGCGGAAAACTTGACGGCAAAGACATCTTTCGAGTAGTGCTGTCCGGAGTTTATAGAACGCCAATCGGCTAGAAATCATAGTTGTGTCGGTAAGTTATCGGCAGGTTATAGAGCAGCCCTACTAAGGCAGATAATATGATTTTGTCATTGGTAAAGACATTCAGGAGTGTGAAAACTATTAGCAATTTTGTATTTTATCCAGATACTTTTTTTTTTATTTGAAGCAGGCAAAATCATAATAACTTTTAAATTGATTTATATTTTATTATTTAAGCTTTTTGATTATAGCGTAGCTTTTAATAAGGCAGAAATTCTAGCAGTCATTCCCTGTATTGAAGTATTTGACATTCCTGAATGTCTTTATCCTTGTTCCAGACTGATAACATCGTATTCACCATAGTTTTCTTTGTTGAGTGAAAACATTTCATTTTTTTCTTCTGTGCACTCCGAACAGACTCGTATGGCTGATATCTGGGCTACCATAGAGCAAGTACGTAGGTACACCACGTTTTTTTACTTTTTCTAGTAGGGCATAGTAGAGAAGTTATTTTTGTTTTTGCTTAAAAAAGTGTGCATAAATAACTTAACGCAAATCATTTAGGTGCATGGTTGTTTAAAGAAAGCCCAAATATTTAAAAATGGGTAACTGAATAACGGTTTCATATTCCTTACTATTTCCATGATACCGCGAGAAACAACTATGGTGGCAGAAGTTTAACGTCATTTAAATTATTAGGTCATATGGCGAAAAATGAAATCGGTGAAATGATACTCAAATGAGATCAGGGTGCATAGAGCTTAAAGTTAATTGAATCGACATTCGTCTTCTCAGGATAAGAAAAATACCAAAAAAAAAAAAAAAAACCTCCAGGAAACTGACCCTAACCGAGATTCGAACCTGGGACCTCTTGAATGTGAGGGGGACACGCTTCCCCCACACTGCAGAGGCGGTCTATAAGCACTTTAAAAATACTACAAAGTATTGAAAAATTGCAACTAATTAACAATGAATATCTTACAAAATGGCTGACACAATAAATTTGTTATATAAATATGTGTTTTAAAGAAATGCAGAAATTTAAAGAAAATTCGGGGTATGTTTTTGTATATCTTTGGCGAGTTATACGAAATACCTTCTGAATGAAGAGCACTACACAATTTATGGGAAAAAATGACAAGATTTATATTTGTGACATAACCATCTGAAATAGCTGACAATTTATTCTATCATAGAGCTTTTTTGATACTATAAGAGCTCTCAAGAATGTATACGCAAAAGGGAGGTATGTAAGGTATTGAATTTTAATATCACGTTTCGGTATGTATGCAGCATTTTATTTCTAAAGTATATGGTAAAACTGTGTATAAAATACGATATAATAAAAGGTACGAAGCATGAAATATAATTTCCGATGAGGAAGAATAAAACATCATGAAACATTGATTACATCAGAACATCGTATGCGTTCTTCAATGCATAATTCAGTTTTTCAGGTGAGATTAGATGCGTTGTAATCAAAACGTTTTAACATGGCCTAAACGTCCATTTTCGATTTTTTTTCAAATATTTTAAATAAATAAGAGTTAAACACATCTGAGCATTGTCTGTATTTAATGAAAGTATGCTACATTCCTTTCGAAAACCTGGTATATATGCAGATATAGATGATTGGTTTTAGTGCTACCCTCTGGCACGCAGGCGATGATACTATGATGCATGGAATGAAGATGCAGCACCAGTGGAATGCGACGGCAGGGAAACCGTAGAAAAACCGTCTCTGCACCGCTTTGCCCACCACAAATATCTCATGCTGTCGGTTGTGATCTAGGTTAGACCACTCGCCCACGGCGCGGCAACCAATAACTTTAACATTACTTTGACATAGTTGTCTTTTAATCTTAGAGTGTGTGCTAAATAAACCTTTTTTGTGCTTTACGATTATCATTAATTTTTGATAATAATGTGTGCTATTTATTTGTTTACTGCTTGGTAGTGGTTATTCACTTGAATTACATTTCGTTTGGGTTTCTCCACCACACAGTGGAAAGGCTAACGCTTTTGCTGAATAACGTTTTGTGTCTAGGCGCCATCTTCTAAAACTGTACACTATCATACACTCCCAACGCAAAATCTGGCAAATTAAATTGTTTTCCAAGGTTTTGAAGTAAAAAACAAAGGACATCAGAAAATATACCATCGGAAAATTACTTAAGCCCTAACCTATGTTTTGCAATATTTCCTTTCCTTTCCTGGTTTATGGTTCTTCTATTCGAGAAACTAAGGCCAAACACCTCGCACTTACTGACCATTAAATTGGTTATGAAATATTTTATTTTATAAAAAATAGAACATGAAATAATCTTATTATAATTCCCCTTTTAATAAAAATTTAAAACGTACACTCAATTTACTGCTGAATTGAAATAAATCTTCCTTTCTTTGTTTATGCTTCTGCTATTCGAGAAACTACAACCAAAAACCACACACGCTTTGACCATTATACTTGTTTAAATCTTAGTCTAAATTTACTGCTTAATTGAATATTTAACACCACAAATTCTTTAGGGGGGTGCTCATTTAACCCATTCAAGGCGTTTAAAATAAGAACTGAAGCTTTCCTGGCGACGTATTAATTCAAAATCTTCTCGGGCTTCTAGCCAGGTAAAAATTTACCTGGCTAGAAGCCCGAGAAGATTTTGAATCATCCAAGGCGTATTTATCTCTAAAGTGTAGTATCAAAAAATGGCGGTTTGGCAAAAAGTGCTTCACCAACCGTAATGTATAAGAACAGGGCATTTCCTATCTATTCTTATATAAAAATATTCTCCATCTTCTTTACTTTTATTTTCCATTTCGTGCTTTTCTATAGCCCCTAATATATTGGATTTCGCAATTACGCCAACGCTTTCTATAAACGTAGTGGTTTTTCTGCTCTGCAGTTGTTTGTTGACATTTACGCCATGTTTTGTCGATGTCTGTAATATTGAGACCAGTTCCTTTGTTTACACCGAATGGATGTCTTAGTTTCATCCATCCGCCCGAGGTGTTGTCTTAATTTTTCTTTGTATTCAATGTTCTTATTTAAATTGTAAATTTCCAATTCTGCACGGATGTCATTTCTAAGCTAATGGGGATGTACGTCATTATTGAATCCAGATTTGGTAATTTGTTATTCGGCTAATACAGCAGCTTTGTAGTTAATTTTCAAGGTGTTCCTTGCTATCCTACATTATGCTAGTGGATGGAAAGAATACCGCGAGATGACAAGCTATCAACTAACCAGATATCTAGACTCTTTTCGAAATTTCCAAATTTGCTTTTAAAGATGCATATCGTTGATTATGAACATGAATTATTTAAACCTGGTCAAATAAAGTTTACTTTAATACATCCTCAAACCTTCTTATTAGATCCGGATTTGGTAGTTTTGTTATTCGGTCATTAGAGCCACTTCGTAGTTATCGAATAGGACCGCCGTTCATATGTAAGAGCCATCTTAAACTTTGAAGGTGCTAAGCATTAAAGGGCTGTGTTTTTAGAAGTAGAGGAGCGGAAGAGTGACAGAATGTTGCTAAAGTGTGTGAATGTAAAACCCCAACTATTCCAAGAAATAAAAATCTCAGCTGGACTCTTATGGTTTATTTAAACACACGTATATACCATAGAAATATGCATATAACTGTGTATAAACCCATATTCCATGCCTAAACGAGCATGTCTAATACTTTGTTTGGATAAGGATATGAAAGCTTTGCCTAAGTTTACACATCTTTAATATCTTACAGTCATGGACATAATTATTTGTAAATACAAGCGAACACATTCTATTTTGAATATTTGTTCTTTTAAAAACAAATATTAGTCTCACAAATTAACTTGAAACATCATTTAACATATTTAAAAATTAGCATTAAATTTATGTACAGCGTTATATGCACTATGCAAGTATATCTTTCAAGGGACATGAAGGAAGGACATGCATACTTGTACAGTAATGGTAAACACAGGACAGATGATTATCTGATAATCCACAACATGCTTGTCACCTATAGACGTAGTGCTGTCTGCTAGTCGTGTTGGTTAGTGATGAGCTACAGAAGGTCAAAATGGATTGTAAAGGAAAGGTAGCACCATTAGACCAGGAGGTCATTTTTGCATTACATCAATTGAAAAAATTACATTCTGAAATAGCTTGCACATAGGAAGAATTCATTTTACAGTGCAGAGTGTCATTAAACATTTAAAATAAACTTATCTGCTAATAATTGAACAGAGAATAGGCCCACATATAACTAAATTCAAGGAAACGGAGGCAAGTGAGAAAAATGGTTCAGAAAAATGTGCAGTGCTTCTTGTAAAATTTCTGCATATATAGAACAATAGATGCATATATGTCATTAATTGTTTCTTCAAGAAGAAGAAAAAAAAAACGTTCCAATAATTTTTTTGGCAGTAATGGCACGCGCCATGGGGCCTCATAAACAATATCTGGTTTCCCTGCTGACCAGTAGCTGATATGCAAACCTTCTGGCTGTTTAGATGAAACCATGCCTCATGGGAAAAGAACATTTTCCTAGAATTAGATGCCCCACTATTGACTTTTGCTAGCATCCAGTTACAGAAATAGATTATTTTGCTATAATCTGTGGTATATTGGTGAGATACCAAATTACTAATGACTTTAATTTGAGTAATTTTGTTGCTCTGTGAGCTGATTCTCTCGAAGTTTCTGTCTGCTGTCCTGAATGCCTCAAAAATTTTTAGGTCTACGTTCCAAGACAGCATGGACTTTATAAGTTTTTTCTCTGTAAGGACATGACAGTCTTATTAACTTTTCTTGTTATTTGCAGAATCTGTTTCTTAAACCTATCCACTAAGTTGAACATTGTATTTCAACATAGATGTGATCTGTAAGGAAATTAAGTCCCAATTCAAGTTTTTTCACTTGAATTCTTATTTCTTAAAAATGTTTTAGCGTGTACAGATGCTCTCATTATGAGCATGCAGCCATAGTGTACTATGAATATGTGTAAATATACACATTCCCTCCAAGGTCTAATCTCACACTGTGTCTGACCTGTAGCAGAGGAAGCCAGACATGAAGTCAGAAATATGCAATTTCTACTGAGCGCTCATGCTACATGAAGCTGGGAGTTGTCACACCTGATGCACAGACCGGTAGAATATTTCAGAGAATTTCAAGTAGTAACCATCTATTACATATCGTTCTATAAATTTATTTGTTATTAATGAGAAAAATACATAGCCTAGTATGAAAAACAAATTTAAAGTATTATTAGTGAAACCAATGTTTTGTTTTTTTTAAAAAAAAAAAGTTTGAATTTTAGTAACTGTTATCCCATCAACATTCCTGAGACACACTGTATAAATACCTGTATATTTCAGTAACAGTTATGCGATAAACATTCCTGAGACATATTGTATAATACCTGCTGAATATTTCACAGTGATGACCGAATGCAAGTGTGGAGGAGGCTGAATACAGAATTTGCCAGCAACAAGTAAACATTGAGATGGTGGTGTAACAGTATGGGGATGCATGGTTACTTTTGGTATATATCTAGTGTTTATTGTGGGACAGTTACCTTGACATGCTTAAACAATAAATTCAGAAGAAGCACTTTGCTGGTATTTCTTTGCCACTTAATGACACACTCTACTGTCAAATGACTTGGCATGTGGTGAGCTATCTCAGAATATGATTTTTTTCTGTATATGTAATGTAACAATGATCTCCCTTAGTCTAATGATGTTTTCTTTCCTTTATGAGCTTCTGCGGATCACCAGTCACTCCGTACAATATGACTAGCAGGCAGCATTGCAGTAATACTCTCTATCAATGCTTACTTCACTGGTAATATAAACAAAAGGAACAGGTTGCAGTGGGCTCTAATTGGTGCTTAAAGTTTTCCTGCTTTTCTGCATTACAAAATAGTTCCTCTTTAATTGCGAGAGAGTACAGAAATCATATTAGACTATGCAATTTGTCTAAGTAACATGGTATGAATGATTAAGGAGCAAAATTTCTTAAATTTTAATTATTTTCCTTTATATAACAATGCATGCATTGTGAGGTTCATTGTAACGGCTGTTTCCAGGCAGCATGTGGAGACCGTGATGTTAATTAATGGTTGCATAGGAAACATAAGCAAGGAAAACTCTTAAAAAGCGGCATGCAAAAAATGGTTTGTAATGCAGATAATTTTGTGAAATGTACCCTTCTCTTGCATTAGTTATTCTCATCTTAAGCCAAATTTGTGATTAAATTAAAGATTTGAAGCTTTCTCGGTGTGGATTATTACAAATTTATGTTTCTAAAAGCAGCATTTCAACAAGACAGCCAAAAAGTGCAGTGAATCTGTATTCATATTGTTAGGAAAGAGTAAACAAAGTGGGATGGTGGACATTGTCGTTGAGCAACAAATTATCAATTGTGGTGATTGCTCAGAAGTTTGTGTGCAGCTGCAACACATGACTCGAACCTTGAAGGAGTGGAACCAGCATAAGTGCAGATCTATCAAATTAGCTGTTCCCAGACAGTCATTATATAATGCCTGTGTGTTAAAGAAATGTGCAATATAAGACAGTCCCTGTTAGAGTGATGAAGGTGCAGTACTTCAACAAACTTCCAAAGCAACACTTTGCATTTTGTAATTTTATAGGAGAATTTCACGAATAGTACTGAATAACAATTCACCTACTTGTTTTTGTGATTTATTTATTAAACACTTCTTAACTTTAATCATTATATATGTACAGTGAAAGTAGATAGGTATTTCTGTTATCTGTGAAATTACTATAACGTAGGTACACATGTTTACAACTGTATAGCAGATTAGTACCACTTGGTGATTCATTCATGTGCATTCACAAAAGAATATATTCTGGTTTGTTTACATTGCTGGTGAAGTAAGGATAGAAAATAGCTGATAGGTATGTTGTGGATTACCATTGCTGTATAAATGCTTATGTCATATGTAGAATACATCCCTTGAAAAGAAAGTTTTTGTATTGTTTGTGGCACACTGTAAATTTAATGCCAATATGTAAGTATGCTAATATGATGCTTGAAGTGTTTTACTTCAACAATCAGCTATGACTTTCATAGCAAGCTGCTCACACATGCAGCAATTAAGGCTGTCAAGGCATGGTCACTATATTCCTCAGAATGAAGAGCATTTCACACACTATTTCAGAAAATCTGATGTATTCAATTCACATGACTTTCTGTAAATCTTGCTAACTAATTATTGTTAAAAAGCTTATTCTTCCATCTACTTCATACTAATCAAGATAACAGAAATGATCTTATTACTTGCTTTCTTGAAAGTAGAAGGGAAATAAGAGAATACATTAGCCAAAAGCTGGTTGCCATGTGATTAAAACTATTTCTTTGCACTGCTGAGTTGACAAATTCCTGTATGTAAAAATTTTAAGTATTTTAAAATTGAAATCGATAACAAGGAATATCTCAAAAATGTATATAACAAAAATGTGTGTTTTAATGAGATCTACATTTTTTGTGTGGTAAGTTTTTGTCTATCTCTTATGGTTTACCAGTTATGCAAAATTCATCCAGAATAAGGTCTTCAGCAGTTATTCCCAGAAAATTCAAGATATAATTTTATTTGTCATGTAAATATCTTTAACATGCAGTTTTTAATCAAAATTGTTAGAGCCATTAAAAAAAAAGAAAGAAATTATTTTCATACTAAGTATGGTTTTTTACCGACTTTTCAGTTTTGTATTTTCATGTTGACATACATACAACAGACCTTTTTCTAAAATTGCTTTTCTTTTATACAGCAGACCTTAAAACATGTATTTCCAGTGAAATATTGGTATCAAATTTTCAGTGGAACTCAATACTTTCTCTATACACTATGTATATAGTACGCAAAGAGAGAGAAAAATTCAAGATATACATTTATTTACCTTAAAATTTGCTTGTTATAAATAGGCCTTGAGAATTAATAGAACAGATTAATGCATTCAATTACCCAGATTATCTAACATACATAAAGAATCTTGAATCAGATATAGGTACTTCTGCGGTACAATAGTATAAAGTTAGGAAATAAACTATAATTATCTTTATATAATTATGGTTTTCACCACCTTGCTATTGGAAGTGAATGCTGGATATTAACCAAAGATCAAATGAAAAGAATGGAGTCAGCAGAAAATGCATTTCATAGAACTATAGCTGGATACACACTTAGACCATATTAGAAATAAGAAAGGAAAGAATTAAAAGTTTTTAAGTGTTAATGAAATTATTGAGCAGTATAAATAAAAATGGGAAAATCATGGATTAAAAGTATCTGAAGAAAAGAATATGTTGCATTCATATGATTTTCTCTACCTCTTCTACAAACAAACTATTCTTACAAAAGATTATTCTTCTATCTATACTTGCTAAACAAGATAAAATTAACAAAATTGGCTTACTACTTAGTTCCATATAAGCAGAAGGGATATAAGGGAACATATTGGGCTAAAGCAATAGGCAATACTTTTAAAAGGTGATTGATATGTGAGCAAATAATGTTCAGTTTGCTATGCATTTCCAGAAAAACAAAAGAGAGAAGAAAGAAAAGGTGACAATGTTTGAGAAGATGCAAGGTTAAAAATTGAAACCAAAAGCAATATCTCTTACGGTTTACCAATCAAAACTCATCCAGAAGCTATTCCAAGAAAATTCAAGGTATACATTTTATTTGCAATGTAAATAGCTTTGATATACTGTATTTTAATCAAAATCGTTAAGAGTTATTTTTGATAACAAAATTTTCAAAAAATGTCTCATGAAAAGGGTGGTGGGAGGATTTTCTTAAAAAAATGTTATTGTTTGCTTGGAAGATACCAAACTTAAAGTGTTTAATGGTCTTTCAGTTTTCGAGCAATGCTGTCCACAGACACACACACACACCTTTCTTTAAAAATACTTTTTTTATTCCGGGGACCTCAAAACATATTTCTGGTGAAATATGGTATCAAGTATTTGGGTGGAATACAATACTTCTTCAATTCACTATAACATAGTGTGAGTAGAGAAAGTAAAAATAACAAATCTTTCGTTAAAATTAAAAAGGGTTAAGAAATATGAGTAAACCACTAAGAAAATGGAATGAGCAACTTCTAGAAGCTGCAACAAACTATAAAGTCTAATTTTCATTGATGATTACATCTTTTTTGTATAGTATTTTAATCAGAATCATTAAAAGAGTTTAGAGAAATTCAAAAAAATTTTAAACCTTCATGTTGTACTTTTGTAGTTAAAATACTAAGTTTGGCATGCCAATATTTCATTTTTGAGTTATACTGTTCATTGACACACACACATGAAGTTTTTCTACAAATGCTCTTTTCTTTAATTATTATTTGGGGTATAAAAACCTGTATTTCTGGTAAAATTTTGGGTGGAATCTACTTACCATGTGGTACAGAAAAAAATCTGATGTGTTCCATTAACATGACTTGCTCTACATCTCTTTAACAAATTAATTGTTAAAAAACTTATTCTTCTATTTACTTCATGCTAAGATAAACATTGCAAAAATTTTACTTATTGCTTTGTTCCTTGTAAGTGGAAGGGAAAATATCTGATATGTCTGATTCACACGATGTTCTCTAGTTGTATGTCAAACAAACCTTTTATTCAAAAGATTATTCTTTCATCTATACCATGCTAATCAAGATAAACATTATCAGAAATTATCTTATTACCTGCTTCCTTCTAAGTAGAAGGGGAATAAGAAAATGCATAGGCTAAAATAATAGTCTCGTCCTTTAAAAGCCATCGCTCTGTGAAACAATTGAAATTCCAATCTCTTTACTTGCCAGGAGCAAACAAACGAAAAACAAGAAGGAAGATGTCTTCCTGTTTGAGAAATGCTTCAGTGGCTTAAAAGTGAAATCAATAATCTGGAATATCTCGAAAATGATTAACTCTACATATGACATAAATTGTTTTTTAAAGAGATCTACATTTTTAGTGTAGTAAGTTTTTATATATTTCTTACAGTTTGCCAGTTATACAAAAGTTATCATCCATAATGAAGGGCTCTTCAGAACCTATTCAATATATACATTTAGTTTGTCATAAAAATATCTTAATTATGAGTTATTTTAATCACAATTGTTAGTCATTTTTGAGAAAATCATAATTTTCGAAAAATATTCCATGTAAAGGGTAGTTTGAGGTGGGAGGATTTTCTTGAAAATCTTTGTATCGCATTTTTGGAAGATACTCAACTTAATACCAATTTTGGTATTTAACCGACTTTCCCTCTTTAAGCTATGCTGTCCACGGACACACACACACGGACAGATGGATACATACATGAACCTTTGTCTAAAAAGTTTTTTTTGGGCTTAGATGCCTTCAAAATATGTATTTCTGGTGAAATATCGTTATCATATTTTCGGGTGCAATACAATACCATCTCTATACATTAATGTACAGAAATTAAAAACGGGCACATTTATGTATATTAAACAAGAACAGGCTTTCAGCAATGCATCCAAAATACTTCCCTAGGGTAGCTATTCAAAATTGCTCCATCTGACCATGCTCAGTAATGTAGGATTTGATTAATATACTTCCTTTCCTTAAATGCCTTATTACACCTCTGTTTAGTAGTTCACCTAGTTCTTTTTAATTGTAATTTATCTGCCTGATTTGCCTTGGTCACCCTTTAGATCATGCTGTTCCAGCTTGGGTGCATGTCAGCAACCAGCTGAGTACACGTGCCTCTCAGGATTCTGCTTGCAGCATGCAATGCAGCTAGGTACTGGGGCAAGTTGTCATCATGGCTGAATGAAGCATTATGTAGTGACACTGTAGTTTCATTTCCTGTAGAGTCCAGCACCTTTTTGTCATACAAGATACTACAAGAGTTCATCCTTTCTGTTAAACAGCTGTTCTTCCCACAAAATGGCAGCAACCATCCCTGACTTCATATAGTGATTAATGCAATAAACGATATAACCTAAGATTGACAGAAAATGCAAGACCTGAGCTGCGACCTTTGCACAGTGATTAGGTATCACACTCCCACTCCAGTGTATTTTGAGCATTTTTGTACATAGCACGAGTGTTTGAATCAAGCCCCTACCCGCCTAGCTGTGCAGACCAGTGCAAGTGTCATGAACTGAAGGACTGGAGTGGAGGGCAAAAGATACCCAAACTTGCACACAATACATTGGCTGTAATGAGAAAACAATGACATATAAAACAGTTATAATTATGTCATAAGGTTACCCGAGTAGGAAATAATTGCAACAACAGTTCTTTATGATCATCAGTGTCTATGCACAGTGATTAGACCTTGGATGTCCTATTGGAGTTTAATAAAATCACTTCATTGACTAGATGGAATTTCATCTAACAATGAACAAAACAGAAGTAAACATCATTCAACTCGAATCTTGCATACCTGCTTTTAAAGTGTTTTACAAACGGGATGTATCACAGAGAGAATAATATAGCTTTAATTCTGTTCTCGCAGTTTTTTTTATCAGCGATTTCTATATATGTGTATTTTCTGCTTTTTATTTTAATGCACCAAGTCGTTAACAAGAATTATAAAGAGGACTTGTTAAGTGTGTCTCTTCAGTGAAGTTGTCAAAAGGCTGAATTAAAAATGCAAAATATGCTGGGTTTGATTCTAGGCTGATGAAGCTGTTCTTATTTCATGATCATTATTCCCCCACCTTCAAGAGCCTAAAAATATGAATGCAATACTGAATCTGTGTTAAGTTAATCGAGAAGTACAGTTTTAATGTACACTTCAACAATTTAAGTAGTTATAGAAGATCAAAGTGGTAATACAATGATATTACCTAAGGCAGTATGTAACCAAATAAAACAAGCAAATAAATAAAATGATTTAGCAGGAAAGAAAACATATGTGATACTGGATTTTTAGAGATGGTATATACAGTATAAAAATAAAATAAACATGAAATTAGGTACCTTTGCCCCTCTTCAGCAAACTATATACAAGACGTTAAGTAAACATTTTCTATCAGTATTTGTAATATATTTGAGTTAGATAGATAAGATAGCTGTATTAATATGTGCAATAATTTATAAATAAATCTAAAATTATAATCAATTATTACTTAATATTCTTTATGTTCTAACACTTTTGCAAAATTCCTTTTTAGCATCCTGTGGGGTGGTGTTTCAGTCTGAAACTACAGATTTGGAAAACTAACTTAATCAAGATTTTGGGTAATTTTTTAAATTTAGTACAAATTATAATATTGAATCTAATATTTTAGCACTGCCTTTTAATGTTAATGAACATATACAAAATAGTTATAAGAATGAAATTAGTGTTTTCATTACATTTGTCAGATGAGAAGGGAAAGCAAATATTGAAGGAACGGTGTCAGGGTTTAGCATCTTTTGCCTTTATTTTCATGGAAACAATTTTTCGCAAAATGCACTGAGTATAGTCTGTGGTATTTCGATGGCACAAACTTGTCATGTCTCAGAGCAGCTAACGGCTTACTGAGTAATTCTGGTTTATGTATTGGAAACCTAAAATAAATTATCATTTGCTTAGTGACCGAGAAAACCCACGGGAATTATCAAAATTAATTTGGAACACAAATCACAAATGTTACAATTTATTCTTCCCGATGGAAAGTGATCTCAGAATCTTTTTTTTCCTTTGGTTGTACAGTTATGAAGTATAGGAGTGTACCATGTTAATTATTAAACCCTAATGCCTTTAAACCATCTCACTTTTAAAGCCTTTTAAGCGTACGGGCAAAAAGCATGTTTGCCTTCCAGCTAACTATGCGTGAGAGGTTTCAATTAGCAACAGCAATACTAGCGTCAGTGGTGTCTCTAGGTAATATAATTCCAAGGTCTTTGATTTGAATAGAATAGCATGTAATCATTACTGACATTTTTAATTTGTTTGTACTGAATATTTGAGTAGAGTTAGGGCAAGTTAGCTTTATCACACTTCCACAGAATTGTGCTGCCATTTATGGAGAAATCTCCAAATCATGTTATATTAGACAATGATTTTATTACACAGCTAAAAAGGAATTTGTGTATTGTTACTTTAAATTATATTTCATTGGTTTAAATAGAGGAATTTCTATTTCTTTATTATCTCCATTTGTAATATATAATTTACAAGGATCGTCAGATTGATTACAAAACTAAACATATAGTATAAATAATAACATGAGTATATGCACTTTATAAAAAAAAATACAGGGGGTACCATCAAACAACATAACTTATTTAATTTAACATTTTATACTCCTCTATATAGTAAAATACATTTTCTGAGAGATACTTTTTAATTGCTTTAAGTTTACAGTTTTCTTCAGTTATCTGTTTTATTTGTTTAGGCAAATGAGTGTACAAATCTTTGGTTTTACTTTCTATACTTTTGTTACTTAACATTCCTCTTAGTCTGTTAATTCATTCATTCATTTATTATCTGCTTAAAAGAATACAAACATATTCAAAGCATCGTCAGGTTAAATATGTACAATAACGTATACCATCTAATATATACAAAAACAGCTTTTAAAGTAACATTTTGCAATTCATAATTATTTACTGTGTTGTATAAATACTATTTATTAATGAAATAATTTTGTTTCCTTCTTGTGTCATGTTTGTATATGTGCATGTTTCTACTTTGATTGCTATGATTTTTTATTGAGTATTTAATGCATTTAGATATATATATACAGTGCCAGAAATGTTAATATATTTAGTTTTTTATAGGAATTTTTACAAGTATCCGTCTTCTTTAGTTTACATATTATTCGAATGGCATGCTTCTGTAGTCTTAATATTCTTTGCATTTTTTTCTGTGCATTACCCTATAATACAACCCCATAGCTCAAATGAGAATGTATGAAGGCATAGTATATTTGTATTAAACTATCTCTACCCATTTGTTACGCTGCTTGTTTTAAGATGTATAGTCCTGTATTTATTTATTTATTTTTTTTTTTTTTTGCTATTTTTTCAATATGTTATCTATTACTAATCCTAAAGAGTTTGTTTCTGTTACTTGTTTAATTTGTTTATTGTCTAGGACTAATTGAATATTGGGTGTGATTTTCTTTTTTAAGCTGATTTGCATCCATTCTGTTTTATTTGTATTTATTACCATCCCTAGGTTTCCTAGCTCTTCCCTAATTTTTTCAAGTAGTATATTTGATTTATCTTGTACTTCAAGTTCAGTATTTCCCCTTACTATAATTGTGGTATCATGAGCATATCCAATGGCTATTTCACCTGCTTCTTTTATTATTTTGAATAAGCAATTTATACATATATATATATAAATAAATTGCTTATTCAAAATAATATATATATATATATATATATAAGGAATAGATATGGCCATAGTTTCAATCCCTGTGGAACACGGTTAGTCACTTTGTTAAAAGATGATCTGATTTTATTTAGGTTACCATTTGAATTGTATATAATTTCCACACATTGTTCTCTATTTTGTAGATAAGATTTTAGCCATTTTAATGGTAGGCCCCAAATGCCATAATTTTCTATTTTAGTTATTAATTTATGTATATCTACACAGTCAAATGCTTTAGTAAGATCAAGAAAGATTGTGATTACATATTCTTTCCAGTCTATTGCGTTTATGAGGATGTCATTTCCTTTAAAGATAGCTTGTATTGTTGATTTCTTTTTTTGAAAACCGAATTGGTACTCTGATATTATTTTATACTTGCTGCAGAAACTCTGTAGTTGAGTTAAAAACAATCCCTCTATTATTTTGGAAAATGTTGAACATAATGATGTGGGTCTATAATTTTTCATTGCATGCTTTGAATTTTTTTTTCTTGTATATTGGTCTTACTATTACTTTTTTTAGGCATTGGGAAATGTACCTGTTATAAATTATAAATTAATTATATGCGTCATTATCTCTGCCATTTCAGATTTACAGTGCTTAACCATTTCATTTGTAAGTCCATCTAACCCAAAAGATCGTTTACATTTTAATGTGTTTATCTATTTAATAACATCTACATATGTTATTTCTCCTTACACCATTGAGTTACATATACTATTTTCAGTGGTTTGCTGGTTTTGACCTTGGCTGAGGCCGAAAGTTTTTACAATATTGATGTAATAAGCATTAAATTTTTCTGTTATGTTTGTGGGTTTTCTATTAATCTATTGTTTACCTCAATACATATATTTTCTACCCATTTTTGTTTCTTTTCTTTGTGTGATTCTTTTATTATATTCCATGCTACTTTAATTTTATTTTCTGCATTTCGTATCAGTATTTTGTTGTGCTGCTTCTTTGCTTCAATTATTACTTTATTGAGCATTTATTTGTAATTTTCTATATATGTGTATGATTTATCATCTAGTTTTGGATGTTTTAAGCTGTTTAGGAATTGCAAGTGTTTTTTTGAGATGTTTATACCTTTGGTTGACCAGTTTTTACTTTTTTGCACACCACAATTTATTTTGCATATAGGTATTGCTGTGTTTAAGCATTTTTCTAAGATTTTAGCAAAACATTAAATTTTTCATTTATTTCATATTTTTCATAGATTTCTTCGCATTGTGCTGCTTTGATGTAGTATCGTAGTGCTTCTAGTGTGTTTTTGTTTACTATTCTTTTGGCCTCTGTTAGTTTGTTAGTTTTGGGTCTTAAGTTGCCTAATGTTTTACTTACAATTTGCTGGCCATAGTGGTTGCTTATTCCATTTTTCATTATTTTAATTTCATAACATTCCCTATTTAGGTTTGAGAACATGAGGTCCATGCATGTTGCTGAATACTTAGTTACTCTTGTTGGTTCTGTCTCTGCCAGCGCGACATTATTTCTTACTAGCATTTTTAATAATGGCCTTTTCTTTTTGTTTTCCACTAGAACATCTATATTGAAATCTCCTATTACTATGGTGTCTCTATTTTTACTTATACTGTTGAGACATTCTTCTAATCTCTCGAGAAAAACTACTTTGTTTGCATTAGGAGAACTGTAGATCCTATTACTATGAGGTTTTTACTTTTTTGCTTTATTTCGATTGCTGTAAGTTCGCTGCACATTTCTTCACAGAATTTTTTGCTATCTATTTCTTTGTATTTAATTTCTTGTTTAATGTACATTACCCCCCCCCCCCATTTTTATGGTTATTTCTCCAGTAACTAGCCCCCAATGAGTAGTTTTCATAATTATTTACATTTAATTCCTCTATTTTTAGACCATGGTCTGTAAATATTATAATATCTATATTTTATTGCTCTAAATCATGCTTCCAATTCTTTGTTTCACATTGCAACATAAATATAAATTATAAACCACCATTAAAATAAACATGTTAGAGTCTGTTTATTAAAGCATAAAACTGCTGTTTGATGGTGTAAAAACTGTGGGTAACCATTTCCAACTTCATTCTTACTGATGACTTGTTACTGTCCTCCTTGAATGCTGACTTCTGGTGGCAGGTATACACAAATTTTCTTTGGAGTTATGTTTTAATAAATATACTCAAACATTATTAAAATTAAATAACTCAGAAGTTTGAGACAAGTGAAGTTTTAACCAATGTGATGTTGAAAATGAGTCGGAATAGTAACACTCACCTCACTTATATGTAATTATGTTCAAAACATATGTTTCAAGGGCAATTGCCCTCTTCTTCAGTTGAAGTCCGACTGATGGCTGGTATTTGTGCTCTACCAGCCATCAGTCGGACTTCAACTGAAGAAGAGGGCAATTGCCCTTGAAACATATGTTTTGAACATAATTACATATAAGTGAGGTGAGTGTTACTATTCCGACTCATTTTCAACATCATACTCAAACATGTTTAACAAACTCCCTTTACTTTCAATATTGCTTTTAGTTTTTCTAACCATTAAAATGATAGCCAAGCAGTATTGTTTGTTCAGTGACAATAATACTTTTACCTTATAATTATGTAATGAAAAAAATTTGTTTAAGACACACCAGCACTACACCATATAGTTGAATAATAACAAAAGGATACTCCCAGTTTAAAAACAGACAGGAAGGGATAAAGTAGTGCCAAAATATGTTGATAAAGTATTATTGAAATGAGCTACACATAGGGAGAAAGATGAATATTATACTGCCAAACAACATTAGAGCTTACTAAATAACTTGATTATAGTGCCAGACAACATTAAAATTTAATAAATAATTTGTATGTCTAAAGGGGGCAATGATTTATTTGTATTTCTTCCACTAAAATTGTTTTTCCAGAAAAGCAAGAAGGTGTTGAACAGATATATTCTGTACTGTGCTTTGTACAACATCAAATTTTGTTTTGACACTGTATCTTGCCTGTTCCACTTCTCAAGTTTTGAGCTTATGCTTTTTTCATAAGAGAAGCAAAGAAATTATAAGCCATATTACTATTCAATTCAATTTTTTATTCACCGAGGATATACAATTTGTACATATGGCTTCGTCAAGACTTACAAAGAAATTACATTATTACAAGAAATATAAATATGCAATATACAGGTGTGACAGAATACAGTTAAGTAGTTAAATATCTAAGTTAAGAAATTCATTTATGCTATAAAATTTGTGTTTTAATAATCATTTATACATTTTAGATTTAAAGAATTTTCCTGGCACAGCTTTTAAAGATTTGGGTATCTTATTATATAAAATTATTCCTTTGTGGGATACACTATTGAGAGTTTTATTAAGTCGATGACACTGTAGATGTATTGCTTCAGCTGCTCGGGTATTATGGGCATGATAATCCTTGCTTCTCTTAAAACATTGCATATTATTATGAATGAAGGAGACTGTTTCTAGGATATATATACATGGTAGAGGGAGTATGTTAAGCTCTTCAAAGATAGGTTTACTTGGAGCATGGGGTGGTTCCTGATTCATTATTCTTAATATTTTCTTTTGTATTTTAAATACTATATTTGATTGGGTAGAGTTCCCCCCACAAGAGTATTCCAAATGAAATTATTGAATGTATATATCCAAAGTATACCACTCTCATTACCTCTTTACTACAAACTTTGCCTAACACTCTTATTGCATAAGTTAAATGACTCAATTTATTACTAAGAATGAGAATGTGATCTTTCCATGTTAATATGTTGTCAATTGTAATACCAAGGAATTTAGTAGAATGTTGGTGACTTATTGGGCTATTTTCTACAAATATTTGGAATTGATTTGTGAGGTTTGGATACTTTTCAAAATTTAAGTAGCTTGATTTATTAACATTTAACAATAATTTATTATAATTTAATCAGTTACACAATTTTGACATTGAGTCATGTATAGTCCGTTGTAGCGAATTATGGCAATGACTTTTGAACACAAAGTTTGTATCATCTGCAAAAAGAACAGTATTAACGGGAGTCATGTGCAATGGTAAGTCATTTATATAAATAAAGGAAGAGAACTGGCCCTAATATGGAGCCTTGTGGTACGCCACACTCAGCTATTTGTAAATTTGACCGCATACCATCAATTTCGACTAAATGGGCTCTATTTGTAAGGTATGATCTAAACCAGTCATTAGCAATTCCTCTGATGCCATAATTTTCAAGCTTATTTAATAAAATGTTGTGGTTTACTGTGTCGAATGCCTTAGATAGATCGACAAACAACCCTAAGGCATGTTCATTCTTGTCTTTTGCACTAAATATTTCTTCTAAAAAGGAGAAAATAGCCATATTTATTGACTTACCCTTTTGAAACCCAAACTGTGATTCAGATATTATATTGTACTTTAATAAAAATATATAATATAATTACTATAAGGTATACCTGTTACAAGAGATCAAACCAATCTTATATGAATGTATTACAATACTACATAGTTGCTGCTTATTGTGTGAAACTAGAATGATCTTGTAGTAAACATCTTGAAGGGAAGTACCTAAGAGGGTTGTAAATATTGAGATACAATACTGTTTGGTGGAGTTTAGTTTACAGAGGTTTTCTTTTATTTGTTATTGAGTAATAATTGCCTCTTAAGAAGTACAATAATGTAAGCAGTTTTGCAATCACTACTCACATTGAATTAGTCTCATAGAGAGAAAAGTATACAAATGTTTAATGATTTCTTGTATCCTGCATGTACTCCACAGATGTGTTCTGGGGCTGTGAATCCTGAAAGCTATATTTACTACAGACATATACTTAATCTCCGAGTCATTCTTGAACTGAGAAAACCAGTAGAGCATGAGTTAACAGTGGCATTCTAATTGCCTTGATTTTCCTTCAGTGCTGTTTGGGTCAGTATGTTTCCAATAAATGTTTAGTACAAGTTAAGGTATTAGCACCAAACTAGGGTTTGAAGTGTTTTCTTGTGTGCTACTGATGAATTACATATAAAGCATGTATGCTACATGTGTATTAAATTAATTATTTAGACAACTGAAATGCCAGCTTAAAATTTACTCTTCAACAGTGAATATTTATGTACAAAGCTTAAATCAAAACAGATTCACACTGACAATTTATAGAGAGATTTGCTGGCAGGAAGCTGAAGGATACTGTTTATACTATAACATCAATGATGAAACAAAACCATGATTGTGTGTACAATGTAGATTGATGAAGGTTTATGGGTTGAGTATTCAGGGAAATTACACATCTACAATGCTGTTGTTTACTTTGCATCCTACCAGCTTCATTCTATCCGCATTCTTGGTTTAAGCATGTTGAATACCTCTATACAGAGGCATAATGGATGGATTTTGGATAGTGTTTAACACCTACTTTTACTACCAAGGAACTGTAGGCGATGTCACTGGTGATACATGGAATGAAGATGGAGCACCGGTGGAATGCGATGACGGGGGAAACCGAAGAACCCGGAGAAAACCTGCCCTTGTGCTGCTTTGTCCACCACAAATCTCACATGTAGTTGCTTGGGATCGAACCCGGGCAGTCTAGGTGAGAGGCAAATGGTGTAACCACTCGGCCACAATGCGGCCATAGTCATAGAGTTTGATTAAATTGAAGACTAGTGCAATTTATACTCTTAAAACTTATTATTGTTAAATAGTATGCAGCCTACTGTCGTATTACTAATGACACTTTTGTAATAAGCTGTATTCCTATATGATATGGCTTTCTTCAAACAAAATAGATCTCAAGGTGAATGCTAAGAAATTTTTGTTTTTTCGTGTGGAGTCCCTTCTATATTTAAGATTGTATTTTTTCTCCTTAGCTCATATCTCAGAATACTTGTATGAAATTTAAATGCTGTCTACTAATTATAATGCAACAGGTTTGTCCTTCTGTGGAAATAAAACAGAATGGGGGCAAACCGCAAGAAGTGGTGAAAGACAATTGATTGCATGTTGTTTGGCAATGGAGAACGGATAACCAAAGGATAACCATTATGGTGCTACAAAATAATATTTCTTCTGTAACACATAGATGATTTTATCTTAACAACGTTGATTTATTGTTAAGAAGTTAAAGCACTGGTATAGTAGTATTGCAAATTATGTGCATGTATATAACTTCAAATAAGTAGCAGGTTGTGTCGACTCACCTCATTGTTTACAACAGGATCATTCTTGTCTAGGTACATGTATAGAGAATGATGTTAACAAAGCAAAAGCCTCAATGAGCATTATATCTTAATGCTGAGCAATTAATAGCTAGTCCACAGAATTGCTTCTGTCTAAAATGTATTAAAATACCAAATGTTTTGAACTACTAATACATCCAAAAGTATACTTCTTTGCAAACATTTGTTTTAACAACAATGCCAGTTTAATGATTACATTTTTTCTTTTTCTTCAGGTTTTGTAACAGACTCTAAAAATAGAGGAGCCATGCATGGTGATGATGACGGATGGGACACCCAATTAAAAATTCAAAGAGACTTTATAAGAGAAGAACTCAATTGAAGTTAATTTAATTCAAAATATCTTTCCTGTAAAACTCATTTAAAGAATAAGGCAAATTGATTTTATTTTGAGTATATAATGAAATCAAGAATTGACATAGCTGAAATGGACAGCAAGATGGAAATCCAACAGGAACATTGCTTATTGAAAAGAATGTCATCTGAGCCATATTCTGAATCAGAAGAGACTCTTGGATCAGATGCTTATACAAAGAGTGGGTCATCTCCATTTGCTTCAGTTTTTGTAATGGAGACTGACTTGGACATAAATCGGGCTGATCATGATGTACATACTGATTCAGATAAACATGGAATTAATCAAGAAAAGTATGCTGACTCTGACTTACATGATGTTGATTGCAAATTAGACATTGTCACCAAGATCAAAGAAGAGCCTAGAGGCTGGGAAAGATCAGTGATTGAAATACAGTCTGAATCACAACATACTCTTGGTTCAGAAGTTCAGGTAAAGAGGGAGTTAGGTTCTTCTGTTTCACCTTTTATAGTGGAACCTGACTCTAACATACTTGGGGATGATCATATAAATATTGGAACCAAGATAAAGAAAGAACCTGGGTTTTTGGAAAGAAAAAAGAAAATGAAATCTGAATCAGAAGAAATTGATATGAAAGATGAACCAATACACTTTGATACTGAGGTAAGAATTAATTAATTCAATTAATAATAATGATAGTAATTTTGAAACTATGACTATTATTATCATCATCATCATCACCACCATTTAAAAATGTATCTCAATATCACATTGCATTTATCCCATTGTCAAATTTGCAAAACCTTGTATAAAACTGAAAGCTTACATAGAAAATTTAACTTCTAATTTGAATTATAATGAATACATGTTAAAGATAAAATGTTATCATCAGAACATTTTGAAAAGATTATTTCACCAGTAATTTATAGTGGTGGTATTAATAATTAATACAGAATTTTCAACAAATGAATGTGTTGTATTGGTAATACTGCTCTTATATTTCAAATTACACTGGGGAATGATTATTATTAAAACCAGTTGAAAATTTCAATGCCACACCATTATTTGAATACGGTTCTCCTGCTCTCTGTGGGGTTGCTCTAATAATTGAGCTGCTGTGACAATAGGCTGCTTTGACATTCAATCCTCAACTCATTATTGTTAGTTTTAATATTGGAGTCAAGTATACACACATATGCTTCACAAAAACTTACTTATACAGAACTAGTTTCCACCCAATTCAAAAGCAGTAGACAATGCATGCAACACATATGCAAAACTAGTTCTGCATTATTAAGTTTTTGTGAAGCACATGTGTGTATACTTGACTCCAATATTAAAACTAATTGCTAGCTTCACAGGTACCATTTCCAGTAATTAAAATTATCATTATGTGTTTTTTAACCGGTTTAACCAACCGGTCTGTCTCCCTTCAAAGACTACTTTAATCACGAGTTATACATTGAATGTCATACTGGCATGTTGTCACTGTAGCTGAAGGTTAGAACAACCACACGGAGAGCAGGAGAACCATGTTTAAATCCTGGCTGTGGCATTGAATTTTCAACAGGTTCTAATGAATGTGTACCTACTTCTGTGGGCTTTTATTTTAAAATTATTCTGATACTAATAATATGAAAAACTGTAGCTAGTAATAGTAAAGCACCAAAAAATTATGCTCTAGGGCCAGATCCAAAGTCCTTACTTGAGAGACACTCACTCTAATGTCTCACCTTAGTGCCAGTACCAGATTCAAAAACAAAACTCAACTGAAAATTGAGTGAAGATTTTTGGTTAAGGTGGCCGTTTGTCCCTGATTTTCAGGGACAGTACTTGAAATAAGTCCAATGTCTCAGGCTATATCTGTCCTCGATTTTGTCCCCAATTTAGTAATACATAATTTGATATACCAGATATAATATTAATAATAGTATGAGTTGAATTTCTACACATGCTGATAATTGAAAAGTTCATTTTCCTGAGCTTGACATTATAAATTGTTGTGTAAGTATTAACTAGCGCGGCGGTAGAAGTTATTGCCCGGCCGGTTCTCAACAATAAACACAACTTATTTGTACATACTGATTAGCACTATTATAGCCAGTGTGTCAGCTGTCTCTGTGTCTGCCAGTTTAATTTGTATGTGAAGTCTGAGAGAGAAATTAGAACGTTGCAGAATGTTTTGAAGAAAATGTGTCATTTCAGAGATTTGTTAAAAGCGGAATTTTCATATATTATGCAAGTTAATTCAGAAGATGGAACACTAGTGAAATGTACTATGTGTAGGTCAAGCTTTTCAATAGGTAGTGGTGGGAGGACATCAATAACTGATAACCTGAATGCAAATAACACAAGTAAAACTCAGATGGGAAGTGTATCAAATTACTTAGCAAACTAGAATCTAAAAGTGAATGCAACTTAGCTCTTTATGAAGGAACATATGCATATCACACTGTACTTGACAACCACAGCTTGCGTAGTATGGATTGTGCAGCAACACTGCAGAAAAAATTTGCAACAAAACAATTTAGCTATGCAAGATCAAAGTGTGAATCCATAGTTCCCTATGTTTTTACCCCATGGACTATATGTCAGTATACTTGATACATCTAATCATAAATATATAAAGCTACTCCCTAGTTTAGTGTGTTATTATTGAACTTATGACTTAGAAATCCCAATTAGGAATAAATGTATTACTTTCATTGAAATCCTTGGAGAATCTTCTGACATAATATTTGTACAAGTATTGAAACCAATTGATAATTTTGACTTGGGCAAAATGTTGGCGGAACTATTAGCAGACAAAGCAAACTCTAACTTCATAGGTTTGTTGAGAAGTATTAAAGAGAATGCAATAACTAAAAATAAGTCTGAGTTGAATAGAAATGTATAATGGGCCTTGACTGCAAAGCGTATATCATACAGAATTGCCGAAAACAGCATTTAATTCTATGCCTATAGATAACGAAGTGCTTGTTACAAAAATATTTGGGTATTTTCACATCTATAAGATGCATATAGAATGCTTGAAAGATTTTTGCGATTTCGTTGAACAAGAGTTCAAGCAAATACCTGGTTATGCTAATGTAAGGTGGTTGTTATTATTTCCAGCCTTGGAAAAAATATTGAAACTGTATCCATCACTGAAATCTTTCTTCATACCAGAGTCACAGTGCCCTAAAATACTGAAACAGATCTTCGAAAACAGGCTGAGCTTGGGCTTAGCTCTGCTCATTCTCAAGCTGCACTCTTCCATGAAACAATTAAAGTGATAGAAGGTGATGACAAATGAGCATCAGAATCTGCACTAGCTGTGCAAAACCTCTTAATAAAATTACAATCGTGACATAATGAACATTTTATTCTGCACATGGTAAAGAATTTTCTAACTGATCTAGTAGAAAATTGTGAAATGAAAATGCAAAGTTATTTTAAAATATCTAAAGCATTTTATGACACTGCTTTATCTTATTTGCATTCTAGGAATAAGCACAATTATCCAATCTTGGATAATGTGCCCTTAAGGGAAAATTTTGATAATGCTGTTGTACAGATATTATTGAAGTATCGAGAAATTGTAACTGTTAATCATGATGAACTATTTTATGAATTTAGTTATTTGTGGGGTTATGTATTAAGAAAATAATGTGAATGTTTTGGAGACAAGTCACCTAGCAGAAACTGTAGTGAAGTGTTCATGCACTTGAAAGAAAATAATTTACCCCAAGACAATCTGAAGATAATTGTATGCTTACTTGGCAGTAATGCATCTGTAGAAAGGATATTTTCAAATATGAATTACGTCTGGTCAGAAGAGAAATCTTGATTTAACATGAGCACAGTACAAGCTATTTTAATAGTGAAAGCAAACATTACCTATCATGTGAAGCATTTAGTGAAAACCTTGCTTCAAACCCTGGGATCCTTAACACTCTTCGTAAAAGTACCATGCCACTGCGACAAGCTCTTCAATGTAAATAAGGTACAGCAAACAATTATACGAGGTACATCCAGAAAGTAAGTTCCGTTTCAATTTATCTCTGCTGCAGCGCTGCGATCGCAGTAGATGCTCTGTATCAAGGAGAAGAAACGTGCGCCATTTTGAGATCGCTGTCAGCCACATATGCTTTGTTGTGCTTGTTCACAATCCCGCCACTTGTGAAATTAGATCTGTGATTCGTTTTCTAAATGCTAGGAAAGTGAAACCAATTGAAATTTATCAGCAAATTTGCAAAGTTTACGGACAAAATGCGATGAGTGGGGGATTTTCCTTGAAATCTTTGTGTTGCATGCTTGGTAGATACTAAACTTAAATACCAAGTTTGGTATTTTACTGACTTTTCGTTTTTAAGTTATCATATCACAGACATACAAACACAAGGAAAAACATATGAACTTTTTTCTAAATTTTTTTTTTATTTTATACAAGGGAACCTAAAATTTCTGGTGAAATCTTAGCATTGAATTTTTAGGTTGAGTGCAATACCTTCTCTACCTATGTATCATGTACTATTCTGAGGGAGTAAAATATAGTAAAACACAGGAGAATGGAGTAAAGCACCCGTTGGTGAGTTCTCTGTGTAAGTAGCAAAACTTACCTTGTAATGTTAAATTTATATGGATTGAATAATTTTGCCAGTACTTCCAAAGTGGATTTCTTTTTTCATAGATGGATATGTGCCTACTTATTTTCCAATTTTTTCTGTGCTTCTGTATAATTGAACCAATCAGAACTGAAAGACTTTTTGTCAGTTTTTACAACTTTTCAGGAGAAAGAATAACACCGGATTGAAATGAGATGTTTACACAAATTAGAGATTTGTTTTGTTGCATAAAGTAAATACTGCATATTATGTACTGAAAAATGTTTACACTTGCCTAGTTTTTAATATTATTAATTTTTTATAAAATTGACAAAATGCCTTTACCACCAAATTGGATTATGATTCACCATTTTAAAATGGAATTGAAAATACTAAGCAAGCATATAACAACTCATATTAGTCCAGCATATTTGAAAAGGAATACTTCTTACTTTACACTCAGTAACTGACTTCTATGAACTGTGTATTGTCTCCAACTAATCTAAATACAGTTCAAGAGGAAAAATTGGTGGTCCCAGGCATGTCGTTGAAATTGAAGAATGTAAGTTAGGATGATGCAAATTCTATTGGCAATGCATCTAGGATGCTCACATTTATGAATGTTTGTGGCACAGTGACAAATAATCGTTCAGAATTTGTGGAAGACCTTATATAGGCAGGTCTACCCTATAGTGTAGAGGCTAGGCTTAGTTAGCAAGTGAGTTAAATTTTAGTTTAGCAAGTGAGTTAAATTTTAGTGTACATAGCTAATCATTATAATTTAGGAACAGGCAATGTAAATAGTTATACATTTGTGTAATTTATTGACGAACAAACACTGTTGGCTACATTACCTTAAGTGATGCAAGATGGATAATTTGGCTGCACTGCATTCTTCCGTATGGATACATGTGCAGTAAGTAAATAAAGAACTGTAAACCTTCTCTGGCATGAAATGATAGTAAAATGTTATTTTAAATACATATTAGTTAAAAAAAAAAAAAAACCTGTTTGCTCATGTTGAACTTAGAAATTATCGCATGTCATGTTGGTAAGAAGAGCTTATCAGTATCTGTATGTGATAGAACTACATGATTGAGTTACAGAGTCTGGGCAGCTAAGGCCAAGCTGCAAAGTCACTGAGGATCAGGAAAACCTATAATTGGGGCAGCATTGTGCAATGATTACCTTTCCCTCACTTTGCACTGAACATTGTGCCTGAGAATGGCAAGAATGGCCTGTTGGCAGAGATATACGGGCCTGTCTCTGCAAGGTGATGGAGACACAGGCACCTCAATATTATCCGTGCAAGTAGACGAGAGCTGCAGTTGTCCGGCAGCCGATACCTTCATGCATTTACATACCCATAGCTATCGCATCATGTTTGCCTCTTTCCCCCACTCCTTATACTGTGCAACTTGCCTGCTCACGTTTATTTGCAAGGATAATAACTATTGCCAGGCCTGTTGTGGTGCAGAAACTACCAGAAAAGAATGCTGTTCAGATGCTAGGAGCTACAAATCACCTTGGGTGAAACTCTACCTTTTACAGAGGAAGTTTAAACACTATAAGGGATTCTGCCAGGAGCAGGCTGCAATTATGGGTTATCATTGTTGCAATTGAACATTTTTTCAAAACCTGATAATTGTAAAAATTTCAAAATTGAGTTAGGCTAGTTATGGCATAGTGATGACCTCTTACATTAATCCCTGAACAGGTTTTGGTAAAAGTCAAATATTGTCAGGAGTATAAGCACTCCAAATCACAAGGCTTTAGCAAAACCCAATATGAATTCTTAGAGTTAAAGCAAAAGATGACAAATGCAATAAAATAATATACTCAAATGTGTTACCCTTTTTCCCATTCTGGCATACTGAAGGATAGGTTATCATATCTAACAAGTATGTTTCATGAAAGAGGAAATTTGCCAAAGTAAAGAAGAGAAGATAACAGAACAGGAAAGCAGCATAAGGATTTAAGTGATACCATTAAGAGTGATAAATGAAATATAAATGCAGAGAGAGCCACCATGGCAGGGCAGAGTCTATAAGATGTCATCATATCTTACAGTCAATTAAATGCTCAAGAGATTCTGTGAAGAAGGAAAAAGTTTTAGGACTGAAACAATGGTCCTTATTGAAATACAAGCATATATTTTGTAATCATCAGGTCTGATTCAGGACACTTGACACCCGCTCCTCTTACAAGATTGATTTAATGGAAATAAAAGCAGAAACATATCTGTAGAAGAAGAATAAACTGGCAATTATACACATTATATAAAATTTGTGCAAACCAGTTTTATAATATAATGAAGGATGATAATCTGTCATTAATATTTGCTTTGACATGCAGCAAAACCGGCCTATTCCAAAACTATAATCAGTGAGATCTTTTATGCTAGACAAGTATGGTTGAACAATCTATGCATTATCATCTATACTAAGGAGCAAAACAGGAAAGTATTGTTTTCTACATTTGGTTGGAGACTGAATCTTAAGAGGATGCATTAAGTTGCTTCATCTTTGTTGGACTTTCTTTTTGACTTAACAACCAAGTGATAACACCAATACTATACATCTATTCTCAAATTCTTGCAGCAGCCAAAATAAAAACAGTTGTATGGTGATGATGCTTAAAAATTCTTGGGGAAAAAATACAAAAATCAATCATATTCATTATTTCTTTCCTTTTCATGGCCATAGCTAAATGCCTTCTGACAGGGTGTTTGGTAGAATTTAGATGTCTTACAGAAACAAGGAAAGTATCTTGTCTCCTAAAGAATATTATGATGGTTTAGAAGAACATGGTACTAAATGGAGACTGGATTGTTAAAAATCTAAAAGATAGTGTCCAGAAAGAACTAAAATCCAAGTTACCATTCAAAATGAACAGCCAGCATATTAACTTATACAAGAAAGTAAAAAATTGTATTAATGCATCCGTAAATATACCTACTTTGGAGATCCAGTACAAGTGGACAAGAAGAAAGAAACTATGCCATCCAACAGAACTAACATCCATCCATCCATTTTTTTTTTAAATCTTATAAGCTTGTAACTGTGATGTGATTAAAATTAAATCAAAAGAATTTGAGTTGGTTTTTGTAACACAAACATCACTTAGTAATTACTTACTGGGACCGGTTTTGGGAATATTTGTTCCCATTTTCAATCCTTAATTCTGTCTGAGTCTTGCTTCGATGGCATCAATGATGAGAGTGGTGTTGTATCACTGTGTAGATCTTCTCCTAGGCTTCTAATTCTGTGGATTTATATGCTGGTTTTATTATTTGTATATTAGGTGTGATTTCGTGACCTGACATCCAAAAATGGTAGGCAACTGCTGATTTTGCTGTTTGTATTTTAAGTTTCTCATGTGTTCCTTTAATCTGGCTTCCAAACTTCTTTTCATTCTTCCTATACAGTCTAGATTACTTGCCTTTCATGGAGAGATGAAAAGACAGAATTTATTTTCCTTTCTAGTACATTGTCTTAATTACTTTTATGTAGGTATTTGTTTTACTATGGAGATGATTATTTATTTTGTATTTCATTTGAAGTTTATTCAGCACAATAATGACATTGTTTCATAAATTGTGAACTGTGCCTGCAATTGTAACGTATGTTCATAACATGTCAATGTGTGATACACTGTATTATAAAAGCTCCTTCGAGGAGGCCAGAATGTTTAATGCAATTGTTATTGAAACATTTTTTGTTGCTCCTATGTACTAATACATTACATTAATTTTATATGTTAGTATGAATAAATCATATTGAGTATCGCAGCAAAATAAGTAAAGGAGATAACATAAAATAAGGTAACTACAGAGGCTTCAACCTCCGACATCCTCAACATCTTAACACGAGCCACATGCTAACTAAAGCACTAAATAATGCCACTTTATATATGCTCTCCTAAATCAAGGGAGTTTCCACTGCAATTTGATCAGCGGCATGCTAACCCTTAATACATGTTATGCTGCAGCAAGAATTGAGAACCCATAGCCCATAGGTTCCCTATCCCAAACTGTTTATCTTGGATCCCTCTACAATCCTGTCAATTTGTGCATTTGAATCATCAGACACCTGTATATGTGTATGTATCACGTAATCTCTTAATAGTATCAGCCTGAGTGAGGAAGACAGTGATAGATATTCTACACTGGATTTATTTGGCAATTTTTTTAAGAAAGCACAGCCTGCTTGGCAGACCAGAAGTAAACTATCTGACAGCAAACTTATTTTCACATGTTCCCTCAATTCATTTGCATGAAATTCAGAATTTTTGAGCTATTATTATAATATCCTCTTTATGCTGTTCTTGCATATTTTATTTTTAAATTCATTACTTATCTATATGATGAGTCTAATTGGCAATTGGTCTCTTAACTATTCCAATTAAGGGTAGCCAGTTATTGATACATCCTCTCATAGTACCAGCAAACTGGCAGTATGCTTCAGTGCCACAACACAAAAAATGATAAATAATTAGGAGAGGGATATTCTTTATTTATAACTTTGAAGGATATTAGTTTAATTTAACTTAAAGTCTTTAATTATTAAATTGAACATCAAGTCTTAGACAACTGTAATTTTTATCATTATGTGCTAAGTAGAAATACACACAAAGGCTTAAGTATGTTTTTATAAACTACCACAAATTCTACTCTTTTCCCCAGAACCTTCTCATTCCTATTAATATCAAATTCAATTTTGACATTTAGATCCTCTAAAATTATTATTCTAGAATAGAATATATATGGACATATGTATTGTATGCCAGATTTCCTACTAACCCAACCCTGAATGCATGAAAAGATTAGTTGCCCAGAAAATTCTCTGATTGCATAATAAGAGTTCAATGCATTTGATAAGATAGATAGATAGATTTATTATCAGCCTGAAGAAATACAGATTCTATGGCATCGGCAAAATACAATGAAATTTTGTTACATTTGAGTTTAAATATATACAGAAATTGTAAAAGAATAATTCAAAATTAAAAAGAATAATCCAAAATAGTTTTCTGCCAGTGCCAGGCTCCTTCCTACTGCTGCAGAATGGGACCTCTAATGACAAACAAAAAGCAGCAGTATCTGCACAAGAGAAATATGGTTGCAAAGATAATAATATAATAAAAAATAATGATTTATAGTTATTTAATTTGCATTCTGGGGAACAAGTTAGAGTTTCTGATTGAAATATTCATTAATAGTGAGTGGTAAATGACTTTTGAGATGGTTCTTAACAGCTGTTCTAAATTTTTTGTGATTAAGCTCTTTAACACTGTTTGGAAGATGGTTGTATAAAGATTTTATACAATAAATAAGGGTAAACTTTTGAAAGATCTAAGAAGAATGGGTTTAAGGACGCTCTGCATTATTTGGTGTTAATTGGATATAGAAAGAAAATTTGAAGTATTTCTCTGTGGTCCTCCATGCTAGATAACATGCTAGATTCTGGTTCCCAGGTTTACAAGTTCAAATCGGCAGATGATGGAGTTATTTCAGACATAAAAATCCTTAGCAAGTCTTCTTTTGTAAGGGAAATAAAGCCAGTAGTCCCATGTCATAAAAGAACTTTTAAGTCTGTTAAGAGGTCTCTAAGCAAAGTTAAGCTTTCACACCCAGTGTAGAATGGGATGCTGACAACCATAGCAGTTAATTAGTGTCCATAAATAAAATTCAATTTCATTTCTAAGTGGGAGACAGCAACTGGTATTACTATACATTTTATTGTTGCAGGATCAATTACCAGATGGAGATCACAACTTAATATTACCAGAACCAACAAGGTAAGATTGTTACCGTCTATATTCTAAATTACACTGTGTGTTAAATCACCTTTAGCTCAGAGGCTAAACTTTAGCTTGAACTTCTGTAGTATTAGCTTAAGCATAATTTCATGTATAAAAAAACCAAACCTTTTTATAGTAATTTTATTTTTTAAGCTGCATAACTGGATTAAAAACATTTCATAGACTTTTTACTTTCTTAACTAAATGTGGGAAAAATTGTATTCCACCCAAAAATTCAATTGAGATTTCTCTAAATATATCTTTTGAGACCCCCTGAATGCAAACAATGCAATTTTACTTTTCTATAGCAAGTATGCACATACTGTTGAACCTGATTTATCTATTAATCAAGGGAATGAGGGAAGATAACTTAACAACTGAGATTTTGATAATGCATCATACATATTTAAAAAAAAAAAAAAGGCAATACAATGGGCCAACATGTGCAAAATTTTACAAACAACAAATATACGTACAAAGAAAACATTATTTTGAACTTGGTCCTGCTTTAAAGAAATCAGTTAATTTAGCTTGTTTCACTTTTCTTGCACTAAGTGCATAAACCTCATTTTGCAACTTATTAATGAATTTAGAGCTTTTTCTCTACCACTTTTAGCACTGATGTAACGCTTACACACATTTATTGCACTTAACACTTCACTCACCTTCGGTGTTTCAAGATGAGTCGTCATCCACATTACTGTCAGTGTCACTTGAAGCTAGTCCACTTTATTGATCAAATAAATAGCTTGTTATTTATGGACGCTCTTTAACTGCTATGGTTATCAGTGTCCCATTCTAAATCTGGTTGAAAGACTGCCTAATTTTGCTCAGAGACCTCTCTTTCAGGCTTAAGGTTATTTTACGTGCCGTAAATCTACGACATGGAACCAACGGCTTTACTTCCCTTCCAAAGGAAGCCATGCTAAGGATTTTTACACCTGAAAAAATCCATCGTCCTCTGCCGGGTTTGAACGCACAACCTTGGCTATATGAAGTTGGCATGGTAACCATTACACCACGGAGGGCGACACTTTCTTGATCACCACCATGTTTTGGCACACATCAGCAATAATCTCCTCATCCTGGAGTTCCCCATACACAGCTAGATTGCCATCAAAATGCCCAAAGTATCGAAATTTGCACCCTCCGGTAGAGCTGGCTCATTTATAGGCTCATCACTACCAATATCATCACCATCATCATAGACAGCCTCTTCCTGTAAGACACCAGATTTAATGAAGCAGAGTTTGATTGTGGAGGATGACACCTGTTTCCAGGCAGCTGAAATAAATTCCATGGCTTGTAGTAAGTTAATGGCGAGATTTTCATTTCTTGAATCAGCCAGTGTTATTAAATGTGGAACCAGCATTTTTCTATAATGAACTTTGAAATTTGCAATGATGCCCAAATCAAGTGGCTGTAGACAACTGGTACAGTTAGGAGGGAAAAATTCCACTTGAACATTTTCCAAAATTATTTGAGGTGGATGTGCTGATCATCGATCCATAAAAAGAAGGATCTTCTGCTTCTTTTTCATTTTAATGTCCAGTTTCTTTAACCATTGTTCCATTAAAATCATAGTCATCCAAGACTTCCTATTGGATTCATATTCCCTAGGTTTTGTTTTCACACCCTTAAAACACCACAGATTCTTGGATTTTCCTATCACAAGTGGGGAAAATTAGTCCGATTTGTCTGCATTGGTGGTAAGAAGAACTGTTACATAAACTTTACCTTTCTTCCCTCCATGGCATGAGTCACCCTTTTAAGCTAATGTCTTCCTGGTAAGGAGATTATAGAATAGGCCACAGTTGTGGATGTTTTGAGGCTGATAATCCCCAATGATTTCTGGTAGAACTGTTTTCTTCCATGAACCATGATGGCATCCACAGCATTCAACTCACCGTATTTGTTTTCCATGTGATTCCATGACAATCTTTAAATCCTTGCGACCATCCTGGCAAAGCCTTGAAATCAGTGATGTTCATTATTTTAACTAAATCTATTGCTTTTGCTTTCAGCATGTCGCCACCTATTGGTAGAGCTGCAGCCCATTTCTGCTGAACCATGTGAAAAATGCCATTTCAAAATCAGCATAGCTCCCGTCCTGTTGATGGCTGTGTTTTGTTGATTTGGCACCCAATTTTAAAAACTCATCCAAAATAACATTTTTGTTACTGAAGACTGTACATAGCGTGGAGTAGCAATTCCTAAGTCTGAAGCAGTTTCGGTTTTGGTTTTGTGTGGATTAAATTCCACCTCTCGTATGAATTTTACTTTCTGATCTAGCGTATAACATTTCCTTTTTTTTTTTTTTTTTTTTCCCTGATTAAAAGCAACTGAGAACTGAAAGACAAACGGCTGTTTAACAATAAATACCAGAGATTGAACATTTTTATCTTTACTTCTCATTTGTTGTTTCATTGTCGCACTCTATGAGGAAGCATATTATTGTCTTTTGTTTCTAAGGCTGAAAGCCACCCACTCTGCTTGCATCTTTGTCAACAGAGACAAAGAGAATACCCTCAAGTTTCTTTTATGATTGTGTATGCCATATGCTCATTATAATTATGTAAATCTCAGTTGTATTTCACTGAAATTTAATATGTATAACAGCAAATTATGTACATAAAATGCATTACATATAAATAAGGTTCTGTTAACATGTTTCTAAATTACATTTTGCCAGGACCTACGAAAATTTACGTATAAATGCAAATTACTTACAACTGGGTTGCATATAAAACAGGTTCAACTGTATGTAGGGAAGATATTGTATTCCAATATTTGAAGTTTCAACGGAAATATATCTTTCAAGATTCTCTGAAGCCCAAAAATGCATTTTAAGAATTTTAGGTGGGTGTGTGTGTGTGTGAGGAAACAATATATCTCAAGTTTTTCAAGAAAATCCTCTCACTCAAACTACGTTTTATATGGAAGACATGTAAGTTGCTCATAACATTTTTAATTAAAATATGTAATAGCCTGCCTGGATAGTGTGGTGATAGCATGTCTGCCTCACATTCAAAAGGTTGTGAGTTTGAATCTCACTTAGGGTGAGTTACCTGGATTAAGTTTTTTTCTGGATACTCCCTTGTCTCTCGGAAGATGAATGTTGAGTAACTTTAAGCTCCATGGACCCCAAGATCATTAGAGCATCATTTCACAAATTGCATTCATTGTCCAATTGGCCAATCAGGTTAAAGGATGTTAAGCCACACACACACATGTATATAGTAATGTCAGAAGTCATGGCACTTATTTTAGCAATATATGGTTACTGTAATATATAGATTTGAAAACATGTACACAGTATGGGATGCCACCACCAGATGAAGTGCATTGTTAGAGCTAGTAGACACCTGCAGACATTATTAACGTAGTGGCTGTGTTCCAAGATGGATGTCTCTATTCAGCACCTGCCTCATGTTGGCAAAGACTTTTGGACACCTTGGAGGATTATTTTGAATGTTGTTAGCTCATAACAGTATTACACGCACTATGCATTCTTTTTTGTGCATACGTACATATAATATGAATAAAACAGTGATCACTATTTATGATTCTTTCAATGGCCCCTACCCATAACCCCTTGTACCCAGATCCCAATTTAATACCAACATTGCAAAGAATATTCCAGCGACTTTCAATTGCATATCCTGAGTTTTGTTTCCTGCAGTTTATTTGTCGGATAAAAAATAGTTGTCATGACTTCTGTAATGACCCTCATATATATATATATAATGTAATGTTTTAAAATATTTGCATGAGAGATAATCTGGAAGTAGTCCGTAAAGACCTTTTCATTCATTTTGAATAACTGTTGCATTGTAAGCAGTTCTAAAATCTTACTACTTAAGTAATAATGTGTATCTTGTTAAAGCTTACAATTTATACTACTATATTTACTTTCTCTACATGCACTATGTGCATGTAGAGAAGGTATTGCATTCCACATAAACTTTTGATACCAAGATTTCACCAGAAATACATGTTTAGGGTTCCCGTGAATCCTAAAAAAAAGTATTTTTAGAATATGGTCCGTGTGTGTGCGTGCGTGTGGACAGCATAGCTCAGAAATGAAAACACATTGATTACCAAACTTGGTATTTAACTTTGGTATCTTCCAAGGGTGCATCACGAAGATTTTCAAAAAAATCCCCCCACTCCCAAATACCCTTTACATGGAACTTTTTTCAAAAATTTTGATTTTATCAAAAATGGCTCCAATGATTTTGATTAAAATATTGTATATTAAGTACCTGACAAATAAAATGTATATCTCAAATTTTCTGGGAAGACTACTTTATTCTGGATGAATTTTGCATAACTGCTAAACCATAAGAGTTGGATCCCACAAAAAATGTAGAGCATGTTAAAACACATAACTTATGTTATGTACATTCTTTTTTTTTTGTGTGTGGAGTTGATCGTTTTGAAATATTCCATGTTATTGGTTTCAGCTTTAAAAAAGGTAGACTTTTCACATATAGGAATTTGCCAACTCCTGTCCATACAAACAAAGAAACTTCAGTCACATAGCAACCAGCTTTTGACTATTCCCTTAACCTATGATACTGTCTTATTTCGCTGCTACTTACAAGGAATCAAGTAATAAGACTATTTCTGCTAATTTTTTTTCATTATTAGAATGAAGTAAATAGCATAAGCTTTCTAACAATAATTTGTTGCAGAGATGTAGAGAAAGTCATATGAATGGAACACATCAGATTTTTTTTTTCTAAGGAGTTAACCATTTTCAAGATATTACTTAATAGTGTAATTTTCAGTTGCCTTTCTCAAGTGGCATAGGTATTTTTACTTTTTACAATTAAACATACAGAGCAACTAACCATCTCAAATTTTCATGAAATTTACAAAATTGTGCTGTTCATATATATATATATTTGGAAAAATACTAAATTTTATCAGAATATGTCTATGCGTTTGAATTACAGCTATGTAAAGCTTTAAAACTTGGCCAAAAAACAGTGAATGTCAAATTTTTTAATAGCTCTAGGATTTCATCTGATTGAGCTAGACAACTGAGAGAAATTTCATTTTCCAGAATGTTTCAGGGAGTTTCCTTTGGAATTCAACACGTAGACTAAGGGAGAAAAATGTCAAAATCAAAACATCATTTTAGTTTTTTTTTTTTCAAAAAGGACATTTTAAAATTTGGAAACTAATTTTTGAATAGTTAATATTGTTGTAAGTCATCTGAGAAAATGTAAATTTGGGATGATTCTGGTTTCATTGTTAAAGTAACTTAAAAGTGAACCTGATTTATCTTCTACACAAACTGTATTTGGGTGATACATGCTGGTACCTGTAATAATTAACAGCATAAAATAATAGGCCTATTATAATCATGTAGTATAAACTAATTACCATTGCAGCAAAACTGGTAGTTTTATAAATGAAATGTAAATTATTGCAAATTATTTAATCAGCCAAGTTTTAAAGTTTCTATGTGACATTATCTAGACAATATTTAAAAGAAATAAATCATACAGACTAGCATAAACTGCTGTCCACACTTATCAGTCTACCTTTTCTTTTATAGTATTATTATTATTATTATTATTATTATTATTATTATTATTATTATTATTATTATTATTATTGCAACAATGATTTATCTCAAATTTAAAAGGTTTAATTTAGTAAATTATTGTGTCATAAATATTAAAAATGCTTTGTTCAATAACAATACATAGGGTGTCTAATAACTGATACTGAACATACCTGAAAAGTTGGAAACAAGTGTTAATTTTTTTTTTTATTTGGATATACTGGAATTTATGGTTAATTACTAGAGAATTCGGTAAGGTTGCCAACTGAGGGTCTGTTTACTGCACGTTGCAAATCCATACCAACTTTAGAAATTAAAAAAGGTCTGTAGAAATGAACCAACAGTGCTAAGGAATGCAACTGGTTAATAGCCGCTAGATGGCAGTAATAGCACGCTTAATTTTTGATAAATGGCATTAGTAGTGCTCTATTTTTCTTCTCCATTCCAGGCTAAGGGAAAGCTTCCATTTATAGAGTAAATAATGAAAGTTAATAGTGACAATCAAATATATTTTTATGTATTAACATCTTTCCCTTGGTTGCATCATTTAAATAAAGAAATAAAAATGTACTTGTTTCATGTTAAGTATATGTTTGTTGTCGTAATTCTTCTAGTTATAAAACTATGCATGTTAACCAATAATCCTCCTTGGAATCTAAAAATGGCAGAGAAATGACAGGACCTGAATAGTATACCATTTTAGGTTAATTTACCTATTGCAGATATTGCTTATTTGACATTATGACCTAGCTAAGCATCATTTTATCAGAACATGAATATACCCCATCACCGTCACACTGCAATTGCAGTACTCTTAATACACTTGATCAAGTAATGTTTTGGGTTAAATGGAAAAGTTTAATACACAAAGCTGCTATCAAATATAAATTTATCAATTGTTTTGTTTCTTTTTAACAAAAACATAGCAGCATTAGTAGTGAATAATAATAATAATAATAATAATAATAATAATAATAATAATAATAATAATAATAATAATAATAATAATCTTATTTATATTATAATAATTCTTATTAATTATTGTTATTATTAGTATTATTATTATTATTAATTTTATTATTATTGTTATTATTGTAATTATTATTATTATTATTGTTATTATTATTGTTATTATTGTAATTATTATTATTATTATTGTTATTATTATTACTATTACTATTATTATTATTAAGAACAACTGCCAAGTCAACCAGATTTACTTGCTCTTTAATTATGTCATCGTTAGCTGTTTTGATATAGAAGAAAACAAAGAAAGAGGTGAATAACAGTATGAGTAAAGGCAAGAAACAGATTCGGAAGAATCATAAATATTACTTTATGAGGGAAGAAGGATGTAGGTCCAGTTTTGGAGGAAACTGCTATAGTTTCAGTACATATTTCAGCCTTTAACCGCCACACTATGCAATCGCTGCCATTACCAACAGCATCCTTGTTTTCCCATACTGTTAATTGTATATTTCATCCTTTTCAATCTAACCTACGGGTGCGCTGATGTCCCTCCTTTTTGCAATGCCAACTATATATGCACCATTACACAGATCACTGCACTTTTCAGATGCAAAGGTTGGCTGCCTGACATTACATGGCCAACAGACCTTTAGTCATCAATATTACCGAAAATTGTTGCATGATAACATTTTTCTGTAGTTTTTTTTTATCAATTAAATCCTTTGAGAACATCTTATTCCTCAAATAATTGGAGGTGAAGTTTCTACTCATTTCCCCTCCATTTCTTGTTACCATTTCATCCTTAATTCCATATTTTTTGGTTGTGATTTATTTGTATCATGTTGTAATTTAGAAGTTATTGATAAAACAAATATCTGTTTCAGCTAAACAATATTGTGTGATACTTTCATACAAGTAAATTTGTCCTAGAGTATGGTATGTGGTTAGCTTCACAAATTCTCATAACTGCCTGGTCCATAATTCTGTAAGACTGATCTATTTTTTGAGAAATGACTGAAACTATTGATTTGATAATTTTTTTTTTCCATCACTAGTCCCAAAAAAAAGCCAGTATAACTTCTGAACAACAGTGTTTCCATCTTCCTTATTTGTAATTGTTGCCTTATTTATTTCAGCTACTCACTTTGATCACTGAAGTGATATCTTTTAATAATGAAACAGGAGTTATATGATACTTCTACTTAAAACAAAAACCCAGTCAAGTAAACTTTGTATGATGTAGAAGCAAAATAATTCTGTGGCATAGGCCTAACATCACGCTCTATACTAAATACCACATGGGAATGTTATTCTAGTTTTGTTTGTGATAATTGTCTACATGTGTAAATACTCTTTCTCATAAATCTGAAGTTTTCCAAGTAGAGGTGAAGCACACTAGAGTTTGTTTATTTTTTCTTAAACAAATAAATAGTTGCTTGAAGTGCTAAATCACACATTATCCCAAATATACTGATTTTATAAACTGACGAGCAAAGAGGATATGGGATTAGTAGCAATTAGAGAAGGCGACAGGTGAAACAACGGGCAGAGCAAGAGGTTTAGGAGAAAAAGGACAGGAGGGGGGAGAGAAAGGGATTCATTACAGAGGGTTACCAGAATGTGCAAATGGTTGAGAGGCAGAAGACCATAGTCATAGCCTGGTACCTATAGTTCTGTTGCAGCTAAATCGGTCCAGGTTGGAAAAAAACATGGCCGGCCATCATTGCAAAAAAAGATTCTCATAGCCAGATCACTACCACAGCCCTCAACATCTATGTCTACGTCTGCCAAATCTGCCACCATAAAGAGCAGTCCAGCAAAGCTGTCACCTTGGCAATAAGACTGGCAAACCCTTAATGTATTCTGAATCAGACCAGCTCCAGCTATGTTAGAAACAGCTTACTGAAAGAATGTGTATAGTCTACCTCCAAGACATCCAAAAATGTCATTCTCCATGCAGATCCTCTTCTGAGGAATCTTCTGGGAGGAGCTCTAGTTGGCACAGCCCATCTTCGCTGATCAATACCTCTATTCCAGTCCATAATTTTGAACCAAAATTTACTATTGGAAATGGTCTTCCTCCATGGAGGAGATGGAAGAACAGGAGGGTTCTGCCCTCACTACCAGACTGTGTATAAATGGCAAGATCACATCCTCAAAAGAGTGTTAGTCTGACAGTGAAAAACCAGCCTTCTATGAAGAAACCTCTTTCAATTTAGAACTTATCCTGTAATGTAGGCAATGACTGTCCTACAATGGAACCTATACAGAATTAGATCACGTTGACCAGAGCTTGAACTGTTGCACAACCAGAATGAGCCTTTTGTCGTATGCTTACAACAGACAAAACTGACCGTACGTTACAATCAGGCATTACTCTCTTGTATAGTGTGATTTATCACCAGAAGATGATGTTTCTGCACAAGGGGGAACTATGATGCTTATCAGAGATATACCTATTTACTGAATCCTGTTTCCTTATACTCTGACATCCAGTCATTTGCTATAAGGATTAAGCTGTTGTCCATCAGACTTACCATTTGTAGTATTTATCTGCCTACATTTCATGACCTCTTGCGCACTGCTACTAACACCTTTTCTATTTTTTGTTTTTCTCTTTTCTTTTAAAAATACAGTTCCAGAGTCTTGTCAGAATAACGGCACTGTATTCCTTTTTCTTTTTCCTCTTTTTTTCAGTTTCCCTACATTTCCTTTGATGACCTATTTGTTTTACTGTATTTTTCTTTTTCTTTACAAATGCATAAACATACATTTATAAACACTCATGCTCAAGGTGGGACTCGAACCAACATCCCCGAATCTGTTGGTAGGCGATGTGAATACACATCACCCATTTTGGAGTTCATCTCAAGCTTGTGCGAGAGTTAAGCCAATTGCCGATTTCTTGGACTATTGCAACCTACATAGCTCCTCTGAACACCAGAGTGACTACATTTTTTTTTTCTCTAGCCTTCAACAGTTTTTTCATTCCTGAATATAGCAGTTTCTTCCTTACAAAGCAACATCATCTCTGATTTACATTCTAGTGACCACTTTCCAACTCAGTCTTTTAATACAAGCTCTTTGTTCCACACGTTAACTTAGAACTTTTAGTTCCATTTAGCATTTATGAACTTCAATGAGCACGATTCTGAATTTTTTAGTTGAACGCCTCACAAAGACAGTTCTTACTACTGCTGAGCAGTCTATTCCATGGTTGACTGTCCAACCCCATCGAATGCCAGTTCCTTGGGGAGTGATGAATGCCAAAATGCTATTCATGCTCACAGGTGTGCTCAAAAGGTTTTCCAGCATCACGCTACACTAGATAATCTATACACTAAGAAGCTGCTGCCAAATCTAGACAAATTATTAAGGATAGCAAAAAGACATCATAGAGCAATTTTGTAGCTTCATTTAATCGACATACAGCTTCCTCTGTCATATGAGATAAGTTAAATATGTGGCCGAAAAATCAACACATATGCTAATTGCCAGTCTAAAAACAGCTGCAGGTCTGTTGTTGATATATGTAGCATTGCTTTTGCTAAAGTACCTAGTTCAGAAAATTATTTGCCTGAGTTTCTTCCCATTAAAGCTAGGTGGAATTTCAAGGATTCTCCTTTTGTTCTGGAAATTACAATCACCTTTTCACCATGGTAGATTCAGACCATACAATTTCATCTTTGTGAAGCATCAAGTCTGAATGTTACCCACATCCACATGTTGCAGCATCTATCTCCTGAAGGTAAGACTTTCCTGATTGAGATCTATAGTCATGTTTGGGTTTGATGCCATTTTTTCAGAAAAGTAGTAGAATGTCTCCATTATACTCATTTTGCAACCAGCAAAATTAATCAGTTTTTCGTGCCTAATATAGAATGGGATGCTGAGAACCACAGTAGTTAAAGAGCGTGCATAAATAAAATTTAATTTAATTTTTGGAAAGGATTGTCACCTTCCATCTACCATCTTATTTCCCTTATCAGTTACATCTGTAAAGTGATGGAACACATCTATTGACATTAGTAGGTGGCTGGAAGCTCAATCTACTGGCCAACACCCAGTGCGTCAATCAGCTACCTTGTATCACAGATCATGAACAACTTCATTAAGAAGTGTCAAACAGTTACAATATTTTTTGACCTGAGAACGCTTATGATACATGTTAGTAGCAGGACTATTACATTCCTACACAACTGGAATATACATGGACAACTACCATTGTTCATTCAGGATTTATGAGGGACCGCTTGGCTCAAGTAAGGGTCAACTTGGTCTCTTTGAATCTTCTTGTTCAAGACAATAGAATTCCACAGGCATGCTATTTACTATATCAATTAATTCTATCTCAAAATGTGTCCCCCATCCCACCAGGTGTATCATCCTACTTATTCATAGACGACTTTTCCATCTTTTGTACCTCTCAGCATACGCAGTTTTTGGAGCACCTGCAGTAGCATTTCAACAATCTGTCAGATTGAAGTTTTAAACACAGTTTTGTTTTCTCACTCTGCATTAACTTCTGGTACTGCAGGAGGCAATTACCACTTTCTCTCTGACTTGGTCCAGATTTATTACATTTCGCAGATGAGATGTGATCCCTTAGGTTCATAGTCAATCAAAAACTTTTCTGGTTACCACATATAGCACAGCTAAAAGCATGATATTACCGTTCTGTGAATATCTTACAAATACTAAATGGCAAATCTTGGAAAGTGAATTGGAGTGCTGCTGCCTCTGTATTGCATGCAGAGTTATATTACAGATACATTGTTTGTTCTTCAGTATGACAATATGTGCTGAGAAGATTAGACACTGTTCCATAATCAAGGCATCCATATGACTATTGAAGTTTTTCCAATCATACCAGATGTGATGCCAAATCGGCTGAACCTCTACAATGCTGGTGTGATTCCCATTAGCAAATTGTGGCTGTGGGCTTAAGAGCATGCCTGCATATCCAGTGTTTACTCCCTTTTTTGGTACCAAACTGGGAAAGCAGTATGGAAATAAGCTTCTTCAAAAGCACGATATTGAAATGTCTATCAAGTGTCTCAAGGAGGAGAGGGTACACCCACCTTGGTTACATGCTACATTCCATGTAGATCTCAGGATAATGGCATACATGAAGTTTACATGCATATGTCTAGTATTCATATTAGCTTTTTAGAATTTGTATGGCATTACAATGTCTGCATTAGTATATACCAAAGAAAGTAATTGCACCGACAATGTTGATGTGCCTTTCTTCCTGGAACCGGACCATACACTTTTGGTTTGTATATTGGCACATCCATTTATACTGCAAATACTTGCCATATACCAAGCCATCCTCAATGTTCATTATCACAATTTGGGTGACTATTATTCTGAGTGATACTCTTAGTGTACTTCAGAGCATTCGTGAGCTGTACAACTACCATCTTATTATATAGCACATTCAGGATGCTCTCCATATTGTACTCGCTTCCAGTGTTAATGTGGAGAGAGAGAGTGTGTGCGAGAGGTGATATTGGCTCAATTGTGCATTAGCCACTGTAATTTTACACATAATTATTGCTTAGGAAGACACCTGCTCCTATCTGTGCTCTGTAGTGAGGCATCATCTGTGTCTCATGTGTTGCTAGAGTGTGTTCCTTTAGGACAAAGATGAGTAACTCTGTAACTGCATAAAATCTTGTGGAGTTTGTGGTCGATGATACCAGAGTGGTGGATATGGTTTTTAAATTTTTATAACTTTTAAACTAAGAATCTAGTTTTATTTTGATTTCACTTATCCTGATATTAGAGCTAGAAATCAAGTTTTTATAGTTTTATTACAATGACTTTTCCAGTGAGGATTTAGTTTTAATTGCATCTCTACTTTTTATGTTGCTCAGTAAGGTGTTTAACTTTTATCAGTGATTAGCAATGAGGGTTTATTTTTAGTTATATTTATAGATTTATCTTTCCATTGTTTGACCTAGTTGTTGAACTTCCTGGTGGCATGTCATTGATGGTTTTATTTACACTGGAGTTTTTTTATCTGATGTTGACCATATTCATGGCTTATTTTAAATTGTTTTTTATTACTATGCTAACATGACAAACATGTCTTTCCTACTCACAGCTATTGTCGAAGGAACAATTAATTTAGAATGATTGATCTAAAGGCTGGTTAAACTAAGCAGCCGGGGACTAAAAGTTAATGGCATTGTAAGTTGCTCATCTGAGAGTAATTTGAGATCTTCTTGTGGCTTACCAGGATAAAACATGAGTCAGTTGGGTAATTTAATGTTGTATCGGCAAGTTACTATGGTAGCATAGCAGATCAACCAGATGAAGACCTGGAGCTCTGTGGTTCAAATCTCAGCTATGGCATTGAATTTTCCAATATGACTGAACCTCTCCAATCATTTATACTCTCTTCTTTTTTTGCTATGCTCTTTGGATGCAGAACAATATTTCTTGCTCTCAATGACGATTTCTCGGAGGAGCAGGATCTTGATACTTGGGTCCTGTGATTACTAAGATATCTTCATTATCTTATGGCTCACTCTTAGTATCACTTTTCTACAAATATCAAAATTGAATCTTCCAGGTTGTTTTGGAAAATTGAGATAGAGGCTCATCTTCGTTCATAACTTCATCTATCTGCTGCCTAATTTGTGCCTGATTTGCAAAACTGGTATACTTACATCTCATTTTCAACAATAATTAATAGGATGTATAAAACACATTCACTGGGTTTATATAAATTGTTAACATAGTTGGCCATGAATGAGAAAAAGCTCAGAGACAGTGTAAGCCTGCGACAATTATTTAATGTGCCTACCTGTCCTGTGCACTTTAGACACTTAAAAAGAAAGCTAGTTGCGTGAATTATGTTTACCAGCTGTGCTCCTTTTTAATTTCTCTACAATATAGTATATATAAATGGTTGGTGGAGAAGGTATTGTATTCTACTTAAAAAAATTCAATATCAAGATTTCACTGAAAAGAGATATTTTGAAGTCATCTGAATCAAAAAAAAACTTTTTTTTAGAAAGATGTATATTTTGTGTGTGTGTGGAGAGGGTATTGTATTCTACTTAAAAATTCAATATCAGATTTCACTGAAAATTAATATTTTGAAGCCCTCTGAATCAAAAAAAAAGGTATTTTTGGAAAAATGTGTATTTTGTGTGTGTGTGTGCATGCATTTCATAACCCACATGTTTCCATCACAAATAAAATGTATATATTTAATTTACTGGGAATAGCTTGTAAAGCTCCATTCATTCTGGACAACTAGAATAACTTGTTAACCATATGATATAGATTAAATCTTAATACATTAAAAAGAAAAAAAAAAAAGGTAGATCGACTTAAACCACACAATTTCTGCCATAAACATGATTTTTTTTTTTTTTGTATGGAGATTGTTGTTTGTTTTTAAATTTCCAATACTTATACGTTTCTCAAACGGGAAGTTGTCATTCACTTTTTTTTGTCCTAGTTATGCAAAGAGAATTGAATTTTAATTACATCACATAACAACCAGCTTTTAAAAGATTTGATTATTGCTTTAGCTAGTCTATTCCCTTACTTTCCTTGAAATTACAATGAATTTAAGTAATAAGACAATATCTACTGATGTTTATCTGGATTAACTGTATTAAGTAGATAGAAGACTACTCCTTTGCAACAATAGTTTGTTGCAGGATAGGTAGAGAAAGTTATGTAAATGGAACATAAAAGATTTTTAATGTTAACATTCTTTAAAAGTTGAATTTATCACTACTCTCAAGCTCCCACTTAATATACCTAACTGATTTATTCCAGTCATTAAACTCTGTTTCTAGTTTAATGGTACTGTCTTGTTAAGCCTTTACTCATCATCTGTGTCTCGGTACTGTGTATATTATTGTTGTGATTTTCCTATTTCAGATTGGATATGGGATCTATGCAGAACTATGAAACTGATAATGTTGCTGCAGATTTAGATAAGAGCTGTTTAAAGCTAGAAGAAAATAACAGCCCTTTTCATATCAACACAAGTGCAGCTGCCAGAGGTGATATTAGAGACAATGTGAATCATAGAATATCACATAAGTGCGACTCCTGTGGCATGTGCTTTAGTGCAGCATCATCTTTACAAATTCACATTGCAATTCATGAAGGCAAAGGGAAACACAAATGTAACATTTGTGACAAGAGTTTTCATGATCTATCATCTTTGAAAAGGCATAGTTTAACTCACAAGGGAAAAAAAACATTCAAATGTAACATATATACTAAGAGTTTTACTTCAGGATTTCATTTGGGAACTTGTAATATAACCCATGAAAGTAAATGGCTATACAAATGTAGCATTTGTAATAAGGGCTTCTCTAAAAGAAGGTATCTTAGAAGTCATACCTTAATTCATGAGGGAATACGGTTTAAATGCAAGAAGTGTGATAAAAGCTTTACACAAGTATCAAGTTTGAAAATTCATAGTTTAATTCATGAGGGAATACGATTTAAGTGTGATAAGTGTGATAAGAGCTTCAATCAACCATCAGGTTTGAGAACACATAGTTTAATTCATAAGGGAATACAGTTTAAATGTGAGAAATGTGATAAGAGCTTTAATACATCATCAGAGTTGAAAAAGCATATACCAATACATGAGGGAATACGGTTTAAATGTGATAAGTGCGATAAGAGCTTTACTCTATTAGCCATTATGAAAAAACACAGATTAATTCATGAAGGAATTCGGTTTAAATGTGATATGTGTGATAAGAGCTTTAGTACACCATCAAAACTGAAAATGCATAAAGCAATTCATGAGGGGAAGCTGTTTAAATGTGAGAAGTGTGATAAAAGCTTTACTCTATCATCAAGTTTGAAAACGCATAGTTTAATTCATGAGGGAATTAGGTTTAAATGTGAGAAATGTGATAAAAGCTTCACTACATCATCAGGTCTCAGAGCACATAAATTACTCCATGAGGGAATACGGTTTAAATGTGAGAAATGCAATAAGAGCTTTAATTCAACATCAAGTTTGAAAGTACATAGTTTAATGCATGATGGAATACGCTTTAAATGTGAGAAATGTGATAAGAGCTTTAATACTTCAGCAGAGTTGAAAAAGCATATTTTGATTCATGAGGGAATACGGTTTAAATGTGAGAAATGTGATAAGAGTTTTAATGCTGCTTCAAATTTGAGAACACACAATTTAATAATTCATGAGGGAATACGGTTTAAATGTGAGAAGTGTGAAAAGAGCTTTTGTACTTCATCAAAATTGAAAGAGCACAATTTAATTCATGAGGGAATACAGTCTAAATGTGAAAAGTGTAATAAGAGTTTTAGTACATCATCAAGTTTGAGAATACATAATTTAATTCATGAAGGAATAAGATTTAATTGTGAGAAGTGTGATAAGAGTTTTAATACATCATCACAATTGAAAAGGCATGCTGTAATTCATGAGGGAATACAATTTAAATGTTACAAGTGTGATAAGAGCTTTAAACAAGCATCAAGTTTGAAAACACACATTTTAATTCATGAGGGAAAACAATTTAAACGTGACAAGGAAAAACGATTTAAATGTGAAAAATGTGATAAAAGGTTTACAAAATCTTCAGGCTTAAAAACACACAGTTTAATTCATGAGGGGATACGATTCAAATGTGATAAATGTGATAAGAGCTATAATACATCAACGGAATTGAAAAATCACACTTTAATTCATGAGGGAATACGGTTTAAATGTGATAAGTGTGACAAGAGCTTTACATTATCATCAAGCTTGAAAACACATAGTTTAATTCATGAGGGAATACGGTTCAAATGTGAGAAATGTGATAAGACCTTTACTACATCATCGAGTTTGAAAAAGCATGTTGGTTTAATTCATGAAGGAATGCGGTTTAAATGTGAGAAATGCGATAACAGTTTTACTTCAGCATCAAGTTTGAAAAAACACAGTTTAATGCATACGGGAATACGGTTTAAATGTGAGAAGTGTGATAAGAGCTTTAAAAAATTATCAAAATTGAAAATGCATGGTTTAATTATTCATGATGGAGTGCGATTTAAATGTAAGAAGTGTGATAAAAGCTTTAATTCCTCATCAAGTTTGAAAGCACATAGTTTAATGCATGATGGAGTGCGGTTTAAATGTGAGAAGTGTGATAAGAGCTACACTGCATCATCAAGTTTGAAAAAACATAGTTTAATTCATGGAAACTAGCAGCTATGAACATGAGCTTTACTCAATCAGCACATTTGTAAGCTCAATATTTAATTCATGACAACCAATTAAATTTGGTAAATTAAAAGGTTTGCTATACACTAAAAGTTGAAATCACATAATTTAGTTCATGAGAATGAAAAGCAGCATCAGTGTAACATACAATTGGGATTTGAAAGATCATAATTTAATTCACAAGGCCCAAAGACTGTTTAATGCAATAAGTATGATAAGATGTTTCTTACAGCTTCATGTCCAAGAACTCTTAGTCATGATACTATCATCAGGCCAGCTTCCTGTGAATACTGGCTGCTATTATAGACAACGTAAAACATTGATTATTACATTAGTGGCAATACGTAGTCAAGTAAATATATTTTTAAAATAGTACAGTTAAGAGTTATATAGTGATATTTTTTTTATTTCTTGTCAATAAGGTAAAACATATCATGTAAATACAGGATATTTATAAATTAGATCAATGAATCTCGAGAGCTAATAGATGACCTTCTTTGAAGCATATATTGTTAAGGAATCTTTGGTGTGCAACGTTTTGTTAAAGTGCAAGGGGCACTAAAGGAACCGGATAAGCACTTGATTCAGTCCAACCCCATTTGTCAGTATTACTAACACTTGGTTTGTTTACATTTGGAGCTTAATAGCATATAATTTCGATTGCAGCACTTTGGTATACTTAAACTGATCCAATTGCTTGTTATGTGGTTCTTCTTCATGTCCTATTGCAATTGAAAGAAGGTGTGTGAATCTCAATTAAGCTATTCAATGCAGTTCAATGTGTCTTTGTATACAGCCAAAATAGTTTCATTTAAGAACTGTCCTTATTAGTTGAATTTTTGAACAACATGTATAAAGAATATTATTGAAAAAAACTGTGATAAATGCAATATAAATAAACGCAACATGAAGAGTAATAAAATCTTGCGTAAGTAAATGTCTGCATATAAGATTTACCATGAATAAATGAGTTTAAAGCGCAGGAATTTTGTACTCATATGTAGTACACTCAGCATTCTTGTTTTAATATTTGTACTTAAATACGAGGGGCCCAACTGCTCCATATTTGACATGTGCAGGTATCTCTTATGCATTAAAGGAGCTGCATAACTCAACAAGGTTATTTCAAGTTAAAACCTGCCGGTGTAGAACTGGTAAGAGTGATCTTCATGTTACCTCTTGCAGTAAGTGCATACCACTCACCATCTCTGCTGATAAATAAGAATGTAAAGAGAAGGTTGCTTTTGCTAGTTCTGCAATGGCAGGTTTAATTTGAGCTCTGCAACTCTTTAATGCAGAAAGCATATCTTCACACATTGTATATGGGATAGTTGGGCCAGTTGTTAAAATGAAGAACAATTATCTCTTATTTGTTTCTATTTATTTCAGTTTGCAGGCAAGTGATACATACATGACTCCACATTTATTGCCATAAGCAAGCACATGCCAAATGGAAGCCATAAATTTTGTCTGCTAGATGACAGCAATGCTATCTATCTCCTCTGGTTGCTGTGTTAAATGCCCGTCTTTTCCCATTAAGAGAATATTTGCTTACACTACATTCTTGTATGTGGAAGTCTAAAGATATGTGAGGTTTATTTTTACATATATCCTATTTAACACATTCTAATATATACACTCTAGATTTTAGTCAGCTTCATGCCAATTATTCACAGGAACATCTTGTCTGCCCTCATTTCCTTGAGTTGGTTATGTTATCAACTCGTGTTATATATTGTCGATCTCCATGGTGTAATGGTTACCATGCTGACTTCATATACCCAAGGTCGCGGGTTCAAACCCGGCGGAGGACGATGGATTTTTTCAGGTGTAAAAGTCCTTAGTATGGCTTCCTTCGGAAGGGAAGTAAAGCCATGGGTCCCGTGTCTTAGATTTACGGCACGTAAAAGAACCTCAAGCCTGATAGAGAGGCCTCTGAGCAAAATTAAGCGGTCTTTCATGCCCAATTTAGAATGGGACTCTGAGAACTCCAGCAGTTAAAGAGCGTCCATAAATAACACGCCATTTCCATTTCGGTGTTATAAATGGCAATGTTTTGTGTTGGTATGTGTGTACTGAAAGGTCTTAATGTTTTTTTTTCAACATTAAGAGGAATCTTTCCTTGATAGGTTGTTTTAGGAAATGAAAGGATACAACACTCCAACACTCTCTTTACAAGTATGAACAATGTTTAATGCACCCATAAATAAATTCTCGTGACTTTACCTCACCATTATGTTCATTAGAGCAGATAAACATTGTAAATAAAAATGGCATTGATCATGCGGAATCTGTTTTCCAGACTTTAAATGGACTAGTTTTTTTTACTTTCTGTATATATACTATGTACATAATAAGTAGAGAAGGTATTGTATTCCACCCAAAATTGATGTAGAGATTTCACCAGAAATACTGTTTTGAGGTCCCTTGAGGAAAAAAGGCAGTTTTACAAAAAGGTCTGTGTGAGTGAGTGAACAATATAACTAAAAAATTGGTTAAATGCCTAAACTTGATAATTAAGTTCTGCATTTTTCAAGTATGTGACATGAAGATTTTAAGAAAAATCCCCCCATCCCAAACTACTGCTTACATGGATAAATTTTTGAAAATATTTATTTTCTCCATAATGGCTCTAACAGTTGTGATATAGTGTATATTAAAAATATTTACATGACAAATAAAATGTATATCTTGAACTTTTCTTAGGGTCTCTTCATTCAGGATAACTTTTGCATAACTAGTAAACTGTAAGAGATAGATAAAAACTTGGGTACTACACAAAAAATGTATTCTTGTTAAACACATTTGTTGCATCATCTCTTTGTTTTAATCTTGACCATGTAAAAAGAACCAAACTTCAAAGAAAGATTTGACTATCACTTTAGCCTTATTTTCCTTCTACCAATAAAGTAAGACCATTTCTGCTAATATTTATCTTGATCAGCATGAAGTAGATTGAAGAATAGACTTTTGAAAGAATAGTCTATTACAGAATAGGTAGACAAAGTCATGTGTATGGAACACACAAGATGTTTTTTAAATAGCCAAGCCACAGTCTCTAAAATTTAGAATTTCATTTGTTTCCACATGTTTTATGTTAAAACTATTTCCTTCCTGCTGTATAACAGAGAACATTTCATGTGGAACATACAATGTATCATGTCTCTCTAACTTTTTATGAGAACCTCAAATGCAGAGAAAGAATGAGTGTTTTTCCACTGTTGGAAATAACAATTTTCTTATTAATAATGAAAACAAATAATGTACAAAATGATTGGTTTTTATTTTAATTCAACAGCATCACTAAAAACTGAAAATTCTTTTATATCTTCTGAAAGTTATATTAATTAGTCCATCAGGAATGGTCAAACCTGATTGGGAGATTTTCTACTAATCTTCATGGAACTGATACAGGTTTGCAGTGTCGGTGGCCAAATTATGAATGCAGAAAGTATTAACACAATAATTATTAACTATAGTAAAATATTTTGGTAATGTTACATACTTTGTGTCCAGGGCTGTGTAACATCAGGCAGGCTACGTATGAAAACCAAATCTAGAGGAATTTCAAGTTGTATTTATTTATGAGGTATGAAGTTGATAAATGATTCTTTAATGGGTGAATAAGAGAAAATTAGCAATTAATCTATAAATGCATAGCTGGGCGTGTGTATTACATTATAAAATAAATGAGGGCTCCCTTTCATATAGTGATGCAATATGAATTATGCCAGAAAACCTGAAATAACTTCTCATGCAATTCTGCAGTATTAAATTAGCCTTAAAATCTGAATGTTTCATAATATATTTATTTAGCAAATAATACCTACAAACTTCTATCATGGAGTTGTTGCAAGCGGCAGTGTGTTGCATACACAAAATAATTATTAAGACATTTCACACAATTCTGCAATATTAAATTAACTTTAAAATCTGAGTTTTTCATAATATGTTTGTTTAACAAATAGTACAACATTCTATCACAGAGTTACAGAGGGCAGCATGTTTGAAAAGTGTATGTTTTCAGAATCCAATGTTACTGAAATTAAATTTTGCCAGCTTTTGGAGAAGAATATTATTTTAAATGCGGATGAATTGCAACTAAACCAAATGAGTAAAAGAAATTATTTGATCCATCATTGTTTATAAGTGGTTGATGATTAACTTCCATTCAAGTTTAAAATTACAGTTCCATTCCCTTTTACCATATGATTTAAGCCTTCCTGTTTGGTGGGCACCAGATGCAATAGATGCAACTTTACCAATATTTCTTGCACAGACATGTCATTTAGTAAAATTCTTACAGATATCAAAAACAATTCCTAATATATCATCTTTCTCCTCACACATATTTTTAACCTATTCTCTGTTTTAATAGAATTTTTCTGTGCAGTATGTGTACTGTGAGTTCTGCAGCAGCTACTCTCTTCATTACCAGATTTATGAGGTTACACCAAATTCTTCACATTTTGAGGATTCTTCACATTTTGAGGATTCTTCAAATATCAAAGTAAATTTCTCCTTAAAACATGAGAAAAAACTAATCATAAGATCATACACAATTTTATGTTATGTTTTCAATCAAGGTGTGGGGGCACTTTCTTCCATTGTGAGTCTCCATTTTAAGAAAAGAGTAAATATTATGCACACCCCCTTTCTTGGGTGCTAATTTTAGGGAAACTGAGGACCAGGAGAAAAATGAGCCTAGCGAGCATCTTGCATAGTAGTCAACCTGCACCTCATTTCTAACAATTGTAGCTAACCTCTGCAAATAATTCCCAGGCATCTGCACAATAATATGACACCATCTGGAAGCGATTAACAACCAGTCATTTTTAAAAATTCCTAACCATACTTTCTCTTGGATTTTGTTGCTTTACAAACAGGGGATGCGATCAAGCAGAATTTATTGTAGTGCATGAAGGTAGGCTTGTATGCTTTTGCTGATATTCTTAATAGATTCTAATAGTCCTAGAAATGGCTCATGTGATTAATAAGGCAGATCTATTGGTTTACCTCAACAATTCGGAGGCCTGTCTTCAATTATTATTTGACAATGGTCTGCTGAGAACAAGAATGCTGTGTTCCGAATACAATACAGTCTCGCACCCCATTAAGAGAAGATATATATGACATATTCCAAGATTTGTTAAAATAGAGCCCTACTCTTGTTACTTTTGTTATTATAGTAATATCTAAAAAGTAACATTATTATCATCATTCTTTTTAGAACTGGACATAAAAAGTCACACAGTTTGTGTACAAAGGAATGTGGTTCCAGTGGGCAAAGCTATTGCTGGCAAATTCTGTTCCTCATATTTATATTAGGATGTTCTTTACTAGTGTGGTTCTCAGCATCCCCTTGTATGTTGGGCATGAAAGACCGCTTGGTTTTTCTCAGAGACCTTTTGACCAAGTCTAAGGTAGTTTTACCTGTTGTAAATCTATGACACAGGACCACCGGCTTTGCTTCATTTCTGAAGGAAGCCGTGCTATGGATTTTTACTCCCAAAAAAGCCTTCGTTCTCCGCTGAATTTGAAACCATGACCTGAGTTATATGAGGTTAGCATGGTAACCACTACACCAAGGTGGCTGACTGCATACAAGTAGTCATATGAGGTGACAATAATGGAGTGTTCGGTTCATAGATTACTAGATTGTCGACTTTGTGGTGGGTGTAAGGGGCGAATAGGGCACTTTTCCAAACCTTTCAACACCTTTCAGGTGTTGTTAGAACTAATAATATAACAAACTTCTATATCGACCAAGCATGTGATATGGCACCTTCCTTTCCCACGCATATTCGATGCAGGAATTATCTACCAAAGTTCTTCCGAAGTCCCATCTCACGCACGAATTAATAGTTTACCGAACATTACTAAATAGCTGATTTAATGTTAATGTGTGAGAAATTGAAATGTGCGGTAAATTATTCACTGTGCATAAGACGTGACTTCCATGTTTATGTTAACTTTTTTCTACTGTATACAACAAATTATACATTTTTTTAAACGTTTAATAATCAGATGAGGAACACAGTACTTAATTGAAATTGGGATTGTGCAGAAATGCATGTTTCAGCCTTTCATTAAATAGAACTAAAAATCCTGTTTGTTATATGAGTACAGCAATTATAATTTCAAATTGAGCTAATGCATTCTGTAAGTGGAGGAAAACTGGAAGGGATGTCAACAAGGTTAAATGTAATGCAATTTTTTTGTACATAGCAAGTTAATAATAATATTGAAAAATTCCACTACAAAACTGGTGTAGAAAACAGCATAGATGCACACACAAAAATTCTAAATGAAGATATAAAAACAACTATGTACAAAAAACCAGCACTACCTGTTTCAAGAAGAAAACAAAAGTGTTATGTTAATGCTTGTATTAATGAATAAAGTTTTGAACAGCAGCTGTATTAACTTTGGTTAAAATTTATATCTTTCACAAATACAGAAAAAGCAAATTATTACAATTAGAATAATGTATACTGCGCAATGAAAATATGAAAGTGGTAAAATGGACCATTTGTTTAAAATCTACTTGTCTTTACAACAAGAATACTAGACTCTTCAGTTTCTAACAATTTTCCTCTGAGACCAAATATCCTGCATGGTAATCAACACTGACAAAGAAAACATGTAGTTTTATAAACAAAATTTAAAACAGCAATGTATCTTGCTGTATGACAAATTTCCATATGCTTGGTATTCTGTCTGTAAGTGAAACATCTTTTTGAGTAGATATCCCAATTTAAGCAATGCATATATTCTGCTTCAGCTAAGTTGGCAGTACTGCTCTTTGCACAGCAAAGGCTGCAGGACTCGACTGAGTGTGTGCCATATAAGCAACTTAGGGAACAATTACACTCTCAAAGTGAGAATACTGCACTTTTCCTTTATGCCAAGAGTGAGGGATTTGCAATTGCATTTAAGGATTTTTAACTGCAACAGTTTCATTTCAATGCACATAACTCTTGTGGAACAAACTCTGACATAAAATAAAGCCTGCCTTTTCCCTAGCCATTTATGTAAGTCAACGACAACAACAAGATTTAAACATAATATAGATAAAAATATAAAAACTATTCTACTTCATGGAAGCAGGCTATTGATATGTACAATCATTTAAAAAAATGTATTACACAGTAAACATGTGCTAGAACATTATAATTAACATATCAAGCTCATGTTATAATATACAGCACTCACATAAAGTTCACTTGGTAGTACTCAGCACTGTTGCTATATACAACCAGCCACATTTGCAAATTTTCTGCTGTTCTTTGATATATTCCTATAGTAGGGGAAAAAAAAATTCAACATCGCAAGATGTCATTGGCGCATACTTCATTCACGCAATTTCTATACCAAGAGCATTCTTTCCCCAAATGTACACTTAAAACAAAACTAAACGAATTGCTAACAAAAATTGTTGATTCAAATGAACTGAAGAAAGAAAAAAAAAAAAAAAACCTTAAGTTTAGAGAGTTTTAGGCTGAATAAGATTTGCATCCAAACGGCTTGAAACATAAAAGTACTTTGAAGCTTTCTAATTTACAAAGGGATAAAAAGATTAAAAACTAAAAATGCGGTCCGTAGTTATTACGTAACCAATTTATTCCACGGATTTTACGTCAACTACTCCGTCTGTAGTTACGAGAATTCTCGAGTCGACTCGCTCGTGAGCACTAGTTCTTGATACAAGAGACTGTCGTTGCCACACTCTCGAGAATGGCATGGCTTACGAGTAATGAGCAAGAGCGGCAAGGGTATTGACTGGCTCTATCTCAGATGCACTCATCAATGTCACCATAAACACCCTTGGTCTCTAAGCTCTGCATACCTAGCATAGTAAGAATGCTTCTTTGCTTACCTAATGTAAAGAATTTACTTGCTAAGTCCGAAAAGTTCATTATATATTAAAATATGGCAACAACATGAAAGAAGATGCGCACAACTAATTCACTTTAAACATTCTTAGCAATGTGTAAAATAATTACAGCTTATCTAGTGATTTACCTTGGTCAGGAGAAGGTATAACAAAGAGAATAAGAATTTTGACCCCATATATAAACATGAAAAAATGTTATTCATTCGGATTGTGTGCAGCAGGAAAAAATAGGTAAAAAGCAGATATGAGAAACATATTCAATAAATGCCCGTGAGCTATACTTAAAAAAATATGATGTGCTCCATTCACATGGCTTTCTCTAAATTATTATTAATGAGCTAATTCTTCTAATATTAGCAGAAACTGTTTTATTACTTAGTTTCTTATAGGTAAAAGGGAAATAAGGTGATACACTAGGCTAAACCGACAGTCAAATGCTTTAAAATGTGGTTGCTTTCCAATTCTTTGCGTGGCCAGGTGTTTATAAGTTCTTGTATGAGAAAAGTATTTTAAAATGAAATCAATAACAAGGAATATCTTAAAAACGGCCAAATCAAAAAATAAAAAAAAAAATAATGCATATAACATAACGAGCTCTACATATTTTATGTAGTAAGTTTTTGTCTATCTCTTAAGGTTTACCAGTTATGCAAAATTGTGCAAAATTTATTCAGAATAAAGATGTCTTCAGAGGCTATTCCCAGAAAATTCAAGATATTCATTTTATTTGTCATGTAAATATCTTTAATACAGATGTTTTAATCAAAATCGTTAGAATATTTTTGAGAAAATCGAAACTTTCGAAAATGTTTCCATGTAAAGAGTATTTGGGGGGAGGCGATTATTTTGAAAGATGCACATTCACTAATACTAAAGAGAAGAGCGCACACCCCATGATCTTCACCCGCCTAATTGCTCAAAAAAGCAATATAATTAGCCAATTTACGATAATAAGCATTTCTAAACATTTAACAGGTATATATGGGTCTAAGTTGCTTGCCTTCAGCTTACTGAACCCGAACACATTACACAACGTTGATATCATATGCTTATAAGTTGGAATATTAGCTTTGCTGTCTCAGCTTCTCTCGAACTTGCTTAAGCAATATCAAAATTAGTAATAAAAGACGTTTATTTTTAAGGACCTCTGATTCATTCCAACCACTGATGAGTAAGCTAAACAATTCGGGAATAGAACAAAGGCGAAATTTCGTTTATTATATATGTTTAGGTGAATGGAAAATGCAACTGGGGTTTTATTTATGGATGCTCTTTAATGCTGTGATTCTTAGCGTCCCATTCTATATTGGGCGCATAAGACCGCTTAATTTTCTCGGAGGCCTCTTTTATTAGGCTTGAGATTCTTTTACGTGCCGTAAATGGGACCAACGGATTTACTTTCCTTCCGAAGAAAGCCATGCTAAGGATTTTTACGCCGAGTGGTTAGACCACTTGCCTGTCACCTAGAGGGCCTGGGTTCGATCCCAAGCGACCGCATGTGAGATTTGTGGTGAACAAAGCGGCGCAGGGGCGGGTATCTCCAAGTTCTCCGGTTTCCCCTGACATCACATTCCACCGGTGCTCCAGCTTCTTTCATTTATCAACAGTGTCATCGCCTGCGGTGCCACAAGTAGTAAACGCGGGCTTTAAACACTATCAAAAATCTGATGTGCACCATTCACACGAATTTCTCTACATCTCTGCAACAAATTGTAGTTGAAAACCTAATGCTTCTATTTACTTCAAGCTAATCGAGAAACATTAGCAGAAATAATCTTATTTCTTGCTTCCTTGTTAGTAGAAGTGAAATGAGAGAGTACCATAGCTAAAATGATAGCCAAAAGCTGATTCTTATGTAACTGAAGTTCCTTTGTTTGTGTGGGCAGGAGTTAACAAATTCCTGTATGAGAAAAATATGTTTTTCAAAGCAGAAACGAAAAACCAAGAATATCTTAAAAATGATCAACCCCACGAAAAAAATATGTATTACATAAATTGTGTGTTTTAACGTGCTCTACATTTTTCATGAAGTCTTACGGTTTAGCAGTTATGCACAATTCTGTAAAATTAATCCAGAATAAAGTAGTCTTCAAAGGCCATTCCCAGAAAAATCAAGATATAAATTTTATTTGTCAGGTAAATATCTTTAATATACGATATTGTAATCAAAATCGTTAGAGCCATTTTTAAGAAAATCAAAATATTCGAAATTTTTTCCATGTAAAGGGTAGTTTTGGGTGGGGGAATTTGTCTCAAAATCTTCGTGTCGCATCCCTGGAAGATATTAAACTTATATACAAAGTTTGGTATTTTATCGACTTTTCGTTTTTGAGTTATCCTGTTAAGACACACGGACCTTTTTCTGAAAATGTTTTATTTGGACACAGGGGACCCTAAAACATACATTTCAGGTGAAATCTCGGTATCGAATTGTTGGGTGGAGTGCAACACCTCTCTCCCTATGTACATTGTACATACGAGGCTAGAGAAAGTAAAAATTATAACCAATGCACCATGGAGGGCGACTGTGTTAAGTGAGAGAAATTTATGAGCTACTTAGAATGCGGTTTGTTGTATGTTGAATGAATCAAGGCTTTTTAATAATAAATGCACGTGAAACCACCACAATTCCCACCAGGCACTCAAAACCACCAATTTAGTGGGAAACCACTAACTTGACAATACTGAATGAGGAAGTGCCAGTGTAAGGAAAGTATACGCTGTGAATTGTATTTTTCATCCGGTCCATTCTACATCGCTGCTTTGAGATTGCAGATTCTAGTTCAGTTTTAGACTGAGCCTTTTCTATTGCTTCGTGGCTACGCGACAGGAGAAGGACAGGTTCCAAGATTTCGGCGAGCTTAGGCTGCGTTAGGTTAGGTTAGGTTAGGTTAGATTAGATTAGGAGTGTGTAAATGAACTAGATCGAAATAAGGGGTAAAAATGGACTTTGAAAATTGGATATTCTTTTCAATGCGAAATGCAGTCTTCTGTTCGTTGTCTGCTTGCGCATGCGCAGACATGTTGGTTCAAATATATAATAAATAGAATCGCCAATGTCGCGCGCTGTCTTCCCTCCTAATAGCAACCATATATGCTCAATTATACAGAACATTGCAGTTTTCAGATGCAAAATTCGGCAACATTACCTTTCATGTACAGTGCGTTCCCTGAGCAACTGAACCGCCCAGCGGCTGTACCGTACGAGTGAGATCTGGCCGCCGCGGAACGGTCCGGTCGCTCAGGGAACGCACAGTATTATTGTGATAGGGTGGAAGATGATCTATGATCATTCTTTTAAACTTTGAAATACGTTGGTTTGAGTGTTTCTACTTAGTACATTTTATCAATAAAGATTCTGTTCTTGAGATTTTTATTACTTTCTCTTGCCCCGTATGTACAATGTACATATGGATAGAGAAGTATTGCATTCCACCCAAAATTTCGATGTCGAGATTTCACCGGAAATATATGTTTTAGGACCCCCTGAATCCAAAAAAAAGCATTTCCAGAAAAAGGTCCGTGTGTGTGAGCACGATAGCTCAAAAACGAAAAGTAGCTAAAATACCAAACTTGGTATTTAAGTTCAGTATCTTCCAGGGATGCGACACGAAGATTTTGAGAAAAATCCCCCACCCAAACTACCCTTTACATGGAACTTTTTCCGAAAATTTTGATTTTCTTATAAATAGCTCTAACGATTTTGATTAAAATATCGTATATTAAAGATATTTACCTGACAAATAAAATGTATATCTTGAATTTTCTGGGAATAGCTTCTAAAGACCTGTTTATTCTGGATGAATTTTGCTTAATTTGGCATAACTAATAAACCGTAAGAGATAGACAAAAACTTAACTCTACAAAAAATGTAGACCTTGTTAAAATACACAATTTACGTCATATACATTTTCTTCGTGGAGCTTGCCGTATTCGAGGTATTCATTGTTATTAGTTTCAGTTGTGAAGTAATTATAGTTTTCTCAGACGGGAGTGTCCGTTTTTCTTTTGTTCTACTCCTGGCCAAGAAAAGAAGCGATTTTTAATGACAATCGCATAACGACAGCTTTAAAACATTTGTCTATCGATTTAGCCTAGTGTATTCCCTTATTTTCTTCCTACTTATAAGGAACTAAGTAATAAGAACATTGTGCTGAATACCCCGATTAACAAGGTGCAGAAAGAAGAATAATCTTATGTAAGAAATTTGTAGAACGGTTAGAGAAAGTCATGTGAGTGTAACACGTCAGATTTTTCTACACTGTTATAGTACAGCAAATTCAACAAGTTAGCTTTTAATTCTCCAGCTTCACAATACAAATAAAACAAAACTACATATGATTTTAACATAACCTAAATATCGTACAGAATATTCTGGCGCCCACAGAGTGTAGTTTTATTTTGTTAAGGTGGCATTAGCCAGAAGGGAAGTACGGCAGGAGGAAGATAGTGATAGAACTGCAGCACTCACGTCGCACTGATTTATTATAAATGGAGGGAACAATTCTTAACAAATAGACTCATTCTTCATGTGGTTGACCTACGATGGAGACGCTTGTGTTTGCATACAGGAGCCACATCTTGTCTCACCAAAACAGATAAAATGTAAACACCTTTTTGTGATAAACCCTATGTAGATGACAACCACAAGTCCTCTTTAATGTAGTTAAAGTTCTTTCTGTTATTACCAGCCGTAGACCTAACTGAGTTGATCTCTGTGTCATGATACAGTGGGTTGCTAAATCCTAACACCTTATAGTGTAATTTTGAGCTTTGGGGGTGGAGAGGGGGTTTTTACTTTCTCTATACGCACTATGTGCATGTGTATAGAGAAGCTATTGCACTCCACCCAAAAATTCGATACCGAGATTTCACCGGAAATATATGTTTTATCCAAATAAAGCATTTTCAGAAAAAGGTCCGTGTGTCTGTGAACACGATAACTCAAAAACGAAAACTCAGTAAAATACCAAACTTGGTATTTAAGCTTAGTGTCTTCCAGGGATGCGACACGAAGATTTTGAGAAAAATCCCCCCACCCCAAACCACCCTTTACATGGAATTTTTTTCGAAAATTTTGATTTTCTCAAAAATGGCTCTAACGATTTAATTAAAATATTGTAAATTAAGGATATTTACCTGACAAATAAAATGTATATCTACAATTTTCCGGGAATAGCCTCTGAAGTTTATTTTATTCTGGATGAAATTTACGGAATTTTGCATAACTGCTAAACCGTAAGAGATATATAAAAATTTACTACACAAAGAATGTAGAGCACATTAAAACACACAGTTTATGTTATGTGCATTTTTTCGTGGAGTTGATAGTTTCTTAGATATTCCTTTTTTTTTCCTTTTCAGCTTTAATAAACATACTTTTCTCATACAGGAATTTGTCAACTCCTGTCCACACAAACAAAGGAACTTCAGTCACATAGCAAATAGCTTTTGGCAATCACTTTAACCTATGGTACTCTCTTATTTTGCTTCTATTTTCAAGGAAGTAAGTAATAAGACTATTTCTGTTAATTTGTTCTCTATTAGCATGAAGTAAATAGAATCGTAAGCTTTCTAACAATAATTTGTTGCAGAGATATAGAGAAAGTCATGTGAATGGAACACTTCAGATTTTTACTTACCGTTTTGTAACAGTATGTATCTAAAAAAGAAAAAATTACAATATAATGCAAATATTTAATAGGTTCACTTTATTTATAAAGTTAAATAAAATCTTGAGTATGCCTGGCTGCGCTGAGTGGTTAGACCATTAACCTCTCACCTAGATGGCTTGGGTTTGATCCTAAGCGACCGCATGTGAGATTTGTGGTGGACAGGGGCGGGTTTCCTCTGGTTTCCCCTGACTTCGCATTCTACCGGTTCTTCATTCCATGTATCACCTGCGGTGCCACAAGTAGTAAGAGTTAAACACTATCAGAAAAGAAAATTGAGTATGCCTCCTTTCTATGAGTAATTAAAACAAGGAAAAGAACAGAAAATCAATGAGAACTTTTTGTAATATTCTCAAAACAGTTCAATGTGATATGTTGATATTACAAATTACACCGCAGCTGCTGCTTTCAAAATCTTCTTCTGCCAAATAAAGGAATTCTTCTTGTGCTACATTCTTCAGCATGAGGCAGTAAGCTTCCTGTATCCAGAACTCTTTGACAATTGAAAACAAATGTCTCTTCATAGAGTACTCATCTATTTTGAAATTTTTGTCAATTCTAGCAGCACTGTTGCATTACAATAAGTTTCACCATAAATGAGTAGCACTTTATCAATATGCAGCATTACTAAAGTGAGACATTATGTTTTTTCAAATCAAGCTTAATAAACAAACAACTGAAGTGTTTCTTCTTGCATTGTTGCATGTTGTAGTCTTTGTAGCTATTCAGCTGCAGATTCAGTTGAGACAAATTTCGGAAGGTTATAACTAGAAGTAGGAAATTTAGGTGCTGCACCTTAATTTTATTTCACTGAAAAAATTATATCTTGCAAAGAAAACATAAAATAAACATTCCTGACTGTTTTTGATTGCCCTTTCTGCACTGTTTTCTTATGTTAGTACTTTTTTTATTTTCAGCACCTTTCTGCACTTTTATCCCTTATTTTTCTCTATAAAAATTAAGAATGGAAGTATAAAATAAATAAGCATGTCATCATCTCAAGTAAAAGAAATCTGGAGTAGAGCTTAGCCAAAAACCCTGATGTTGAGGATATTGCAACAATTTTTTCTAACGTTTAATGCCTGTTCTATCATATGGCACCACAGGCGCTGATTACTGGTGATACATGAAATAAAGTATTTGGTATATGAATTTTGGTTGTAAAGGGTTTCAGACCATTTTAAGCAGACCTTTTGCTAAATGAATGAATATTGTGTTATAATGCAATCGTCTTTGGTTCTTTATGTAATGAAGCAATTTTGCATAATTTTTAGCTACATTAGGGCATCCCTTCGATCCCCCTCTTTTTTTTTTTTTTTTTTTTTTTTATTTTGCACACATTTTTGGCCAATATAACTCTGCTTATAAAATAGGAGTGCAAATTATTTTTTTAACTCAAAATGTATTTAAACATGAAGAAAATCTTTGTCTCCTCTTAAGAAATATTTTAAAAAGTATGTAGGTTTTTAAAATCTTGATTTAAAATAGATTAATACCAAGCAGTTTTCCCTAAAGAACGTTAAAAATGACTCTTCCACTCATGTAGGCATAGTTTAAAGAGTAATAAGTACAATAATAATAGCAGCAAAAGCAAATCCAGATGGTCATGCTTATGCTTATTGAAGGGGAATTTTGACAAGTGAACTATGTTATTTTGCCATAACAGATTGTGTGATCTGACCAGTACCATTTAGTCTTTCATTTTCCCATTGAAACTTTGGACTCTGGCAATTACCTGTGATGCTAGTCACAATCTGTATTATTAGGAATACAAAGACAACCGTTAATGCCATGATAATTAAATCTGGCTTGTGATAAAAACTCACAAACATTGAACAGAACTGCTGAAAGGGAAAGAATAGTATTCTGAAATATAGGGAATAAAATTTGTCATAGTTTTGGCTTATACTGAGGGACTTTATTTAATATTTGTTAATGACCCTATCAGTTGCTAGGATTATATCATCGTCACTGATTAGCCAGAATTTTGTCCAGCAGAAGTTCTTTTACAGGCCAGTAAATCTAACATACATGGGGTTGTCACCTTTAAGCACAATTAAAAACTATCAGTCTGGGGATGGTTTTGAACCTGTGACCTGGGTATCAGAAAGCCAGCACCAAAGCAATTGAGTCACTCTGATTGACACACTGAGAGTGATGTTGAGTTATATGGGACATTTATGTACTTGCTTGTGTGTATTCATTGGAATCTCAAAAACAAAATTTTGGGTGCAATACTCTATCCACTATGTACATTGTACATACATGCTAGAGAAAGTAAAAATTATTTATTATGTTGATTGTATATTAAATGCATATTTAATATTAATATGATATAGTTAAATGCTGATAGTCCTCCTAGGGGAAACATGCCATCCTCTGATTTGCAAGGTCCTGGGTTTAATCCACAGAGGATGATGGCTTTTTTCGGCCATAAAAATCTTTAGTATAACTTCCTTCAGAAGGAAAGTAAAACCATTGGTCCTGTGTTGTAGATTTACAGCACCTAAAAGAACCTCAAACCTGATAAAGAGGTCTCTGAGCAAAATTATATAGTATTTCACACCCAATATAGAATGATACTCTAAGAACCACAGCAGTTAAAGAGTGTCCATAAATAAAACTCAATTTAACTTATTTTAAATGTAAGTATTTTTATATGTAGATTATTTAATGCTTGCTAGTTATTCTGTTCAAAACAAAAAAATAGAAGATGAGCATTGTTGATGGAAAAATCAAATAGTGAGCACAGGTTGTTTTTTTTGTATGTGCATGGTGGCGGAGGGGGAGAGATAGATGAAATTGGATAAAATAGTAATAATATATCAGTGAGAGAAATTAATTCATGTACACACATTTAGTGCCAAACACTTGGTTAGTTGTATCAGCTCCGCCTCATTGTTAACAGGATTATTTTTATCTGAGTTAGAGCATATGAAGAATGTTACCAATAAGTTAAAGCTCCTCAGACTTGTCATTTTATCTTAATGTTGAATAATTAATAGCAAGTCCACAGAATTTTTCTCTTTAGGGTGCATAAATACATCTTTAAAAGTAGCAATGCATCTGTTGGTATGTTTCGTTGCAAATTTCACTTTAACAACAATGTCAGATTATTAATTGCAGTTTTCTTTTTCTTCAGGTGGTGTTATAGATTCTGAGGATTCTAGAGCCATATATGGGGATGACTGATGGGACATCCCATCTATCTTGGAGATTTTGGCAGAGGGGAACTCAAATGAAATTAAGTTCAAACCAAAATGGCACCTTTCTTCAGAAACTCTCCTGAATAAGATAGTTTTACTTTGAATTCATAATGAAGTTTAAAAAGTATACTAACTTAGCTGAAATGGATAGTAAAATAGAAGTTAAACAGGAACTTTGTTTATTGAAAGGAAAATCAATTGAACCTCATTCTGAATCTGAAGGAACTTTTGACTCAGATGTTCATATAAAGAGTGAGCCATCTCCTTTTGCTTCAGTCTTTATAATGGAGACTGACTCCAGCATACATGGGGTTGATCATGCAGTAAATATTGTCACCAGGATCAAAGAAGAGCCTAGAAGCTGGGAAAGAGCATTAATTGAACAGCAGTCTGAATCACAGAATTCTCTTGGTTCAAAAGTTCAGATAAAGAGCGAGTTAGCTTCTTTAGTTTCGCCTTTTGTTGAGAATCCTGAATCGGATATATGTGGGGAAGATCATATCAGAAATGAGATCAAGGAAGAACCTGAATTTTTCGAAAGAACCCAAATTAAATCTGAATCAGAAGAAATTGATCTGAAAGATGAACCGTTATACTTAGATACTGAGGTAACAATTAGTTATAGATGATTTGGTAGTAATAATAATTAAATTAAATTTATGAGTCTAGGTGTAGACATTTATTGCTTCACTTACTACTGTTTTTTTAAACAGGACATGTTTCAAAATCCGTGGCTTTTATCTTCAGTTGTAGTTTCTAGACTGGATGCCGTTGTCTTTCCATATCTATGGTTTGTAGATTGCATAATGTACTTGTTGAATACATCTGGTAGCAGTATTTCAAAAGTCATGACCTGGTAATTGTTTAAAAAATATCTATTGATTAAATGTATACACAAGGGCCACTATCAGCATTTATCTACATAGCCTCTTTCACACTCTAACACACTTTTGCCAATGTTTTGGAAGCTTGAACATTACTTCTGCAAAAAAAAGTTTGATGGTACGCCACCAACCAATTGCGCACATGCTCTGCGATGTCTTCATTCCTTTTGAATCGTTTCCCACCAAGTAATTCTTTCATGGGCACAAACAAAAAATAGTGGGGGGGAGTCTGGACTATAGGAAGGGTATTTGAAGATTTTCCAGTGCATGTCTGCCAATGTGTCCATTGTCAAGTTTGTCATGTTCTTAACCAATGAAGGGGTTAAACCCTCAGAGATTTTAACTTGTTTAAGGGCACAGTTTGGGGACACTACACTGTCCCAAAATAGAATCTTTACTTGGGTCAGGCAAAGAGCGGCCGAGAAATTGTGGAAAATGAAGATCATGCGTGACACCCAAGGTCAAGTCTTACAGATGACAACGTCTGTAAAAGCTGTGTACCAAAACGAAAGATGTAGTCCCATTAGAGATGTAATCCTTCTCCAAGACAATGCTAGACCTTACACGGCGAACTTGATGAACTTGACAATGAACACATTGGTGGACATGCATTAGAAAATCCTTGAACACCCTCATTATAGTCCATACTTATTCCTCCCGAAAGAATCACTTGTAGGAAAACGATTCAAAAACATTGAAGACATCGAAGAGCACATGCACCATTGGTTGGCAATGCGCCCCAAACTTTTTTTGAGGAAGGAATGTTCAAGCTTCCAAAACGTTGGCAAAAGTGTGTAGAGTGTGAAGAAAGCTATGTAGAAAAATGCTGATGTCATCACTTGTGTATATGTTTAATTAATATATATGTTTTAAACAATTTCTAATTATATTTGAATCACCCTCATATGTTAGAAATTCTTGTCACTTCTTTGCAATTTGAGAGAGTTTTCAGCTATTGGACTTATAATTATTTTTAATTGAGAACCAAGCTTTTGACAGGTTGAAATAGCTGTTGCATATATATTGCAGTCTATAATTTAAGAATGTTCAATTATGATAAATAAGGCTAGGATTTTTATATAATAATAGTAGGTGAAATATATAGTATTATATAAAAAGTTTTAATATGTAATATTAAAGGTCACATCCTTAGCGCAGTTGTAGCGCCACTGCTTACCAATTACTTGCTAACACTGCTTACCTGGGCTCAATTCTCGGTACCAGCGCAGGAATTTTTCCCCCGCTGGGAGACCTGGCCCGGGGTGCACTCAGCCTCATGAGGTCCCGGGGGGGCCAGTTGAGGAGTTATTTGATGGAGAAGTAGCGGCTCCAGGTCATGAGGACCAGATTAACTGTCCAGGGGGGGGAGGGGTGTTTGAAGCACTGACCACGTCTCACCCTCCAATACTGCACCCATCCATAACATCTGTCTTGGACTGAGATATGTATGTTATGTAATATTAATTTTTATATAAATTATGTATTAAACATATTACTTGAAGATTCCTCATTTTATTAATTATATTTTTGACAAATAAAGTGCTGTACAATAATTAACTGATTAATTAAGATGTCCATTTTATAGCAAACTTAAATTCCATAATTATGAATATTCACATTTATTTTAGTTTGTATACTCATTTAAACTATCTGTCCACTAAATATTACTTTGCAAATCTCAATGTACTTGCTTTATTCTGAATTGCAATGAACTATTAGATACACAAATTGCTATGAACTATTAGATACATCTCTTAAGTTTTCCATTGTCATGGAATGCTGCTGGTCAGAGAGGATGTTTTTATATACAGAAACTGACCTCTCCACATTACAGGAGAATACTTGTGCAAATTTAAGTAGATTAAACTTCTCAGGATAGATACCATCTGGATTCTCTTCTTTGCTGCTGAGAATCTTGCACACTGTAGTGAAAGTTGAGAAGCCAGGGTAGTCTCTCTAGTAGTCTCAAATTTCTTCATTATTTGTATTCCAAGAGTCCCTTCAACAGCACTTAACTTGGATTTCACATCTTCCATAATGTTCAATGATTCCTTCAATGGCATACCAAGAAGTTTCTAATTTCAGAATACTGTCTGCAATGAATCCAAAATTGCTTGGACATATGCTAATTGGTACTATACTTCAGAATCTGAAGGCACTGAAACTGCTGATTTACCTGGAAAAGAATCGATCACAGTCTTCACATCTTTAAAATGTTCACTATAAAAGCAGGCAGCTTCAATCCATGTACCCCTCCTTGTCAGGGCAGGTTTGGGGCACAATTTTATATTTGGCAATTTGTTCTCTGTAGAGCAAAACATGGGTCCTGTAACAAATACTTTCTTGTTGTTTGAAATAATGCTGTTCACTTGTGGTTTATTTACTGCGTGCTTCTTGGTGTTTGAAATAATAGTGCTCACTTGTAGGTATTTACTTTATGCTTCTTCGGCAGCCTGTTGCAGTCCATGGGCAAGTCAGGTGAAATGGATCACATTTGATAGAACTGTTGTAATGCAGTTCCTATCCTCAGCATGTATGTTGCAGCATCAGAATATAGAACAAGGATTTTATCTTCTTGAATGCCTTCAGGCTACAACACTATAAGTCCATCTTTTTCAGAGCCACTGTTGCATGATTTATGTGTTCCAACACTTTCGAAGAAATCAGAAAACGTGTTGGTGATACTTTCCCATGCAGCTTACCAATCACAAGATTGACAACATAATGCCTTTTTACATCCATAATTTCATTGATGGCAATCCATATATAATTGCTACCTATATGATGTTGCACATATGTCAGTGCTTCCTCATAGCTTAGATGCAGATAATTTTTTTGGAGCATAGAATCGTTAGGTATCTGTCTCCCACAATACTTCTCTGAAAATGTGTCATATTAAGGAACCTGGATTTGTACCACGGCATATTTGCGGCAACCATAGTAGTACACGTGAGAAGGATGAATTTCTTGCTCTTGACTGTTGCATTTAAGATAGAAGGACTTGCTTTTTAGGGTGGTATGCATAGTCATTACTGCAAGGATTACTTAAGGTTTACTTGGCAATTTGGTATGCAGAGTCGCAAATACTTAAGAAGACCTTTAGTAATCGCTGAGGAACAGACAAGGCCGCTCGAGTGCATCTTTATCCTCTTCTTAAGTAATCCTTCGCTCAATTTTTTCACAATGGCAGGCATTCTTGACCATAATTTAATCAAGTTTCTCGATTTTATGGAAAATGAAGATTTTGAGCATGAACCGCAGTTGCATCGGAGGTATTTACATGACAGCGAATATCCTTCAGAGCATTATAGTGACGCACAGTTTTTCAAACGGTCCAGATTCACAAAAATACTGTTACAGAAACTATTTTACCATTACTGCAGTTTGAAGAACCAAGGACACAACGAGGCCTACCAGTGCCTCCACTTTATCAAATTCTGTGTGCACTAAGATTTTATGCAACCAGAGATTTCCAGGTAAATATAAGTGTAATTAAAACTTTGTATTTCATAGTTTAGTTATAGAAGTGTTAATTAACTAAGCATTGTGTTTGTTAAGTTATTTTGGAATAATCATGCATTAATTAATGTACGCCAATTTGATATCTGAGCAATGTGATTTTATTCCTTCGAATAGTGTAGGATATACCTATGTGAGTAATAAAATGGGTTACGTATGAAGAGTGTAACGTTAAAAGTTAGGTTAGTTGTCTTGCTCAAAATTTGTTTGTTGTTAATTACTTTCGATGGAGGGGGGGGGGAGTTGTTTGTGTAAAATGCACAGCAATAAAGTGTTCATGCCACACAAAAGGTCATATGGCGTTGGACCCCGTCATTCATATAGATCCTTATTTAAAACCAAAAAAAGTTCATTCTTGCTGGTGAATATATGTACGATTACCTTGCAGATCCTTTACAGTAACTTCACAACAAACCTTGATGTACACACAAGATGCAGGTGATTTACATAGATGAGCAAACAGTTTAAAACTGTCTTAAAAAGGATTTGCTATGCTGCAATATAAATTTAGGTAATTCTACACAACGACTCTATTAATTCTGCCGTAATTCTGCATAACGCTCTATTAATTCTGTCATCTACAAAACGGAAACTACCATGTTGGTATTTATAGTAGGAAATAAAAATGATGTGTGCGAATTGTGGTGAAAACACAAGTAATTTAAAATCGGTTAATAAATAGAAGGTGCAGAATTACCCTGATTAACGTATAATTTGACAGGTATTGAATTCACAGTCTTTTCTGGATCTGAATTGCAGACTTTCTATGTATTGTATTGAATTCACGGTCTTTGCTGGATCTGAAATGAAGTCTTTCTATTTATTAATGATTTTGATTAACTTTCTGTGTTTTCACCACAATCTACACATTTCACTTTTATTTCCTGCTATAGATACCCTGACGTATCTCTGTTAATCAGGTGCTAGAATTAATAGAGCCGTTGTGCAGAATTACCCAAATTTATAATAAACTTCCATGTTGCCCAAATTTATTAAGTAACCCTAATTAGCATAAAATGTTTAAAAATATTTTAAAAAAGTGCCATACGCTCACTTCCCATGCACTGTAGGGGAGATTTTTAATGCCAAGCAACAGGAAAATATTCCATATAGGGAGCACATTTCATGTTTTAAGTGATTTTGTTCATTTTAAAAAGGATACTACGATGCTGCAATACAAATTTATAATAAACTTCCATGTTCCCCAAAATTATTAAGAAACCTTAATTTGCATAAAATATTTGAAAATATTTTAAAAAGTTGCCATATGCTCACTCCCCATACACTGTAGGGGAGATTTTTAATGTCAAGCAACAGGAAAATATTGCATGGTTTAAGTGATTTACTCTTGTTCATTTTACTTACATTACTGCATATTGGAAAGTTCACTCTTGAAATGGTGGTAGTTTAGAAATTTTCATCTTCTGTGATGATGGCCAGATGAAAAAACTGATACTGGGATAATCAATTTGTTACGCTGTATATCTCATAATTGTATGACATGTTATATATCTCTGAGCATTGCTCAAAGTGTGACCAAACAAACAATGCACGCTTCTTCTGGTCATTTTATTATACATAACAATACACATTCCTAAAAATTATAATGATAATGATTTAGAAACTTATTTTTTCTTTCTTTAAAACTGCTTTGTAGTTGGCAAGTATATTTTGGGAGAGCTCTGTTATCAAGTAATTCTTAATATATTTGATATGCACCCAAATGTTTTAAGTATAGTAGTAAGTTCAGTTTTATTGTGGTTGTACTTGAATAGAATGTTTCAATTTTCTTATTTACATTTTCAGATTGTTCTTGGTGACTTAAGAAAGTTAAACCAGAGCACAGTGAGTCACATTATCAGGCGAGTGTCTATGAGTATTGAACAAAACTTGGGGACAATGGTTACCCACAGTTAACACACCTGTATACTCCAATACTGGATTACCATGTGAGAACCCAAGCAGAACAAAGTTAATTTTCAGCTGAATATTTACCAAAAGAATAAACTATGGAGGGAGGCTGGGTGAAGTTAAATGTGAAATTTACTAAAGCACAACATAATATGAGATTCAAAGTTCTGTAATAAAAATACCTTTTCATTTTACTTACATATTTATTACTGTATTATAAGGCAGCTGGCATTCTCAAGTTTTCCATAGTTTAAGAACTTAGATAATTATTACATTAGCTGGTATATCAGCAGATTATATATTTTTTAGATAGTATTGGATGCTGTTCAATTATAATCTCATTGTGTTTCAAAAACTAAAACATAAAATGTAAGTTTACTAGAGCTGTATATTTACAATAGAAAGCAATAAATCACAATTTGATCCTTTCTTTTCAGATACAGTAGAGCAGACAAATTTACAAGAAACATAACAGAGCTACTGAATGGAGTGTGGAAACAAAGATTTCCTTGTCTAAGGAGAAAATTGCTCACAAAAGCAATTGCCACACAGTCAATTATAATTGTGTGTGCTGTTTTGGTATTCTCAGAAGAGGTTACTTTGAGAATGTGGAAGAAGGTCCTGTTGAGGCTGTACCTGTGGCCAATGCCAATGTTGGACAGAATCCACGTTGCTCAGGCAACAGTTCATACAAAGGCATTTCAGTTAAGCATTTGTATGGGTTACTAGCACCATTTTAGGAGTGCACATTTTATTAATATTACTCAGTTTATTACAGTTTTTACCCAAAATTATTTTATTAATATTTCTAATACCCAAATATACATTAAACTAGACATCCTTTATTATTGCCAAAATCCATTCTGCCCTACAAATCCCTGTCATTTTCTTAGTTGTCTATTATTCATGATTTCCGCAACTGTATTCTTTTATGTTTGCCCTCTTTTTCCTCTGAAATAATGTAACTACTCTATTAACAAATGTTTATAACGTTTCCTTTCTTTTGTTATCTGGAAGTATACATATACTGTATAAATGTAAATAATTACTGTGAACCAAATTTAGTTTTAGATGTTCACAGCAGAATTTCTTCCAGCTTTTAAACATGCCAGTATATTTGCTGCCAGTCCTAAGCCTGGATAATGTGTGAAGGAATGCTATTACATGTTATATTTTGTATAAATTAACAGATATAGATTGACATAGATATATTGTGTCAATTTTACCCACATATGCTTCTAAACATGAACAGAAGATAATTTTGTGTGCTGTTCAATACAGGTAATCTGCAATTGTGCAATAGGTACATTTTTTTAAATAAAAAACAATAATTTACTAATTCTACCTTTAATTTAATTCACAATGGAGCCTACAATTCATTGTATAATTGAACATTATTTTTGAAAAATTGAATTTTTAAAACCATAATTAACAGAAAAATGTGATGTGTTCCATTCACACAACTTTCTCTATTCTTTACATGGTATTTTCGGCATTTCAGAAGAAGAATGACTAATTTATATGTGTATCAAAAATAATCTCTTATATTTTTACTAAAAGCAGTATTGATCAGCTAGATATTTTGATCTGAATTAAATAAATATATCCATTCAGAGTAGGTAAATGAGAAGGTGCAATGATATGTCAGAATAAATGGTATGTGTTGAACATAACCAGATATTTGTGTGAATTGCCTGCAAATTCTTATATCAAAGGTCAAGCTTCTTTAATAGTTGTTGTGGAATTGCAGTAATAGATTTTATCAAACAAAACTTCATATGAACATAATAGTAAATAAAATAAGGTTCCATATTGCCTATAAATGCAATAATGTATGTTCTGCATGAAGTCTAAATATTTTGATTAACTTAATTTGAATGGTTATTTTTATTAAATAAGCAATGAATTGAATAATTTATTTCACTATTTTATTAGCTTATAATTCATCAACCCCTTCTCGTGGAATGGAAAGTATTGTAAATACCTTATTTAATTTTATTTGCAACAATGTTTTCAACAAAGCATTTCCACAGTTAATGAACTTCAAGCCTATAAACATATAGTATTCTTATATTATATCCATTTTTTTTTATATAATTCTGTGAAGTCAGTATGATACAAAGTAACATTTTTTGTCCAGCAATTGATATGCCAACTAAACTGAGTTAAGAAAAGAAGCATTGTTAGAGACCAGAAGGAACACTTTATACAAGGCCATTGTAGTTGTGAGGTGAACATTGTTGATGGTAGAATTAAATCATTTACAAAGCATTCATAACGTGTTTATTTATGTGATGGTAATAAAGAGTTATGTGCATACAATGCAGCTATTCAAATGAGTTAAGCCTGAGATTAGAATATTAGAAATAATTGTAATATTTTGTGAAATATTGAAAATAAACATATCTTAAAATTAATCAATGATTTTATTATTCATAATAGTCATACCTTTGACTTCCCATGTGAAAGTATATTATACAACACAGTAAATAATTATAGATTCTTGCTCACAAATAATAATAATAATAATAATACTAATAATAATAAAACTCTGGCGACAAATATAACATTAATGTACTCTTACTTTAAAATAAAGTTTCTGTTCTTATTCTTCCAGGGTTGTTTATGTAATATTAGAAAGTTAATCAAATGTAATAGTTTGATAACAGTTCAAATATTTGCAAGCTTAATCTGCTTAGACATTTAAGCTTCAGTCTGAGAATTCATCCCACTTTTGACAAATTAGCAAAACTGACAAAAAAATTAATTAGCAATGAGAAAACTAGTTCTGCACTTTAAACAGATCTAAATGATTAAAGGTTGCTGATATGAATATAACAGTTAAAGGAGGGAATAAATGGATAATAAAGCATAAATAAGAAACAAGAAAAGAAACAAAATAACAACCTTATGCTAAGGTAAGATGTCTGCAGTTGATGTACGCACATAAGAAAGAGGTGTTTGAGTTACATGAAAAAGACAATATAATATTTGATTTTTAAGTTTCTTTATTTTGCCAGAGGTAGTTGATATACAATGAAATGGTTCAAATTTTATGCCCTAATTGGTGTATTTATTGAATTTAGTTCAATTTCCAATAAATGCATTTCTTCCTTTCTTCTGTAATACATCAGTATAAAATAATCAATTCAACAATAAAAACAACTGCTGATAATAGTAATAATAATGAATATATTATAATCCACTGTGAATAAAGTGCAACTATACATATGTTTTTAGTTTTTAAAATTGCCTTGTAAGGGAGAACCAGCAACAATGGTAACAGTACACTGTAAAAAAAAATAGTAATAATTGTTGCTGCTGTACTTTAACTTAAATTGCTATATATAGGCACACAAAAAGAAATTAATGATTTTGAAATATGTTATCCTCTAGGTAATCTTAATTCAATTAAATTATGGGATTGTATTTAAGGTGCACAATTCCTTAGGAATGAGCAAAGTTATGCAAGGTTACAAGTTTTCAAAACTATACTTGGCAATAATTATACCCCTTAAATAGGTTACATGACATTAAAAACTTTGTATTTCCAACTGAAAATTTTATTTTTAAAATAATAATTATTTATTTTCAAAGCAACTAAAAGATGGCTGTTCTGTAATTTATGGTTTATTTCAGCATAAAACTTATATATTCACATAACATATTTCAATTAATTGCCTTTTGTAATAAAACTGCTACCTGTAGCTGCAGAATCAACTGGTATGAATGAGACTGAAACATATATAGGCAACACAAAAAGAAATTAATGATTTTGAAATATGTTATCCTCTAGGTAATCTGAATTCAATTAAATTATGGGATTGTATTTAAGGTGCACAATTCCTAGGAATGAGTAATAGTAATATGCAAAGTTATGCAAGGTTACAAGTTTTCAAAATTATAGTTAGCAATAATTACACCCCTTAAATAGTAGAATACATGACGTTAAAAACTTTGTATTTCCAACTGAAAATCTTATTTTTAAAATAATAATTATTTATTTTCAAAGCAACTAAAAGGTGGCTGTTCTATAATTTATGGTTTATTTAAATAAATGGCGTGTTGTTTATGGACGCTCTTTAACTGCTGTGGTTCTCAGCATCCCATTCTAAATTGGGTGTGAAAGACTGCTTAATTTTGCTCAGAGATATGAAGTTAGCATGGTAACCATTACACCATGGGGGACAACATATGGTTTATTTCAACATAAAACTTACATATTCACATAATATATTTAAATTAATTACCTTGTGTAATAAAACTGCTAGCTGCAGAATCAGCTGGTATGGATGACACTGAAACATATTAAGTAATAATAATTCAATACATGGATATAACTTTTTTCTTAATACAGTAGTTACTTTACGAGAATATTATATGTGCATGATTAGGTATCTGCAGGTGGTCTTACAGCATCCGCTTCACTATCAAACCAGAGCCCTACATTGTGGCCCAAATGTGGCACCGCCAGTGCAGTTCTCGTTCAGCATTTTTTAAGCTGGGACACTGTTCGCTGAAATAAACAAAAGCAATTTTGTATAGTTATTGTAAATATAGCAGTTTAATTTGAATCAAATGCAACAATGCATAACTTATTTAATCAGGGTTGTTTCAAGAAGTGAAATGCATTTATATGTTTTCATGGAGCATTCAAATAAGCATATTTGCCATATTTAATATTATACTTTCGAATTATGTTTTCATACTACTTTGAACTTTGTTTATTTATTTAAGTTAATTTATTTCAGGTTTGCATAAATAATTATTGGAATCATAATGCACAAATGAGAGATTCGAACTCGATCACTTCGCATTACATGACATATGCTATCAATGTTTAGGAAAATGAGGTCCCTACATATTGAAAATAACTAAATAAGAGAGTTACTGTTCCTAAGATAGGTTATAGTTGACCAGTATAAATGTAATTACTAGCCTGCCAAATTTGTTTTTGCGATACATATTTTCGTAAAACCAACTCACTTAAAATATCATGTTTACAGACCTGTCACAAATCGTGTTGAGCCATATAAATATTTCAATGTACTATTTTTAAAAGTACTCCATGAAATGTAATAATTACATCTGAACAAATTATACCATCAAATGTTGTTTAATATTCACAGTTGTAATGACACAAACTCAAGCAAACTTTTATTTCCTTACCTTGGACACGGCATCATTATTGTTGAACTGGTGTTCAATTTCTTGCCAGGCTGCCTTTTTTCTTTTTTTCTTCCCGCAATACTAATTGCATCTGTCCTTTTATCTTCTATTATGTTGCTTTCCTTTATTAAACGGATTAAAATTTCCTTTTCCTCCACAGAAAATATTCTTTGAGACATTTCTCCTGCCATTTCGACTCATATGATAAATGTTTATGTTTGTGAATGTTTCCTATTGGCTAAAAATGACATATTCCTATGAGAACTATAAGCACCGTATAATTTCTCGAACATTTTCAGACTACTTTCGAAGGTCTCGCTTAAGTAATCCTCGGGGTCAAGGAATCCTTAAGAATCATCTCTGCATACGAAATCAAATCCTTCGGCTTTACTTCTCCTTTCCTTAAAGTCTGTTTAAGCAAACGACTCTGCATACCGCCCTTAGATTTTTGTAGTGTTATATTCCTTATATGCAGGGCACTACACATGTATTAGCCAGGTTGTGATTTCATTGAACATCAATCTTTTTATTACAAGTCTGTCAGAAAATCACAGTCCATCAGTAGTGAATGAATCATCTATTGTATCCCATGACTTTAACTTCATTAATTTTGACCTACAGGAGGCATTCAGATGGAATAAATGTTGTGTTTGCCAAGTGAAACTAAGCATACAAACTCAAGAATAACTTACTTTGTTGACCTTAAATAAGAAAACAGCTGTTTTTGATTGTCACAGAACAGAGGTTGACAACAATTGAAATGGTAATCTATTGTCATGCAGGAATCCTATATTGTCAACTAAAACTCCCTCGCTCAATGGCTCAAATGGTGGAGTTAACAAATGGACGGAAAATTATGTATATGTGTATCCTTTTTTTTAATTCTCTACAAAGATACAAGGATTATCAGCAAGCCGGATAATCTGCACAGAAATAATTAAAAATTGTATTTGAATTGCAAAAAAATACTTTTTTTACAGTAAGAGGCAGAATGTGCAATTTTACATAAAAAGGCAAAAATGTGTAAAAAAAAAAAAGTATTACACCCAAATATGTGAAATATATAACAATAAAATAATATCATATGACAGTTAAGGTTCTATGTATGGACATTTATCATTTTTAGTTATGTATAAGCAAATGGAAAAAATATGTATTCAAGTATAAATTCTAACTCTACTGATGAACAGTAATAAACTAAATGAAAACAGTGGTGGATATTCTACTGGGATTATTTATGTATGTTACGAAAGTATGTCTGATTGGCAACCTCACAAAACGTAATAAAATAAATGAAAAGAATAACAAACTGTTAATCCTGTAGAAATAAAATATAAAAAAATATATAAATATATTTACATTTTTTCAAAAAACTACTTCTAAAGTAACTGACTGCCAGAAATGTCATTTTCACTTTTCCCTCAAATTTTTAGTTATAATCTCCTTTCTTTGCAGGCTGTATATTCATATAGTAAATCTGGTTTTCACTTGCTCACAGTGAAATCTAGCCGATTAATGATACATGCTTTCTCAGCACCAGCAAGATGGTGACATGCTTCAGTGACACAACAAAAAGAACCAATATTCAATCATGTGATCAGTGATAAATTGATAGAACACTGCAATTTTTCTTATATGCTAGTAGAACCACTCAAAAATACCTGAACTATATTGATATAAATTAATAACAATTATTTTTTTACCCAAAATCATCTCATTCAATGAAAACACATAACATTTGAAAGATCAGAAAAGCGCACATTTTTATTTTAGTTCTTAAGGACATGTGCCACAATTGCATGCAAAAAGAAAATTTGAAACATTTCTCTGTAATTGGAAGATAGAAACTGGCATTAGAATGCATTTTACTGTTGCAGGATCAATTGTTAGATGGAGATCAGAACCTAGAGTTGCTAGAACCAAGGTAAGACTGCTGGAGTCTATAGAGTACATTACACTGTTCTTGATTCACCTTCTGCATAGAGCCTAACTTTTCTGCTACAGACTGAACTCAAGCTTAATTTCGTGCATAAAAGATAAGTTTTTTTGTTTTAGATTTATCTTAAGTTAACCCTTAGTTGGTTGCAATCTATTTGTTAAACTATTGGTCAATGGTTCTGCTCTCTCCTTTTTAATCTTTAATTCAGCTTAATGCAGTTATGACTTTTAAATGGATAGCTATTAATTTTATCAGGTTATTTACATAATATTTGCCAGTCTTTTACGAACCATATTTGGTAACTTTTTTACAAAACAAACAAAAAAAAAAAAAAAAAAAAAAGAACACATTCTAATTTGATTTCTTAGAAGTTTGTGCATTTTAATTATTCACTATATTCAAAATCAAAAATCAATTATTTGGACAAAATCAAAATAAATCTTAGTCTTTAAGTTTGTTAATCACATTTTGTTCACTGTCACTGGAAATAAGTGGGCCATTTTATAATTAGTGACAATTATATAAAAAATAAAAGAATTTGAGTCGGATTTTGTGACACAAACATCACTTATTTTTACTTACTGGGGACCGATTTCGGGTAACAGTTGTTCCCATTTTCAACCCTTAATTCCGACTAAATCTTTCTTCATTGGCGACGATGGGGGTTGTGGTGTATTAATTGTGGAGGCATCTGTTGCTGGATCTATGAACTTCCAGAGGTTGCTGTAAGGTGGCAAATCAAAATTCATGATATGGCTCTTTTTCTTCATGATGTAGATCTTCTCCCAGACATCTAATTCTGTGGGTTTATAAGCTGGTTTTAATAGTTTTATATTTGGTGTGATTTCGTGTCCTGATGTCCAAAAATGATAGGTAACTGCTGATTTTTCTATTTGTTTGTATTTTAGGTTTCTCATGTGTTCCTTTAATCTAGTCTCCAAACTTCTCTTTGTCCTTCCGATATACACCAAATTACAGTCTGAGCATTTAATTTCATAAATTCCCGGTTTTTTGCCTGCAGGGATAGGATCTTTTAAATTTCTGCACAGCAGTTTCTGAATGCTGTAGTTGTTTTTTGGAGCTAAGGTGATGTTATATTTCCTGAATATTTTCTGAAGTTTGTTGTGTGCCCAAGGATGATAGGTGAATTTTCTGAATTGAGGTTGGTCACTGGGGCTCTGTAGGGTGTTTGTGTGTGTCATGCGATTTAGTTTTTTGTATTTATGTATTCGCTTGTCTACTGCGCTTTTTTGGAAACCGTTGTTGGTAGCTGTTTGGAGTATCTGTTGGTATTCTTTTTGGTATTCATTCTTCTCCATGGGAATGTGTAGTAGTCTATATGTTAAACTGTTCAGGATTGCATATTTGTGTGTTGTAGGGTTGTAGCTATCAAACTTTATATTTTACAAGAAACTTTAGCAAATTGCAAAACTATAACAGAAAAAGAGAAATCCAAATTAAAGCCAGATTTACCAACCTTACCTAGACTGTATGCCCTACCAAAAACATACAAACCTGGCAACAAAATGAGACCTATAGTGGATAATATTAATGCACCCACATATAAACTCTCCAAATGGCTCACACAAAAATTCAACTCCTTCCCAAAATTCAATAGTAAAAGTGTATCAAATTCATTGGACCTGATTAATCACCTGAAAGATTTCAATGTTTCACCTAAAGATAAGATAGTATCCTTTGATGTCATCTCCCTATTCCCCATACCCATAGACGAACTACAAAAACCTCTGAAAACTTGGCTACAAAGCATAAACATACCAACAGAAGAAATAGAAGATCTTGTCCAGTTAACCAATTTATGTATAAAACAGAACCACTTCACATTCCAGAGTAAATGCTACCAACAAACAACAGGACTTGCAATGGGGAATCCTCTATCACCATTTCTAGCCAACCTATACATGAGTAATTTTGAAATACACATTACTGACTCATTCCCACATATATACAAAAAATGGTATAGGTATGTAGATGACATCATTGCCATAGTTCCAGAAAAACTCGTAAACGATGCACTCAAACTTGTTAAGTTGCAAAACAAGTCCATTCAGTTCACTATTGAGACCGAACAGGAAGGAGCCCTGCCATTCCTAGACATTAGAATAATAAGAACAAAAGAACATAGCCTGACATTTGAAGTATATAGAAAATCCACCAATACAGATAACCACATAAAATTTGATAGCTACAACCCTACAACACACAAATATGCAGTCCTGAACAGTTTAACATATAGACTAGTACACATTCCCATGGAGAATAATGAATACCAAAAAGAATACCAACAGATACTCCAAACAGCTACCAACAACGGTTTCCAAAAAAGCGCAGTAGACAAGCGAATACATAAATACAAAAAACTAAATCGCATGACACACACAAACACCCTACAGAACCCCAGTGACCAACCTCAATTCAGAAAATTCACCTATCATCCTTGGGCACACAACAAACTTCAGAAAATATTCAGGAAATATAACATCACCTTAGCTCCAAAAAACAACTACAGCATTCAGAAACTGCTGTGCAGAAATTTAAAAGATCCTATCCCTGCAGGCAAAAAACCGGGAATTTATGAAATTAAATGCTCAGACTGTAATTTGGTGTATATCGGAAGGACAAAGAGAAGTTTGGAGACTAGATTAAAGGAACACATGGGAAACCTAAAATACAAACAAATAGAAAAATCAGCAGTTACCTATCATTTTTGGACATCAGGACACGAAATCACACCAAATATAAAACTATTAAAACCAGCTTATAAACCCACAGAATTAGATGTCTGGGAGAAGATCTACATCATGAAGAAAAAGAGCCATATCATGAATTTTGATTTGCCACCTTACAGCAACCTCTGGAAGTTCATAGATCCAGCAACAGATGCCTCCACAATTAATACACCACAACCCCCATCGTCGCCAATGAAGAAAGATTTAGTCGGAATTAAGGGTTGAAAATGGGAACAACTGTTACCCGAAATCGGTCCCCAGTAAGTAAAAATAAGTGATGTTTGTGTTACAAAAACCGACTCAAATTCTTTTATTTTTTATTTGATCATATCACTGTCACAAGCTTCTATGCATATTTGCAAGTTTTGAAGTGGCAATTATGTTTGTATTGAGGCTATCAGTTTAAATGATATAAGCTGATCACAATGAGATAGAAGTGTATCTAATGTGTGTTTTCTGCGAGTTTAAGACATTAATATTATTTATAAGATGTTTGCAGTGAGATTTGCTTGTTATCTGTAGTACTCTGAAATGTTTAGTAAATATGAACTAAGATGCATAGTTAAAATTCAGATTGCAAGAGGCAACGATGCCATGCAGCAGTACTGGAAGCTTGTGATAGACTTCACCATATCATATGTGGCTAGAACTTTGCCCACCTGGACAATAAGTGGTGTAATGTGAAGGAAGAATATTGATTGCGTTGAAATTTCCTCCTAGCTGTTATTGAGATACTTTATTATCTTTGAATATATTTATAAAAATTAAAATTTATTGATACTGTGAAAATGTAATGTTTTATTTAAGATTAGCCAGGACTTGTGTTTGACTCTCTAGTGGGTGATCAGTCTGGAAGAAGGGATTATGTTGTATACATTTCATTTTACCGCTACATTGCAAAGAAAGTACTGTGTATTGAAAACTTGTGAACGAACATTAAGAACTGAGAAAAGTCCAATTGCTTCAAGCGTATTTTAATGCTACTATGTGGAGGAAAAGGTTAAAAAACTATTAGCCAGAATGGAGAAGATAGAGGCTGAAATGAAATATGGAATGCAGAGGTGAAAAAGTGTATTGAAGAAAGTCTAAACAGAAAAAAATAAATTAGAAAATTTGAAATCCCAACATAGAACATTTGAAATTGGACAGCGATATAAAATTAGTAAGGTGGAAAAGCAAATGAAAGAAAGCAAAAGATGATACAATGGACAGCATCTAGACCAGCAGATTGCAACAGCCCCACACCCAGTGATGGTGTAGCCTGCAGTTGTTTGGGACAAGGAGACAATGAAGAGGGAGCAGCTGACAGAACAAGAAATAATACAGTCTGGAGGCATTTAGAATCTAGCATACGATCAGTGTGGACATGTTTCTCCCAGAGGCCCCATCTAGTGGAACTTCCAGCTGATAAATAATGGTGTGTTTAGGAGTTTGGGAATACCCAAATGGGAATGCCTATGAAACAGCTGGTGCTCCTGAAGAATAAGGGGAAGGAAGTACTTGAAATTTGTGCAGGTACTACTGGAGGGTACCTGGGTGTGTTTAAGACATTGGAGAAACTATGTTGCATGCTCTATTTGTTGCAGTTATGAAGCTACATGAAGGGATGCTAATAAGGCAACATCTGCACAGCAAGTCGTGCGTAAGTAGACTGCACCGTGCTGTTGGATTATTTCATCAACTTGCCAGAGGTTGATGCAAACCTTGACTGTAGCTAATGCATTTGTGAAGAACTTCTGCCAGTTCAGGATTCCCTGCGAGCGTCTCAGTGAACAAATGATGAACTTTGAGTCCAATCTTATACAAGTCCAGTGCCTCAGGATACCCAACTCCCCTTCATCTGCAGTTGGAGGAGATGGTGGAACATTATGCTTAGACAGTTGAGCACCATCACAAAATGGTATCAGCCATTGGTGAGATTGAATGGGCACATTGTAAGTGCTGTTATTCCTTTTTCATTTTCAGTACACTGGCCAGCATGATATTCAGACTTCAGCTAGAGCTGCCATGTAATCTGTTTGGCATACCTTCTGATACAGATTATGTTGGGATGCTATTGGACAGGCTAGAAGACATCCACCATTAAGTGCAAGTGATTGGTTGATGACATGCTATGACCATTTGGTGAACAGTGCAAATTTCAGGAGCATGGCCTGTATCATCCCATGAGGACTAAAGGAAAGTTGCTCAAGCCACAACATTCCTGAGACAGCCTATATAAGTTAATCACTGGTATCAATAATGTATACTACATTTGGTATCAACCCAAGGGAAGCTGATACTGGCCTTTTTGCTTAACATGTTCCAAATTGGAGAGCTACTTGAGATACCAGCTCTATGAAGGGAGCTATGTATTGCATCCTTAGGCCTCAGTTATTGCTAGAAGACATTAATTGAATGACCAGCTGGTCATGTGATACGTGACCTTATTGAGCATTAACACCAGATGCACTATCAAAAGGTAAAGAGAATCTTCTGAAAGTTTCCTCGCCCCCATATGTTGAGTGTTGTTTAACTCTATGGAAGATGCCATATAAGAGCCTGCATGTTTACAAGTAACAAGTTAGTGGGTTCATAAACAAGGTTGTGATTACAATGGTGACATGCAGTAAGTGCTACTACTGCAAAAGGTTAGTGATGTCTTGTGTCCAACTCCCCACTGTATGGTCAGACTATTACATTATGCTGCTCTGTCAAAAAGCGCAAACTGGATAAAGTCAGGCATAAAAGAGTGCCCTTGAACAGGGGAGGAATGAATTTCATATTTCTAAAAATAGCATGGTAAAAAATAAAATATAATAATGTTTCAAAAGTCAATCATAACCCTGTTATAAACAAAGTCTTTTCAAGAAATTAGTGTCAAAGCACAAGGAATTACTCTTATGCATATCAGAAGAAATAATGTGAATGTTTATGTGTTCTATGGAACTCAAGGATTTCAAACTGAGTTATTGGATCTATTTGTCTACTTAAATCCATTAATAAGTAATGGTATATTTATTATGGCAAGGCTAGAATTACCAATAAATTTAAGAAATGTTTTAGTGGCTGAAACATGAAATTAGTGTTGTTAAATGCTGACAAAATCAGTTTAAGTTTTGAAGTGCAAATGGTGTAATGATTCACTTTTATGCCAATTGGGAAATTACAGGTGTTGAGCCCTGTATTCCAACCAAGCCCTGAAACTTATTGCACTATGTAAAGTCATATTTTCTAGTTTGTTTTGGAGTTTCAATTTGTTTAGCAGAATTGGAAGATCCCTGGGTTAATGTTTCCATTCAAATGTTGATGCAATTAAAGCCAAGGAAGTACAGTGGCACAGCAGAAACAATGCATGCAACCTAACATGTAAGGTGTTTAAATCTGAGACAGAAATCCCAATAAAAGCTTAGCACAACTGATTCACTTTAAGTTCAAAGAAATAAATACACCTTAATGTAACATTCTGCTGAGCACATAGCAGCATTGTGTAGAGGGGTGATGGGAACTAAGTACCCTTGAGAGGAAATTGCTCTGGGCAGCACGAGTATGGCACATTTCATAGCTTAGGTATCATTCATTAGCTTTTACACATTTTTTGTCTCATTCCTATATTTTACCTTACATACTAGGAGTAGAGAAATAAAATTGGTACCTGAATAGTTCAGCAGCTCTGCATATCTATTACTTCATCTGTGATTAAGGGCACCTCATGATCAAACACACTCATTTATGCATGAACAATATATCAGTTTTGTAGTTTGAATGTAATCTAAACCATTAAAGTAACAAGGTTACTGCTTTTACTACCCTACTTGAGGCAGAAAGTATGTTAAATACAGTTTCATAGGTTCAGATAGAGGCATATGACAATCATGTCTTCTACTACGTAGAAAAATAATTTTTGGGTTCAGATGTTTATTTAGGCACTGATGAATAAACAACCCTCATTTTAATGTATCCAAACTTATGTTGGATCCAGAAAAAAGTATTTCTGACCAAACGAGTGGTTTAGATTGTCAATATTCTAATTTTATAGTACAAATAACAACTTATAAATAATTATAGCTTATTTTTTTGCAGTGTATGTTATTTATTTATTTATTTATTTATTAATTAATTGAATGGTTAAGTACATACATAATTAGGACTGACTTTAAGCCTTGTTAGTTGCCAAGGCCATAACTATTTACTATACAAAGTTTTAAAATATTACTCAGCTATCCTTTGTCATATAAAATCTAATCTGGGTACTATGTTTTTCATCTGACCACTTCCATTTCATCTTCCACAAAAACAAGGAATCTATTTCTGAATTTCAAAAATATTCCCAAGTACAAATAACCATTTCTTATTTTTTAGACTTTCTCTCCAATCCATTGTGGCTTTACATTGAAGTAAAATGTAACTTTCATCTTCCTTGTCCCCGCAGATGGGGCACGTTCCTGGGATAACTTCCCCCCTCATCCCCTTGTTTCCAAACACCAATCTAAATCAGACTATCCCTTCTCTTTCATGTTTTTTACAAATAAAAATGTACTTCTCCTCTGGATCATCCTTGTACAATGACAGTTGTTTTTTATAAACTAAAATGTACTTCTCTGAATCATCCAGGTATATTAACAGTGAGCTTTTCTCCTTGGCCTCAGCAAATAAGATTTGCCTGTCCATATCTTATATTCTCGATCTCACTTCCCTTCAAAAACCTCTTTCAAAGTATCCTCTTTTGACCCAAGCATCTCATAACCCATTTTTAATTATCTGTTCCTGGACTTTCCTTAGCCAACCATTAGATAGAGTATCCAAACTTCCCTCTCGATATATTAGGCATTTTTTCACTAATTCTATATAGGTAACTCTTGGACCCAAAATAAATATTTCAGGATATTAACCCTCTTACACTTACCTTTCCTAACTCTAATAAAGCTGCTCATTTGCAGTATTAATGGGAACTCCCAAAATTAATTTACAAAAACATCTTAATACTAAATCCATATTACCCAACCCTCATCTATTCCCCAAATTTCTGCATATTATTATAGTGTTTAGATTATTTTTAAATTTAAGCAAAATAGTGCTTTAGCATCTCTGGGTGCAATAGTTTTGAAGATACTGTTACCTAGAAAATCCAAGTTACGGAAAAATAGGAATTTAAGAGAGCTTATATGTGATTTTGGCAACTATAAAAATATACAAGCAACAAGAAATTATGCATTAATGCATTTACAAAAGTTTCAGTATTGAAAACAGATTTTTTTTTTTTTTTTTTTTTGATTTGACTACAAGGTACTGTATTAAACTGCTTTTAACTTTAGGTTTTGGATAACATTTCAGTTAATGGCTAATTCAAGTATATAACTTTTGCTATAAACTTTTATAAGCTAATGAATTAAAATAATGAGCATTAATGTTTAGAAAATAAAACAAAACAAAAAACAACCTAATGTATTCTATTCACAAGATTACTTTTCCTTGCTGTTCCACAAACAAACTTTCCTTACAAAAAAATTATTCTTTTATCTATGTCATGCTAATCAAAATAAACACTAGCAGAACTGAATTAATACTTGTTCCTTGTTTAAGGGAATACACTAAGTTGAAACAATAATCAAATCTTTTAAAAGCAGTTGCAATGTGACACAGTTGAAATTTGGTTATACCCCCCTTTGGGGGTGGGGGTAAAACAAAATAAATGAAGCAAATGTTGACTTTCCTATTGAGAAAAGTTTAAACAGTTTAAAATTGAAACCAGTGACAAGAAATTTGTCAGAAACTATAAACTGTATAAAAAATGTATATGACATAAATTGTGTATCTTAAGAGATATCTAATTATTTTGTGTGGTAAGTTTTTGTCTCTCTTACAAGTTATACAAAAGTAACCCAGCACAAAAAGGTCATCAGAGGCTATTCCCCACAAAGCTCAAGATATGTATTTCATTTTTCGTGAAAATATCTTAAACATGTGGCATTTTAATCTAAGACATTAGAACCATTTCTGAGAAAGTCAGCATTTTCAAAAAACGTTCCATGACAGGGATATTTGGGGTTGAGGGGATTTTCCTGGAAATCTTTGGGTTGCATCCTTGGGTTATCCTGAACTTAAATACTCTGTGTGTGTGTGGGTGTGGGTGCATGCGTGCGTGGGGGGGGGGTGCGTATTCAAAAACAAAAACTGTTAAATACCAAACTTGGTATTTAAGTTAATCATCTTCCAAGGATGTATTTTCAGAAAATTTCCCCATCCCCAACTATCCTATACATGGGAAATTTCTTGAAAATGTTGATTTTTCGAAAAATGGCTCTTAACAATTTTGTTTAAAATGCCATATGTTTAACATATTTTATGCCAAATTAAATGTATATCTTGAATTTTCTGGAAATAGCCTCCAAAGATCTCTGCATTCTGGATAACTTTTGCATAACTGGTAAAGCATAAGAGATAAACAGAAACTTATAACATAAAAAATGTAGATATATTTAAAATGCACAATTTATGCTATATAGTTTTTTTCTAGCATAAACCATTTCGAAAATATTCCTTGTTATTCATCTCAGTTTTAAAATACTTATACTTTTCTCAAACAGGAAGATGTCCATGTTTATTTTGTTTTAGGCCTGGCCATGCAAAGAAGTGAATTTCAATGACAATTGCATAGCAACAGCTTTTAAATTATTTGACTATCGCTTTGGCCTAATTCCCTTCTACTCACTAGAAAGCAAGTAATAAGACAATTTCTGCTAATGTTTATCTTGATTAGCATGTTAATGATTAAAGAATGATCTTTTGTAAGTATCTTTGTTTGTAGATCAGATAGAGAAAGCATGTGAATGGAAGACAACAGATTTTTAAACTTTTCTTGCTCTCTATGTCTCAGTTCTGTGTGTATTTGCTGCTGTTTTTCATATTTCAGATTGCATTTGGACTGTATGTCGAACTATGGAACTGGCATCATTGCTACAGATTTAAATCAAAGCTGCTTAAATCTGGAAGAAAATGGCAATCTTTGTCATGTGACAAGTGCAGTTCATGTGGGTGTTCAGGAAGACAATGAGAATTACGGAATATTATACAAGTGTCACTCTTGTGGCATGTGCTTCAGTGAAGAATCTTCTTTACAAAAACACATTGCAATTCATGAAGGCAAAAGGGAACACAAATGCAGGATTTGCTACAAGAGCTTTCATGATCAATCAACTTTGAAAAGGCATAGTTCAACTCATAAGGGAAAACTGTTTGAATGTGATAAGTGTGATAAGAGCTTTAATACATCATCGCGCTTGAAAAGACACAGTTATATTCATGAAGGAATACGATTTAAATGTGATAAATGTAATAAGAGCTTTACTACCACATCAAAATTGAAGATGCATAGTTTACTGCATGAGGGAATACGATATAAATGTGAGAAATGTGATAAGAGCTTTACTGCATTATCAAGTTTGAAAACTCATAGTTTAATTCATGAAGGAATACGATTTAAATGTGAGAAGTGTGATAAAAGCTTCAATACATCATCAGAACTGAAAAAGCATACTTTAATTCATGAGGGAATACGGTTTAAATGTGAGAAATGTGATAAGAGCTTCACTTTATCATCAAGTTTGAAAGCTCATAGTTTAATTCATGAGGGAATACGGTTTAAATGTGAGAAGTGTGATAAGAGTTATAGTACATCATCAAAATTGAAAATGCATATTTTAATTCATGAGGGAAAACGGTTTAAATGTGATAGGTGTGATAAGAGTTTTACTTTATCATCAAGTTTGAAAACACATAGTTTAATTCATGAGGGAATACGATTTAAATGTGAAAAGTGTCATAAGAGCTTTACCACATCATCAAGTTTGAAAAAACATAGTTTAATTCATGAGGGAATACGGTTTAAATGTGATAAGTGTGCAAAGAGCTTTACTAAGTCATCAAGTTTGAAAGCACATAGCCTAAGTCATGAGACAGTACAGTTTAAATGTGAGAAGTGTGAAAAAAGCTTTAATACATCATTAGAATTGAAAAATCATACTTTAATTCATGGTGAAATGCAGTTTAAATGTGAGAAGTGTAATAAAAGCTTTTATGCATCAACAGAATTAAAAAAACATACTCTAACACATAAGCAAATGCGCTTTAAATGTGAGAAGTGTGATAAAAGTTTTAGTAAATCATCAGAGTTTAAAAAGCATACTTTAATTCATGAGGGAGTACGATTTAAATGTGAGAAATGTGATAAAAGCTTTTCTGCATCATCAAGTTTGAAAGCACATAGTGTGATTCATGAGGGAATACGGTTTAAATGTGAGAAATGTGAAAAGAGCTTTAACACATCATCAGGTTTGAGAACACATAGGCTAGTTCATCAGGATATTCAGTTTAAATGTGAGAAGTGTGGAAAGAGCTTTATTACATCATTACACTTAAAAAAGCATACATTAATTCATGAGGGAAAACGGCTGAAGTGTGAAAAGTGCAATAAAAGCTTTGCTTCATCATCAAGTTTTAAAACACATAGTTTAATCCATGAGGGAATACGGTTTAAATGTGATAAGTGTGATAAAAGCTTTTATTCATCATCAAAATTGAAAATGCATGGTTTAATTATTCATGATGGAATTCGGTTTAAATGTGACAAGTGTGATAAGAGCTTTACTTCATCATCAAGTTTGAAAACACACAATTTAGTACATGAGGGAATACGGTTTAAATGTGACAGGTGTAATAAAAGCTTTACTACTTTATCAAGTTTGAGAACACACAATTTAATGCATGAGGGAATACGGTTTAAATGTGGGAGTTGTGATAACAGCTTTAGTACACCATCAAGTTTGAAAAAGCATAGTTTAACTCATGAAGACAAACCGCTACAAACATGAGCAATTTGTGAGCTTTACTCAAACCGTACATTTATGGTTGAAAAAGATAATTTAAATGTTACAATTGTGGCAACAGGTTTACTACAACATAAAATTTAAGTGGCATAATTTAGTTCATGAGAATAAAAAAGTGATATGAGGAGGTTATAATTCAACTTTTGCCACTTCCAGTGTAAACAGAAAACTATTTACCATATGTGTACCAAACTTTATAGAAATATTGTTCAGACTGTGCGCTGCAGGATTTGTGTTGTTAGTGCCATGACTTGGTGCTGGTATTGGTAAGAAGATGCTGGACATAGGGTTGAGACACAAACATCAATGTGCATTGGAATTACAGACAATCATCATGGGTGCAAACAAGGTTAGTAGGGAACTGCTGATTTGGCAATTGTTCCTGGGGGAGGGTGATGGCCAATTGTTGGAGAAGTTATTTTACCATGGCTGAGAATGCTGGATGCAATATGCAAAAACAATATATGAGTTGTGTCATGACAACTGAATGTTCTGCAGTTCATCATTCAAAAAATGTTATAAACAACTGTGAAATGGTATCCGTACAAACTTCACATTATTCATCAGCTTTTGTCACCAGATGCAAACTTTGTTCTTATTTTTCTTGCAAGGGTAGAAGTTGACATGTGGCCTTGAAACATTAGTATAAAAAGATACTCCTTACAGCATTTTAAGAGCTTTTAAATCCTACCAACTTCCTATGTACAAGGTGAAACACATTTTGGTGTATAATATGTTTATGCTTAGCATAAAATTTAAATAACATTTGAAATTTTTGTTGAGAGCATTGCATAGGTATTGTAAAGGGTGAGCAATGATAAATGGGACCACTCCGTGCCATGCACCAGCCATAAGCACTACCACAATATCTGCAGAGTAGGGAAATACATCTCCCTCCACTACACCAAAGGCTGTGCAAGACTTTAGTGTGAGTTGAATTTGTGTGAGATTGGCACATGTTAGGCACATTATGTATACAAGAAATCAGGCAATTCAGGTATTCTGTTTTCCAAAATGTATTATCCCTACATCCTAAAGCATATGTGCATGCATGAGAAATTTCCTGATGATTATTGCCATTTGGTTGTATTAATAGAAAGTAAGGTTCATGGATGTACTCTTGATAGGAAATATAAGCAACCATGTACAGTACCAGTGCCATAACAAAAATGATATGGTCCACCTGTAAAATTAAAAATTTAGGCCCTAAAATATAATGTTTAACTATCAATAACTCTTATATTTTTTAATTACAGTAGGCAGAAGTACAAATTTAATGTGTATTTTATTTTATTTTAATGTGTATATTATATTCCCATATAAACAAAGGGATTATTAGTTTTTTCAAAATATTTAAAAAATAATGGATAAATGTTATAAAAAATTAAATATATTATGATTGATATTCAATATCAAGCATATACTTGTGTCTGCTATTTGATGTAGTTATAAAACCTCATTGTGTTCCCCTTGGTCTTTAGTGAAACTAGGTCATATGGCATGATTTATTTGATGATTTCACTGACATCAACAGATTTCACTTTCAGTACTCAGAAGGCTGGGTTTAGTAAGTCTGTCTTGAATAATATTCTGCAGATAATTATCCCTATAGGTTTGATATTCAGAAATGAGCATTCGGCTGAAGAACCAGTATTAGGAATAGTTAGAAACCACACAAAGCTGTGCATAAAAATAGAATGCTAGCACTAAGATGGAATTCTCTATTACTAACTGTTTTGTGACGTCAGCTGCAGAGGTTAATGAGGCTATCTGCTTTTTCAGAGCATTTTTAAAACTTGATTGGGAAATTCACTGGCTTATTCAGTTTAAAGAACTACTGCATTGAAAATCTGTTTGTCAGAAGCAGAATTTAGACATTTTGAGAAAATAATTATAAAGAAATATATTTTTTAATTGGACTACAACAATATCCAAAAAGCCATTAAAATAATGATCATGAAATGCATATTTTGATCTACTAGCCTGACAATTCATTAAACTGCTTTTTCATTTTCCAAATTCTTTGTCAGAAATGTTGCTGATGACATTACAACTTCAAAATTATTTTTATATTAAAATAAATTATTAGCTGCATTCTGAACAAGAAAATCCACTTTATCAAGCTCTACATTTTCTAATTACATAATTTGAGATACTAAATTAGTACATTCTAGAATCTTGGATTGCAGCACTATCTGAAAAATCTGATGTGTTCCATTCACATGACTTTCCCTACATCTCTGCAACAAATTATTGTTAAAACGCTTATTCTATTTACTTAATGCTAATCAAAAAAAAAAAAAAAACAGAAAAAGTCTTATTACTTGCTTCCTTGTAAGTAGAAGCGAAATAAGTGAGTACCATATGTTAAAGTGATAGTCAAAAGCTGGTTGCTATGTGACTGAAGTTCCTTTGTTTATATGGGCAGGAGTTGACAAATTCCTTTATGAGAAAAGTATAAGTTTTTCAATGCTGAAACGAAAAACCAGGGATATCTTAAAAACGATCAATAATAATAATAATAATTAATAATAATTAATAACAATAATACATAATAATAATAATAATAATTATGCATGACAGAATCACTGATCCCTATCTTTGGCTGAGAAGGCAGTTACTGCAAACATACTTGTATATGTTGCATCTGTATGCTGTGCCTCAACTTCCCAACAGAACATTTTTTTACCAAAAAGGTGCACCATCACACTTTGCCAACTAGTTCCTAGACAGACAGTTCCCTGGAAGATGAATCAGAAGAGGATAAGTACATCATATGGCCTGTCATATCACCATATTTGACACTGCCTGATTTTTTTTTTCCTGTGGGGATTTGTTAAGTATCAGTACATCAGTACATGATATGGCAGACTGTATGCTACTGTTGACATTGTTCACCACAGATGCTTTCATAACACCTGGGTTGGGATGAAAACTGGTTGGACATTTCCCTCGCCACTAATGGCAGCCATGTTGAAATTTCTCAGTTTTCACTATTTGTAGCAAGGGATTTCATCTCCAGATTTGTATTAGTTTAGATGTTATACCTATTTCTTTTAATATACCTAAAAGCAGAACACACTGTACATTGAAGGGTTAACATATGAATAAAAGTAAATGGCTGTTGGATAGAAATTATTTTTAATTTATAAATATAGTTGTTAAGTATCAAGATACTTGAAAAGATTAATATTTGAATTTTTATTTTATAAATATAATCATTAAGCATCAAGATAAATAAAAAAAAAAGATGAATATTAAAATAACAGATAAATAAATTGGGTTGTTAAGAGTGCCCTTGATTAAAAAGTAGGTATTCTGTGTCATCACTGAGAATGAGACTACACTCAGAATTTTTAAACTTCGCCAAAAACGATTTTGATTCAAGACCAGATTTGGGTTTTGTCGCAGTCACTATCAGTGCCCATGCTTATGTTATATTTCTTCTTTCAAGATGTTTTGCAGGTAGTGGTGTCCTGTAGGAGGAACCTTTCTTCTTGAATGTTGAGCTTGGACACAAGACATCCAAAGTATGTGATGAATGTAAATATTTGAGGTTTTCTTTTCATCTGAGGCATGTACAGGGTGCCCAGGATGAAAGACATTTTAGATGTGTGTTTTTAGGCGAAATGGTCAGTGATAGGCGTGTGTCCCTTGTGTAAGATGAAAAGGTGTGCACCCTGGCATCCTTGCACTACCCCTCCCAAATACTGAGTTTGAAGCCGACTTGAAAAGTTGGTGGAAGTCATCATGAACATTTCTGCAAAGTCGAATGATACTTCTTTGGATGATACAAAGCTGGTGGACATCACAACATAAGCTGAATGACCTTTTGTGGTAGACATCCTGATTGCCTGGTCAATACCAGTCTAGCATAGAGTCCATAACTAATGTTGACAGGGTTCATGGCCAATTGGAAATGCTGGTAGTAATCCATTTTGCCTGCAAATGAGAAAGGATTGGAGGGAGACTTGCATACAGAAGTTTGGAAGAGATGATGATGACTCAAGGAGGGAATTAAATGTTTTGAAGAAGAGGTAACTGATTCTCCCATTTTGTGCTATCCCTTCACCTTTGTAAGATGACGCATAAAAGTAATTTCTATGAAAGAGGTGCATATATACGAGGATCGGCTGATAACTCCCGGGCCTCAAACAGATATGGCGCCACGAGGTCAGTTAGATGCTAGCACCTTATAGTTTAACTCTCGACTAGCTGATCCATAGTTACTGGTCAGTAGCTTACTTAAGCTATTTAAAATGACAGCATTTTAAAGAAGATAACTTTAGAGTTTTCAAGAAAATGGAGGATTTGGAAAAACGAGTAGTGATTAAATACTTCCATTTGAAAGGCTTAAAGCCTAAAGGAATCAAGGAAGAAATGGACAGTACATTGAAAGACTCTGCCCCTTCATATTCAATGATTAAAAGATGGGTTGCAGAGTTTAAAATGGGATGTACAAGCACTAGTGATGAGCCTCGCTCTGAACGCCCTATAGAAATGACAACTCCAGAGATCATTGAAAAAAATTCATCGTTTAGTACTGGAAGACCACAGATTAAAGTTGTGATAGCAGAGGCTGTAAACATATCAAAAGAACGTGCAGGTAATATTTTAAGTAATGTTTTGGGCTTTTACAAGGTCTGTGCAAGATAGGTGCCGCATTTGTTGACACCTGATCAAAAGTTGCAAAAAAAAAAAAAAATGTTTCTGTAAGTTTCTGTTAAGAATGTGGAGCTCTACTGTAAAAATCCCAGTGAATTTTTGACATGGCTTATTACCATGGATGAAACTTGGATACATCACTGCACTTCAGAAAGTAAATCACTGTCAAAACAGTGGATTGCGCCAGGTGAACCAACTCCAAAAAAGGCAAAGTCAGCTAAGAAGGTTATGGCAGGTGTTTTCTGGGATGCACAGGCAATTATTTTTATTGATTACTTGGAAAAAGGTAAAAGTATCACTGGTGACTACTACACAAGCTTACTGCAACGTTTGAGTGATGAGGTGAAATGAAAAAGACCTCATTTGGGGAAAAAAAAAAAAAAAGAATCGTGTTTCATCACGACAATGCTCTGGCCCATTGTTAAGTCATTGCAATGGGAACAATGTGTGAATTAAAGTTTGAATTGCTCTATCTGCCAGATCCAGTGACTACCGTCTGTTCTCAAACCTCAAAAAATTTCTTGGAGAACGAAGATTTCACAGCAATACGGATGTCATTGATGGGCTAAACAGCTATTTTGAGGACCTTGATAAATCGCACTACAGAGATGGTTTAATTAAATTAGAACACCGATATGACAAATGTATTAGCCTTTCTGAAGATTATGTTGAGAAATAAAGCAAAAAAAAAAAAAATTAAATGCTGTTTTCATTGAGAGGCCCGGGACTTATCAGCCAACCCTAGTACTATTTTTCAAATGTTAACCTGTTATGTAGGTATATCAAAATTCATGAGATTCCTGCCATAGATGACGTCTTCCGATTAACAAAGACAAGAGATGGCAGCAAACTCTTAGTGGAACCAGACTCAACCCAGGAGCATCAGTTGACAAATTAACTAAGGATGGAGAGGATGCGCCCTGAAACTAGTCTTAAATAAAGACTAGAAAGTGGTGAAATTTAAGGTGCTCTTAATTTCGACTCATTATTAAACAATTCCAGTAGTGGTTCTGTACTATATACAATTTTATGTTTTTCAAAATGTTTAATTTTATCAAAAATGACTAACGATTTTGATTAAAAAGTATATCTTAAATTTTCTGGAAATAGCCTCTGAAGACCTCTTTATTCTGGATGACTTCTGTATAACTTTTGTATTGCTGGTAAACCATAACAGACAAAAACTTACTACACATAATATGTAGATCTCATTAAAATGCTTAATTTATTCATGTCATTTACATTTTTTATAGAATTAACTATTTTCGAGATATTCTGAGTTATTGTTATCAGCCTTAAGGCACTCAAACTTTTTTTCAAACTGAACTATCTTTCTTATTATTTCTTTTGTTTACTCATAGCAAGCTAAGAGAACTGAATTTCATTTGTTTCATATAGTGACTATTTTTAAAAGATTCTTCTATTGCTTTAGCCTGTGCATTTCCATATTTTTGTTCTACTTACAAAGAAACAAATATTAAGACAGTTGTGCTAATGGTTATCTTGATGTAGATAAAAGAATCAACTTTGGTAAGAAAAGCTTGTTTGTGGGACAGCTGGAGAAAGTCATGTGAATAAACACATCAGATTTTTAAAAAAATTTTATGCATTGAAATAAATAAAAGAAATTGAAATATCGGATTAATTGTTTTTTCACTCAAGTCGTGTGTAGGACAGGAGTTGGATAGAATGGCATTTGAGTTTTTCAGTCTGACTCTAATTATCCAAATTAAAATATCATTTGAGACTTTAGATATATAATTTCAGGAGAACAAAAATCTGATGGGATATATTCTCACAACTTTCTTTGCCATTCACTAATTCACAAACTCCTAAATTTATGTATTACAGTATTTAAATAAAAATATTGGTTCCTCACAACCTGTTTAGGCTTGCAACTATAGATATTGAAGAATGTTCAAATATGTTTCATAAGCATTACATTACACATAACATATTTTTGCTTAGGAATTATTATTTTAAATGAACAGATAAACTCCTGCTGAGGGGAACAGACTGGAATAATAATAAATATGCATAACATGAATGCATCTGTGGTAGTACATACTTTATGGGGAATACACACAAATAACACTAATTATTGCATACATAGCATGTTTTAATGTACTTGTTACACATATTTGTGCTTTTGTTCCTCACAACCCGCACATCTCACCCCAGGAGTCATAGTAATATTGCTTCCATGTCCCAGTGTTGCCAACATTTGCAATCCAAACAGAGACTATGGTTTGTTGCTGTTTATTTACAGTCATTAGCTGCATGCATAGCTGAGGGTTGAGGGCCCTAAGCCATAAAATTTAGCTGAAGGGTTCAAGCCCTTAGCTGCAGAAAGTAGCCGAGGGATTGAGAGCCATAACCTGCAAGGCATAGTCAAATGATGGTTTTTAGAAGGAGCGGAATGGAGCAATTATGAGCAGAGTGAATAAAGGACATTGTAACGGGATCTGTGAAGATCAAACTCCAATAATCCATGGATGATCTGTTGGAACGTTGATATAACTATATTTTTATGTATTGGTCATGTTTATGTAGTGATATTTTTGGTGATGTTTAACTATATTACACTTGTCGCTAGTTTGCCCTATATAAGAAATATCGCCAAAAAAGGGAGGGTTGGTTAGCAGTATGACTTCGTTTGAGGAATGTCTTATTCTTTATTGCTTCAGGATTACATTGGATATACTCTTTATCAGAGTCTGTAAGTAATTATCATGTAAAACATTGATTACCATCTATGGGAGTGAAGAGAGCAAGAATGTTAATACAACATGAGGAACAAGCTACAGCCAGGTCTGATAAATAGGTTAGTTTACACTTGGCAGGCATTTCAATTACCTAATCATTCAACATGTTTTTGCTAAAAGGGAAGAAAAAAACTACATTGTCGTTCCATAACTTCCTTATTACTTTTGCAAGGGAAGAGAATGGAGGGTGTTTATGGAGGTCTTTTGCCATCTATGACAAGAGTTACATATTAGTTTGTCTTTAAATATGAACAGCCATTTTTTATGAGTGCCCAGGATGCAAGGTAGATGTGGTTACTAAGGAAATTATTGAAAAAGTATGCTTCTCGTCAATTGTCAAACAAAAGTTTGCAAAGTGTCAGACGCCTAGGAATGTCAATGGGAATGGCAATTAATATATGCATGATAAGTTGGAGATGAAAATTCCACCCGATGGGTGTTGTGATTGCTAGCAGTTGACAACAAGTGGGTATGCCTTTCAACTTTGAAGCTGTGTTTGGAGCCTTTTTTTTTTTTTTTTTTTTTTTTTTTTTTTTTTTTTTTTTTTTTTTTTTTTTTTTTTGTAGCTTAACGTTCTTTAACCTGGTTGGACTTATCGAACAATGAATGAAATTGGTGAAATGGTGCTCCAATGACCTCAGGGTCCATGGAGCTTAAAGTTACTCAACATTTGTCTTCTCAGGATAAGGGAAAACCCCGAAAAAAAACCTTATCCGGGTAACTCACCCTAAGTGAGATTTGAACTCACGACCTGTTGAATGTGAGATAGGCATGCTACCACCACACTACCCAGGCAGGCATTTGGAGCTTTTTAAGCACAATCAAAAGGACTTTTGTATCAAGCAGTTACCATTGATTTGTCATTATACTCCAAAAACCAAACAACAATCAAAATAGTGGGTTGTTTCTGGCGAACCTGCTCCAAAGTAGGCAAAGACAGTTCCGTCTGCCAGAAAAGTGATGAATTTTTGTGATGTGAAGGGTGGCATGCTCATTGATTTCTCAGAAAAAGAAATAATTACTGGACAGTACTGCAATGAGCTATTGGGCTGATTTGACAAGAAATTAAAGATGACACAGCCCCATTTGACATAGAAGAAATTTCCATGATAACACAGCACAACATTCATCAGGAATTGTCACCACCAAACTGCATGAATTGCAGCCACACTCCCAATATTCACCTGACCTGGCACCCCACGATTTCTTCTTGGAATGGCTTGGGGAAATAAAATGAGGTCATTGTCATACTTTGTAGAGTTTAAACATTCCTATTGTTTGGAGGGGTTAAACAATTGCTGGAATTTTGAGAGAAGTTTAGATCTCTGAAATGGAACTATTTTGAAAAAGAAATAATTTGTATTTGAAAAAAAATGGCATCTTCATTCCTTACATGGGTATTTATTGAGAATCACCCTCATAAATACAATACCTTTTGAATTAGCAGTACTAGCAATTAATATGCTTCTTTGCAAATTTTACTGTACCAACAATGCCAGATAATTGATTAGATTTTTCTTTTCTTCAGGTTGTGAAAATACCAAGATTCATACATGGGGATGACTGATTGGACACCAGATTAGAAATTCAAGGAGATTTTGGCATAGAAGAAATCAATTGAAGTTAAATTCAATTCAAACTGAATTCTTTCTTCAGAAACTTGTATAAAGAATAAAGATCTGTGTTATTTTTCAATCAAAATTAAGCTTAAGAATTATGACGTTGTTGAAATAGATGCTAAAATAAACATCAAACAGGAATCTTGTATACTAAAATAACATCATCTGAGCCGCATTCTAAATCAACAGAGACTCTTGGTTCAGAAGCTCATATAAAGAGTGAGTCAGCTTCTTTTGTTTCAGTTTTTATAATGGAATCTTACTCTAATATACCAGGGGTTGATCATGAAGTAGACACGGTCACCAAGATCAAAGAAGAACCTAGAAGCTTGGAAAGAGCGTTAATTGAACAACAGTCAGAATCAAAGAATACTCTTGCTTCAGAAGTTCAGATAAAGAGCAAATTACCTTCTTTTGCTTTACCTTTTATAGTGGAACCTGACTCTGATCATAACAAAAATAACAGAAGTGGGATCAAGGAAGAACCTGGAGTATTAAAAAAATCAATCAAAATGAACTCTAAATCAGAAGAGGTCCTTGTTAAAGATATGCTATTACACTTTGATATTGAGGTAAGAATTATTATTTAAAATCCTTATAATTCATCCCAATGTCAAATTCTATATTTTGTGAAAAAAAAAAAAAAAAAAAAAAAATAACACATACTTCAGCAATTTCACTACACACTTCTATGTACATTGCACTATTTTACAGGAGTGATCAAATATTAAATACAATCGACATTAAGCACAATCTTAGTCTTCAAGCTTCCTGTTCAGCCAAAAGATGAACAATACCTGTGAAAAAAAATCTGATGTGTTCAATTCATATGATTTCTCTACCTGTTCTTCAAACAAGATTATTCTTTTCTCTACATCATGCTCTCAAGATAAACATTAGCAGAAGTCTTATTTCTGGTTTTCTTGATACAAAAAAGGAAATAGGATATATATTAGATTAAAGTTAAATCTTTTAAAAATGTAGCTATGTGATTGTCATCGAAATTTGGATCTCTCTTCATGGCCAGGAGTAAAACAAGATTTGAAACAAAATTTCAAGTTCCTGTTTGAGAAAAGTATTAGAAAATTCGAACCAATAACAATGAATGCCTCAGAAATGGTTTACAAAAAAATGTATGTCATAAATTGTATGTTTTAATGAGGGCTTTCTTGATAGAAAAAAGGAAATAGGGTATATACTAGATTAAAGTTACATCTTTTAAAAGTGACGCTATGTGATTGTCATCAAAATTTGGATCTCTCTCCATGGCCAGGAGTAAAACAAGATTTGAAACAAAATTTCAAGTTCCTGTTTGAGAAAAGTATTAGAAAATTCAAACCAATAACAACGGATGCCTCAGAAATGGTTTACAAAAACATTTATGTCTTAAATTGTATGTTTTAATGAGATCTATATTTTTAGTGTAGTAAGTTTTTGTCTCTCTTATAATTTATCAATAATAGTCATCCAGAATAAAAAGGACTACAAGGGCTATCCCCAAGAAATTCAGAATACATATCTAGATATATATAAAAATGAATCGCTGAAATGTATGTATGCATATCACTTCATAATGACTGCACTAAACTGAACAGTTCTTTTTTTTGTTGTGTTCGTTATTTTCATGACAAGGTTTTTGGAAAAGAAAATGTTTAAAAATAGTTTGGGAAAGGTTTTAAAGTCTCATAATATGAATAATAACAGTGGCAAGAGAAAACATTTTGGTTAATAGCTGCCAGATGGTACTGGTACCATGGTTATGTGTTGCTAAATGGCCGTAGTACTGCAACATTTTCCCTCCCCATTCAATGTTAAGGTAATGCACTAGTTTATCGAGACAATGATGTAACGCAGCAGTGAAATTCAAATACATTTTATGCATTAACTGTGCTTTCCTTACTCCTATCATTTAAAACAAAGAAGCAAACAAGCATTCCTGGCGACGAACACCTAGAGTAAGTACTTATTTGCTGCTAGATGGCTGTAGTACTGCTCAATTTTTCTTCTCCATTCAATGCTAAGGGAATGCACCCGGTTATGGAGTCAGTGACCCAAAATAACAGTAAAAAACAAATATATTTCTTATGTACTATCATTTCCTTGATCACATAATTTAAATACAGAAATAAGTATATTTTGTTGTAATTCTTTAAACTTTAAAGTTATAAACTATGCACATAACCAATAACCCTTTTTGGAATCTGAAAATGGTAGAGAAATGACAGGACCTAGATAGTAAACCATTTTAGGTTAACTTCCTATTGCAGATGTTGGTTATTTGAGGTTATTTGGCACATGAGCTAGCTAAAGGTGATTTCATCAGAACATGAAGATACCCTGTCACCATCACACTGCAATTGCAGTGCTCTTAATACATTTGATCAAGTAATATTTTGGGTTAAATGAAGAAATTTAATACACAAAGCTATCATCAAATAAAAACTTATCAATTGCCCAACCAGATCTACTTGCCCTCTAGTTATGTCATTTTTAGCCTTAAAAATGGCTGTTTTGTCTTAGAAGAAAATAAAGAAAGAGGTAGAAAACAGTAGGAGTAAAGGAAAGAAAGAGATTCAGAAGAAGCATGAATGTTACTTTGTGATTTTCTTAATATAATTTATTACCTATTTCAGCGTTTACCCGCCACACTATGAAAGCGCTGCCATTATTGTTATGCTAACGGCATCCTTGCTTACCCACGCTGTTTTTGCATATGTCATCACCACCTTATGGGTGCACTGACTTCATCGTTTTCGCAATACCAACAATATATGCTACATTGTGCAGATCATTGTGCTTTACAGATGCAAAGGCATAATTAGACATTGGCAATGGGAAAATTCCTGTTGATGCTTCTACTGACCTCATTTCGTTTCCACCAAGGTTTTGTCACTTCACAACGTCAAAGGAAGAATTAATATCGAAAGTGTTCCCAAATATTGGTGTAAATTACAAAAACTGGTTGATTGAGCAAACAAGCCATTTTAGCAGCAACTAATAAGAATGTAGATGATTTGCATATAAAAAATCAGGGTCAGTTTTATGGACAAATGTGTTCATTTAAGTCTATCGTCACACTCCGTGGTATAATGGTTACCATGCTAACTTCTTATACCCAAGGTCGTGGGTTCAAATCCGGCAGAGGATGATGGATTTTTTCGAGCGTAAATCCTTAGCATGGCTTCCTTCAGAAGGAAAGCAAAGCCTGAGTCCCGTGTCGTAGATTTATGGCTCGTAAATGAACCTCAAGACTGATAAGAGAGGCCTGAGCAAAATTAAACAGTCTTTCACGCCCAATATAGAATGGGATGCTGAGAACCACAGCATCAAAGAGCGTCCATAAATACGCCATTTTATTTTATTTTGATTTCATTTTTTAAGTTGATCAATTCCATTACCAATCCAAATGAAGTCAATTATCTAACCGAATTCCTACATTCATTGGATTTGTCAGGATTCTACTACACAATTTACAGCTCAAGGCTGACTCAGTAAAAATTATGCTACACAATCAGCCAAAATTGTGCAATGGAACAAGCTCGCTGTTAAAAAAATTATGAAAATTTTGAATTTAGCTACTATAATCATAGGAAAGTTCAAAAGTGAGGCTGTGCTTATCCCAAGAATACCTCTAATGCCAACCGACTTTCCTTTTGAATTTAAGGGTGTTCAGTTTACCGTGTGCCTTGCATCTACAGTGACAATAAATCCCAAGGTCAATTGTTAGAAATGCGTGAAATATACCTTCAATTGTCTGTTTTTAGCATGGGCAGTTTAATGTTGTGTGCTCGAGATTCGGCAAACCAATGGCGCTATTATTTTCTCTCCGAAAAGAAAATAATACATTATAGGGCATTTCAATAAATTATTGTTAAATTATTTAATTATAACTTTATTTCATTGCATGGTTGTACTGTAAACAGAAGATTTTATTTCATTTTTTCAATTAGGTACACCCGTGTGAAGCCAGGGCGGACAGCTAGTATTATATATTATATATATATATATAAAACGGCCAGGGAATTCGCCTTACATTAACCCCAAAGAAAATTTGTGAGCTATTTGCAAAAAAAGACTTGCAAAAGAGAATGTTTGATATTAGCTTTAATTCAAGCGTGGCTTCATGATCTCAAAAATATGTGTTCCAATCTTGTGGAGTCAGTGCCTATTCGTATACATGATGAAATTCATTAAGGCATGAAAAATGTGTTATTGTCTGTTCCAATTCATTCATACAGGACTGTACTTAATGTAATCCAGGCAATTTGGTTTTTAACATTTATCTTATGTACACTGCAATGCAGGCAGTTTTGCAAGTGAACATTATTAAGGAACTTTACTGCAACCAAGCAATCATAAATTTGTTTTCATCATATAAATGAGTGTTCATGATTGGATACAAATAATAATTAATAATTATTTATTAATCATGCAGTAAATGTTACAATAGACATCACCAGTAACAGTTACATGTACTCTATGTTACAATATAACCTCTAGGATTTCAACCTTGAGTATGACCATTTACTAAGCGTATAATATGTATGTTACAATATCCTCTATTATATTATCTTGTTTAAATCTTCAAATTCTTGCATACTATATACATTATTCTCCAGTAGCCACTGACATAATTTATTCTGGAATTCCTGGAGATTTTAGGTTACATTTTGAAATGACTAATTTATGCCCATTAATGGAAATTACCTTGTTGAGTTATATATATATATATATATATATGGCTGTTACTCTCTCTACCACATTACAAATATACATTGTAGGTAGAGAAGCTGTTGTATTTCACACAACAATTCAATACTGAGATGTCACCAGAAATACATGTTTTGAGGTCACTTGGATCCAAAAATAACATTTTTACAAGGTGTATGTGTATGTGCAAAACAAAAAATTGTCCCATTACTTGGTGTTCAGTTTCTTCCAAAGATTTGGCATAATATTTTCATGAAAATACCCCACTCCAAACTATGCCTCACATGGAACATTTTTCAAAATTTGTTTCTCTCAAAAATGGCCCAATAAGTTTTTATTAAAATGCCATGTATTAAAATTATTTACAAGGCAAGTAAAATGCATATTCTGAATTTCTGTAGTCTTTTTCATTCTGAATGACTTTTGCATAACTGGTAAACCTTTGGAGTTACACAAAATACACTACACAAAAAATGTAATTCTCTTTAAAACACACAATTTATGTCATAGTAAGTTTGTTTGTTTGTTTTTTTTTTTGAGCAAGCCATCTTTGAGATATTATTTCCTATTATTGGTTTCAATTTTAAATACTTATGCTTTACTAAAAAATCAGTTTCACAGCTCTTGTTTTACTCCTGGCCATGGAAAAAGAATCAAATTTCAATGGCAATTGCTCAGCGACAGCTTGACTGTATCTTTAGCCAAGTGTATTTCCTTATTTCTCTATTACTTATAAGGAAACAAGTAATAAGACCATTTGGCAATGTTTATCATGAATAACTTGAAGTAAATAATGTTTTGTATGCATAATTTTTTTTGGAACAAATAGAGAAAATAATATGTACAGAACACATCAGATTTTTTTCAGTTAGACTAGGACCTCTGAGGTACATATTTTCCCTCCTTTCCTTTATGATGGTGGCAGTCTTCGTTTTAGGAAACATGGGGCTGTTAGTATACAATCTAGGGTGACTATGCAATACATGAAGTTAACAGATCTTGGTTCACACGAGCTGTGTGTTTCACAGATACAAATCAGACTTAATAAACAGCTAAGATAAAATACATTAAGCTATTATTAAACCCAGATTTTTATTCAAATAGCTATAAAGACTGTCCCAGAAATACCCGACCAGACGTATAGATAGCGGTGGTTGTTTCAAACAACAACAATGGTAAAAAGTACCAATCTTAGAAAGCTTAAGTTTGAAGTTTGATGATTGTTTAGTATTTGTTTGGCAGCCATTATTAGTGAATGCTCTCAGCGAATTTGTAAACAAGGATAAAACTGATCTGGTTATGTGGTACAATATTTTAATTTGATAGGTCTTAGTCCAATTAATGTTAAAGCTGAGCTAGATTCTACTTTGAGGGAGTATGCTCCTTCATTTACAACAATGGAATATTGGGTGGCTGAATTTAAGTGCGGCCCTATGAGCTGCCAAGATGAACATCACAGTGGTTGACTAAATGAGGTTTCTAGTCCAAAAATTGTAAAGAAAATCCTTAAAAAGGTATTGAATGACTGTCAACTGAAAGTGTGCAAGCTAGCAGACATTGCAGGTATTTCAAAATTTTCTGTACATTGCATACTGACTGAAAATTTGGATATGAGAAAGTTGGGTGCCGTGTTTGCTTACAATAGAACAAAAACAGCATCCTGAGGATGTTTAAATCAAGTGTTTGGCAATATTTTGCTGCAATAAAGCTGAGTTTTTGCATTGATTCATAACAATGGGTGAAACCTGGGTTCATCCTTCACATCTAAGATTAAGGAACACTCAAAACAGTGGATTGGAAGGGGAGAATCGGCTCCAAAGAAGGCGAACAGTTCCATCTGCAGACAAGGTCATGGTGTCAGTTTTCTGGGACGCACGCAATATAATTTTCACAGAATATCTCAAAAAAGGAAAAGTAATCAATGGTGAATATTATGTGAACTTGTTACAGCATTTGAGTGATGAAATCAAGTAAAAACGGCTGCATTTAATGAAAAAGAAGGTTTTTGTTTCATTAAGACAATGTACCATTCACATGTCCATTATCACCCTGGCCAAAATCAATGAATGAAGTTAGAATTGCTTCTTTATGCACCCTATTCACCAGATTTAGCCCCCTCTAATTATTTTCTGTTTTCAAACTTGAAGAAATGGCTTATCTCCAACAATTCTGGAGAACTCTTGAAAACTTCAAATTCCTGAAGGTCACTCTCAACAGATAATGCTTCTTTCAAACATGCATATTTTAAGCTCCCTATCTTTGTCATTGTCATTCACTCCTTCCTGGTCTTCACAGCTGCTGATTTTGGCAGCAATACCAGCTACACTTTGAATGTCTTCAGTCTTAGCAAGTTGATTATCAGCTGCAATTGGCGGATTCCCTTGCTTGCAGAGATGTGAAATTTCCTGTAAACTGTGCTTAACAAAATCTTATATTTTCCCCAATTATTGTGGAGGAAAACTTATGCACTAATTCGGAAGAGAACTTTTTTCTTGGCCTAATAGATCAAGTTAACAGCATCAGGTACACTTATCTGTTTAATAAGCTTAGAGACACTGTTGCAGGTGCTGATTTTAGCAACAAGTGACTTGCAGTAAAAACTTCCTGTAAGGATATAGGTGTACAGATTACATCCTGACCCATTTGTTGTGCAAGTGAAGTTGTGTTAGGAGTGAAATAAACTAGTTTCACATTATACAAATCAAAATTAGGGTGACACATTGCACTGTCCAAGAACAAAATGACCTTGCAACTTTGACTTTTCATTCTTCCATTAAAATAATGAAGCCACTCTTCCATTATAGCACTGCTCATCACTTATTAGGGGGGAGGGATATGATCTAGGTATTGGAAGGGCCTAGGACATGGTGATTTTCCAATCACTACAGTTTTTCAATTTCACCAGCCATGTTAACACAAATAAATAACCTAAGTCTTTCTTTGGACAGCTGGCCATCTGGACATTTATCACCTAGTACTAACAGTTTTTTTGGAGGGCACATTCTAATAAGCAACCTATTTCATCATTGTACACACTTGTAGATTCATATCCGGAAACTAGATATTCAATTTTCCCATTTTCTTATACAGGATCTTAAAATACTCATGTCTATTTTTCCTTTTGCTATATGCCTCTTTTTTTGCTCACTTCAGCTTCCATTGGAACTTATCACCAGGTAATCAAATCTCCTTATAACTTCTATTTCTCTTCCATTAATCCATTTTTCGTCCTTACATATATCCTTCACCTTGTCTCCAAATTTTCTTAACTCCTTTTTAATTTCCTAAACTTATCGCTAATTTTCATGTCAATTCTGTTTTCCAAGAAAAGTAGGTAAGTAATACTCTCAATAGACTATATACATAAATTATGTATTCTATGGCAGATTTTCTTCTGCCAAACCTGCATATATGAAAAAATTAGTTGACCAGGAAATCACCTAGATTGCAAAAGATTTCAGTGTATTTGAAAAAAATTTTATGGTGAACATAGTCAATAGCTTTTGAAAGATCTAAGATGTATAAGTTTTATAATGTTCAGAACAGGATGTAAAAATAAAATTTGGAGTATTTCTTTGTAAGTGAAAGACTTAGGCAGAAATTGACATTACAATAAGTATATTTTACTGTTGCAGGATCAGATGAAGATCAGTACGTATTCTTAATAGAACCAACAAGGTAAGGCTGCTAGAATGTGTACACCACATTACAATATGCCTGATTGATTTAGCTTATTGGCTAAGCGTTACCTTAAAATTTTCTGCTATTGGCTCAGCGTAAACTTAATTGCATTTGTAAAACAAGGTAAACTTTTTATAATTAATCTTATTGCTTTTGAAGCTGTATTACAGTATTCACTGTACAGTGCAATCATTTTATGGTGAGGCCACAAGACCTTCAATTTTTCCGCTGCAACAGTTAGCGGCTAATAATCATTTAAGATTAACTTTATTAGCTGCATTTCAGTCCCTTCTTTGTGTTTGTTTATGATGAAAGTTTATTTAAGACTATGTTTATGTTTGCTTAAGAGTAGTTTTGTCTTATTAGTCCCACTGAAATGCCTACCATCACTTCATGCTTGAACAAAAACTTTTTATGTACATATACCTAAAAACTCAGGTTTGTATACAATTTCAGCAGAAATTTCCTGATTATGCAATTCCTACAGGAGAGTGTGAAACATCTTTTTAATAAGTTTAGGACAATGGAATTGCTAAACATTAAATCTGAGAACTGTAAACTTATGTTCCAATGCAGAATAAAATTTATGAAATTGGTGCAGCATTTGAATGTTCCCCTAAGAAGTCTCTAGGCACGTTGCACAGCAAGTGTGAAACTAAATCTTGAACACAAAATAATTTTGTGACCTCTTCACTTATGTCTTTAAATATATTCAAAATTAAAAATCTTGTTTTGCATCCCTTTATGGATACATCTTCAGTTTCCAGTGGCTGTTCTTCAAATTCCAGTCTTACAGTTACTGCCGCTAGGTAATGGTTTGTTTGTACTTTTATTGCCATTCACCGGAGGTAAAAAATTATGACTGGCATTACATCCAAGCTCATGATACATTCTCAGGGCTTCCAAATAAGTATTTTCTCTCAAACCATTACGACTTCATGTCCATTTAGTTGTTTTAAGAAGTTAATTTCTGGATTTATTTCATGGTTAAAAGACCAAAAATGATTACATTGAGTTGCTTCACTGTTACTAGCTCAGTGTTTATGTACTATTGCAAAACTAAAATTTGCAGGAATGATCCCCTCCCTATAGACAAACTTAAGACAATATCAGAATAGAAATTATGAGCATTACGTAAGAACATTGTGATTAGAAATAATATCTGAAGATGTCCAGAAGATCTTGGTCTAAATGCACACCACTTTCAACACCATATATAACAAAAGTAGTACTCATGCATGTTACGGGAATTAAGGAATGAAAAACCTGCAATATAATAGACAGTGCATAAAGCTTGTTTGTGTGATCTGCAGTCTCACCACAAAGAAACTGCAATCTATCAAGTTAATCCTTGGTTGGTTGCAATCATTTGTTAACATTGTTGTTGGAAGGTATGTGCTCTCTCCTTTTCTAATCTTAAAATGATGTTGTTTCAGCTCTTCTTTTCATTATGTGGGATTTTAATTGAGCCGAATGTTTTTTTCTTTAAGTAAAGCTTTACATTTTCTTATCTAATATGACTTTAAAATCACTTTTTACTCTGATTTAATGCCAGAAAATCTTTTCTTAACATAACTTGAGGTTTATAATTCTTTATTTATTTACAGCATAGGTAGCCAAAGAATACAGTGCAGCCAAGTATCCATTTTGAATCACATAAAGCAAGGCAGCCTTGTCTTCTATCGTCAGTAAGTTATACTACTACACAGTTTGTCCCTAAATTTCTAGCTATGAACACTTAACACTTATCTAACTCACTTTTTAATTAAGCCTAGCCTAAACCTAATCTGTACTGTTTATCCCTAAATTACTAGCTATGTACACTAAACAATTAACTCACTCGTTAACTAAGTCTAGTCTAAACCTAGTCTGTATTGTTTGTCCCAGAATTACTAGGAATGTATTTTTTTTTTTGGTAGTCTTAATGTCCTTTAACCTGGTTGTCATATAGGACGATGAATGAAATTAGTGAAATGATGCTCAAATGATCTTGGAGTCCATGGAGCTTAAAGTTATTTAACATTCGTCTTCTCAGGCTAAGGAAAAAACCCCGAAAATAAAAACTTATCTGGATAACTCACCCTAAACGAGATTCGAACTCATGACCTTTTGAATGTGAGGCAGACACATTACCACCACACTACCCAGGCAGGCTGTATGCACACTTGTTAACTAAGCTTAGCTTAAACCTAATCTCTACACCACAGGGTACACCTGCCTAATGTTTTCCACAAGTACCTGAAAAGGATCTGCTAAATGATTTTCTGTTTCAATATACCACAAATACATATGTGAGCATCTAAATGTTTGCTTTGAATACCACCCCCGGATAGCTGATGCTATCCGAAATTCAATATTACCCATGTGCATATTTTGTCAGTAAATCTACAAAACACACAGAATGATTTATTGCCAGGTGCCATCAACCCATAGTAGCCTCTCCAGGCATCTGTATGTATTGTGCTGGTGAACATTACATGTTCTGTAATTAAATTGTAGAGCGTGTTTGTATCCCTATCATTATTTAGACATATTGTCATTTGCACCTCATTTGTTTCCATGTCTATCATTCTGAGGATCCAGTTGTCCTCTACAATGCTCCCCAATGGAATTTCTGCCATCCTATTTTACAAGCATTGATCTAAACAATTTGGCGACACCTCCAATTTTCCCTCTCAGAATGTATTTGGTATCATTAGAGACCATACACAGTTCGCAGCAGTGATCAAACCAATTAGACACTCTGTGAACTCACACATTGGTCTCCAATCGAACTCTATTATTGTCATCTGACTGCTTGTATGCAAAGTAGTGTATGAGGAAAAGAATTTTCCCAGGCAATAGTTTTGTCTGCTTGAAGCACTTCCTTTGCTCACTAATTGTGCGACTTTTTCATAAATTATAATAATAATAGTAATAACAAGAACAAGATCAACAACAACAAAAGTCACAAGACGAGGGCTGTATTTTAACACAAAAACTATAGCAAAACTCGGAATATGTATGGCACCGTCTCTTAATGGGTTGCAAGACTGCTCTGCATTCAGAACACAACATTCTTGTTCTCAACAGACCCCGTCAAATAAAATATTGAAGACAGCCTCCAAATTATTGAGGTAAACCGACTGTTCTGTCTTATTCGGACGAGCTATTTCTAAAGCTATTAGAATCTGTCAGAATATCACCAGTAAGATACAATAAATTCTGCTTCATCGCATCCCCATGTTTGTAAAGCCCTGTTGATTGGTTTCATTGGAACATACTGTTTGAGTGTGGATCGTCCTTTGAATGCAATCATACTCTCATCCACAGCCATAACACTGGATGGTTTGTATGACTCATCGATTTGTTCAAATATTCAACAAGTGGATGCACTTTGTGGAGCTTATCATACCCTGGATCGCCTCTCTGGGGATTTGTTTCATTATTTTTTATGTGAATGTTTTCTGTTATCTTCTTGAAGCGCTTGCACGTCATTACATTATAAATAAAAGGCTGTCCAAGACCAGGATCTGAATTCCAGTAATTATCTGTCTGAGACAACATAACAATGCTCATAAAGATATGTATGCCAATCCAGGCTTTGAGTTCTTCTATGGAAATACCCAACCAATTTCGTGATATGACACTTACAATGCGCCCCGATCTTCTTTTAGGATTTACCTGGGTGGCATATAAATTTGTTTCAGAGACAATATGATGCAAAATGTCTTCTTTGAGAATTTGAGCAAAATGGTCAATTTCAGAAGTTTTGGTGACCTTATCTGTGATGGTTATTTGAGTCAAGATAAAAATCTTCTACAGATAAGCTACTTGTATTCTCACACCAAACTTAAGCAACACTATTTCCATAATCAATATCTTCAACACAAAGTTCATCTGTTTCTGCAGTTGCTGGTGTATCTGCATTTGAAGCTGTTGCTGTAGGATTCAGGGTCACCTCCTCTGCTTCTGAATCTGGCTCCAAATCAAAATCACCAGGATCACTTGGCAATAAGTGGAACAGTTGAATAGCTTCCTCAATTGCTAGTTTTTTTCTTCAAAACATTTCTGTAAAAGAAGGGAAGAATGATAAAATCCATGAAGATCTGTAAAAACTACATTCAACATAACCTAAACTTTATTAGTAACTGGTAATTGTAATAATTGCATACAATAAACAGACACATAAAACATTATCACTGAAAATCATTTGTAGCATTATTCATAACCTAAAATATGTTTGCAATTCTTACCAGTATTATTGCACTGCATTTATCTTATAAAATAACTAAAATGAATGTTTACCATATTACAAGCTATATTGCTGTTTCTAGTTATTGTAAAATATCCGAATCCCTAAAAACCCTAACCCCAATGTTGGTAATTTGTGTTTCTATAAACAAATATTTGTCTTAATTAGTTTACGTAAACAATAATGATTGTTGTAACTAAGAAATGTTTCCGGGCTGTTTTGCCATAGTCTGATGGTGTTAGACGTCCCAGACGTTTCGTCCACAACTACGGTGGACATCTTCAGTGGCGTGGTCGAAGTTTTCTTGGAGAAGGTTTCGCTGCGTCTGAAGCGTTGACTGTTGGGATCGCCACTTTTATACTGGCAAGTGAGGGGCTTCTAACACAGCAGACCACGGCAAAACAGCCTGGAAACATTTCTTAGTTACACTGACTCCGGCCGTGAAAGTCTACGTTCTCTCAATAATGATTGTTATTATAATGACTTACTTCTATATTCTTTAGTATTGTAATTCACCAAAAGCAATGACAAAATTAGACAAATAATTCTACTCGTAAATCAAACCGCAACAGCCACGCCCCCTTCAACCTTCTGCCATTTTCTTTGCTCTCTATGCTCACACAGGTGGGATATTGCGAAGAGTTCAATTTTTGTTTTGTTTTTGTAGATGTTTCCGCTAGATGCCAGCACAGACTGGAGGTGGTAAGCAGGATTCCTGTGGTCTTTATAATGCGGTAACACAAGTGGGCAGTATAGGCACTGCTTTCCTTGACAGCCCGCAAGTGGCTGGCCAAGTTAAGCAGCACCGGGCCTGGTCCCTCTCTGGGTGGGTGACCACTCCGGTAGGTAAGCATTAGCTGCATTAAGGGAGACACCCTGCCCACATTACTTTGACACGACACAAACGCTTACACAAGACTACATCTTTTATATCACACGGGTAAATCCGCGAGAAAAGCGGATAGGTACCGTGGTGATTTGCCCCTGCCCGAGTACACTCGGGCGACTAGTTCCTACTCTTGGCTCCTGGGAAGTATACTTACCACGACCTTAGAAAGGGTTAAGGAAGAACACAGCCACTACAAACAAATGGTCAATAAATTAAACAATAAACCAGTTTTATATTTAAAGGCAGACAAAGGGAACAAAATAGTAATCATAGGTCAATTTGACTATAACCAAAGGGTTGAAAAGTTACTCCAAAAACCAGAATACACTAACATAACCAAAAATTCACTTCACAAATATATTGAAAACACTAGAAAAACTATTAAAGAAAGCAGCATAATCCCAAACAAGTTGAAAAATAATTTAATGGTGAACAACCCTGATTTGCCGAAATTATACTGATTACCAAAGATCCACAAGAATGAATATAGCAGGCGTCCAATCACAAACATCATAGACACCCCAACTTACAAATTAGCAAAATGGCTGGTCAAAGAATTTGAACAGATTGATAAATTTCAAGCATCAAGCTTACAAAATTCTTTGGACTTTGTAAAGAAAATTGAACATGTGATTAAAACTGGAGAGGTGATGGTATCATTCGACATCCAATCCTTATTCACGAGCATCCTAGTAAAAAAAAATCCATATTTAAACAATGGTTCAAGAAAGTTTACATGACACAAGAACAAATTGAAGAATACATCTCTTTGACAGATCTTTGCATAAAACAAAATAACTTTTCATTTTCCAACAAGGTTTTTCGACAAACTGCAGGCTTAGCCAGGGGCAAACCTCTCTCACGTGTTAGCTAACTTATATATGAGCAACTTAGAAATCAAAAACACTAAAGCCTTTCCACAGATCTTCAAATCCTGGCATATATGTGGATGATGTGTTTGCCGTCGTTCCTAAAAAAACTAATGGGCGATGCAATAAAGTTATTGAAATTACAAGGAAAATCTATTGTGTTCATCATGGAAGAGGAACAAGTTGCCCTTCTTAGATTTGAAAATCATGAGAACTGAAACAAGCTTAGAATTTGAAATATACAGAAAAGTAACACATGTTGAGAGTTACATAAAACAGAATCAGTTCAACCAAGTAAAACATCAAAGTGCCATCTTTCATAGTCTAGTTCATAGGCTTATTAATGTCCCATTAATGTTCTCATTAAAGAGATAAACTTAAAGTTAAAACCAATCTATAAATATTGTAGAACACGAAAAATAGTTGAAAGCTCCCTCACATTGTTTAAGTATGCCCTTCAACAAGAATCATGGACTGAAATCTATGAAATAAATGGAGTAAATGACAAGTTCAATCATTTCCTACAACATTTCAACTCTCATTTTGTAGCATGCTTTCCAGTCAAATATTGTAAAATATATAATCAGAAGGAAAATAACACCTGGATTACAACAGGCATTAAAACTTCTTGCAAACAGCGAAAATTATACCAAGAATTGAAACATAATAAGACCCCATACTTAGAATGTCACTACAAAAAGTACTGTAAAATTCTAAAAGAAACAATCAAAGCTGCTAAAATATTGCATTACAATAAAGAGATATGCAATTCTAATAATAAAATAAAAACTATCTGGGATATAATAAAAAGGGAAACAGGTAAGAGCTCTCAAGAAAGCCCCTCAATTGCACTGAATTCTGATAATCAAAAAATTGATGATCCTCAAAAGGTCGCAGATATTTTCAAAAATTTCTTTTTTAATGTAACAGACAAATTAAAAATAAACTATGAATGTAAAGAATCAGCAATAAATTTTTTGAAAACTTCTTTTGTAAACAAAGTCCCTGAATTGAAAGTAAAAATGACTACACCATTTGAAATAAAAAATATAATAAATTTGCTCAAGACCAAAAATTCCTCTGGATATGATGAAATATCAAGTAAAATCCTAAAAGCTTGTTCTGACCTAATATGCATTCCCCTTAGCTATTTATGTAACGAATCACTAAAGAGTGGAATATTTCCTGACAGAATGAATCACTCTATTGTCAAACCACTTTTTAAAAAAGGAAAGCAAGATAATATATCAAATTATAGACCTATATCCCTCTTGTCTGTTTTCTCAAAAGTATTTGAGAAAGTAATGTTCAATAGACTCTATAATTACTTGGAAAAGAACAACTTATTTGCCAAAGAACAGTTTGGCTTTAGAAATGGAGTAGCAACAGATAATGCAACCTACAAGCTCACACATAAAGTGTTAAGAGCGTTAAATGAAAAGGAACATGTCGGTGGAATCTTTTGTGACCTAGCGAAGGCTTTTGAGTGTGTGAATCATGAGATTCTGATAGCTAAACTAAATTTCTATGGAATAAAGAATAACATATTAGATTGGTTCATTTCATACCTAGAGAAGAGAAAACAAAGGGTCGAAATTAATAACTCCAACGGGTATCAAAATAGTGCCTCAGAATGGAAGTCAGTAAAACACGGTGTTCCCCAAGGATCAATCTTAGGGCCTCTCTTGTTCTTGGTTTACATAAATGACCTCCCATTATACATTAACAGTTTTGCAATTATTTATTTATTTATTTGCAGATGACACTAGTGTTCTAGTAACAAGTAAAGATTTCAATGAATGTGTAGTTAAATGAAACTATGTTCTAAATTGTATGTCAAATTGGTTCAAAGCAAACAAACTCTCAGTAAACCTTGAAAAAACAAAAACAATTAAATTTATAACTACTCGCTCACCACAAACGCACATAGAAATAGGAATTAATGATACATTGTTAGAACAGCTAAATGAAGTCAAATTTCTTGGCCTTCAGGTAGATAAGCATTTAGACTGGAAGTCGCATATTAGTTACATCACACCTAAACTTAGCTCAGCATGTTATGCTCTCCGTGCACTGGTTAAATTTCACTCAATCGATACACTTAAGTTGGTGTATTTTGCCTACTTTAACTCCATCATCGAGTATGGAATAATATTTTGGGGTAATTCAGTAGATAGTAAATGCATATTCCCGATACAGAAGAAAGCTATATGAATAATCTGTAATGCTTATAGCAGACAGTCGTGTAAAGAACTATTTCAAAAATTGGGCATCCTCACCTTACCTTGTGTTTATATATTATCCATTTTAAAATTCTATGCAGTTAATCGTCATAGTTTTATAACAAACATGGAAATTCATAACATTAATACTAGACAAAAGGGATTGATTCATCGTCCCAATGCCAATCTTCGTTGCTTTCAGAAAGGTGTATATTATGAAACAATCAAGATATTTAATGCTCTCCCCAGTAATGTCAAAGAAAATGCTAAAATTTCAGGGCTTTTAAGGCCCCTCTTAAGGAGTACCTTTGCAATAAATCATTTTACTCTGTAGATGAATATTTAAGTGACAAATCTGTCTGACAATACCGTTAATAATCATTGCATTTATAAATATTACAATGTATTGCATTTTGTGTATATTAGAGTGTGTGATTTATATTAAAATTAAACTGATTTATACTTTGACTTGCACGAACGTGTCAAATGATTTTTTTTAGTATTTAGCAATGACACATGGTCTGTAAAGCCTGATGTTTTGATATTTTACACTCTAGTACATAATTGTAAATATTTGCATTGGAAATTCTATAACATATTTGTAAATATGTATTGTAATTTGTTGACATTTATGAAGAGTACATAATACAATAATCATGTTTTAGTTTATATAATTACTACTAGTAACCATTATATCGATAATTTGAAAACTATCATCTGACATAACATTAGTTTTACATATAATGAAATTATATTTATTTATACACTTTAACACTATATTTTGAAACTCTTTGTTTTTATATGCATGCAAAAAATATTCTGTTGTTTTTGTAACCTATGCTTTTAGCACTAGAGCTTTATACATTTTTTTTTCATAGTATATAAACATATGTATACATGTATATGCCTTGACAAGTTCTATGTTCAGTGGCTTTCTGGCCTAATCGAACCTACAGAATGCTTTCTAATCTAATCTAATAAAACAGAGTACCAAAAAGAATACACACACAATCATCAGGTTGCCAAACTGAACAATTACAATACTAACATCATAGACAGATTGATCTACAGACAAGAAATAAAAGACTACATGAAATCTCCACTCTGGAAAAATTGGATAAGCCATCAGTGAAATTTTACAAAAAATGTTCTTGAAATTCGAAAGAGCTAAGTTTAGGTGTGATGTAGCTAATGTGTAACTTCCGGGCCAAAGGCTTATCTACCCGAAGACCAAGAAATTTGACCTCATTTAGCTGTTCTAACAATGTATAATTAATTCCTATTTCTATGTGTGTTTGTGGTGAGGGAGTAATTACAAATTTAATTGTTTTTGTTTTATCAAGGTATACTGCTTGCAAGGTTGTTTGCTTTGAACCAATTTGACATACAATTTAGAACATAGTTTAATTTTACTACACAGTCATTGAAATCTTTACTTGTTACTAAAACACTAGTGTGATATTGTGCACCATTTAAATGTTCATACTTTAAAAAGTTTCATTTTCCTGACAAAGTACACAGATAAATAGGGGAAAAAAGTTAAACTTAAAACTGTACAAGTGAAGTTCGAAAAATATCACCTGCAAAGTGATTTCTCCCAAAACTGAGTTGCTGTTGACTGGTTATTACTAGACATTTTATTGGTAAATTGATATTTTTTGTTGACTAAAGATGTGACGAAAGTTAAATGTTTATAAAAAGGTGCTGTATAGATTAAAAAAAATGGTTCTACCTAAATTGTGATATTTGATACACATGTTCAGAACATGGTTATCTCTAATTTATAACCTCTTGCCCCATCCTCAACCCCCATTGGGCTGTGCTGACCAATGATAGACCGCAAAGCACTCCTTCAGCCTTCCCCTCCAGGTATAATTACTACCACCAGAGCAACTTCTCTCCAGTTCCCTGATAATGGCGACTGAATACGTCGTTGAAAGCTTGGAAATTAACCCAACACTTACCTGACTGACGTCCCGTGAAGAAATCATTAACAGAAATAGTAGTTGGCAGACAAACGAGCTGCATCTCTGACGTAGGTCGTGTGAGTGTTCTAGGTGTAATTGGGATTTATTTTTGAATTCATAGACTAGTAATGACTTGGGATAAGTGCTTTTCAAAGTAATTTAATATTCTTTGCACAAGAGATGTGGGGAGAACTATTCGAAAAAACTACAACCAAACACCACTCACACACACACGTATCTATCATTATACTGGTCTAAAACTTACTTTAAATTTACTGCTTTATTGAACATTAACTACACAATATCTTATTATTGGCTCCACATTTAAACCACACAAAGCGTGCTAATCTCTCACATTAGTGCCTAAAGATGGCGGCTGGGCAAAAATCCTGCTTTACCAACAATACTGCATAAGGATAGGGTATTACCGATCCAATCGCTCGAAATATCTGTAGTGGCCATATATAACAAAATTTCTCATATTTTTTTTTTTTTTTTTTTTTTTGTATTATTGTTATATTGTAGAAGACGACCTATCACCATTATTTTAAACTATGAAACTCGGTGATTTGAATGTTTCTCCTTAATAAATTTTATCCATAAAATTTCTGCTCTTGATATCTTTATTTTACACCATATTCCATTACATTTTTTGGCCAGTTAGAAGTTGTTATTGATAAATTGGTATTATATAGTAAAAACTGCGGCAAGGTCCTAACTTAAGTTTGGTCTAAAGCTGAATATAGGTATATGGCAATTATACACTCTCTCTCTCTCTCACCCACAAAAAAAAAGTTGGGAAAGGCTTGGAATCATTTTTAAGTGCACGCAAAAAAAAAGTGATAAATATCACAGATTATACTAAAGATTATAATAACCTTCACTTGCACTAAATGGATTGCATTCAGAGTCCGAGGAACACGCCCCTATTATCATTGTTCTGGTATCACATGTACATTATTTTATGGTAATTATTTCTCGCCATAGCTACTAAATGGGTAAATTAGCTAAAAGTTTTCTTATAAGCTGGAGTAGGTTGCTAATTTTGTCTGCAAATTTCCTTTGTTTCTGCTTCTGCTATTCGAGAAAATACAACCGAACACCACACACGCATTGACCATTATTCTGGTTTAAAGCTTACACTTTAAATTTGCTGCTTAACTAAACTATAACACCATCAAATCACTTAAATAAGTGCCTAACCTATGTATTGAAACATTTGCTTTTCCTTTTTTTTTTTTTTTTTTTTTTTTCTTTTCTTTCTGTTATACAAGAAATCACAACATAACAGCACACACGTATCCACCATTATATTGGTTTAAAGCCTACAGTCGAAATTTACTGTTTAATTGACATTTAATACCTCAAAATCTTATTTTTGGTTAACATTTAACCCACAAAAGCCGTACTCATCTCAAAGGTGTATAACCAAAACATGGCGCTCACCAATGAGCTTCAACCACTCTGCATAAGGAAAGGGCATTTACCTATGTATTCTCTCTATATCTGCGCCACAAAGAGTAGCTTTATTTTGTAAGTTGGCATTATGTACGTGGGTAGCTTTTTTGAACGTATTGTTTACTATATAATATCGCAGGAAGGAGTGATGCGATAGCTGCATTGCACCGTTGTATTATAAGTGTTAGAAACAAATAATATCAAATAAGTAATAACCCCATTCTTCATGTGGCTGTCCTGCAATGTGATGGCTTATGTTTGAATACAGTGGTCACATCAAACCACGTAACATGTAAATACCTTTTTGACTAATACACCCCTATGTAGAAATTGAGAATTACTGTCATAGGTTTTTCTTTATTAGTATACAATGGTTCCACCACTTGGCATTACTTCTATACGCGGATACTTTTGTTATTTTGTCATTAGAGCCGCATTGTAATTACTTACTGGTCTGTTATAAACATTTAGGGCCCTAAGCTGCAAAGCGTAGCCCAACGTGGAGGGCCCTAAGCCGCAATGCGTAGCCGAGGGATATTTTTTATAAGTTGAGGAGTGTAGCAGTTGCGGCCGAAGGAGACGTTGTAGACGATGAATATGTGAAGCTAAAACCCCAATGTTCCCAAGAAGAAGTCAAAATCTGGTAACTTTCACTTAGAGCATGTGTGCGTGCCGCGCGCATGTCAGTATATGGGTGGTGGAATCGTCGTATAGGTTTACCTTTTCTTTTTATTACCATGCAGTTTGCTAAACCGTTCCCTTTAATCTTCCTGAGTCATGTTCCGTTGGGATAGAGAAGGTTGCTAAATTCCAACACTTTTGCAACAGGTAACTAAATAGGTAAAAAATGCTCAAAATTACGTTATACAGTATCTGAGGAAGCATTTTTAATGTGCAAATAATTAATAGGTTTACTTATTTATAAAGGTAATTAAAACCTTGATTATATTTTCTTTCTATGAAAATTATACGAGTAAATAAAGAAAGGCAAGATCAGAAAATCAATGAGAACTTCTTGTAATGTTCTCAAAACAGTCCAATATGATATATTGATATTATGAACACCACTGCTGCTTCAAAAATCTTCCATCAAATGAAGGAATCATTCTTCTGCTAAATTTCTTAGACCAGCTTCTTCAGCATAAGGAGATACACTTCCTGTATCGAGAACTCTTTTACTAAGGAAAACAAATGTGCCTTCTATTTGGAAATCGTCAACAAACTCTGGTAGCACTGCTGCATTACAATGAGGTTCGCCATAAATGAATAACACTAAATCTATACCCATCATTATTATAATGAGCCATTTTATGATAAAAGTTAAGTATAATAAACAAACAAACTGCTGAAGTATGTTTCTTTTTTGCAGTGTTGCATGTTATGAAGTCTTGATAGCTATTCATCTGAAGATTCATTTGGAACATATTTTGGAAGCCTATAATTAAAAGTAGGAACTTTAGTAGTTGCACCTTAATTTTATTTTGTTAAAATGCGAAAAATGAATGTTGAAAAGAGAACATAAAATATACATTCCTAACTGTATTTTGGTTGCCCCTTTTTGCACCCGATTTCTGGTGTCAGCGCATTTTGCACCTTTTTTCATTTTCGGCAATTTTGCACTTTTATTCCTTATTTTTTCTATAAAAATTAAGAATAGAAGCACATCTGCAATTAGTGAAAGAAAAAAATGGAGAAAGCCTTAGCCTAACATATACATACGGCATCGCAGGCCCGGAACTCTGGTGATACACAAAATGAAGTATTTAGTATATCAGTTTTGTTATGAAAGGTTTCCGAACATTTTTAGTAGACCCTCTGCTAAATGAATGAATATTGTGTCACAGTTGTGTAATTGTCTTTGGTATTTTTTTTGTAATGGTATTTAAGCGTAAAATTTGCATCATTTTCATCTAAATTAGGGCACTCTTTTATAGCAAATTTTTGGCCAATATTTTGCATCTAAATTCCTAACTCTATGTATAACGATGGCAAGAGTGCAATTTTTTTTTTAATTCAAAATGTATTTAAACATACAAATAATCTTTTAATCTCCTCTAAGAAATATTTTAAAAAGTATATAGGTTTTGTTAAATCTTGATTTAGTATGCATTAATACTAAGCAGTTTTCACTTTTTCCTCAAAAACACTTAAAATGAGTCTTCCACCCATGTAGCTACAGTTTTGTACAACAAAAATAACATTGTTTTTAATAATAACAATAAGTACAATAATAGCATCATAAAGCAAAATCAAATTAGATGGGCATGCTTATACTTATTTAAAAATTATTTTGACAAGTGAACAATGTTATTTTGCCATTACGGTTTGCTTGATGTGTACACAGTCTGACCAGTACCATTTTGCCTTTTGTTCTCCCATTGAAACTCTGGCAATTACCTGTGATGCTAGTCACAGTGTGTATTATTATGAACACAAAAATGACAGTTAATGCCATGGTAATTAACTCTAACTTGTGATAAAAATTCACAAAAGTTGACAGAAGTGCTGAAAATGAAGGAACAGTATTCTGAGATTTAGGGGATAAGATTTGTTATGGTTTTGGCTTACAGTGAGTGATTTTATTATATGTTAATGACCCTGTCAATTGCTAGGGTTATAGCATCGTCACTGATTTGTCCGCAGCAGTTCTTTTACATTTCAGTAAATCTGACATGGGACTGTCCACTTTAAGCACACTTAAAAACTATTGGTCCGGGATGGTTTTGAACCTGCAACCTGAGGATCAGAAAGCCTGCACCAAATCAACTGAGCCACACAGACTGACACACTGGAGTGTGCTCAGTTATATTGGACATTTATGTATTTGCTTATGTCTATTCATTGGTCCTGCAATGAGCAAAGCTCTGGGACATTGAACACATCTTACAATTATGATGCAGCATTTATAACTTACCCATCACCAAAAAGAACTTCTCTTTTTTTTTTTGCTATAAAATAGCAACAATTTAGACCAATTAGATATACATTTACTTTCCAATTCCACCATATGTTATATTAGATGAACTGGTAATAAACCAGCATCATTGGGAGAGTAAGCTCCCCAACATGCATTATTGTAGGACGATAATGAGTAAGTGTAGATTTCCATGTTATGCAATCCATCCTGTGTATTGAATATTTACTTAATGCATGATACAGCTAAATATATGATGTGTTCCATTCAAATGACTTTCTCTAGCTGTTACACTAAGAAATTTTTCTTTCAACAAATTATTCTTTTATCTACAGTAAGATAAATATTAGCAGAATTGTCTTATTGCTTGCTTCTTTGGAAGTAGAAGGGAAATAAACGAATTCTCAGGCTAAAGCTATACTGAAAACTTTTTAAAAACTGGTTGCTGTGTGAAACAACTGAAATTTGTTCTCTTAGCTTGCTAGTAGTAAACAAACAAACAAACAAACAAAACAAAAAGAAGAAGAAGAAGAAGAATGATATTGCCATTTGAGAAAAGTTTAAGTACCTTAAAACTGAAACCTATAACTTGGAATATCTCAAACGGTTAACTTTACGAAAACATGTATATAACTGAAATTGTATGTTTTAATGATTAAAATTTAGTTGAGTCGATTTTGTAACACTACATCACTTACTTTTTTATTTCGGAAAACATGTTTCAGAAGCCATGTGCTTCCATTGTCAATTCCTTTGGTCGACTACCGGCATTGCTTGCTGTGGTGGTTGTCTCTGTCCCTGGTGGTGGTTTGATGAACTTCTGGATAAGTAGATCGCCTGGCAGGATTTCAAAATTGAAAACCCGGTTCTTGTTTTTCCAAATATATATGTTTTCCTAAACTTTTAATTCTGTCTTCCTTGTGATGTTTTTGAGGAGCACATGGCTTCTGAAACATGTTTTCCGAAATAAAAAAGTAAGTGATGTAGTGTTACAAAATCGACTCAACTAAATTTTAATTGTTAAAACACATCACTGTCTCAAAGTCCACTATATATCAGGATAATGTTTTAATGAGTTCATTTTTTTTGTGCTGCAAATTTTTGCTCTCTTTTCTGCTTTAGCTGCTATATAAAAGTTAAATAGAAGTCACCAGAATGAAGAGGTCTTCAGAGTCTATTCCCAGAAAATTCAATATATACATTTTGATTGTCATGAAAAAATCTTAAGCACATGACATTTGAATCAAAATTGATATAACCATAATTGACAAAAATCAAAATTTTCAAAAAATGTGTCATGTAAGGGGTAGTTGGGGCGATTTTCTTGAAAATCTGCATGTTGCATCCTTGGAAGATACTGAATTGAAATACCAAGTTTGGTATTTAACTAACTTTTTGAGCTATACTGGTCACAGACACACACCCTCAGGCATGTTTTTAATAATGCATTTTTTGTATTAAGGGAGCCTAAAAACATGTATTTCTGGTGACATTTCTCTATCAGATTTTTGGGTTGGAATACTCTACCCACTATGTACATTGTACATACCTGCTGGAGAAAGTAAAAATAGTTTAATATGTTGATTGTATATTAAATTCATATTTTTATTATTATTGTTATTATTATTATATAATTATTATATTATTATATAATAATAATAATAATAATAATAATAATAATAAAATGTTGATAGTCATCCTCCATTGTCTGGGGGTAACCTGTGCACCTCTGATTGCCAAGGTTGCAGGTTCAAACCGCAGAGGGTGATGCGTTTTTTTGGGCATAAAAACTTTTAGCATGACTTCCTTCAGAAGGAAAGTAAAACCATTGGTCCTGTGTTGTAGATTTACAGCACCTAAAAGATCCAAGAAGCTCAAGTCTTAAGATAAAGATGCCTGTGAGCAAAATTACACTCAATCTTTCACGCCCAATATAGAACTACAGTAGTTAAACAGCATCCATAAATAAAACTCAATTTAACTTATTTTAAATGCGGATATTTTATATATAGATTATTTAATTCTTGCTTGTTATTCTATTCACAAAAAATAGCAGTTGAAATTTCTGATGGAAGACAAATAAATGAGCATAGGTTTTTTCTTTTTTTAATTTTTTTTATGTGCATTGAGGAAGGGGGAGGAAGGAGGAGTGATGGTGAAATTGGGTAAAATTGTAATAATGTATTGGAGAAGGAGAAATGAATTCATGTGCCTACATGTAGTGCCAAACACGTGGTTGTTTTTATCACCTCCACCTCATTGTTAACAGGATCAAATGAAGAATGTTGTCAATAAAGTAAAGCTTCTAGTACTTGCCATTTTGTCTTAATGCTGAATGATTAATAACTAGTCCACAGAATAGCTCTCTTTTCTTTAGGGTGCATAAATACATCTTTAAAAATAGCAATACATGTGTTGGTATGTTTCTTTGAAAATTTAACTTTAACAACAATGTCATTGATTGCATTTTTTTTTTCTTCAGGTGTTGTAACAGACTATGAGAATTCCAGAGCTATATATGGGGATGGCTGATGGGACATCAAATTAGAAGTCCTTGGAGATTTTGGCAGAGGGGAACTCAACTGAAATTAAATTCAAACCAAAATGGCATCTTCCTTCAGAAACTCACTTGAAGAATAAGATAATTGTTCTATTTTGAATTAATTAATGAAGTTTAAAAATTATAACGACATAGCTGAAATGGATACTAAAATAGAAATTAATCAGGAACCTTGTTTATTGAAAGGAACATCAGCTGAACCATATTCTGAATCAGAAGGGGGTTTTGGTTCAGATGTTCATATAAAGAATGAATCATCTCCTTTTGCTTCAGTGTTTATAATGGAGACTGACTCCAGCATACATGGGGTTGATCATGCAGTAGACATTGTCACCAAGGTCAAAGAAGAGCCTAGAAGCTGGGCAAGGACATTAACTGAACAGCAATCTGAATTACAGAATTCTCTTGGTTCAAAATTTCAGATAAAGAGCGAGTTATCTTCTTTAGTTTCGCCTTTTATAGTGGAACCTGAATCTGATATATGTGGGGAAGATCATATCAGAAACAAGATTAAGGAAGAACCTAAATTTTTGGAAAGAACTGAACTGAAATCTGAATCAGAAGAAATTGATCTGAAAGATGAACCGTTACACTTAGATACTGAGGTAAGAATTAGCTATAGATGTTTCGGTAGTAATGATAATTGTTTTTTAGAGGAATTTAGTAACACTGACATCCAAAGTAAACGTACAGTGCCATATGTTTAAATGGGCCTGCTCCTTGTGGTGCTCACCAACCTTCCATTCCACTGTAGAATACGGAAGGCTAATAAGCCACATTATTCATTACTGCAAACATTTAATGTGTGTCTCCATTGCTTACCTGTTTCAAAGATGATGTTGAAAATGTCCTTGCACCACGAGACAGGTGATACAGCATCTCAATGGGTTTACATTTACGTGTGACTATTTCTTCCCTTTTGTTATGTTAAAGTTCATCTAATCTCTAAGGATTTGTTTTACATACCCTAACTTTTAAAGTGCCTCACAAATAATAATCACAGGATGTAGGGGATATAGGAGCCCACTTCCTCACTAGGAAGGATTTTTATATGAAAAAAAAAAAAAGTTAACATATTTATTTATTTTTTTTTTGTTCTAAAAAAGAAGAAAATATACAGTAAAAATGTTATAAAAAGAATCGTAAAGAGAAGGGTAAACGTGAGGATCTTATTGGATCAAATCCACATTCAAAAGGAGAATTTTTTTCACGATCTTCAATAATCTTTTTGATAGGAAATTAGTTAACTATTTGATAAGATTTTTAAAATACTGTACTTAAATTCACAGAAATTGTAGATAATAATAAGTTTTTATTGTCAAATATACTCACCACTTGTAGATGGATAGCAGCTCCCAGCATATTCCCTTAAAATTGCAGTAAACAACAAAAATCTTCTCTAAATTGTCCATCACGAATGCATGCCAGTGAGTCTAAATAGTGCCTTATATTGTGAAAATTATACCCAAAATCCCTATTTGTTCACCTTCCATGACTTGAGCCACTTTACACAGCTTTTGAAAAACCATGTTTTTTTTTTTTTTTTATTCAAATAAATTTTTAAATTTGTTTCTGTAATACTTTTAGGAAGTAATAGGAATTAAGGATAAGGAATTAATTTCATTTCAACAGCCCATACCTTCCTAAGTGTTTCACCCAATTTGTTGAAGTTTCTAGTTTTTGTATGGAGTCACAAATAGTTGAAATTTGTTGATATAAGTGCCAAATAATTTTTTTAATTGGCTATCTTTCAATAAACCCTGAGCTATTTCAATAGATGATGCATCATTTTTGTTTAACTCATTTACAACAGATGCAAAACTTTCAAAATCTGTTGCCTAATAGGAAACTACACTTGACTGCTTTTTAGGGAGGAAAGGAGAATTGGGATTTTTTTCTATGAGGATAGGAATCCTCAACGGTAATTGAAAGAAATATTTTTTTTCCATTTGATGCAACCCTATCCTCATTGGGTTATAGAAGTGTGGTATATGTACATAATCTATGAAGACATGAACTACACAAATTACATGAATCATTTTTGGAAAATCGAGGGAAAGCACTTAACCTGCTTTTGCTATGTATGGTGGACCATACATAAGAGTAATACATTGTCATATTTTATACCATTTGGCGTATCTTGTGCATAGTTTCATTGGATAACCTCACAATCATTATATTATTTAATGCTGATAATTCTTTACAGGCCACCATAGATTACTAGATTGTCGACTCCGTGGTGGAGGGTAAGGGGTGTAATAGGGCGCTTTTTAAAACCTTTCACACGGCTGTTGTTAGAACTAACATAGCGTCGATAATATAACCAACTTCTATATCGGCCGAGCATGCAATTCTGTTCCCTCCCATCTCACGCACCAATGAATTGTTAATGAACATTTCCAAATAGCTGATTTAACATTTCTGTGTGAGAAATTGAAAAGTGCGGTAAATTATTCATTGTGCGAGAGATGTGACTTAGAAAGAAGTTCGGTAGCTAATTCCTGAAAAGAAAATGATCAGCAAGAAGAAATCCACGTTTAACTGAACTTTTTTCTGCTGTATACAACAAATTAGATTTTTTTTTATATAATCAGATGAGAAGCACAGTATTTTTATGAAATTGGGATTGTGCAGAAATACATGTTTCATCCTTTCATTGAGTAGAATTAACATCTGTTTGATATATGAGCACATCAAAGTTCACATTGAAGTAATGCATTCTGTAAGTGGAGGAAAACTGGAAGGGATGCCAACAAGGTTAAATGTAATGCAATTTTTTGTACATAGCAAGTTAATAATAATAATAATGTTGAAAAATGCCATTAAAAACTAGTGTAAAAACAGCATAGATGCACACATAAAAATTCTAAATGAAGAAAGGATAACAACTATGTACAAAAAAACAGCACTACTTGTTTCAAGAAGAGAACAAAAGTGCTATGTTATTGCTTGTATTAATGAATAAAGTTTTGAACAGCAGCAGCTGCATTTCAATGTATACACATACACATTTTTTGCATAAGATTACAAAAGTTCCTCAGAGAGGGACCTCAAATTTGAAATTCTCTCCTATAATATTAACGTTTTAGCAGCACCTTTAACATTTGTACATGGGACGATGTCAGCAACAAGTGGTACAAATTTTATCAATCATACTATTTGTGCATTCTTGTAATAACTTTGATTAAAATATGTATCTTTCACAAATACAGAAAAAGCAAATTATTACAATTAAAATAACATACACTGCACAATGAAAATAAGAAAGTAGTAAAATGCACCATTTGTTTAAAATTTACTTGTCTTTACAACACAAGGAATACTAGACTCTTCAGTTTCTCAGACCAAATATCTTGCATGGTAATCAACACTGACAGAGAAAACATGTAGTTTTAGAAACAAAATTTAAAACTCCAATATATCTGGTTGTGTGACAAATTTCCATATGCTTGCTATTCTGTCTTTTTGAGTAGATATCCTAATTTATATTGGTAACGGTTTAAGCAATGCAGTATATGCTGCTTCAGCTCTTTGCTTAGCATACATTTCTCAGGCTGCAGGACTTGACAGAGTGTGTGCCATATAAGCAACTGAGGGAACGATTACACTCTCAAAGTGAGAATATTGCACATTTCATTTATTCCAAGAGTGAGGGATTTGCAATTGTATTTAAGGATTTTCAACTCCAACAGTTTCATTTCAATGCACATAACTCCTGTGGAACAAATTCTGGCATAAAATAAAGCTGATATGACTCTTATAAAACTGAAGATTATTATTCAATAGGAATGGCAAACAAACCACACTAAAATATCAGTGCCCATATCTTCCCTTCATATGTATTGTCTTTATATGAATTGGATGAATGCAATTACAAGTAAAACATAAAAATGCCTATTCCATACAATAATACAGGAGTTGAACATTAAGGTAATAACAATGAGTCACAAAAGCCATGGCTATTGAAACACTGAGCTGACATCATTGTAATAATTTATTTTCATTATGTTATAATTATGTTTGGAAGCCATATGCAACAATAACTGTGTGTATAATTTGTGCAGTTTCATCTCAGAATACATATAAAAGATTGTGTTAAATTAATTAATCAAAGAATAATTTCTGCTCATAATATCAAGGCAAAAATGGAGTAGAAACTCCTCGATTATGAAAATGTTTAATTCCATACTACCAATTAATTTGCATCTATAATAGCTGTAAAGTAAAAGCAACAATTCCTTGTTTTACATTTATAAACAATTACTTAAAATTGTGCAGTGTTTACAAACTTAAATCACATGGACGTTCTGCATAAGACAGTTACTAATTTTACTGTGATATATTCATAGATATACCAAAGGATTCTTTAAGCAGTTTATTTCAGATTGTTATATTTAGGTCATTGATGCACAAGTTTGACCTAGTTAGTGCAAATTTTGCATTTTGTTTGGCTATTTTGAAGATGGCTAAAAATTCTATGCATCCTGGACTTTTGTTTTTAAAAATGACAAGAATCAAGTTTATATATATGCATATATTAAGAAGGAAGATGTAACACTTGACTTTTAAGTCGTACCTGCTGCTGACACTGTAATATTGAAAATGAAAGTAACAATACACATAATAATAAAAATAATACAAGGATATGCAAATCTAATATATCTAATATTAACTATTATGTGAGTTTACCAACACATGTATAAGTTTTCCCTTTCAGTTCCAAAAACACGTAATATTTTTGAAGTTCCTTATTTCTGCATTCCTATTTGTACCCTATCTGTTGCATAATGATAAAAGCAGAAACAGGTAGAAATGCAATTTATGCATTTTCAGCAATATTTTTATGAGAATAGATCAAAGGCTGTGACATTCTTTATCATTGCTACAGAGGTATTTAGACATGATAAAGGTAAAAAAAAAAGTTACAAAACATCTGTCACTGCATGATAAAGCAAACTTTGTAACAAATCATTTCCAAGCAACTCACCCCAAGGTACTATTTAGCTAGCCAGATTGTTACAAACATTTGTCACTGACTCATAAAGCAAACCTTGCAACAATTCATTTCCAAGCAACTCGCCCAAAAGTAACAATTAGCTTGCCACATTATTACAAACATAAAAATTCATATCTGAGCAACTCGCCCAAAAGTATTAATTAGTTTGCCACATTATTACAAACATAAAAGTTCATGTGATGTTGAAAATGAGTCGGAATAGTAACACTCACCTCACTTATATGTAGTTATGTTCAAAACATATGTTTCAAGGGCAATTGCCCTCTTCTTCAGTTGAAGTCCGACTGATGGCTGGTATTTGTGCTCTGTGGTCTATTACGGTGGAGCCATTTGGTGTTCTCAGTAGAAGTTCAAAATCATGTGGCGGTATTTCAAAATTAAAACTTCACTTGTCTCAAACTTCTGAGTTATTTAATAATAAAAGTTCATATCCGAGCAACTCGCCCAAAGGTATTAATTAGTTTGCCACGTTATTACAAACAGAAAAATTCATATCCGAGCAACTCGCCCAAAGGTATTAATTAGTTTGCCATATTATTACAAACATAAAAATTCCTATCTGAGCAACTCGCCCAAAAGTATTAATTAGTTTGCCACATTATTACAAACATAAAAATTCATATCCAAGCAACTTGCCCAAAAGTATTAATTAGTTTGCCGCATTATTACAAACATAAAAAATTCTTATCTGAGCAACTCGCCCAAAAGTATTAATTAGTTTGCCACATTATTACAAACATAAAAATTCATATCCGAGCAACTCGCCCAAAGGTATTAATTAGTTTGCCATATTATTACAAACATAAAATTTCATATCCGAGCAACTCACCCAAAAGTATTAATTAGTTTGCCACATTATTACAAACAAAAAATTCAAATCCAAACAACTCGCCCTAAAGTATTAATTAGCTTGCCACATTATTACAAACATTTGTCACTGCATGATAAAGGAAAAAAGTTGTAAAAATTCATAACCAAGTAACTCACCCTAAGGTATTAATTACATAACAAGATTATTATTGGGCAGACATGGTGCCTATGACATGATACAGCTAAATTTATTTGCTGATTCTTATACTACATTAGAAACAAAGTAATGCTATTGAAATGAAAAACATTAAAAATAATTAATTCAAGTGAGTTTACCAACATTTCCACCACATTTAACGTATCTATATGCCAATAGTAGAGAACGCATTTTCCCCTTGGTTTCATTAATGTTATTTGCCAAAAGAAATTAAGGAAACAAATAAGTGATCATACCTTAATAATTCACCTCACTTATTCTACGAGGGCCGTTCAGAAAGTAGCCTCCGGTTGATTGCAAGAAATTCACCAAGTTAAATAAAAATATTTTAATATATACATCTTACAACTACATCTTTGCACTATTTTTCTACATAGTTTCCATAACGATTGAGGCACTTATCGTATCTTTTCACAAGCTTTGAAATTCCTTCTGCATAAAAATCACCCGCTTGTGCCTGGAGCCAGCCTGTGACCGTATCTTTGAGCTCTTCGTCATCATCAAACCGCTGGGACCCGAGCCATTTCTTCATATGCATGAAGAGGTGATAATCGCTTGGCGCCAGATCTGGGCTGTAAGGTGGATGGTTGACAACGTCCCACTTGAAGGACTCAAGAAGGGCTGTTGTTCTGCGAGCAGAGTGAGGACGGGCGTTATCGTGCAAAAAAACGATACCGGAAGTCAGCATACCACAGCGTTTGTTCTGTATAGCCCGTCGTAATTGTTTTAGTGTTTCACAGTACACGTCTTGATTAATGGTCGTCCCACGTTCCATGAATTCAACCAACAACACCCCTTTTGCATCCCAAAACACCGTTGCCATCAATTTTCGGGCAGAAAAATCTTGCCGGGCTTTTATTGGTTTGGTAGGCGAATTTGAATGTGCCCACATCTTTGATTGTTCTTTTGCCTCAGGGTTCACGTACTTAATGCAGGTTTCGTCCCTGGTCACGATTCTGTTTAACAATGGTTCACCTTCGGCCTCATAACGTGACAGAAAGTCTAATGCAGAGGCCATTCTTTGAGTTTTGTGGTGGTCGGTAAGAAGTTTGGGCACCCATCGTGCACAGAACTTACGGTAACCCAATCTTGCTGTCACTATCTCGTACAAGAGAGTCTTAGAAATCTGTGGAAAATCAGTAGACAACTCCGACATTGTGAAACGTCGGTTTTCACGAACTTTTGCATCCACTGTCTGAACGAGTTCGTCCGTGACCAATGATGGTCTACCACTCCTCTCTTCATCATGAACGTTTTCTCGTCCACTTTTAAATAAACGTACCCATTCACGGACCACTCCTTCACTCATAACTCTTGGTCCGTACACGGCACAAAGCTCATGATGAATAGCTGCTGCAGAATATCCTTTGGCTGTAAAAAAACCTTATAACAGCACGCACTTCACATTTGGCGGGGTTTTCTATTGCAGTACACATTTCAAACGGCCACAAACACTAAACTAGCGCAGGTACGACTTTCACTCGACCACGGCATGATGCCGACTGACCTGCTGAGTGCGTGAATGCACAGATGACGTCGCTACTCCCCCCACTACCCGCACTGTGACCGATCGGAGGTTACTTTCTGAACGGCCCTCGTATATTACTGTTTTTCCAATGTAGATAACGCATGCTGAAGCAAAGCAAACAACATAAAGTAGTCTTTCTGAACCATTGAGGTTTACAGATTGATACCCAAAATGTGTTCAGCCAAATTAAAACAGCCCAGACTGATGGTTTTTAAGTGTGTTTAAAAGCAACCTCATATTATAAATTTACTGCATGTAAAAGAACTTCTCATAATGAAATTCTGGCACACAGGTAGTACTGGTATCCTGGCAATTGATAGCATCATTGACAAAAGACTGTTTAAAAACATTATTTTTGTCAAATGCATTTAGGCTAGCCTGAAACAAATGACAGAAAACTGTGCAAATATATGTTTATATATCATTCATCAGCATTTCATAATATGATTTAGATTATTTAATGCAAGAAAAGTATTGTAAATGCAAATAATACTGTGCATTGAATGTAAATTTATACAAGCTTGTACTAAAATGCCAACACACATTTAATTACAAGATGACTGAGGTAAACAATAAATTAGTCATAAGTCTGCAATGCAGTATATGGTTAGTTTAAGTTATATAAAGAATGTCAAGTATACACTCCAGGAAAAAGGGGCAAAGTTGGTGGATATGGTTAAGATAAAAATATTGCTTAAAATCTGACATTGTTTCATCAAGAATTATATGTATAGTGTACACAATAGTTAATTTTGTAGTGAATTATTTTTCAGCGTGAGAGAATATGAAACAGTTATTAAAGTGTCTTTTCACAAAGTTATTACAACCAAGCGGCAGCATGTTTCAGGTTAGGTAATGACTGATTCTTTATTCCTGTGTTGTTCTGTAAGCTCCTTACCTTTCAGTATAATTCGGGAAACGAAACAATTTAATTCCCTTAATTCTCCCTGTAGCAGGACAACCTCAAAAGGCAATATTTTCTTTCAGAAGACTTTGTGCATTTTACAGTTATGAAATTACGGTCACGTTAAGTTTTTTCAAATTCAAAGCATGTCAACAAGATGGCCAACATTATACTAGGAAACAAAATGCCAGTATGGGCTATTGTTTCACAGTCCTGTTACGTAATGTGTGAATAAACGGAATTAAGTGATACTAAGTCCTATCTTTATAATTTTATTTCAGAATTTTCCTTTATTTAGTCCACACTAAAATATATCTATATTAATGACAATTGGTACCACTAAATCATTTTATACTTCCGCTGAAATCTGGTAGTAAGAGACATCTATTGACAGCAGTACAAGATAAATTTGGTGTGCAGCGCTCAAAATGTCACCTTTCGAGCCAATTTTTTGTGAAACCTTGACTCGGCACCGGAAGTCACTATTCCAGTTGACAGGCTCTGCAGGTCAGTAAATATGGTGCTCACTAACTATTTTGTCATTTTTCAATACACTGACATCAACATTTCCTGTTTTTCTGAAACTTGAATCTTGGGTTTCATCAATGCTCACCCAAAATTTTTCATTTTCAATGCTAAGGTCTTCAAGAGGCTTAATGTTGATATATTTAGCCAAAAGTTTCCAAGTTATATATTATTGATCTTTCTGATTGGGATATCAGCTACTACAAATGCTCTGCATTAATCTAAATAATACTGAGAACACTTTGATTGTCCTGCACTTGAATAAGCCGACTTACCTATCAATAACTATCGTGAATTCACACAAGCTGCAGCAGCAATATGTTTATTTGCACATAAATGCTCAGTGATTTGTGAATGCTGTGATTTGTGAATGCTGATCTGCACTTACTGTTTTTCCACATGGTTGGCAAAACAAAATTTTATTGTCTACAGTTGTTTCATATTGCTGAAGACACGATTTAACACTAGATTTAACTTTCAGCATGTTTTAAAGATGCACAAGTTACTCATGCTTGTTCATAAGAATGGAAGAATGAGCACAGTCTCTATGCGTCATTCATACACTTTATCATAAAAGTTCGGTCTAGCAGTATACACATATTATGAAATATACAGATAGCAAAGTGGGAATAATCAAGGTGTCAGCAAGCTTGATAATGACCTAATCTATTGTATATACCTTAACATGATATGGTGAACATTCTGTGATACCTGTAATGCTATATATCTAATTTGTAAATATGTCATACATATTTATACTGGAATAAATTAAAAATTATGCTGGTTAAATAGCAAAAAATAAAGATCAATTCAGATTTATGTATTTATGGGAGATAGTATGAAAATAGGAATTTGCATATTTTCCCTCCAAAATATGTATTATTTTCTCCCCAAAATATGTATTATTTTCGCTACATGTACTATTTACTTAGTGTATAGAGAAGGTATTGTAATGAACCCAAAAATTTGATACCAAGATTTCACCGGAAATACATGCTTTGGGTTCCCCTGAATCCAAAAAAAGCATTTCTGGAAGAAGATCTGTGTGTGTATGTGTGTCTGTGGACAGCATAGCTCGAAAATGAAAACTTTGGTATCTTGAAGGATGCAACACGAAGATTTTCAAGAGAATCCCTCCACCCCCAACTACCCTTTACATGGAATTTTTTTTGAAAATTTTGATTTTTACAAAAATGGCTCTAAGAATTTTGATTAAAATATTGTATATTAAAGATATTTACCTGACAAATAATATGTATATCTTGAATTTTCTGAGAATAGTCTCTGAAGACTACTTTATTCTGGATTAATTTTACGGAATTTTGCATAACTGCTAAACCGTAAGAGATAGACAAAAACTCACCACAGAAAAAAATGTAGAGCACATTAAAACACACAATTCATGTTCTATAATTTTTTTTCGTGGAGTTGATCGTTTTTGAGAAATTCCTTTTTTTTTTTGGTTTCAGCTTTAAAAATTTTATACTTTTATGTGTTTGCAGAAAAAAATGTACATAAGAATCCGCTCCCAACTAATTACTCTTGTCAACATACATATCAGCAATAGCCCGCAATGAAATCTGAGTTGTATGGGATGTAGCCCTATTTGTGTTCAATTCATTCTTCATCAGTCAATTGAGTTTAAAACATACTAAAATTATGGTGCGGTATCATTCTGCAATAATAGTGTGTGTAAGGAAATAGGGCCAATGATTCTGATCCCACTCATGGCACCATTTGCACACCTTAGGATCATGCAGTGCATTTTCCCATATGAGTCTTAGATTTACTGTTGCCCTGTAGTGATTATTTTGCAAGTTAATGGATACATTGAGATGAAACCACGCCAGTCACTGAATAACAACATTTGCAGGTTTATGATTCTGACGTGCACAAACTCAACAAATCAGTTGCAAAGCCTTATTCTAGTCTGGGGACTCCTGTTCTTTGAAGCTTGCACTTCTGTTGTTTTGTATGGACACAGTTTTTTGTGGCTTTCTGTGCTGATTCATAACTGATACCTGGTTGCTGTGGCAACTTAGAGAAAGACTTTCAAGGAAATCATTCTATTCAAGCACCAAACATTTTCTTCTGTGAGCCAGGGGGCATATTTAGGAGGGGAGGTGAAACATCGGAATTCCCCATCATAAATTGTTTTGTAATTCCCCATCATAAATAGTGTTTTGTTATACCTCTGAAATAAAGGAATACATTTAAATTAATATAAACAAGATTATGAAAGAGAAATGTTTGTGGCCTCAAATATGAAGTTATCTTTTGTTTCATATCTCTTTTATTTTACTCTTGGCCTTGTAAAGAAAACAGAATTTTAATGACAAATGCAGCAACAGCTAAGTACTGTGGCTTTAGTATATTCTCATATTTCCCTCCTACTTTAAGGGAACTGTGTAAAATGCCATTTCTGATAATGTTTATTTTGATTTGCACTATGTACATATTTTTATAATCTTTTGTAAGAATAGTTTGTTTGCAGAACAGATAAGAAAGTTATGTGGATGGAGCGGTTCAGATTTTTTTCTGGTCTAATACTATCCTGTAGCATTGAATTTGTGGAATATTTTATGTTGTACATCTATCAGGCCTATAAATGTCAAGAAATTTTCCCTAACTGCTCTACAATACTGAGCAGGAGATGGCTATTTTATAAAATGACTGTAAATGAAAATTTGTTTTTCGGTACTAAATCACACCATGACTCAAGCAAACATAACCTATTTGCAACAAGACCAATGCTCCACTGCCTTGGCCGACTTTACACATGCTTCACATTGGGTGAGTGGTGGGCCCGTTATACTGATGCCTTGATACATTTATGGAGTTTGTTTCTAACACTACATAACTTACACTTTTGATTTAAGAGGGACTGGTTTTGGGAGCTGTTGCTTTCATTACCAACCTCAAGGTTCTGACTGTCATTGCTGATTGCAGTAGACTGCAATCTGCTCTTTGGCGATGTAACTACTTACCTATGCAGTTAATGGTAGGATTTTAAAATGCACTAGGCAGTCTTTATGTTTCTATATAAAAGACTTCCATGTTGTGAGTTTGTTGAAGCCCGCCATGCTCCCAGTAGTTTTGGAATCAGGTCTAGGTTATAGTTTTCTTTCCAAAATTAATCTTCTACTGCTAAAGTGCCCTTATTTGAATTTTAAGATTTCTAAAATATTCTTTGGATCTAATTTTTAACCCTTTTTTTTTTTTTTTTTGGTTTGTCCTATGTTGAACTTTTCACAGTACCTATATACAGTTGATTTAATGTTTTGATCTATTTTCTTGTGATAATCTCATTTTTGATAATATTTTGTTAAATTTGATGACAGAAGAGGTGCCCACGTAAAGGCTCGATCCACAAAGCTTTTGTCAGACTGCTCCCTCCTGCCCAATAATGGGCTAGATAATCTAAATATATCACCACCTCTTCCTCAGAGCAGCCCATCTTTGCAGCAGACTGCATCATTAATCCTCTTCACCATGAGGTAGGCCCTTGTTATGGTTGTTAAAGCTTGGGGCAATGTTCCTTCATACAGGTAGGTTGATACAGCCTCACCAGTGTACCCTGCTGAAAACTCTGGCTGTTGGCTTGCCGATCACACTGGTCTTCATCTGGTTGCTTGCTACCTGAAAATGTGACAGGCCAGCTCTGCATGTCATAACAGTCTACAAGATTTCCTACATTGTTGATTGTTGGCTGTTTTGTCCCTGGGGGACTCCCAAATGTTAGGTTACATTGTAGAGGCAGCTCTCTAGTGGCAGGTGTCAACCCAAGCATTGTGTGTTGAAGAGTGACAGGCCCTAATGCCCCAGTTGCTCTGGTAATAGGCTCTGACTGCAGGTGGAGATGTTTGCACATCTTATGCATTCCCAAGTTGCTCCAGTGCTTCCCCAAAACAAACACATTCTTGTATAAGGCATTCACAGTTTTCTTGGCTTCCTGAATAGGAATGGCATACGCTTCTGGTCACTTAGTAAAATAGTTCATGACTACCAACAGATGGTTGTTAACCCTGTAGGACCCATAGAATGGTCCAGCTATGTCGATGGCAATGTGTTCCGAGGGCACTTCCATGCTGCATGGAACCAGCAATGTGACTGCAAAGTTGACTTAACTGGTTTTAATTTTTGTGCCACACCTACCATATTCACCAGATCTTGCTCCATGTGATTATACTCTGTTCAACAACATGAAGAATGCCCTTCAAGATAAAAGGTTCAACAAGTAGGAATTCCAGGTAACTGCCCCAAGTGCATGTGTGGTACCTGCAATCAGTGGTTTTGCGATGCAGTAATGAATTTGCCAGGAAGGTGGCAGCAGTGTATTGATGTTGGTGAGGAGTAATTTGAGAGATACCCTGTATACCCTTGGGCAAAAAAAAATTAATCATGTCTGGAGCGCCAAATTCGTCTTAAGTCTGACACGACACAGCACCTTGTGTACACCATCCATGATACAGTTGTGTAGCAGCAGCAATGATTTGTCACAAGTACCAAATCTTACTAATCCATATTCATTCATATTCATATTCATTTATTTCATCCTTCAGATCATGTATACATGATATGGACTCGTCAATAAGCTACATAGGAATATAACAATAAGTTAAAAGGACACACACACACACCCACATACACATATGCATACAGCATTTAGGGTCACCACACATATCCATACTGCCTTAATTAGTAAGACTTATTTACATATTCCATAACTGAATAAAATGCATTCTCTAATAGGTACAATTTGAGTTTTTTCTTAAACAGATTTACATTTTCAATATTTTTTATATTAAGGGGTAGCCTATTATACAGTTTTATTCCATTATGATTTACACTGTTTTTGGCTAGATTCGTTCTGCAATATTGCACATGTAGATTTCCTTTCTGCCTTGTACTATGATAATGAATCTCTTGGTTATCTGGTAACTGATGCCTTATTCGTCTGATATGATGGATAACTCCTAATATATACATACTTGGTGCAGTCATAATCCTTAACCTTTTGAACAGTTCCCTTCACGGAGATCTACTTGATTCACCAGTCATTATTCTTATGGCCCGCTTTTGCAACCGAAAAACTTTTTCAGATTCTGTTGATGCCCCCCAGAACATTATTCCATACCTTATATGACTATGGATGTATGCAAAATAAACACTTCTAAAAACTTGCACACTCGTCACTCTTTTCAATGTACTCAATATATAACATCCCACACTTAGTTTCTTGGTTAGCATATTTATATGTGTCCCCCATTTAAGATCGTCTGTAATAATTATCCCCAGAAATTTAGTTTGATCTTCATATTTTATGATTTCATTGTCCATTTTTATTTGCGGTTTTGCCACATTTCTATAACTCGAATGAAAACTCATAGCAACAGTTTTTTGTGTGTTTAATAGCAGTCTATTTACCTCAAACCAGTATATCAATTTCCTTATATCCCCATTTACTTTTTTCTGAAGATCTCTGTCATTGTTTGCTTTTAGCAGCAGGTTTGTATCATCAGCAAATAACACCACTTCAGACTCCTGGACACATAATGGGAGATCATTTACATAAATGAAGAAAAGAAGAGGCCCCAATATAGATCCCTGTGGTACCCCCTGTCCTACCTTCCTCTGCGTAGATTGACATCTTTCTGTACTGAGATGTTCTTTATTCAGGTTGCTAATTTCTACTACTTGAGATCGATTCGATAGGTAAGATTTAAACCATGCATTTGCTATTCCTCTAATACCATACACCTCTAGCTTTCTCAGTAGTATATCATGATCAATCACATCATATGCCTTCGTTAGATCAAGGAACAAACCTATTGATTTCCCTTTCTTTTCAATAGCAGCAATAATTTTTTCAACTAGGGCGCAAACTGCCGATTCAGTAGATTTTTCTCGCCTAAAACCATGTTGTGTATCTGTGAGAATTTTATTTTTCTCTAAAAAATTACTAATTCTATTGAACATTAGCTTCTCCAAAATCTTGGAGAATGCTGATAGCATAGAAATTGGTCTGTAATTTTGTAACACATCTTGGGGTCCCTTTTTATGGAGGGGCCTAACTTTAGCTGTTTTTAATTTATCTGGGAAAACTCCTGTCTCAAAGGAGGTATTATAGATATTCAGTAATGGTTTTGCTATTTCCTCTACACAAACCTTTATTACTAGATCAGGAATCTCGTCTAGACCTGCTGAGAGCTTGCTTTTCAGCCCTTTTGCTGCCCTTATCAGTTCCTGCTCATTTATAGGTTTAATAAATACTGAATTCATGCATCTTTTAACCTTACTGTTTTCTCTTGCTTTTTTAACCCCTGTGTCATATTTATCTCTTACTAGTTTATTTGGACCCTCAACAAAATATGTATTAAACAATTCAGCTATTTTAACTGGATCTTTGATTTTTTGCCCTTCATGATCAATAATCATAACCAAATCCATAACTTAAGCTTATTCAAACACAAACTATTAATATTAACTAAAATATTGATGACACAAAACATGAAACAGTTTGTATTATATGGCATTACTAAACTTGTCACATTCTGTTTGTGTTCCTCGCAGTACTTAGCAAAATGCAGGCTGCTCCTTTGGTGAGGGTCACTTGTTTGCATTTTGCATGTAGCAAACTTTTTTTTTCCCCCTTCTCTTAATGCTGTTGAATCAACATATAACAGCTATTTCTTTTAGATTCATTTATTTCATACATAACATTTGTTAAAGTTAATAATATGATAGTTATTATGATGCTTCTTTAAGGGTTTACTCTACCAAACAGGAATATACTGCACACGAAAGCATGTGATGCACAGAATGATGTGCAAATGCATCAGGCACGAATAGTTCTCTCAAAGAATCATATGTGTTTGACAAAGGCAAAACGTGCACATAAAGACATGGGCACAAGGAAGTCATTCCTTGCACTAGTCAAAGTAGGACGTTTTTCTGCTCGTGAAGCTGCAGCTTGTATTGCAGTTGCTAAGTGCAGAGGTGGGTGAGATTATCAAGGAAAGGAATTGAATGCCATCATCCTGGTTCAGGAAGAGAGATGTGTTGAAATGGATGCAGCTTTAATTGCAGTAGCAGAGAGGAACCCAGCAGCCTAATGCCCTTTCACATCCATAGTTTATCGTCAGCAATCCATGTATAATTGCTGTCTGCATAATATTGCACATATGCAATGCTTCCTCGTAGCACAAATGCAGGTAGGTTTTTGGAGCATAGAATTGTTAGGTATCTACTTCTCTAAAAATGTGCAATATTTAGGAGTTTGAACCATGGGATATTTACAGCAACCATAGCAGTACACATGTCAGAAGAATGCATTCCTTGGACTTGAAGACTGCTGCATTTGAGATACAGGCTTGCTTTTTAGATGTTTATAGTGCTTTATTCTTAGTATCAGGGCACTCTGCACATGTTGGTGATTTCATTAGGTTGTAATTTCATTAAAAATGGAATCTTCTTATTACAAGTCTGCCAGAAAATCACAGCTCCATCAGTAGTGTGTCCCATGACTTTAACTTCAATAATTTTGATGCGTCCAGATGGAATAAAGATTGTGTTTCCAAAGCGGTACTAAATGTTCAAACCCAAGAATAACTTTGTTGATCTTAAACGAGAAAACTGAGCATGTTTTTTATTGTCATAGAACAATTGACAATTGAAGCAGTAATCTATCATGCAGGATTCCTATATTTTGTACTTTTTTGTTTGTTTAAATTCTATACAAAGATACAAGGGTTATCTGCAAGCCAGATAGTCTGCACACAAATAATTGGGAGTTTATTGTATTTCAATTGCAAAAAAATTCTTTTTTTACAGTAAGAAACAGAATGTTTAATTTTACATAAAAGCTAAAAATGTATAAAAAATGTTAACATCCAAATATGTAAAGCATATAACGATAAAATGCTATCATATGCTAGCTAAGGCTCTAATGTATGGACATTTGCCGTTTTTTTATATATATATATATATATATATATATATATATATATATATATATGTATAAGCAAATGGAAAGAATATGTATTTACATATAAATCCAAGCTCTACTGTTGAACATCAATAAACTGAATGAAAACTGTGATAGTTATTTTACATTGAGATTATTTATATATGTTAGGGAAGTACAGCCTGATTGGTAACCTGAAATAACTGTCAGCTAGCAATGTCAGTTTCACTTTTTTCCCTCAATTTTTTTACCTTCTGTTATAATCTCCTTCTTAGCAGGCTGTATATTCATATAGTAAGTCTGGTTGTGACTTGCTCTTTGTTTCAATGACACTTAGCCAATTGATAGCACATGCTCTCTCATAGCACCAGCACCAGCAAGCTGTGACACAACATAAAAGTAATATTCCATTGTATGATCAGTGATAAATTGCATGGAAAGATTCATAAACCACTGCAATTTTTATTATTATATGATTGTAGAACCACTTACAAATGCCTGAGTTATATTGATAGTTAATAAAAACTATTTTTTTTACCCAAAATGTATTCATTCCTGTCAATGAAAATACATAACATTGAAAGATCAGAAAAGAGAAAATTTTTATTTTGGTTCTGCAAGGACATGTGTTAGAATTGCATGCAAAAAGAACATTTGAAACATTCCTCTGTAATTGGAAGTCAGAAACTGGCATTAGAATGCTGTTTATTGTTGCAGGATCAATTGTTAAATGATGATCAGAAGCTAGGAATGCTAGAACCAAGGTAAGACTGCTAGAGTCTATAGAGTCTTGATTCACCTTCTGCTTAAAGCGTAAATTTTCTGCTACAGACTGAGCTTAAGCATGCATGAAAGAAGGCAAGTTTTTTGTTTTAGATCAATCTTATTATTCAAACTGCATACTGGAATGTAAAGTCTTAGTATTATTTTTATTCATCTATTATTATATCATCTTTATTTCTCAGAGTGATGCAGTTCATCAATGTTTGGTAAAGTAATATATATCAAGTTAACCCTTAGTTGATTGCAATCTATTTGTTAAACTATTGGTTAAAGGTTCTGCACTCTTTGCTTTTTAATCTTTAATTCAGTTTAATGCAGTAATGATTTTTAAATGGATTGCTATTCATTTTTATTAGATTATTTACTTTTTATTATAATATGCTAGTTGCTTACAAATCATATTTGGTAACTGTTTAAAAAAAAAAAATTACATTTTAATTTGATTTCTTAGAAGTGTGTATATTTTACTTATTTACTACACTCAAAATCAAATTAAATTTTAGTCATTAAGTTTATTAGATAATCAGAATTTGTTTAATTTCACTGGAAATCACATAGACGTAAAATAGAACTTTATTTAGCAAATAGAGAAAGTAAGTGTGGTAGACGTAGACAACACTATAAAATGTACTGCAGAATTCTAAAAAGGGTTATAAATGCAGCTAAAAAACTTTGTTATGAAAAACAAATACAGTCCTCTCACAATAAGCCTAGCACTATATAACTCCGTGGCACGACAGCTCATGGGGAACCTTGGCCTACCGCCCGGCCGCTGCGTCCCCCATCTCGGTCCACTACAGATGTCATGGATGGGGTGCAGTATTGGAGGGTGAGACGTGGTCAGCGCCTCGAGTCCCCCCGGCCGGTTAATGCTGTCCTCATGACCTGGAGCCGCTACTTCTCCATCAAGTAGCTCCTCAATTGGCCCCCCAGGGACCTTATGAGGCTGAGTGCACAACGGGCCAGGTCTCCCAGCGGGGGAAAAATCCCCACGCTGGTACTTGGAATCAAACCCAGGTCTCCTGCTTGGTAAGTAGCAACGCTACCACCGCGCTAAGGAGACGACTCCTAGCACTATATGGAACATTATTAAAAAAGGAACTGGTAAATATCACTTGAAAAATGATATAAAAGAAATTAAAGCAAACCAAGTGACCATAAATGATCCCCAGCAGATAGCAAATGCATTTAATAAATATTTCAGTCAGGAGGCAGAAAATTTACTGACAATGAAACAGCCTAAGAGAGATCAAAATTCGTACCTTCAGGAATCCTGTATGGAAAATTTTACATCCTTAGAGATAGTACCCACAAGTGCAACCAAAATAAAAAAAGTAATACAATTCCTGAAAAGCAAGAATTCATCAGGATATGATGAAATAAGCCCGAAAACACTAAAGATATGTACTGACATTATTTGCAAACCTTTAAGTCATATATGTAACATATCCATGTTAACAGGTACATTTCCAGACAGATTATAATATTCAGTTGTTAAGCCATTATACAAGAAAGGGCACATCTCAGAAATGTCAAACTATAGACCAGCATCTTTACTTACAGATTTTTCGAAAATCTTTGAAAAAATTATGTTTAAAAGAATTCATCACCATCTAGATAAATATAATAGTTTAGCAAAAGAGCAGTTTGGGTTCAGGAAGAGCATATCAACTAGTGATGCCACCTTCAATTTAACAAATGAAGTTCTCAAGTCATTGGATGGCAAACCTTAACAAACTAGGAATATTCTGTGATCTGACTGCGTTAATCATGAAATACTTCTATCAAAATTATTACACTATGGAATTAGGGACAAAGGGTAACAATGGATTACATCTTACTTATGAAAAAGAAAGCAAAAGGTTATAATAAATACTTCAAATAACAGCAATGTATATTCTGAATGGTGTGAAATAAAGCACGGTGACCCACAAGGATCTATTCTGGGTCCCTTATTATTTTTAGTTTATATAAATGATCTACCTGCAGTAATAAACAACAACGCCTATCCAGCTCTTTTTGCGGATGACAGAAGTATTATAATTAAAGAACACAATGTCAGTCAATTCCCAAATTCATCTAATAAAATTTTTCAAACACTAAATGATTGGTTTGAAAGTAATAAAATCCACATAAACTAACTACATTAATTTTTGCACAAAGCATAAAAACATGGCAGACCTAAGGATAGAATATGAAAATAATCAGATTGCAGAAGCCTGTAATGCAAAATTCCTAGATCTTATGATTGATCATAACATGAATTAGAAACGCCATATTGATTATGTCTTACCCAAACTGAGCTCTGCATGTTTTGCAATTCAATCTTTAATTCAGCTTATAAATAAGAGCATGCTAAAAACAGCAGCTTATTATGCATATTGATGACCTATGGAATAATATTTTGGGGAAATTCAGTAAATGCTAAAAAAGTATTCATTATGCAAAAAAAAAAAAGGTAATAAGAATAATGGCAGGGGAAAGACGATCAACTCACTGCAAGCCACTTTTCAAAATGTTTGGAATTTTACCATTAGCCTGTGAATATATTCTAGCCATATTGTCATTTGTAATAAATAACCCAGAAAAGTTTACAAAAAATACAGATATTCATAACAAGGAGACCAGATATAGGCAGGACTTACATAGACCAACAAATAGTTTGCAGTTATTCCAAAAAGGGGTTTACTACAAAGGAATAGTTTTGTTTAATTCACTTCCCTCTTCTATAAAAGAATTGCAAATGAACAAAAACAAGTTTAGATCAGATTTAAAAAGATACCTAATACTCACACCTTCTATACAAAGGATGATTTAATTCAATCAAAAAATACTGGTAATAATGTATCATTGTAAATATTATAAACAAGAATATTCTAAGAATGCAAGTGTACTGGTAGACTTTCAGAAACAGGCATGTAATTGAAAATTATGCAAAACTGACACTTCTGTAAATTCATTGTCAGAGTTATTATTTGTAAATAAATGTATTAATAAGTATGAATAAATGTAATTGTTGACATGATCTACATCCTAGAGTTTGGGCTTTGATTCTTAGCTCATAATTGATTCTACAGATTGCAATGGATAGACGGGTGGGCAGACAGACAGACGAGCGGATGGGTGGACGGACGGACGGAGGGATGGGATGGATGACACTATCAATGGTATATGATGCAAGCTGATAACAATCAGAAAGAAGAGTATCTGATGTGTGTTATCTGTGAGTTCAAGACGCTAATGATAGTATAAGACATTTGCAGCAATTTTAGTTTGTCAGCTTTTTTTTGTAGTACTCAAAAATATTTAGTAAATATTTTTTTGTAGTACTCAAAAATATTTAGTAAATATGTACAAAAATGCTTCATTAAAATTCAGATTGCAAGAGGCAACAATGCCATGCAGCATTATTGGAAGAGAGGCCTTACCATATCATTCGGCTGGGTGGGTTAGATATTTTAAGATTATTCCCTCTCTCAGACACTCAGTGATTGGTTACATAACAGGTCACATGGTTGACCCAGCTCTGCCCTTGCCCTGCTGGACTTTAGGGTGGTGTAATGTGAGGGAAGAATGTTGATTGCATTGGAATGTCACCCTAGCTGTTACTGAGATGATATTTTTGAATATATTGATAAAATTAACATTCCCGAGACTACTCGCTTCCTCACGAATATTCCCGAGACTTCGACATGAATATATAAAAGTGTACGCCGCTTGGCGCTTTCAGTTGTCTTCCTCGCGTTGATTCACAGTGTTTAGCTATGGATAAGTTCATTGTTAAACGTAAACGCCAGGACAGTGAAAGTGAACAGTCGGCTCCTACTGCTTGCTTTAAGAAGCCAAATCTTACAGTTTCTCCCGGACCGTCGAATTCACCACATAAAGAAGACAAACGAAAGAAAAGAACATACCAGGACAGTTACTTAGCGTATGGATTTAAGTGGAATAACAACGAGGAAAACCCTATCCCTGTGTGTTTAGTTTGCAGCGCAACACTTAGCAACGAGGCCGTGGTACCTAGCAAACTGAAGCGGCATCTTACAACAAAGCATCCTAGTGTATCACAGAAAAGTGTAATGTATTTTTCACATATATTAGAAGGGGAGAAGAAAACAGCTGTGCGAATGGTAAAGAGAATGACCATAGGTGATACTGCTCTTGAAGCCTCATTTAAAGTAGTAGAACTGATAGCTAAAAAAAAAAGAAACCTCATACTCTTGGAGAGGAAATCATTGGCCCTGCATGTCAAGTTATAGTTTCAATAATACTTGGCGAAGGAGCAGCTAATCAAATTTCGAAAGTTCCTCTGTCAACAACACAATCAGCCGCAGGATATTTGAAATGTCATGCAATATCAACGAACAAGTCACGGAGAAAATAAAAACTTACAGAACATTTTCTTTGCAAGTAGATGAGAGTCTCGATATTGGTGACAAACCGCAACTCCTTGGTTTTATCAGATATATTGATGAAAAAGATATTAGTGAACAGTTTCTGTTCTATAGACCGCTCTAGACTACAACCACAGGCATGATATTTTCGTTTCTATTAATTCCTATCTCAATGACCATGATCTTTCATGGAAAGACTGTTGTGGTATATGTACAGATGGTGCACCATCTATGTCTGGGAAAATTAAAGGTTTTACTGCTAGAGCTCTCAATGAAAATCCATCCATTATTATAACTCGCTGTTTTCTGCATAGAGAGGCATTAGTCGTGAAAGCGTGTAATGAAGATTTTGCTGAAGTGTTTAACCAAGTTGTGAAAATGGTGAACTGTATGAAGTCTCGACCTTTAAAGTGCAGAATTTTTGAACAGTTATGTCACGCAACGGATGCAGCTCATACCTCTTTGTTACTTCACACAGAAGTAAGGTGGTTCTCCGGGGTCGTGTTTTGAACCGGTTTCTCAAACTTAAAGAACAGCTAAATACTTTTTTTTAAGGATGAAAATCAAGACACATTTCATGAGCTCTTACTAAGTGATTTTTGGTGTTTTGAACTGTCGTATCTGGCAGATATTTTTCATAAGCTGAATGAACTGAATGTTTCGATGCAGGGTCGACATGAAACAATAATCTCCTCAAGCAATAAAATGAAAGGTTGTAAAAGAAAACTTAGTTCTTGGAAGTCTGCAGTTCAAAAAGGAGATTTGTCGAACTTTCCATCTCTTCTTAATGTGGCAGGAGATAAAGATCTGGGTAAGCTGAAAGACCGCATTTGTGATCACTTATCAAGATTGCAAGATGCAATAGATGCGTACTTTCCAACTATTTCCACTACGAATCTCGACTGGATTGTCTCACCATTTGATTTTGTAGATAGTGCAGAGGAAATAGATTTCACTGCTTGCGAACGAGATGAATTTATTGATCTTTGCGCTGATTCCACACTCAAAGGTAAGTTCACCAAGAGTGAGGCGTCGGTGGCTAGTTTTTGGCTTCAACGGAGAGTGGAGTACCCTAACCTAATGAAGAAAGCAATTAACGCACTTTTGCCCTTTTCAACATCCTATCTATGCGAGCAAGCCTTCTCTGCTATGGTGACAATAAAATGCAAAGCAAGAAATAGACTGAATAACCTCGAGGATGATTTGTGTGTTTCACTGTCAACTGTAAGACCCGACATCACATATCTGTGCTCTAAGCATCAATCACAAGTTCCACATTAATCATTAATCGAACAAAATTTATTGATGTATTTTTACTCAGTGATTGTAGTAAAGTTTACTGTATTATGTTATGGTGTACGTTATTATTATATAATATTTCAATAAATTAACATATTAAGCTTAATTTTCTTTTAATTCAAGGAAGGGTGCCCCTAGTGTTTAATGTTATTCCCAAGGGTGCCGTGAACTTCAAAAGGTTGGGAAACACTGGTATAGAGAATGTATTGCACTCCAACAAAAAATTTGATACAGAGATTTCTCCGGAAATACATGTTTTAGGACCCCCTGTATCCATAAAAAGCATTTTCAGAAAAAGTTCTGTGTGTGTGTGTGTGTCCGTGTGTCTGTGAACACGATAAATCAAAAATGAAAAGAAGCTAAAATACCATACTTGGTATTTAAGTTTAGTATCTTTCAGGGATGCGACACAAAGGTTTTGAAAAAAATCTCCCCACCCCAAACTACCCTTTACGTGGAACTTTTTCGAAAATTTCGATTTTCTCAAAAATGGCTCTAACGATTTTGATTAAAATATCATATATTAAAGGCATTTATCTGACAAATAAAATGTATATCTTGAATTTTCTGGGAATAGCCTCTGAAGAGTAGTTTATTCTGGATGAATTTTACGAAATTTTGAATAACTGCTAAACCATAAGAGATGGACAAAAACTTAGTACACAAAAAATGTAGTGCACGTTAAAACACGCAATTTATATTATTTTTTTCGTGGAGTTCATCATTTTTGAGACATTCCTTATTTTTGGTTTCTGTTATGAAAAACTTATATTTTTCTCATACAGGAACTTTTCAACTCTGGTCCTTATAAACAAAGGAATTTCATTGACATAACAACCAGCTTTTGACTATCACTTTAACCCATGGTACTCCCTTATTTCGCTTCTACTTACAAGGAAGCAAGTAATAAGACTATTTCTGCTAATTTTTTCTGATTAGCATAAAGTAAATAGAAGTATAAGCTTTTTAAGAATAATTTGTCGCAGGGTTATAGAGAAAGTCATGTGAATGGTACACATCAGATTTTTAATTATCCGTTCCTTGATTTTCCTCAGCCACTCATTATATACAGTATCCCAACTTTCCTCTTGATATGTTAGGCATTTTTTCACTAATTCTATATCAGGTTACTCTTGGACTAAAAATAAATATTTCAGGTTTTTATCCATCACTAACCTCCTTAAAGTTACCTTTCCTAACTCTAATAAAGCTGCTACATATGCAGTATTAATGGGAACTCCCAAAATTAATTTAGAAAAACTTCTTAATACTAAATCCATATTACACAACGTTAATCTATTTCCCAAATTTCTGCATATTATTAATAGCAATTAAATTATTTTTAAAATTAAACAAAACAGCTCCTCTCATTTTAAACTTCTTATGACACTTAAGCATCTCCGGGTGCAATAGTTTTGGAGATACTGATGCCTAGAAAATTTCAAGTTACGAAAATTGGAATTTAAGAGAGCATAAGCTGCATAACATGTAAAACACCATATTTATATGTGATTTTGGCAACTAAAAAAAATGCAAACAATCAAATTATGCATTAATGCATTTACAAAAATTTCAGTATTGAAAATAAAAAATAAAAAACAGAATTAATTTTTTTGATCTGACTACAAGGTTTCCTTAAAGGTACTGTATTAAACTACTCTTTATGTTTTGGAAAACATTTCAGTTAATGACTAATGTAAGTATATAACTTTTGCTATAAACTTTTATAAGCCAATAAATTCAAATGAACAACACTAAAACTTAGAAAATAAAACAAAAAATTGGATGCCTTCCATTCACATGACTACTTTCTCTAGCTGTTCCACAAACAAACTTTCTTTACAAAAAGTTATTCTTTTATTTATGTCATGCAATCAAGATAAATGTTAGCAGAAATGGTCTTATTACTTGTTGCTTATAAGCAGAAGGGAAATATGGGAATACCCTAAGCTAAAGCAATAATCAAATCTTTAAAAGCTATTGCTATGTTAAACAGTTTAAATTCAGTTTTCTCTCTCTCTCTCTCTCTCCCTCTCTCTCTCCCTCTTTCTCTCCCTCTCTCCCTTTTTTTCCAGGAGTAAAAAGTAAAAGAAATCAAACAAAAGTTGACTTTCCACTAGAGAAAAGTTTAGGTAGTTTAAAATTGAAACAAATAACAAGGAATTTGTCAGAAACAGTTAACTCTATAAAAAATGTATATGACATAAATTGTGTTTTTTAAAGAGATCTAAATTTTTTTAGTAATTCAGGTCTATCTCTTTCAAGTTATATTATAGTCAAACAGTACAAAAAGATCTTCAGAGGCTATTCCCACAAAATTCAGAATATACATTTAATTTTTTGTGAAATTATCCTAAAACAAGTGGCATTTTAATCTAAAACATAGAGCCATTTTTAAGAAAAGCAACATTTTTGAAAATACCAAATGTGGTTTTTAACCAACTTTTCGTTTTTGAGCTATGTTGCCTCCCCTCCCACACATGCAGGCATATTTCTAAAAGTGCTTTTTTTGGATTCAGGGAGTCTTAAAACATTTATGTCTGATGAAATCTCGGTATCAACTTTTTTGATCCAGTACAACAATACCTTCTCTGTCTACTATGTACATTGTGCTAGAGAAAGTAAAAACATGATGCAAACCCACTGAGTACAAATCCTCAATCATTAATGAGACCCAGTCATTGCTAACGAGCAGCTAACCACATTTATTGTCAAATAAAGGTGCATACTTTTCCTACATTTTGTTTAAAACCTCAAGTACAATTTTACCTCTCTCCACTTTGCATATTTATGTTTCTCTATAGTGGTGGAAGATTCTCAACCATGATACCTAAAAGTAATATTTTCTCAACACATTCACCCATGGCAATGAATATACTGATGGATTATTCGGAAACATACTATAATGCGAGTGCATAACCTAATTAACCATGTTGAACCATAACAGTTCAGCTAATTACAAGTGAATCTGAGTGACCATATTTTGATTAATAAATTAAACCATTACAATAATGGATTTTTAAATTTCTCTGCAAAAGAATGGCCATAAAATGTTTTGATCTGAACCAAACTGTTTTTTGTAGAAGAAGAGATAACATGTTAAAAAGGACAAATGTAGTTTTCCAACGGCCAATAAGGTGCTCCCCTGCCATATGGGTTGGTTAGGGTGGTTCAGTTGGTTAGGGCTGGTCTTTTGATCCTAATCTCACAGATTCAAACCCAGCTCAGACTGATTTTTAAGTGTGCTTAAAGGTGACAGCCTGTGTCAGTAGATTTACTGGCATGAAAGCGAACTCCTGCACAATGAAGTTCTGGCACAATGTAAGCACTGATATGTTTCTGGCAATGGCAGCATTGTAAACAAATAATTCATCCCCTGCCCCCCTTCCTTATATGTGATTTTGTTTACAATTTCTGTGAACTTAAAGTTCAGACACTTTAAACTAATGTGGTTGGTTGGTTGGTTGGTTGGTTGGTTGGTTGGTTGGTTGGTTGGTATGTAATGTTGAGCAGTTGGTAGTGAAGATATTTGCTGTCTTGCATTCCAGTATTTTGATGTTATGTTATCATCTTGACTAAAGGTTGGCAGTGGAGTAGGTGGTTTCCATCTATATCTTCTTTAAGTGTACAGAAAGGACACAGAGGAGATCTCATTATACCAATCTTGAATAAATGTTTATTGAGACAGTTGTAGCCTGTTTGGAATCTAAAAGTTACTACAGAGAATTTTCCTGGTAGTGTAGTGATTTTGGTCACTTTAAACTAATGTTGAAGGTTGCATTTTCGTTTAGACTAGCCATACAGTCAAATTTAAATTTTACATGCATTACTGATTCATTCCAGTTATTAAGTCTTGTTACCAGCTTAATGATGTTGTCTTTAATTCCACTCATATTCTTTTTACTTTGTGTAGCATGTATTACATAGTAGAAGATATTGTATTCCACCCAAATTCAATACTGAAAAAAAAAAAAAAAGCCTATCTATTCACGCGTGTGCGTGTGTATGTGGGAGCATGGATGCATGTTAATTAAAAAAACAAAAAGTCTTAAATACCAACTACCCTAGACATGGAAGATTTCTTGAAAATGTTGATTTTCTGAAAAATGTTTCTTAACAATTTAGATTAAATTACTATATGTTTAACATCTTTTCAAGCTAAATGAAATATATATCTTGAATTTTCTGGTAGTAATTTCAGAAGACCTCTGTATTCTGGATAACTTTTACATAACTGGTACAGCATAAGAGATAGACAGAAACTTACAATATAAAAATATAGATATTGTAACATATGACTTTGTTGACCCAATAATTGTTTACAAATAAGGAATTAAGTTTGCTACTCAAATACTTCACTCGTCATAGCCAGGGTAAGTCATTCACAACTAAATATAAATCACAACACAAAACTGCACTGAATTTACTCCCCGCTTTTATAAGGGAAAAATTACTTCAAGTTTTCTGGAAATATTTCAAAGAAGACCACTCGAGAAGCACCACGAGTTGCATTCCAGAAGGTTCTGGTTACAGCTGCGACACACTTCCTGTCCTTGTTTGCATATGGTCTTCTCACATTCCAGCTCTCGCTGCCGCGCATTCTCACATTGCTCCCTCAGGCTAGTCGTCCTGTAGCGGGCTAGACGATCCAAGAGTACTACCTGTTTCTTCCTGTCGGGTGCGGTCGACCACTTCATTGACCCTCTCCACCTTATGGCGGTCTTGGTCATGGTTGTCGGCGCCTGGTCCGGGTTCGCCGATGCAACCACTCCCCGTTGACTCGTTGGTCTCCACTCTCTTGCTGGGCGTGTCGAAGAGTCATACGGTTTACGAGGCCCTTCGACAGCTGATCCATTGGCCACCACATTCGCCTTTAAGGTCACCCTGCGGACTCCAGGATGTCCGTGGGAACTCCGGAGCAACTCATCTTCGCTGAATCTTAGGTCCTCCTGCCAACATCGACTTTCGCACCATGGCTCCTGAGGGCATCCAGTCACCTCAGCCACCCACGCAATGAACACCCACAACCTGACAGTGCTCGGTCCCGGTGTCAAAACCAGCAGGGCTCTTCCTTAGGCAAGATGTTGCCCGACGCCGAGTCGCCCACATCTCCAGTGACCACATGTCGCCTTTGTGTTGAACCTTTTCTACGTAGCACCGAGCACTCCCGATCTTCTCGGTTACCCCGGCCACCGGCTGCTCCCTCCTCAGGCCCGCGCTTTCCTGTCTAGCAGCAAGTGTCATCCGGTCGGCGTCTTGACAACTCCAACACAAACCATTGCAAGATCTTCGCCGTCGTCCCTTGGCTGAACCTGTGTCCCGCTATCGTACCGAAAACTCCTGATCCTCGAGATGGGCGCAGGTGTCTTGGCCGCCTCCAGTCTGAGTGTCGTCATTAACGTCTCGTGGATTGTCTTATAGTCGCCGAGCATCAGGCGCTGTTGTATCTCGGCGTCACGCACCCCATCGAATAGAAAAAGTAGGCAGCTTCTTGCGACACGTAGCTAAGTGGCAGATTCACCAGGGTTTTGTTAACAAGCTGTTCTATAGGTAGGGCCAACTCCTGCATCGTCTGGCCTGGCTGCTGCAATTTTCCCTTAAGTTGACTGTGGTAGGCCGCTGCCAAGCGATATTTCTCGAGGGCCTCCCAGATCTCTCCAGATTTGCCAACGTCGGGATCGCATTCAGTACTTCTGCCGCCCGTCCTTGCAGGCTTGATATCAGCTGTGTGGCTTCCTCCTTTGGCGATTGATGGCGACAAACTGTCGGCGCAAGACACAAAACTTGACGTTCAGCCGTACTTGGGTGGCTTGATGAGCGCACACTTTGTGTCACGCCTTGGTATCTTGACCTTAAAATTTTTAAGCCTCCTGTGGAGCTTCTTTTCCATCATAGCGTTTAGTTCCTTTGTGATGGTGTCAACCATCCCTTCCAGTGCATTGAAGCGTTCCCCAAGATCTATCATTGTTCCACCAAGCTCCTCCAACATTTCCCCAAGTCCTTCCTCGTCCTTCTTCATGCCAATCAGTTGTTCATTGATTTTGTTAGAAAGTTCCACTTTCAGGTTCTCCATTGATGACTCCATTTTTTCTTTGCTAGATTCCATTTTCTCCTCCATCTTCTCTACCGCAGTTTCTATTCCAGTTTTCAAGTTCACTTCTTTCTGTCTTCACTGTAATTTTTTCACTGCCCATTTTGTCCATCTTCTCCATCAGTTTTTGAAGCATCTCTTCCATTTTGGCTTCTTTATCCCACTTCTGATACCAGTGTAACAAATGTCTTTATTGACTCAATTATTTACAAATAAAGAATTAAGTTTACTGCTCCAAATACTTCATTCGACCTTAGGCAGTTTACAATTTATGGCAGCACGCCGTCTGTGGCTCATGTCCTACTGCGTGACAACACTTGTCACTAAGTTCAAATCACAACACAATACTGCACTGGAATCCTCCCTGCTTTTATAAGGGGAAAATGGCATCACAAGTTTTCTGGAAATATCTTGAAGCTGGCCACTCAAGAAGCACCAGCAGTCTCATTCCAGAAGATTCTGGTTACAGCTGCAGTGCACTTCCTGGCTTTGTTTGCATATGGTCTCCAACTGCAATGTCTCACATTCAAACTCTCGCTGCTACATGAACATGAGAGAAGGTCACACTCATGGATGGCATTGTCACAATATTTTTAAAACACACAGATTATTATATACATTTTTTTTTATAGAATAAATCATTTCCAAATATTCCTTGTTATTGGTCTCAGTTTTAACATACTTATACTTTTTACTCGAACAGGAAGACATTCATGTTTCTTTTGTTTTACCCCTGGCCATGCACAGAAGCAAGTTTCAATAACAATCTCATAACACTTTTAAAACATTTGACTATCACTTTAGCCTAGAGCATCTCCTTATTTCCCATCTGCTTGCAAGAAAGCAAGTAATAAAACAATTTCTGCTAATGTTTATCTTGATTAACATGATAAAAGACTGATCATTTGTAAGTATAGTTTGTTTGTAGAATAGGTAGAAAAAGTTATGTGAATGGAAAACAACTGATTTTTAACCTTTTCTTGCTCCTTATATCTAAGTGCCGTGTGTATTTGCTGCTAATTTTCATATTTCAGATTGGATGTGGGCTCTGTGTCGAACTATGGAACTGGTATCATTGCTACAGATTTAAATCAAAGCTGCTTAAATCTGGAAGAAGGTCATGTGACAAGTGCAGCTCATAGGGGAGACATAGTGAATTACAGAACATATCACAGCTGTGACTCCTGTGGCATGTGCTTCAGTGCAGCATCTTCTTTACAAAAACACATTGCAATTCACAAAGACAAAAGGGAACATAAATGCATGGTTTGCTATAAGAGCTTTCATGATCAATCATCTTTGAAAAGCCATAGTTCAACTCACAAGGGAAAACTGTTTGAATGTGGGAAGTGTGATAAGAGCTTTAATACATCATCACGTTTGAAAACACACAGTTTAATTCATGAGGGAATACGGTTTAGATGTGAGAAGTGTGATAAGAGTTACAGTACATCATCAAAATTGAAAATGCATATTTTAATTCATGAGGGAAAACAGTTTAAATGTGAGAAATGTGATAAGATGTATACTTCATCATCAAGTTTGAAAACACATAATTTAATTCATGAGGGAATACGATTTAAATGTGAGAAGTGTCATAAGAGCTTTACTACATCATCAAGTTTGAAAAAACATAAATTAATTCATGAGGAAATACGGTTTAAATGTGATAAGTGTGCAAAGAGCTTTACTAAATCATTAAGTTTGAAAGTACATAGCCTAAGTCATGAGACATTACAGTTTAAATGTGAGAAGTGTGAACAAAGCTTTAATACATTACTAGAATTGGAAAATCATACCGTAACTCATGGAGAAATACAGTTTAAATGTGAGAAGTGTGACAATAGCTTTAATACCTCAACAGAATTGAAAAAACATACTCTAATACATAAGCGAATATGCTTTAAATGTGAGAAGTGTGGTAAAAATTTCAGTAAATCATCAGAATTTAAAAGGCATACTTTAATTCATGAGGGAATACGGTTTAAATGTGATAAGTGTGATAAGAGCTTTACTTCTTCATCAAGTTTGAAAGCACATAGTGTAATTATTCATGAGGGAATACAATTTAAATGTGAGAAATGTAATAAGAGCTTTAATTCATCATCAGGTTTTAGAACACACAGGTTAGTTCATCCGGAAATACAGTTTAAATGTGAGAAGTGTGATAAAAGCTTTATTACATCATCTCACTTGAAAAAGCATACTTTAACTCACGAAAGAAAACAGTTCAAATGTGAGAAGTGCAATAAGAGCTTTGCTTTTTCATCAAGTTTTAAAACACATAGTTTAATCCATAAGGGAATACGGTTTAAATGTGATAAGTGTGATAAGAGCTTTTATTCATCATCAAAATTGAAAATGCATGGCTTAATTATTCATGATGGAATGCGGTTTAAATGTGAGAAGTGTGATAAGAGCTTTACTTCATCATCAAGTTTGAAAATACACAATTTAGTACATGAGGGAATACGGTTTAAATGTGACAGGTGTGAAAAAAGCTTTACTACTTCATCAAGTTTGAGAACACACAATTTAATACATGACGGAAAACGGTTTAAATGTGGGAGTTGTGGTAACAGCTTTAGTACACCATCAGGTTTGAAAAAACATAGTTTAATTCATTGTGATAAATCACTACAAACATGAATGATTTGTGACTAGTACTTTACTCAAGCAATGCATTTATGATTAAAAAAGATTAAATGTGACAATTTTGACAACATGTTTACTACAGCATAAAATTTGAAGTGGTATAAGTTAGTTCATGAGAATAAAAAAGTGAATCCAACGTTCAGTGGGCTATAATCCAACTTTTGCTACTTAAGCCAGTAGACGGAAAACTATTTACCATAAGGATACCAAACTTTATAGGAATATTGTTCAGAGTGTGCGCTGCAGGATTTGTGCTGTTAGTGTTAGTATCATGATTTGCTATTAGACACTTGTACTGTTAAGATGTAGGACATAGGGTTGGAACACAAGTGTCAAGAGTGCATTATAATTGCAGACAATCAGCATGGCTGTGGACAAGGTTACTGTGGAGCTGCCAATTTGTAATTGCTCCTGGGGGAGGCTGATGGCCAGTTGGAGAAGTTACTGTTGCCATGGCTGAGAATGCTGGATGTAATATGCAATCGTCAATCTTCAAACAGTGCATGAGTTGTGTCATGAAAGCTGAACATTCTGTGGTTCACCATTCAAAAAGTGCTGCAAACAACTGTAAAATGGTATCTGTACAACTTCACATTATTCGTAAACTTTTGTCACATGATGCACACTTTGCTCTAATCTTTCTTGCAAAGGTAGAAGTTGACATGTAGTCTTGGAACATTACATGTGAAAAGATATTCCTTACTGCATCACATTTTAAGAGCTTTTAAATCATCTCAACTTCCTGTGCACAATTAAATACATTTTGATGTATACTATGTTTATGCTTAGCATAACATTTAAATAACATTTTAAATTTCTGTTGAGCATTGTATAGGTAAAATAAAGGGTGAACAATGCTTAATGGGACCACCCCGTCAGATTCACCAGTTGTAAGTACTACTGCAATGTCTGCAGAGTAGGGGAATACATCTCCCTCCACTACACCAAAGGCTGTGCTTAGTGTGAGTTGAATTTGTGTGAGATTGGCACATGTTAGGCAACACAATGTAGTATGCTCAGTGAAATCAAAGAATTCAGGTAGTCTGTTTTCCAAAATGTGTTCATGAATGATTCATACATGCATAAAGTATGTGCGCATGCATTAGGAATTTCCTTATGTTTATGTTGCCAGTTAGTTTCATTCATAGATTAGTAAGTTTCATGGATGTAGGTATTCTTGATTGGAAACATAAGCAACCATTTTAAGTACCAGTGGTAGAATAAATGCAAAATGAGCTGCCTGGAAAATTAAAAATTTGGGTCCTAAAATAAAATGTTTAACCTATCAATAATAAAACTTTAACTATAGCAGGCAGAAGTACAAATTAGAGTGCATTGTGTATTCCCATATAAACAAAGGAATTAATGATTTGTTATCTTTTCAAAATATGTAAAAAACAATGGATAAATGTTATTAAAATTAAATATATTATAATGATTGATCTTCAATATCAAGCACAAGATGGCGCTACAGCCCATAACATGCTGGTTACACTGCATCAGTTGTTTCCAGATATATTGATCTTGAGACGGAAGATGTCTCATGGCCATCGAGGTCTCCAGATCTATCAGGTCCAGACTTGGCCATCGAGGTCTCCAGATCTATCAGGTCCAGACTTTTCTTTGGAGTTACCTCAAAGAAAAAGTTTACTCCTGGAGGTTCCATGCTATTCCTGATTTGAAAATGGCAATCCAAGAAGAGATTTGTGCCAATCCCAATGACATCATCCAGCATGTTATGAGAAACTTCAGAGAGTGCTTGCAGCAATGCATCAGTGCTGTCGGAGCCTATTTGTGGGATGTCATGTTCAAGAAATAGAGTATCAATAATCATTGCAATTCATGTATATCTTACTAATATATAAAATGTTTGTAATTTAGCTTATGTTCTGACGTTCGTCTTTTCATTTTGTACTATTTGCCGAGGCCCATCCTGTACTTTGCTGTGATACAGAAAGCTATTCATGCAAAACACTTATAAGCAGCAGCTTAATTATCAACAGGAATTTTATAAAATAAGAACTATAAATTACAACAACGCTACAAATAATCAGAATACAAAACATTTAATAACATTTTGTTTATTATAATAATAATAATAGTATTATGACATTGCATTGGAATTGCCATGTTTATCATATGCTTCATACTTTCAAGCTGCACTTAAGGATACAATAAGGTAAAAAATACTAAACATTGTAGTGCTATTATTTATTAAATAATTGCACACTGTTTACTTTAAGTTCTCTGCAGTTAGATAAACCACGGGAAATGTCATTCCATGCCTGTAAACCTAAATTCCTTTAAAATTATGATCCCCGGAGTTTTCGCAGGTCAGAATATATATATATATTTCTTTTTTTCAAGTTGTTCCATGCAACTCAGTTCTCTGTAACTATACAGTGCAATTTTTTAAAAAATATTTTCTTAAAAATAGCAACATTAAAAATAATCAGATCATACTTTGTTAACAAGGTTGTGAGACAGTTATATAATAATATGAATACTACGTAAATGTTTAAGCTGAAAACTGAAGTCTGCATTTAACATTTTCTCCCCAAATACATAGTAGGACAATTAAATATTATCTATATAGTTTCTCATCTATATAGTGTCTAGCATTCCACAAAGTGTGGTCATGGGGTGAAATGCTTCCTAGCTGACTTTGGTGGCTGCCAAGGCAATGTCGTTTGAGTTCAGCTTTTACAAGATGTGTTCATCCATAAAGTTTACGATGCACCCAAGGGTCTCTTTCCTGTAGCCATTGCCGACGAACACTGTTCTTTTCGTGAAAGATGAAGAATGGTAGCAGGCAAGGAAGGGGCTAACTGACGCTGCTTTAATAATTAGCGCACACAGGGACTTAGTGTCAGTGTTGCGAACTGCACTACAGCCATAGTGACAAAAGAATAAGTTATATATAACATAAATGAGTATGAAATAGATCACATTTTATATACCCATTAATAAGTCAAGGAGTTGTGGGTAGTATATTGGGAGTGAGTTGAATGTAGTGATCAAATTGAGACCTAGAATGTTTCAAATGCTGGAAAATGAAAATTTCTATTTGTCGGGAGCGGACAACGGATTGCTGGGAAACTAAGTAGGTTCAGAGGAGCTAAAACGGATAATCCGCATGTATTCAATATAATGTAGAGACGTCGGCCATTGAGGTTAGTAGAGTGGCAACTCCATGAGAAGTGTTTACAGATAAGATCTTCAAGTAGAAGAGTGCTAATGTCGGCGGTTAAAAATAGTTCACGGTCAAGCTTTCTGTTAGGAAACTTGTAGACGCTGGTAATAAGCCGATTCCGGCAAATGTAGGTAGTTTTATTTCCAAGGTCAAAGACGCCTGGTAAAATATGGCATGATGAATAGATTACGCCGGATTAGAATAGGCATACTTTCAGCTGCTTTTATAGTTGCTCGATCTTGGTGATAAATATTATGGCCAGGAACGGTAAAAGTCTTACTTGGAGGCAAATTGAAGCGACGTCGATGTTATACATTGGCATTCCAGTTAAGGATAGTGACTCTTTTAAGAGTGAGAAAATTACGTGCTGCCTTTGCAAAGCACTGAAGATGACAATGAATGAACTGTGTCATTTGTGGCACAATGGGACGGAGAAACGAAAACAACTGTGTAAACAGATCGGCAAAAGAACTTCAAGAAGAGGTTGAGGTTATACCGGCGGACGCTTCATTCTTTAGGTGTGTTAGAGGAGGTGGAGAAGGTGAAAGAGAAGAGCAAGAAGAAGCGGTTGATGTTGGTGTATGAGCTGGGATGTTGTACGAGATGAATTGGTGACATTTTAGTGGAGGTGTGGTATTGCCGCCGCCGTGGTTGTGACGGTTGCTGGATTTGGAGTTGAGGTTGTAAGTAGCCACTGAGATTACTCTGAGAGCGTTCTTTGAGTTCTACACGATAACAGCCCCGAAAATTTGTGGGATGATCTTGTCCACAGTTCGCACATTGAGCTGGCATAATGGATGGTTTATTGTACTTGGAGAAGTGGTGATCGCCAAGATATCGCATACAGCGGGGACCAACTGACAATAATTCTTAATATGTGCATAATGCTGACAGGCAGTTCTGAATTATGGCGTCGATGTTTTGACTCCGGGAGTGAGGTAGGAGAACGCTGTTCTCGTACAATATGGATGTTAGCGCGGACAAAATCCGTCATGTTGTCATCATCTCCCTGAACACTATTGCCAAATAAAAGATATGGCTGTGTTAACTGTATTTTTTAAAGTTTAACGTCTTTTAACCTGGTTCGTCATATCGGACGATGAAGGAAATTGGTGAAATGGTGCTCAAATGATCTCGGAGTCCATGGAGCTTAAAGTTACTCGACATTCGTCTTCTCAGGACAAGGGAAACCCCCGAAAAATCCTTACCCGGGTAACTCACCCTAAGCGAGATTTGAACTTACGACCTTTTGAACGTGAGGGAGACACGCCACCACCACAATACCCAGGTAAATGTAATTGAGCAAGCCTGAGTACTGGTTTATTTATATTAGTACCAGCAGTTGTATCAGAGGTAGAGTTTTGTGTAGAAGCTGCAACGTATGTGATGGCTGTTGAGGTATGTAGTATTGAGCTGATGGCTCTCTATTATGCGAGTTAGAAGTGGAATTATTTTCTGAAGTGGTGTCGTTACACAGCACATGAAGTGCAGTATTATGAATTGGCAAGTATTCTCTGGCTGGAAATCCATCGTAGATGTGATAAAAAAGTTTAAATTCACACAAAAGTAAACAAGGCTGAACTTTGTCACAGTACGATATAGAGAAACACATGCAGAATTGTGCAATGCGTAATGCCGCAAAGACTGGTGAACGTCGCATACCAATGAAATACAGTCTGAATATTTCACTAACACTAATAAAGGTGTGAAATACTTCGGATAACCTTCAAATATGAACATAACAAATGGAGCGCATTTTAACCGACTAGAAGCTTACCATGGCACCTCTGTTAGGTCGTTTTTCTACAGTTAGGGGTCCTCAAAACATGCATTTCTGGTGAAAACTAACACATTTTTGGGTGGACTGCAGTACCTTCTCTACTGTGTGCATTGTGCATTCATGATAAAGTAAAAATTACTATTTTAGGAGAACAGCTGCATAATCCAAGTGTTGTGGCATAGTGCTTGTGAAATTGATTTTTATATTTGCATGCTTTAGCTGATTATCAGGTTAAAGGTCATGCAACTTCGATAAAATATATGCAAGTTTATGTCTGACACCGTCGTAGTCGTCTGCAATACACCATGTAAGTATGAGAACACAGTATTTCAAATAGCATGCCATATGCAAAGCGTTTATATTTCGCGTGTTGATATTTATAGCTATAACTTTTTCTAGCACTTCCTATAAACAGACGAAGTATTGCATACTACCCAAGTATTCGATATCGACACTACACTGCAAATTCACGTTTTCGGGATCACTGAATCCAAAAAGTTTGACCTTTTACATCTACGATACCATATTACCCATTATCAGTTATTGCTTTCTGTACTAAGTAGCAAAGGAAGTATTGCATATCATCCAAACATTCGAAATTTCGAAAGAAATATAATCCTCCTACATGCAAAAGGTCACAAATATTTATTAATTATTTCGATACATAATACAATAGTATATACCGATACAAGTGGGAAGTGTACTATTGCAGAATCGAGGAAAAGTTTGAAGAGAGAAAACCAAATTGAGTCTATTCAATGTACGAGATTCTACAATACACGTGTATCGCATACTATTTTTAAATGATAAGTATTAATATTAATTAAAATAGTGATTGATGAATTAAAGTATGGTTGGATGCAAATGACTTCAGGAAAAACAAACATTTGGCAATCGTTATGTACCTTTTCATTGTTTTTATAAATAAAGTTTGTTGGTCATGGATATATTTTTCTTTCTCTACACGTACTGTGTACATAGAATATAGAGAAGCTATTATGATGCACCCAAAATTAAGTACCGAGGTTTCACCGGAAATATGTTTTGAGACCCCCTGAATCCAAATAAAGCATTTTTAGAAAAAATGTCCCTGGGTTTTCTGTGTGTGTGTGGGGGGAGGGGGAGCATCAGCTCCAAAATGAAAAGGCCGTTAAATACCAAACTTGGTATTTACGTTTAAGGATGCGACACTTAAGATTTTCAAGAAAATCCCCCAACCTACAATTACCCTTTACATGGGAAAATTTTCGAAAATGTTGATTTTCTCAAAAATGTCTCTAAGGATTTTGTAATATACTGCAAAATAAAACTTATATCTTGAATTTTCTAGGAATAGCCTCTGAAGACTTCTTTATTCTGAATGAATCTTGCGGAATGTTGCATAAATGGTAAACCTTAAGAGATATACAAAACTTACTTCACAAAAAATGTAGAACGCGTTGAAACACAATATTTATATTATATACATTTTCTTCGTGGAGTTGACCATTTTTGAGATATTCCTCGTTATTGGTTTCAGCTTTAAAATACTTAAACTTTTCTCATACGGAAACTTGTAAACTCCTTGCGGATTTCTATTCCATAGCAACCGCATTTTAAAACATTTGATGTCAGTTTAGCCTGATGTATTCCCTGATTTCCCTTCCTTTATAACGAACTAAATGATAAGACTGCTTCTGCCAATTTTAACTCGTTTGATAAGATAGAGGAATAAGCTTACTAACAATATTTGTTACAGAGATTAAGAGAAAGTCATGTGAATGGAGCAAATCAGCTTTTTATCTGTAGTACCGTAATTAGAATCGCGTTGACAATTTTAATATGGAGAAATAGAAGAAGCCTTGTAAGTGTGATGTTCTACTTTAATTCCGGAGAAATTTAAACAAAAGGTATGAGCTGCAACTCTCTTACCTACCACACTTTTTTTTTTTTTTTTTTTTTTAATAGCAACCAGGTTAGGTTTGAGGATGTTAGCTTACATCCATTAACAACAATGTCGGTTAGTAGTACAAATTAGTCACACAAAAAAAATGTATTAAAGCTCCAGGTGTTCCTTGGGGAACTAAAAAGACAACTACCTATATGTTTAGTATTATTAATATATTCAAAAAGTATGAATCATAACCATATTGGTAAGTAATACTAAGTTATTACCATATGACCAGTTCTGGTGAAAAAAAATACGAAAATAAACTATAAAGCTATCCTTCTATAGGTATAATTTCTTATTTCATTCATGCGACTCTATCCATTCTGGAAAAAAAAAAACCTTAATCAAGCTTATTTTGTTGTCTACTTTATACTAATCAAGATGATAATAAAATTACCAGAAATGGTCTTATTACTTAGTAAAAGGGAAAAGGGGAATACACTAGGCTAAAGCGATAGTCACATCTTTTAAAAGCTTGTCGCTATATGCGATGGCATTACAATTCAATTCTCTTTGAATAGGCTGGAGTAAAAACAAGGAAAAAACGAACGTTGACATCCTCTTTGAGAAAAGTATTGAAAAATTTAAATAAATAACAAGGAATATCTCGTAAATCGTTAAAAGTATTTGACGTAACTTATGCGTTTTGAAGATATCTAAATTTTTATGGAGTAAGTGTTTATCTTTGTTATTGCTTTATCAGTAGGGATAGCAACTTGGGGACCGATAGCAAGACAATCAAAGTCAGCCCATCATGGTATATAGTTATGCTGTGTTGACGCTCCAGTGTGTACGTAGTGGTACCAATAGAAGGAAAATGGGGCAGTGGTTGTGTGGTAGACTGTGGTGTTTTCACTAGCATTGGAAGGCAAGTGGGTGGTAAACATAAATACCATTGATTTACTGGAACTAACAATTTTAATATTTACATACATTCAATTGCTATTGTGCAACAAGTCCTCAGCATCATTGTCCGTTTCATTTTCTCTCAACATTGATTACAATGCACAACATACGTAACGTCTCAAATGTGAAAAGCTTCGCTCTACATCACAAGACGAGGAAATAGAACACATAATCGACTATTGGATAAGATACTCCATAAGCAATTATTTCCGTAGCAACACCTCGTAGCACATCGTATTTCACGCACTATTAAGAATCCGGCATTTATTTCAAACACTGAATGCACTTTCTTTTTCACACGATCTAAAATAGGTATTACGAGTCTCTGATTAATTGCTTGTGCAAGATTGTTGTCAGCTTTCAGGGTTCGAGGCATTTCAATGTTCCATGTTTGCAAATACGAGGGTTGGCGCAAAAGTCATAGCAACTATTTATTTTCTTGAAGATACGTGTCCGGTTGGAAAATGTGACATATACAGACGAAAGGACAAAGTATTAACTACATGTGTGGACAATGATTAGCACTGAATATCCTAACACACTAATTTATTACGGTAGTATACAGGGCAATATGGCCTTCACGGTCCAGAAGAATGTCAACACAGTACATATACAGTTGACATGACAATCCTGGGCCTAAAGGCCTTCAAAGTAGTCCTCTCCTACTTTCACCACATGCTGCCAACGATGGAGGCGCTGAATACCAGCTGCCGCAGCATTTGCCGCGCCATGTGTGAATCGAGTCATCTGTTCGTGCAAAGTATTAGCATGTCCTCTCGTGTTGCAAACCGCCTACGTAGTGGTTCCTTAATCTTTCGAATAAGATCAAAGTCACAGGGCGAAATGTCGGGAGAGTACGGTGGGTGCTCCAATTCTTCCCATCCCCAACGTCACAGTAGCTATCTTACATACTGCTTTATGTGGTTTTGCATTATCGTGCAGGATTAATGCACTGTCCATAAGATCCGGACGTTTCTCCCGAATGCCACGTCGTACCTTTCGCACCACAAAGTCCCTGTAGTACTGTGGGATCACTGTTCTGCCAGGTGGAACAAAGTGGCAAACAATGACACCCCTGACGTCATACGCGACGATCAGCATCAATTTGACTGGGGATGGATTCTGATGGAATTTTTGCCTCCTTGGTGATCCAGCATGTTCCCACTCGGTATACTACTTTTCAGTTCTGGTTCATATGCCCTGGCCCAAAATTCATCGATGGCAATTATTCGTGACAAGAATTGATCGCCGACATGTTCCAGCGTGCAAGGTGGTCGGAGCATATTGCGTAGCGCACCCACCTTTGAATTTCGTCAGTGCATGCGATGCCCACCGCGATGCGATTTTGCGTAGTTGCAGCTATTACGCAATATCCAGTGGAGGGGGCGTTTCTCGATTACACTTGCCCTCTCTAATTCCATTATCTTCCATCGTATGTCTTCATCGAGGAGCTGCACGTGCCACGTCGTTCCACACACTGACAGGTCGTCCTGAATGTTGCTCGTCACTGGTTGACACACCTCCTTGCTGAAACTTTCCTACCCGCCGTGCTACTGTACGGTACGGTAGGGCATCATTCCCAAGGGCTTCCACTAACTCACTGTGACATTCCATCATATTTCTCCCCCGTAGAACGGCTATTTTAATGAGCGCGCTGCTCAACACTTACCAACTGACTGATTTTACAGCCCTCGCTGCCTTACTACCAGCTATCACGGAGCCATCTGTTGTTCTGCATACACACTATGACTGCAAAACTTCCACACGACACATTAACGTTTGTGGTCCGCTCAAATGTCTACAAGAAAAAAATTGTTGCCATGCCTTTTGCCGCAACTCTCGTATGCGTTTCTGTAAATATATCTGCAAAAATCTTTTGTATGAATTGCAAATCTTCATGTAATCCATTTGAAGCAAGAGATTTTACAATCTTGATTGAAGAGCATTATCAAAATCATTAATTAATTAATTACCGGTAAAACAGTATTGTAATATACGGCATAGTATGCTGTTAGGTCCGTTACTATAGGTTGTTTACATGTGGCGCGTACAGTCGGTAATGCAGATCCATCTATGCTCGGAAGGCATGTTATTGGTGTTCGCATGCGTCCCTCTATCGATCCCCAAAATGCTGTCCCTATTTATCAGTTAGCAAAAATCATCCAGAATGAATAGGACTTCAAGAGACTACAGCAAGTAAATTCAAGGTATACATTTCATTTGTCATAAAATATCTTAAACATACGTTATTTTAATTAAAATTGTCAGATATTTTTGACAACATTTTCGAGAAATAGATGGTATGGGTTGGGAGATTTCTTGGAAGATGCCGAACTTAGATGCCAAGTGCCTAACGACCTCTTCATTATTTGTCAATCCTGCTTGTTTCATGTGTGAGTTATGTTCGAGTTTATCGAAGTGGGCCTAACAATTTTGATTAACTAAAACAGTGTTTTTTGCTATTTCATTGCAGTTTCTCTATGTCTCATTCTATATTGGTCGTGAAAGACCTCATAATTTTGTTCTGAAGCCTGTTTATCAGAATTGAGGATCTTTCACATCTGGGACAAGATACCAACGGCTTTACTTCGCTTCGGAAGGAAGTATCCATCGTCCTCCGCCAATTTTCTTTAAAATGCCAAATGTTAAAACTATAAATAGCAAATATAGCGTACATAGCTCGTCTTTATAGTGTGGTGGTAGACGCCCCGACTTCGAATTCCAGTTAGGGCGAGTTATTCGGATAAGTGTTTTATCCAGCGGTTTACCTCATACTGAGAAGACCAATATTGGGTAACTAAACTGTATGGAACCCGGGCTCATAGAGTAGATATCAGTTCACTCATTTCATCTATCAAGTATCCAATATGGCTTACCAGTTAAAGTAGTAGCAGTAGTAATAGTAGAACTACCATCACGACCATGACCACTACCACTACTACCACACCACCATCACCACCGCCACCGCTAATACTGGTAATTGCCCGGACTCCTCCGATTGTTCTGCTAGCTGAGGAAAGACTTTTGTTGGAGGCACATATCATTGGAAGAGTGGAGGCTCGCACCCTATTTATTGCCAAATGGCAGGAACTTTGGGATGTTGATGGAACTACCCATTGGACAAAGCGTTTGATTAGAGATGTCACCACTTGGTATAACCGTAAACGTTGGGGTGTGAATTTCTACCTAACTCAATTGTTGACGGGACAAGACTGTTTTACCGCCCATATACATCGTTTTGGTTTAAGCGCCTTGTCCGAATGCTATTACTTCGGTAAGTATGACACAGCTGAACGTACCTTCTTTCATTAAGTTTGGTGGCAACATCAACAACCATCAGGTCTGCCATTAGGGAGTTTTGACACCCGACAATCTTCTGTATCACATACTTGCCTGTGCACGGAATTGAAGCATTATTTGAAGATTGGCTCGCGATTGGACATGAATGACAGCTGAGACCAGTCCACATTTCCATAGATGATATAGATAATACTTTCCACCTTGAATCACTTCCCGCTGAAGTAATGGCATCTTGGGCAGTGCCGAGAGGTATTGTACATTGATTCTTGCAGGTTTGTTTTTTTTTTTTTTTTTTTTTTTTAATTGGTGCAAATCCAACTTGCCCAAGGCGTTTTTCTAAGATTTTCCTCCTGCTTCAAAAAAAAAAAAAAAAAAAAAAACTAGCACTATTGCTGCTACTACCTCTATTACTACTCCTCCCACTGCTGCTACTACAGTTACTACTACTCCTACTGCTACTCCTGGTACTAATACTCCTACTACTACTACTACTACTACTACTAAATTTACTTCTACTGCTTCTACTACTACTCCTATTCCTACTACTACCATTTCTACTGCTACTACCACTCCTACTACTAATAATACTCCTATTGCTACTACCGCTACTACTACTGCTGCTGCTACTGCTGCTGCTGCAGCAGCTTTTCCTACTATTAGTACTGCTACTTCTACTACTGCTACTACTCTTTCTACTACTGCTAATACTCCTACTACAAATGCTACTGTTTTCCCTACTACTACTTCTACTACTACTACTACTACTACTACTGCTGCTACTACTACTACTACCAATGCTACTACTACTACTCCTACTGCTGCTGCTCCTCTTACTGCTGCTACTACTACTACTACTACTACTGCTGCTGCTGCTGCTACTCCTCCTACTATCCTACTGTTGCTGCTCATCCTCCTACTACTATTCCTACTGTTGCTGCTCAGCCTCCTACTACTATTCCTACTGCTGCTACTGATTCTCCTCCTCCTCCTCCTCCTCCTCCTCCTCCTCCTACTACTACTACTACTACTACTACTGCTGCTGCTTTGCTCTGCTGCAGCTACCACTACGACAAAAAGAGGCATATTTTAATTTTCTGGAAATAGCCAATGAACTCCTTTTCATTTTGAATAATTGTTTCATAATTGGAAAACCGTAAGTGACGGACAAAAACGTACCACACAAAAAATATTGATCTTATTAAGACAATTTATATCCTTTTCCGTTATAAACCTTGTTATAGCTTTAAATCCTAATTACTTATAGTTTGCTCAAATGAAATATTGTTATAAAGCGTCATTAGAAATTTTAATCAAGGGATGAATTTTAAGTAGGGGTTTTGCATTAATTTATTTGTCGTAGAGGTCTGGATTATTACGGGTATTTGAATATTTAATAGGAAATGATATATTAATTATTGTATTTTGATTATCAATTGGATTGTTCTTGCTCCTGGTCAAGAAAAATTCTCAGCAAATACCTATCAGCTTATAAAAGTTTACTATTGCTTTAGCCTAGTTATTCCTTTATTCCGTTTTATTACAAGGATATGTGTAATTAAAACATTTATGTAAACGTTTATTTGGCTTAAAGTAGAGTAGATTCAAGAATGTGCATGTTTACTTTCTCCAGTCCGTATTTACAATGCTCGTACATAGTCGATAAGAATGTATTGTATTCCATCCAAAAGTTCGATATTGTCTTAACAGGTTTATTATATATTTTTAATAAAAATTATTGGGTAAAAGGTTTCTAAATTCTATATTGCAAATTTTCTACATTTTATATAGGTTTATTCTATAATCGAGATTTTAATTTTTGAGACCCCCTGAATAAAAAGTATTTTTAGAAATATGTCTCTGTGTTAATATAGCTCAAAAACGTAAAGCCGGCTAAAAACCATACTTCGTATTTAAGTTCATATCTTCCAAGGATGCGACAACAAGAGTTTCAAGATGATCTCCTTACCCCACAATCTCATAACATGGAACATTTTTTGAAAACATTTTTGAACATTTTGATTTTCTAAAAAATAGCTCTAACGATTTTTATTAAAATGGCATATGTTTAAAATACTTTTATGACAAATAAAATATATATCTTGAAATTTCTGGTTGTAGCCTCTGAAGGCCTCTTCATTCTGGATGGCTTGTTAACTTTTTGTATAACTGGTAAACCGTAAGAGATAGGGAAAGGTTACTAAACAATAAATGCAAAGCCCCCGATATGACCTTAGATGTTAAAGGGGGCTATATAAATGAAACAATAATACAGGGTTACTACAAAAGAACTTCAACTGCCTGTAAAACAAAACTATTCACGGTAATTTGACGCCGTTTTCACTGGTTTGTAGAGGAGTCTTTGAAGTTTACATTGTGAACTCACAAATGTTCAATATGGGCTCCTCCAGTCACACGACACACATCCATGCGATAATCAAGTTCATCCCAAACCTTTTGTAACATATCTGAATCAACACTTGCCACGGCTTGTCTGATACGTCGTTTCAAGTCTAAATTAAGAGGAAGTGGAGGGACAAAAACACGGCCTTTCACGAATCCCTATAGAAAAAAGTCACATGGTGTGAGATGAGGGCTCCTTGGTGGCCAAAATGCAAGAGCATTATTGTCGGTTGTATCACGGCCAATCCAACGATGTGGTAGGACTTCATCTAGGTAATCTCTAACATCTGTGTGCCAATGAGGTGGTGCTCCGTCTTGTTGGAATACAAAGTCATCCTGTTGCTCATTCAGTTGGGGCATCAACCAGATCTGTAACATGTCAAAATACCTAGCACCGTTGACTGTTTGCTCTACAAAGAAAAAGGGGCCATACACCGTCGTGTGAGATGCCGCACAAAACACATTGATTTTAGGAGAGTCCCGCACATGTTGCAATACAGCCCTCGGAGGTTCAGTTCCCCATATTCGGACATTTCGTGTATTCACTTTTCCACTCAGGTGGAAAGTTGACTCATCGCTGAAAATGATGCGCTCACAAAAACCAGCATCGTCTTCATCATGTCGCAATAGGTCGATGCAAAAGTCACGCCTTATGACCTTATCTTTTTCACGCAGAAACTACAACATCTGTAATCTGTAAGGCATCATGTGCAGTCGCTTCCGCAAGATTTTCGATACAGCTTGCTGTGGAATTTGTAATTGCATGCTTGCCCTAGATGTCGATTTCTGTGGGCTTCTTATGTAGGCAGCACGAACACGTTCAACGTTTTCTTCCGAAACTCTTGGTCTTCCCGAGCTCTCCCTTTGTGCAAACATCCCGTTGTCTCGAATTTTCTATACCAGTCGTAGATTGACTGTCTAGTCGGTAGCGTTTTGTGGAATCGTGTTCTAAAATGTCGTTGGACAACAGTTGCTGATTGCGTTCTAGCAAATTCCAACACGCAATATGCCTTTTGCACAGGATTTTCCGCCATTTCAGCTTCTGCAACAACAAACAAAACACTACAGCGTTACCAATAGTAACAAACGAAACTTTGAGAGTTTCTCAACATACCTCCAAAATAATTAAGTTACTATCTCTAATAGTTTTGTTTTACAGGCAGTTGAAGTTGTCTATTTCTTTTGTAGTAACCCTGTATATATAGCTCTGTATAAGGAGCTATTAGCGTTTTGTATAACTCTACCCATGACTTTATTCCGACTATCAGGAGTGTCCAGCTCATCACCCATACCAACAGGAAAATGCTAACACAAATCAATGTTTCAAATCTTCAGGATATTCAAGGACCCCTTGTGGTGGATTTTCGCACTTCTACTGCACCGATTATTCCCTGAAATTAAGGCTGCTGCATGCGCATGGGGTACGAACGCAGGAACTTGCTTCAATTCGAGCCTGACGAAGATCCCAAGTGATATACCAGGTAATATTGTGTACCTGGAACTCCGATATAATGATATTGTATCACTGGAGGGTTTGCACCGTCAGCTTCTACATCTCGACTTATCCGTCAATTCTCTCAGCTCCCTTGAGAACCAGGTCTTCAGGAGACTCACAGATCTTCAGGAACTACGTCTCTCCCACAACGTCATCAAGTCCATTCAACCTAAGGCTTTCAAGGGTCTTGAGCGCCTCAAAAAACTCTTTCTCCAGGGAAACAGCTTATCTTCCATTCCACCCAGGGCATTCGAGTACCTCATTGCGCTCAACGAACTGGACTTGAGCTACAACATTTTGGTGGAAATCGATTCGGAGACGTTTAGGTACGCATAGAATATCATTAAACTGACTGACATTTATCATTCTTATGTAGCTTTAAACACCTAACCCCTACAATGTTAAATCTAAAATGATAACCCATTCTCATAAGCTATTAAAGTAATGTATCTGTGAAATATGGAAAATCCACAGTATATCGTGTTGATCTTATACCGCTTATTATTCACAGTACCTAATAGTTATATTTTTGCCATTTTCAAAATTCAAGCTTGCATGGTTTATTAAATAACAATGTTTACTGTCTAAATTAATTTATAATAAAATGCTCAGCCCACTGCATTTTTAAACATATTTACATGGCGTTCAAAATGAGTTTACTCATAAAAATATCTTATAATAGTTTCTAAATGAATTCCTAATTCTTATAGAAACATTTAAATGACTGCCTCCGTTGTGGAGTGGTCGGCGAGCTGATTTCTCACCCGGAGGTCCCGGGTTCTATTCCCGGCTGGGGCGGGAAATTTTTCTTTAACCAGAATTATTTCCTATCCCCCACAAAGTCTGGAAGTATGAATGTGAGAGTAAATGTGTGTGTGTTTAGTAATATAACATTTATTAACCTAATGTTCTGAACCTACAGTTTCACAAGTCAAAGCCCCCGTAATGACCATTGAAGTTAAAGGGGGTATACAAATGAAACAATAAAATATATATATATTATACTCTTCAAAACTCTTGTTTTTTAAGTTTAATAATTCGTTTATTAAAAATCCAGAACTATTTTGAAAAAGTGTGGGTATTTTTTAAGGTAGTAGTTTTTAGAGACAACACAAGAATTTTGAAACAAATTAGTAAAAATATTACATAACTTGTAAGGTTTTGAATGTGGAAAAATGTTGAAAAAGGTTTGCGAAAAAACAAGGTTTAAAGTTAGGTTGTGTAATAATGAGTACGTTCCCGTTCATTTATACCTTCAGTTAATCGGTAGTTCAAATGTGAAAAGTGAAAAAAGCTATATTTGCTTACGACAAATATTTTTGCTCTCAATTTTGGCCGAATTTCAAACTTGACGCACCACTTTAGGGTATCAAACTGAACTTTTACAGAATGTAGATGCATTGCTTCTAAGTTCACTGAAGTACTTTTATTCAGTTATTTATTTAGAAGTACAACATTATTTTCTAATCTTTTGATTAGAGTTTATCAGCATATCTTTATTTTGTTTAAATAACAAGCCATGTTATTAACACAAAAGTGGATTCCCAACAACTCACGTAAGATGCTTATATTCTAAAATTTAATTTAACTATCTTAAATATTTTCTGAGTAACCGAGACGTTTCTATAAAAAAAAAAAAAAACTTTAAAACTTGTCAAAGCAAATATGGATTGCCTGCGGTTCCATATGTAGTAAAAGTGGCGATAAAGACTGTCAAAAAATAAAGAAGGAACCTCGCAAACAAAGGAATTGCTATACTGCCTCTGCGATCGAGTAGTCAGCAGTGACTTGTTGAGGGTTCCATTGCTGGCTTGGGCGGGAAATTTTTTCATAAATTAGAATCATTCCCTATGTCCCTCAGAGTTGGAAGTATGAATATGTGTGTGTGGGTGTGTGTGTGTGTCTGTGTGTAATAATATAAATCAAAGTTATGAAACCCTACAACTTGCGAGCAAATCTTTGCGACAGATGGTGAAAGCAGGTAGACTGGTCAGTACCGTAATGCCATCTGCCTGACACTGTAGAAGCATAGATACAATTGCTATACACTAAGCTCTCTGCAGGCATGTTTCGAGACTGCTGTAAAGCTACAATTGTGGACATAAAGCGAATAGTATTCTTTCATGCAGGGATGAGATCTGAGAATTTAAGTGTCCGGACACACCGATCCACGAGGTCACTCCTAACAGATCCGTCATAATATAATCACGTGATTAAACCGACGTTAAACATTAGAGAATAAAAAAAAAACTATTAATTCAAAGTCTTCTCGGGCTTCTAACCAGGTAAAAACTTGGCTTGATACCGACGTTTCGAAGAAGTGCATCTTCCTCGTCTTCAGGAATCAGATGCACTTCTTCGAAACGTCGGTATCAAGCCAAGTTTGTATCTGGTTAGAAGCCCGAGAAGATTTTGAATTAATACGTCGCCAGGAAAGCTTAAGTTCTTATTTAAAAAAAAACTATTGTTTTTCAGGTAAACACATAACAGTTTAACTGCCTCCTCTGTATATTTAGTATCCAGACTAACTTTTAGATTTCCTGTTATTCCTGATTTAAACACAAATGATTTGTAGTAAAACAGTCATTGACCCTTAAATTTAAGCTCCTCATTTCAAGAGAGTCCTAAGAAATCCTAAGGTTAATAGTATAACTACGGTAATGCATTTAATTTATACTCTTCTCTAAATAGATACAAATGAGTATTAACGACTCACCTGTGACATAAAGCATTATTTGCTTTCAGAGGCCTGAATGTTCTTTCACTTTTGGACCTGAGCCACAATCACATCCAGAACCTTAAAAAAGATACCTTCAAGGATGTGTCTAATTTATACTACCTTAGCCTTCACAGTAATGGGATAAAGAACTTGGAAGATGGCGTCTTCAAGAACTTGGAGCGGGTTTCTATTATGGATCTTTCCAATAACAACATAAATACTATTGGACCAAAGTTATTCAAAGGCAAGTTCTACATGATCTGCACGATCTTAATGTGACAATGGAAGGATTGGATACGGTTGATAAACGTAGCTCAGAGATGCGAGGTAGAAATTAAATTTAATTTTATTTGTGGAAGCTCTTTAACTGTTGTGGTTCTCAGCGTCCTATTATATATTGGACATTAAAGACCCTTTAATTTTGCTCAAATTTCTCTTTATTAGCTTTGAGGTTCGTTTACTTGCCCTAAACCTACGACACGGGACTAACAGCACTATTTATCCATTGCTTCCGAAGGAGTTTTTACCCTCGGAAAATATTTATCGTCCTCCGCCGGGTTTTAAAACACCGCGATCTTGGGAACAAGAGGCTAGCATATCACCCCTAGACCGTGGAGGAAGACTGCAGGTTAAAGGTGTACAATTCTACTATTTTCCTCCCGCAGGGAGGAGATAGGCTCCTCAACAGTTGGCTTTTCGGGAACAACTTTCTTACCGCTGCTCCGTTGGTGTTCTATGTTTTAAAAAATAGGCGATGTAATGTAGATAACCAATCCCATAGGGAGTGGGGGAGGGGGAGTACTTTTGTTCAACTTTTTAGTGTTGGCTTATTAACTGCCTCCGTTACCGGGGATGCCCATAAGTCCCCCGGGTAAGTATCCCCCAGCGTTGTCATAATGGGCCCATCTGGCGTAAGAATTTTGAGCCGACGCCTAATCACATCCTCACTTATGGAAGTAACAAAACTTCATGCAGTAGTCTCACTGAGAAACGACGGCAGAATAGATTGACCGGAGTCCCATACACTGCTAACCAGAGAAGCCAGGAGTCTGCTGCAATGCCCCATATCAAATTTCCAGAAAATGTTGTTAATTCGACAGGTTAGGCCTTTGTTCTTTTTACTTTCTCTATATGCACTATATACATAGTGTGTAGAAAATGGTATTGTGATGTATCCAAAAACTCGATACCGAGATTTCAACGGAAATACATGTTTTGAGACCCCTTGAATCCAATTTTTTTTAGAAAAATGTCTGTGTGTGTGTCTTCGTCTGTCTGTCTGTGTGTATGTGTGTGACTGTGGGCAGCATAGCTCAAAACGAAAAGGCCGTTAAATACCAATCTTGGTATTTAAGTTTGGTATCGTCCAAGGATGCGACACGAAGATTCTTAAGAAAATCCCCCCACTCCAAAATACCCTTTACATGGAAAGTTTCGAAAAATTTTATTTTCTAAAAAATGGCTGTAACGATTTTGATTAAAATATCATATATTAAAGATATTTACCTGACAAATAAAATGTATATCTTGAATTTTCTGGGAATAGCCTCTGAAGACTACTTTATTCTGGATGAATTTAACGGAATTTTGCATAACTGGTAGACCGAAAGAGATGGACAAAAACTTAGCACACAAGAAATGTGTAGAGCACATTAAAGCACACAATTCACGTAATGTACTTTTTTTCGTGGAGTTGGTCGTTTGTTTAGATATTCCTTGTTTTTGGTTTCTGCTTTGAAAAACTTATACTTTTCTCATACAGGAATTAGTCAACTGCTATCCATACAAAAAAGAAACTTCAGTCACATAGCAACCAGCTTTTGACTGTCACTTTAACCTATGGTATTCCCTTATTTCGCTTCTATTTACAGGGAAGTAAGTAATACGTCTATTTCTGCTAATTTTTCCTGCTTAGCAGAAATAAATAGAAGTATAAGCTTTTTAATAATTCTTTTTTGCAGAGATATAGAGAATGTCATGTGAATGGAACATATCAGATTTTTTAGACAATATACCCCTCAGAAATCGATGCCTCACAGACAGAGTACCAGGGGGATTATTAGCGCATTGAAAAGACCCAGCTTTAAGAAGACCGGCATTTGGGAAGCCAGAAATGAATATAAGGCAGCCTGTTCATCGTTTCTTGAACGTGTTTACGGGAAGTCCCTTGTTAAGAGTGACGCCTAGGTATCGGATGGAGTTTCCCCCACTTCGTCCTTTAGCTCTGGTAGAAGTCGGAAATGTGTCTTTAGAAGCAGGCAACCAGCAACCGAAAATTGGTCGCCCAGGTCATCACAGATCCTAACCGCTAAAAGCAATTTTACCTGTGTAATATAATAGGGTAAAAGAATTTTTCGTAAGCTTTTGTGTTATTTGCCCGCCGGCTCAATGCTCTTAACTTGGCTTCCCGCTTGCATGGCCGTCCTGGATAGCAGGAAGGTATGAAGGGTTGTAGGGAAGGGGGGTGTTTCCAAGCTACGCAACAGAGCGGGACACTGGCACGGTGAACCATCCAGACCTGATAATACTCATTAACTTAGGAGTGTTTGTGTACGAGATATTGGGGCCCTCAGCCAGCGACCCTAAAACGTCACGAAGTACAAGAGAGAATTTCTTCCTCCTCCTCCTCCTCCTCCTCCTTTTTTTTTTTTTTTTTTTTTAAGCCGCGACATAAAAAAATACAGTTCCGGAGGCTTGTCAGAACTCCGGCGCTATATTTCTTTTTCCGCTTTTTTTTTTTTCCCCCAGTTTCTTACATTTCCTTGACCTATTAATGTTTAACGCTTGCCTTTTACACATACATAGACACATTTACGGACACAGAAACACCCATGCCCAAGGCGGGACTCGAACCTACGATCCCATGAGCCACGAAGCACTAAAGCGAGGCCTTTTAGCGAGCGCGGCCACGGGGACCGGCAACTTCTTGGCGCTCTATAGTCGTAGTCACCCAAATTGTGCACTAATTGGTTAAGGTGGAATGGTAACCTCGCGAACAGCATGTGGGTACTCTCCCGCACGATGTCGACAATGTACAGGATTCCTGAATAGGGGCGTATGGCGTGAGATCATTCTTAGTACCCCGTTCTACACGGTCTACAGTCAGCGGATGGTGGTTGGTGCTGCCATACAGGACTCCACTGTGTACTTGGAATTTGTAGCGGTTCAGTTTTGGATTTCGGAGGCAACTATAAGAATGTGGATCCCGTCGTGTGCCGGCTGCGTTTTCTCTTAGAGGTAATGCACCGTCGCTTCCACGAGGCCAGCGAATTATCAGTGACGAACCCTTTAAAAATATACAATTAGAAAGAAAGATGTATATTTTAAATTTAAAATCTAATAATGTACTTATAACGTAATCATAATATGTATAAGTAATGTGGGTATACATATACAGTATTAAGTCCTCCAGTAAAGTTTACGTCAGTGCATAAGTGATCGATCAGCTATATATCTATTGCATCGAATTGAAAGGTAAATACACATTATACAGTTACGTTTAACCTAAGCCTAAAAAGAGAAACTGAACATGAATTTCACTATTTTTATTGACTGCCTAAGACCTCGTAACAATCGTCAGTTATTTGACGTGTTCACGGAGTGGGAATTTTTATTCCAAAATGCACTGCACATTCACATTTGGCGTTTAGAAATGTATTTATATTATTCATTTCATTCATATTTTTGTGTATAGCTACACATATTAATACATTTATACATTGTCAACTTTGTGCAGCGTTGAATTACAAAGTAAAGCTTCGTTATCCCTTCTTAAGTAAAGGGGTGCATTTTCAACTTAAAATCTAAAAATATATATAATGGTATTTATAGCATAATTATAATATGTATAATGTGGGTATACACCTATAGTATTAAGTTATCCTGTAAAGTTTAAGCGAGTGAATAAGTGATCAACTACCCACTGCGTCGAATTGCAAAGCAAATGGACATTATGCAGTTAGGTGCATTCAAGGAGAAAAACGCCAGTGTCATTCTATTACTAATGGCCATAGACCTCGTAATGACTGTCAATTATTTGCCGTGATGGCGGAGTCAGAATTTTTAATGCATAATGTATTGCACTCGCACATTTTTCATTTAGAAATATATAATATGGATTTATATTATTCATTTAATTTATATTTTTGCATATATTCATATATCAATAAGTTTGTAAAGTATCACCTTTCTGCTGTCTTGCATTGCAAAGTAAATACCGCTTTATTATCCCATCCAAATATTGTCAAACTATACCCTCTCCGCTGAATGCTTGCCCTTGACAGTTTGGGTGGTTTCACGTAAGGTTGGCTATGCTGCCTTTGCGGCGTTGCCAGAATAACTAGTAAACAACAGCTGATTGCAAGTGTCTCTATCGTGTGTAAAGACGAATGTAAACAATTTACATAGTAAATGAATGCTGATGCATAATGAAACTACTTCGCTGTTATTGATGTCAATTGAAAATAACAGTGATACTATAACGTATGTAGCATAAATTACGTATTTACGACACAATAGAAGAAATTAATGCCAAATAGTTTGTTACAATGAGAGAAAGGTATAACAAAGTGAATTCCACTCACCGGTTTAGAATTTTAATGGCTCAATTCCATCCAAGTCTCCGTCGTCAACATCCTCGGAAGCATCATCATCGTCGTCACCAAGACATATCATTAGTAGTTCACATTCACTGATGATTTCGTCTAATTCCTGTGCTATTTTGTGCACATGATTCACTTTCTTTTTCCATGAAGCCGCGTCCGCCCTCGCCACCCTTCCCACAAAAGTCTATCCATCTCTGTAATTGTGAGAGTTTTGTTATTTTCCCTCATGTAAGTCTTAATGTCGCTCCATACTAGTTCAATGGGATTAAAATGACAGTGATACTGTGGCAATCTCCAGCATTGACCCACGTCGCGGCCAGCCACACTAAACTGTCGAGATCTTTGTTCAATATTTTGTGTAAAAATACGCTTCGTGCGACAACAATGTGAGTCTTTTCCAATAACACTTTACGCCCATTAAGCGTTTTATATCAAAAAACAATTTCTTTCAAGACTGCTTTCAGCGACGTCTTACCTGCTGTATAAAGATCTGCTGCTTTAAAAGAAGTAGGGAGGTTTGGTATGGTCGGATACTCCTTTCTACCATAATAGGCGTATATGTGCCTACGTATGGTGTCTAATTCGAAAGCATCAATATTTGTGACCGGACGAGGCTGCTTTTTTCTTCTTCCCTGACGTTGACAAAAATACCTGCTGCATTCCAAATGTTTCAGGGATTTTGTCTTCCTGCTCTTGAAGTTTCACCCCCTTGCTTATTACTGTTCTCGTGCTTAGTCCAAGAGCTGCTGCACTTCGCTCCACGGATTTATCCGACGGAATAGAGGGATGCCCATTAACTTTCACGTACTCCTCACTTTCAATGAATTTCCGCACCCTTCTTAATAGCTCCAATGCCTGGCTATTAAGTGGCACACCTTTTCGCAGAGGATTTGCACTTCGCGAATCACAGCGTCGCTTTGGAGGCATTTTCGCACCTCAAATCTTGTATAAATACTATAATATATAGGTAATGAAATATAGCAAATATATATGTATATATAAATAAATAAACAAAAGAAACACTAACAACACCATCAACAATAACAACAAAAATAAATAACAACGAATAATACGTAGCTTACACAGAACAACTCAAAGCACGTGTTAGGTGTTCGCAAACTGACCACGCGGTTGGACATTAGCCAGATATTGCACAGGTGCGGCATTTAGATTAGCTTCCACCGTCTGGCTTGCCGACCGGAATGCTGCTTTATGATTGGTTCAGAAAGTCACACGGGTAAAGCGCTTCATCTGTTTAATGTGGGTGTACCAACTTAACTCCCAACTGCCAAGTGCAAGGATTCAGCGGCGGGGGTTATAATTGAAAGCCAAGCCAAAACAGCCATTGTAATAGCTTTTATAACAGGAAAATAAGTCTCAAATAGCAAATGATTCAATTATTGAATAATAAAATAGCTATTAAGTTGTCTGGGAATCCAAATTGATGAGTCTGAGGTGTCTTCCTAAGCCTTTGAAAGCTCAAGTATTTTTACTTTCTCTATACGCACTATGTACATGCACTCCACCCAAAAATTCGATACCGAGATTTCATCGGAAATATGTTTTAGGGTCTCCTTTAACTAAAAAAAGAATTTTCGGAAAAGGTCCGTGTGTCTATGAACACGATAACTCAAAAACGAAAAGTTGGTAAAATACCAAACTTAGTATTTAAGTTTAGTATCTTCCAGGGATGCGACACGAAGATTTTTAGAAAAATCACCCACCCCCAACTACCCTTTACATGGAACTTTTTTCGAAAATTTTTATTTTTTCAAAAATGGATCTAACGATGTTGATTAAAATTTCGTATATTAAAGATATTTACCTGACAAATAAAATGTATATTTCTAATTTTCTGGGAATAGCCTCTGAAGAGTGCTTTATTCTGGATGAATTTTACGGAATTTTGAATAACTGCTAAACCGTAAGAGATGGACTAAAACTTACCACAGGAAAAATGTAGAGCACGTTGAAACACACAATTTATGTTATATACATTTTTTTCGTGGAGTTCGTCGTTTTTGAGACATTCCTTGTTCCTGGTTTCTGATTTGAAAAACTTATACTTTTCTCATACAGGGAATTGTCAAATCCTGTCCATACAAATAAAGGAACTTCATTGACATAGCAACCAGCTTTTGACTATCACTTCAACCTATGGTAGTACCTTATTTCGCTTCTACTTTCAAGGAAGCAAGTAATAAGACTATTTCTGCTAATTTTTTCTGATTAGCATGAAGTAAATAGAAGTAGAAACTTTTTAAAAATAATTTGTTGCATGGATATAGAGAAAGTCATGTGAATGGTACACATCAGATTTTTATACGTAATATTGCAATACTTTATCCCACGAAGATGTAGCAGAAGAGACTTAAAATAAATTCAAATTTCTAATCGAAGTGATAAGTTCTAACGTAACCGATATCTTTAATTTAGTTTTCCCCTGACTTTCATTTCTGAGTGCATAATCGAACATTTCGTAAAAGCTTACATGTAAAGGGTAGTTTGGTGTGGGGGGGGGGGGAGCATTTGTCTGAAAATCTTTGTGACGCGTCCTTGGAAGATACCTAACTTAAATACTAAGTTTGCTGTTTAACAGACTTTTCATTTTTGAGTTATACTGCACGCGCGCGCGCACATACAGACCTTTTTCTACATTGTTTAATTCGGCGGACTTCAAAACATGTATTTAGGGGAAATATTGGTATCTATTTTTTGGATAGAATACAATACCTTCTCCACTTACTATGTGCAATGTAGATACGTGTAGAGAAAGTAATAAGTAATTTAAGAAACGGTAAAAATAATAATTAGTTGGTGTTTCCTATGGATTAAAATTAGCTAAACTTCACTAAATAAATAATAATTGAAATAACTGAATGAATATGGTAGATGAAAAAAATGAGTGAAAATAAAGCGCGCGCGCGCGCACACACGCGCACACACACACACATACACACACACAATTTATTAATATAATTAAAGCGATATTCTTACTGCGTAAAATGATTTAGCATACTTTTTTTAATTAGTGATTGAAATGTTGTAGCAGTGGTTTTACATTCCATGTGCTTTCAAAGAAATTCAGTTCACTTACCTTTCGGCGAGAGCTGTGTTGACAAAGCAAATGCTTTGATAGTAGATAATGGCAAAGGCATAGTGCACTCACATTTACAAAGTTTGCTTCTTTTTTTTTGTTTTAATAACAAAGTTTGTCTTCGTTAGTATGAAGAAATCTACTAACCATTTGTTGATACTCATTTCGTCAAAGAAATTTACTCTTAATATGCACTTAAAAGCATTTTCACCAATAACGTGGACACATTTTTGTTTTGTTTTTGTATTTATATGTGGCAGATGGTAAATAGCTATCTATTTCTTTTTGTATCGACACGTTTTCAATTGCTGAAGTCTTTGTGCGAACAGCTGATTTGCGATAATGGCCGCAAGGAAGTTCCCTCTGAAAAGCGGAACAGCAGAGTCCGTCTCCCACTTTAAGTCTTCTAATTGGATGTGGCGTTTAACTCCTCCCACGGTTGCAATTCTGCATGACATATATGAAATTGGCGGCCGGGAAGAATGCAGCCCCTCTCGATCCTTGGGTATTGAGGTTGTGATCTCCGCCGATGAGGCGGTAGAGCTCGCGGCCCCTCTTTCAATATACGGCTGTACCAGAGGAGAAGCAGGATTGGGAATCCAATCTCTTAAACCAGGTATGGAGCAGCCGCGGTTCACTCGAGGGAGGGCGATGGAGGGAGAACTGTGACGTAAGTTGCTGTTCCACTTACGGATCAGTAGCGTAATGCGATTCCTAGGTTTGAAAACTATAAATGCCTATTTATTTAAATCCATTAAATGACAAAATAAAATCGAGTACTTTATTTATTATTATATACAATTAGATGTGAACTGCAACACATCTTATACTTCTCATCAAAGTGAAAAAAAAACAAAACTTTTCAGTACATACAGGATTTATATCAGGCTTCAATTCACATTCGCTTACTAATTGGAGGCAGGGATACTATCCCGTAATTTTTTAATCATTTTTGCAAAAAATATAAATTAAAACTTTAATTCATTAAAGCAGTGGTCCTCATCGTTAATAAAGAATCACTAGCCGCATTGGGAAATCATTTGTGTGATACGTAAACTAATTTATTATATATAATTAATTATATAAGATTTGTTTGCATTGCTTAACATTACAACTATGTGTTATTGTACTATTTTTGTTTTTTCACAGTTTTATTTATGGCAGAGAAGCTGAATTTAGAAATAAATTCTTGGTAGCAAATTCTGTATATATATATATATTGTGTATGTGCACGTGTGTGATGGAAACAGAAAACGGAAAGGGAAGGGGTTGAAGGTCAGGTGACATGTGGTGACCCATGACGTTGTCGAATCATCAACTAACTGTAGTTTTGTCCAGTAATAGTTATCTGTTTTCTATGTATAAAAAAATTGAAGCATCACTGTTTTAGTCGGTGGGATCGTGTTTGCCTTCTTTAGAGCTAATCCACCGGAAGCAACCAATTGTTTTGATATTTGCTTGGCTGCCAAATTATGATGATACATCCAGGTTTTATCGAAGCAAAGTATTCTTTGAATTTCGCTTAAATAGCTCCAAACAAAGTTTCGAAGGTGAAAGCTTGTTTATACTGCATCAGTCTCGGTACCCATTGGACCTAACAACTTTTCTACCTCCAACTTATTATGCAGAATATAAATTACCACTCCGTATACATCTATAGCTTCTGCCAATTGCGAGCTTTGGTTCGACGATCGGCGAGAATCACATTGTAGAGTTTTTCAATGATTTCTTCGATAACCACATCTGCCGGGCGTCCTGGACGCTCCTCTTCAAAAGCAGATGCTCGGCCACGTTGAACCTATATCTAACTATTATTATAGATGGCGAAAGGTTCCTATAAATATCATCCAATTTAGATTTTATCTCCTCGCAAGTTTTCCTATCCAAAAGAAAACGCGAATCATTGAACGATACTGCGCATTTTTATTTTAGAGCAAACACGTTGAACGACTGAAATGCCTGCCAAATGCAAACCGACCAATGAATCAGTACCAAATTTATCTTGGCGTCATGTAACAAATTAGAAAATCACAACGGTAACATCAACTTGCATTAGCACACCATCTTTTTGAAAACACGGGTACTTATTGAAGCGATCTCGTAAATCCACAACACCAGGAGGGAAGTTTTAGAAATGCCGTTTGTAAACATGTTTCTCATACCACTGACCGCTGTTAGTGAGAGATCAAGCGTTATGCTTTAGTGCATAGCTTTATGAAACAATATCTTAATACCTTTTAATTTTTTAAGATGTTTTCACAAATATATGCTGCAAACTACTGAATAATAAAATCCCATTATTTTGGGCTTGTTCCAAAAGTTTTCAATGTGGTTTCATCCCATATTTTGAACAAACATTTGTGACGTTTTTAAAATGGTATGACTACGCGCCGGCCTGTAATCTCCACAGGTTTATTAGCTTTGATCCGCTTTAGCTGATTGTTGTACGTGTGCGGTCAGCTTGTTCTACATAGCCGCACTCATTGACCAAGGTGCCATAAATCTAACACGTGAAGAGCAGCCGGATTATCTCAAGTCTTGGAACGCCACATCTGGATGTGTGGACACGATCTCTATATATGGAAATTTCTGGTCACGTCAACGACATGTTTAAATCAGAGCTACAAGCCAGAGCGGGCAGCCGTAGCAGAGAAGCGAGCGGCGAGAGAAAATCTGTACTGCAGAATTGTCATGCAAATGTCGGAATACAGCTTATTAATCAGCTTACGAAGTAATAAAAACATTTTTTTACAACAGTATGAGACATTTGCAAACGTTTTCAGCTTGTCAAGTTGATACGCCCTACTGCTATTATTATTATTATTATTATTATTATTATTATTATTATTATTATTATTACAGCGCTGTGTTCATAAATGTTTTACTAACCCATGATTATTTATTCACCAATTTATTTCCGATTAAAGACGCTGCGTTGCCTGTTTTATTATGCTCACTCTTATAGAGTGATCTACCGTTTTTTCTTCGCAAAATCGTTCTTCTAAATTAATGACATCTATAATAAAAAGTTAGATAACTATCAACAATATAAACATTGTAAAAAGTCCGATCACTTAAATTAAAGCGTTGTTAAAACATCTAACATTCTCGAAAGCTTGTAATTAACACACCGAAAATGTACACTATTATGGAAACAAGAACAAAATGTGATTAGCATTTCAAACGTTGTAAACTTGTGGAAAATGATTTAAAACATCAAACATACTTTCAAAAAGTGTTAACCAAAAGGTCAAAAAATTGTGCCGTATCTATATTAGGCTGGGATGAAAATATAATAGGAATGTTTGAACATCATTATCTCCCAATGTAAGCATTGTTTTATTCGACGCTCTACTGCATGTGGAGGGAAGGGTTGGAGAAGATATAATGCTGGACAGGATCTCATGGAATTTGGCTGCAAACTTATCTGTAGGTTTCTATAGTAAACCTTTAAGACAGAAGTGTTTATGTTACTAATAATCAATCGTTCAAAACGTGGAAGCTTTAAATGAATATTTTTGATAGATGATTGCTTATTTCAAATGCTTTCTTTAGATTCCTCTTATTATTTTATCTTAGAAATGCATCTAAGATGCACCGAAATACCTAAATATTTATCCTTTTATTTTACAGTAATATTGTTATGTTCTAGACATGGTAGCGTTACAGCAGATTCAGTTGGACCACAATCAGCTGAGCACTCTGTCGCCAAACGCATTTGACAATTTGGAACATCTGGTGCATCTCGACCTCACTCAGAATCGGCTAAAAGGTTTGGAGCCCGGTACTTTCAAGTACTTGGACAAACTCAACTCCTTAGACATGGACAAAAACAGCATTCCAGAGTTGAAGAAAGACATATTTGAAGGCCTATCACATCTGTGCTATCTTACCATCAGCGACAATGAAATTGTCAGTATAGAACCAGGAACATTTACCGGGGTAGGTAAAAAGAAGAAAGGAGGTGAAGGTGTTCGGATTAACCTGGAGAACAACCACATACCTGCCATACTTTCGCAAGTCTTCCAGGACGTCAAGAATATTCGCCTCCTCAATCTGGGCAACAACTTCATCACAGAGATTACGCCAGAATCGTTCAAGGTGAGGCTTAAAACATGTTCTGCACTTCTTATGTGTAAAGAATGATGGTCACACGGTTCAACCCATTTCCTAACGAGAGTAGTCACTTTTCCTCCACATAAAAACCTAAACAAAACTGACTAGTAAGGTATATCAATCAAACGAGTTGGTTCTAGGGAGGATAGCGTGTAAAGCTCGCATTAGGGGGTGTAGCGGATTTGATCCCTGTCGACTGCCCTCGCTGACCTTGGGATTTCGTAGTTCTCCCTGGTCAGTAGGCGAAAACTTGGCTTGTTTCTCATCTATCTTCATTTCGTTTCCTTCTCAACTGCTAGGTCTACTTCTAGGTTTCGTGGCATCCATCGGTGCCGGATAGATGGCGCGGTTTCTTGTTCCATGCAAATAGTATTCACCGTGGACAATAGAGGGCTGTATGATTAAACAGGTCGTTCATCGCTCTCTTTGGGTAATTCCAGTTTTAGAACACGTCTTCGAGCCAGGAACTGATAGGAAGTTCCGCGTGTCTCCTTGCCCACTCTGCGGCTAATATCCTGCTGTGGTTGCTTCACTACATCCCTTCTTCATACGGGTTGGTAGCAGCAATGCATCTCCCTTAAATCGCAGTGCGCGAGGAGTCCCCGACATTGTATACCATATGGATGCTGCATCATTTAATATCAACATGTTGCCTTCGTTTGAAACTATTTCAAAAAAATAGTTCTGTAAACCCTACCAGGGTTTGAAAGCAAAACAATTGGTTTTTGTGTATAGCTTAATCGAGTCCAAAATCTGATCACTGTGATTTGTTGTAATGCCGAGCAAAATCAATACCTGTGTACTGAAAGAAATAAGTTAGACCTTACAGATTAAATCATAAATGTAACTGAAGCCGAATTTATATATTAAAACAAACAAATAAACTAACTATTCAGTCATATTTATTGAGAGGTGGAAGACAATTTCAGCATTGTGTGTAAATTGAGAGCTAAGGCAGCGGAGCTGAGGCAAAACTATTGTTGAAATGCAACATATTTCTCAGCCAAGATATAAAGTAATCCCCGTGTTTTGTAATGAAATCGCTGTTAAAACCAAGATATCCTCTGTATCTTATCTGAAAAAAAGTACAGGTGACCTAATACATCGTTGAGTTGTATTAGTAATGCAAGTTACGAGTTACTGGTAAAACCTAATACAATTTCTTCGTTTAGACATGAGGCCGCCTTATGGGGGATTTCTAAGAATGGCCAGTAATGTTTTTTTCTTACCAAGAATAGGTCATCTTTCCCTAAATCTATTCACATCAAACGTTTCTCTCGTGAGATACACAAACAGCATGGAATCGTCTATAACTTTCCGTCTGGCTTCTCTAAAAGGGTTTGTTGTCACATAAGAATCACGCAAGAGGATTCTGTGTGCTGAAATATAAGGCCTTTTTGGCATTATAACAGCATTACACACTATAATTGAAACAAGTGGTATCACAGCATCTCAACCTCTGTACACTATAGACTTCCAAGTGATTAGCTGGCACACGGAGAGAAGGAAAGGTGAAGAGTAACACAACAGGTTAGAAACAGTGTAGTCAATGGCATCAATTCCTCGTGATACAACCACGAGTGTAATGAGGCAGACAATGAAAATATTTTGATGATGTATGTATCAATAAACATTTTTTAAGACAAAGAAAATCCGAATGTTTTAGGGTTTAAATACTCTGAAGTACCTCTACATGGATGGGAATCAGATTTCCACTCTGGGAGCCAATGTTCTGACTGGATTGGTTGAACTCAAGGCGCTTGGTCTCAGAAGGTGTGGTCTTGCTCACATAGATGACGGTGTCTTCGTCCCAATAGGAGAGACTCTTGAGGGAATAGCTCTTGATGGGAACAACCTTAGTGTTCTGACAGCCAGGATATTCTCGGGTCTCAAAACTGTAAAAACGCTGTCCTTCGCCGGCAGCGGCATTGAGGAAATAATCCCTGGTGCATTCAAAGACCTTGCTAGTCTCAATGGTGTAATGGACCTGTCCAATAACAAACTGAAAGTCATGCACACGGGGACCTTTGAGGGCCTCCATCAAATATTCAATGTATTCATCAACAACAATTCCATCTCGAAGATAGAAGCGGGTGCCTTCCGTGGAATGGGAAGTCTAGATATGCTCAGTCTTGACTACAACAACATAACCAGTTTACATAAAGAAGCTTTCCGAGGTAAGATTGATGTGTATAACGCCACAATATGAAATTAAAGCTTATCTCAACCTTAAAAGACAGAATGGAGGTAAAGGGTTATCTCTGTCTTTACATAACGCATATATGTTGCTATTAGTTTCATTCTGTTCTACTCTCGGGTTGTCGCCAATTTGCTATTACATGATGATTCTGTGGTTTCTTGCTGTTGGCTCTCCGTTAGGCTTCTGATCTCTAGGCATTGGCTTGCAAGTCCTAGAGGGGTGCAAGTCCTACAAATATGAGGAGGGTAAGCCGATTATGAAACTAAACCAAGGGAGGGGGGTCAGTCGTACAAATATGGGCAGGGTAAGCCGATTACGAAACGAAACAATAAAAGTCCAATATTTGCTGTTTCTATGCATATCATGCAGTAACTAATAAACTAAAGTTAAGAACGCAATATCATTTTTTCTTAGCTAAAGTGCCCTAGTTTGAATTTTCTATGTATGTCTAATAAGATGCTGTTACGATTTTTAAGTTAAACGTTTTTGAAAAATTCTATACCTATTCAGTAGAGTAGCTAGGCAGCGAGAAACATTTTGATATCGAGTTTACAACGGGAACCAAGCAAAAAAAAAAAAAAATGATAACAATTGTTGTAAAAAGTTTTTAAAAGAACCAAAATCCTGTAGCTTCTTGCATTTATTGTCTGTGACAAACAAAAGCCAGTCATCTATTCAGCTCACAGGTGCTAGGCGAGAGGCAGACTACGCAGCGGTAAAGATTAGCATAACTTTGTAAGGTAGTGTTTATGGCGTGTGGAATATTTGATGTGTTTGTTATATGGGTATTTATTTCTTACACAAATACTTAGTTATGGAAGGAGATGTGAGGAAGAGACGAAATTGTGGTAGATGCAAAGAAACGAAACAAAATAATAATGAATGCGGTATATTTTCAAGTAAAATGAGTGTTAGTAAGGCAATAAAAGAAACAGCTAAGGTGTTCAGAAATGGTGTATAGGATAAAAAAAGGAACCTATGAAATTTCTCTAAGTATGCCATCAATAAAAGAGCGAAAAGGGTGGATGAACAAAAACATGCTAAGTTATAGTTTTCTCCTAAACATGATGGCCTTCAAACAGAACCGCTCCCCCTGGGCAATAACGATAAGCAAACAAAAGACGAACATGTACTGATGGTGAGGCAACGTAGCCTCTGCTTGCAAGCCGAGATTCGCGCCTCAGTTAGGGGACCAGCAAGTGGAAGATTTGGACACTGCGACGGTTGGATTCCAACCGAAACCACCTACAACCAAATTTCAAAGCCACACCGTGGGTTATCATGTTCTGAAAAATATTCTAACACAATATATAGAATAAAGCAAAGCGTAAATTTTTTACTGTTTTAAAACATTTTACTCACTTGTATGCAATTTTATCCAGGTTTCACAATGACGCTCCTCTGGTAAGTTCAAGCTTTCATCATTTTTGTTTCATAATACAAAAAATATATATAATGACCGTAGGGTCACTCAGAGCAAATCTAAAGCATAGCTAAAAAATAAAATGCTTTACAGCGGCCTTAAAAAGCTTAGCAGTTTTACCATTTGGTGATATTCACAAGATGACTGAATTGGCAGAGTAATTGCAGCTGGGCACCAAAATAGCGAGCTTACGAATGGTAAGTGTGCTCTATTTAAACTACACTGTCTTTTAAGCGTGAGACGAGCTTTAGCTAAGGTACTAAAATTGTAAGAGGGTAATTCAGGAAGTAAGGACTGTTTGGTTTCATATATTCATAAGAAATACTGTATTAAATATAAATATGTTTTTACAAAAATGAAGCTCATTTCTCTATATAATCACCCCGTTATTTAAATTTTTTGTCGCATTTGTAATATCTTCACGAGCTCTAGAATTTCCGTATTGCCACCACCATGTAGCACCACTCCATCAAGACAAGGTGTGTTTAAACACAATTTTATCAAGCAAAGAACAGACATTTTGGGAAAGTAATTTAAAGTTACACGCCTGTATTAACGATTTTGTTACTCACTTGGGCGATGAGCATTGGAATCAGGTCTCGTCATGAAAACTTATTTGTCCATTGTTGAGCATTTCACACCTATTTCTCACATTTCTTTCGTTCATCACTGTATCATCATACTCCTAGTTAAGTCGATGGTAAATTTCTGCAGGTTATAACTCCATAACTTAAAAAAGAAAAGAAATTAAATCAATTTGCCTATTCTCACCGTCGGCGAGACCTTTTATTACAAAATTTATTTATAATAATGTCACAGTGCCTGGGACTTTGTATTACAAAGTAATTTTGAACAGTAATTGTGGTATCCCTGTTTTTATGACTGATCACGGTCTACATGCCCATAAACTACACAGGATGCACAATAACAATTTATTTCGACTGAAACTCACGCAATACTGAGAATAAAGTTATAAACCATACTAATTTGGAAAGCTGACAGTACAGTGGGAATACGCGAACGGTCGTTTCTTTCTGGATTACCACATTAATTTAGAAGATAAGTCATTTCTGATTCCTTTGTTTTTCTGACCATTCAAAGAGAACAGAATTTGAATCACATATCAACTTGTTTTTAAAAGATTTGGCTTTCGCTATAATCTAGTGAATTCCCTTCCCTTCTACCTATAAGGAACTTGATAACATACTATTTTACACTTGGGTGAAATGTTCTGCTAATGCTTATCTTGATTAACATAAACTAAATGGAAGAATAAGCTTTTTTAAGAATAGTTTGTTACAGAATATGACAGAAATTAATGTGAGTGAAATACATAAGATTTTTTAGTTATGCACACGCTTGCACAGAGCACAGACAGACAGAGAGGCACTCGTGGACCTTTTTTTAAAAGTGTTTTTTAATTCGGGGTTTTCGAAATGTGTTTACAGTAAAATCAGAGTTCGAATTTTTGGGTAAAATACGCTACTTTCTCCATCCATTTTGTACCAGAAAATTTACACATATTAGTATTCTTTCTTATAAATGAAATGCTACATGTTGAAGATTCACTTAAAATTATTATACAACTTTTGCTTTTCTATTTAGGATCTAAAAGTTTAGTTTAATATTAAAGTAAAAGAAATTATTAATGTACTTTAACCCATTCGTGCGTGATATAGGAGATAAAAAAGGAAACAGCTATCAATCGAGTAAAGACACCCAAATATTTATAGCTTATTAAGAATGATCCTCTCATGAAAATGTTCTTCCAGGTGCATTCGTAGAGGCTGCAAAATGCAGTATTACACTATTCTTTTAGGATAATTACTCGTATTTAATACGTTTCGGAATCGTCTAATTTATACTGGTTTCTTATAGTAAAGTTAGGTAACCAGCAAGTTTTGAAATTTGTATTGCATTCCAATACAACTTTGATATAAAAATGTATTGTAAATACATGTTTTGAGGTCTCCTAAATGAATAGCAAACGTTCTTTACTAAAATATCTGTGTGTATGTGTGTGAATAGCAATAGCTAAAAAATAAAAGTAGATTAAATACCAAAAACGTTCTTTAAACTCCAATATCTTCCAAAATTGCCACACGAAGATTTTGCAAAAATAAAAAAATCCACTTATGTTTCTCTTGAAATACCTATTTTGTGGCGTAACCCACTTCAAATATATGCTTTATTTGTTTGAATTTTCAAATAATTAAGTTTCAAAAGTAGTAATTTACTATTCGGTTCTCTCGTTAGCATAGTGTAGGCTGTTCAGTTTCAAAGCTAACATTTCAAAGCTATCACTAATAATTCACCTTTTAAAATCTGAGAATCAATTTGGTATTCTGCATTCTTCTTACCTGCAAAAATTCATAAATATGAGGGCGATTTAATAAGTACCCGTGTTAGAAATGAAGATTCCATTTTCTCAAACACAGATTATTTATTCCTCAGCATAGTATCCTTTTAGGGATATACACTTCTCCAACGTTCCTGCAATCTTTACACCTTCCAAAAACAGGAAGTTCTGTAAAATATGCCTCTATCTCGATGATGATTTGATCTGAAGTTTGCTCCCGCAAGTCATTTCTTCATGCTTGGTACAAGAAGAAATCATAATGAATATATGGATGAAAATGGGGGGTGGGGGATGCGGCAAATTTAAAACGCATTTCATACAGTTTGGCGGCGACAACACTGTTGCCTTGTCGTAGTGAAACAGTAATTTCTTCTTCATTAAATGGGACCATATCTTATTCAACTTCTTGTCATATCGGTTGTGGACTGCAGCACCGTCCAGTGATTGTTTTCACTTCTAAGAAGTCAAAATGATACCCTTCGCATCCCAAAAGACCATCGCCATACGTTTTAGGTCTTCTTTAGAGTAGCTTCACCGAAAGAAAGCTTTTGTTTAGATTGTTGCTTGGTTAACGGAGGATAGCGATGAATCCAGCTTTGATCAACGGTGACAACTCGAACAAAAAGTCCTTCGGATTTCGTCGTCAATAGCTCCAAACACAGGTTCAAAGTTGAAAACGTCCCCGCTTGTTATTAACTGTGATTAATAGCGGCGCCACCCTTTTAATCTCAAACTTATGCAAAATTGAATTTCCGTTCCCGTCGGCACACCTATGGTCTCTGCTACTTCACGAAATTTTCGTTTGACGATCAGCGAAAATCATATCGAGGACCTTCTCAATGATGTCCTAGGTAACCACACATTTTGTAGTTCTGGACACTCCTAATCAAAAACGGATGCTCGACCATGTTTAAATATATAGCTACATACATTAATTATATATGGTGAACACCTTCTGAATGAATACCCCTTGTTAACCGACTATAATTCTTGGCCCGAGAGAAAGTCTCTAAAACAGACACCCTATCTTACGGACGGGAACACGCAAAAATCTTTAACAATTCTAAGAAAACCTTGCTTAGCGGACATTTATATGTATTAAAAATCTATAGTGCACCTCTTGTGAGAACACGCTAACGTGAATTTACTTTTGAATTTACTGCCAATTCTCTCACACCTCCAATGTCCGAACAACAGCAGTACCGCTCGCATTGCTGAGTGTTGGAATTCAATTGATTCACTTCCAGGTCAGTTTTATCGTTTTTTGAACCTATACATTGTGGTCTGATGTGTTAAATGTTTCAGGAAGTGAGTGCATGTGCATTGGCTCTTAATTTTAATCTCTTAGTAATATAGAGTGTACAGTGTACTCAAGAAGCTTATCTACAGAATTTAATTGTTCTTCTTCAATAAACTTCATCAGCTGCAGACCTGTATGTTATCTAAGTGCAAAGTGAATGTACTGCAATACACTGTTTTGCCTAGTTTTGTTTTTGTTTGTTTGTTTTTTTGCATTTATATCGCGCTTAGTGTACAGTAATTTGAAGTATACTGATTTCATAGTTAATTTTATTGCAATTTATCGAAACCCCTCTTTGGAAAACAGCCCTCTTAAACGGGCATTTTTTATCTCAGCAGTGTCCGTTTAAGAGAGGTTTCATATTACACTCACATACATAAAGTGCTGTTCTAGACGGCAATAAGGCCCCATAAGCGGCATCATCCAATTTCGCGTTTACTTGCAAGTTTCCCCATTCAAAGGTAAAAGACAAATCACTGAAAGATATTGCACCTTTTCCATTTTAGTGAAAATACGTTGAATGACTGACTGAAATCCTGTGAAATCCAAACTAACCTATGAATCAGAGACCAAATTTGTTTTGGAGACGTGTAACAAATAACAGTATATGTGGCAGCACCAACTTGTTTATGCTGTCACCATTAATTTGGAAACACGGGTACTTATGAGCCGCCCTCGCATATAATTGAAAGCTTACCTCGATTAACAAAAATTGAATATAATGATATGTTTTCGTAATAATAGTGTGTGGAACAGTAGAAAATGGCAAGTGAATGCAAGATATCAGGACTTTTCTAATTGTGAATAATCATTTGAAGGTTATCTGCTAGGTTTCAGCTTCACTAATGGAATATGTCCCTGTTACAAGGTTTGGAAAGTCTATCTGTCCTTTCAATGCAATACCATCAGCTCAAGATCGTGAAGCCAGGCATTTTTAAACACTTAAAGGGTTTGATGGTCTTGAATTTGGGCTTTGGAAACCTTGAAAAACTTCCTGCAAACATGTTCAGAGGCGTAAAGTATCTCTGGCATGTGGATTTGAGCAACAACCAGATCAAGACTGTGGAACCTGGAGCTTTCTCTAATCTGGAGCAGTTCAGTATACTGGACCTTTCCCACAATCAGCTTGCAGTTCTACAGGATGAGACCTTCCTTGGTGCTGGCAGTTTGAACGAGCTACATCTGAGTGCTAATAATATTCAGGAGCTTGGACTCTATGCTTTCAAGTAAGTTTAGCTTCTAAAGTAAATTTTATCAAAGAGGGTGACTTGATAAAAGCCGCTAGCATTAATGCCAAATCCATCCAAATAGTAGAAACAGTCTTTAAAGCAGCCAACGTCATTAGCTTACCCTAAGGCATTTAACGAGGGGTATAATCGTCCGTCATTTTGACACTATTTTGAGAAACTTGGACAAATATCAGATTCTCCTTACATAGCAATTAGTGGCAAACTGAAGGCAACGCATGTTTTGCATACTAATTTTAGGTCGTATATTTCCAATATGGTGTGGGGAACTAATTTGGTTCAATGTAACTTATAAAGGTCACCGATTATTCCAATTCCTGACTGATGATTTCTAAAGAGCAATTTGTTTCCAAAATTGCAGGCATGATAAGTGGCGACCAGCTTCACGTGCATGATCTGTGAATAACTATTATTTTGATCCAAACAAAGTATAGTGTTATTGCTTTTTATTCTGTTGAATTTTGTAATGTGCTAGGTGGATTTAAATAAAAAAAAAAGAGAACTAAAATATATAGAACACAGCTAAAAATAAATGTATATTCATAATATTCTGCAGTTATCTAATCCTAACCTAAGCACAAGTGGTTTTTATTATAATAATAATAATAATAATAATAATTTTCACAAAAACATAATTCCTAGTTTGAAACTAACATAGATACATTAAAATACCGCATTGCAATTCATCGGCTTTACTCTTATTAAAATCCGTGAGAGGTTAGGAAGAGGCACATTTATATTTGTTCAGAAAACATGCTTCATGTTGTAGGTTGGTTCTTATTTTATGCGATTTGACATTTGTGAATACGTATTCAAAATGCAACATAATTAAATATAGAATGCGATTTGACATTTGTGAATAATTTTAAAAATGTTATCTCTGTAAATAATCTGTTCAGTTTCGGGAAATCGTTCCAGAAAAGGATAATATTACATAAAGAAATAACATGTAATTTGCAATATGCGGTTGTATTGCTTTAAGCTCAAGTAATTTTGTATCTGTGGTAAATTATCCTACTATAAGTACTAAACGAAGCCCTTAAAACCTAATGTGAAAAGCAGTAGAAAATATCGCCTGCTTCACTTTTAGGTAAAATAGTTTTGAAATCAGTATGATATAAATCCTAGAGTTGTTAATAAACAACTTCTCTCAGGGTTTCTTATTCTTCTGCAAAAAGCGGTTTACATTAGTAGGTACTATGTACAAATCTTTGCGAGTTTTAAATTTAAGATGGGGAATAAATGCATTCATAACGAAAATTAACCGTAAGAAGCTAAATGCTATGGATTATAATAGAAACTTTCACAGTAAATCACGTAAACATAAAAATTACACTAAAGTTAGAAGTTTGTAAGGTTTAAGCTTTTAAGATTACGGCTACGTCAGACAGAAAAAAACAAAACAAAAAAACTACCGATCAGAGAGCGATTCTCATCACATAACTGTTTTGCCCGTCTCACATGAACTGCTGACTCGCCACGTGTCAGATAACGGGCCAGGAATCGTTGGAATATGTATAAAAATCGCAATAAAATACATTCTAATAGTAGACAGTGCTTTATTTGTGATGCTTTAGATATTATATATATATATATATATATATATATATATATATATATAGTGCACGACATTTAGTAGAGAAGATATTGCACTTCACCTAAAAATTTGATGCCGAGATTTCACCGGAAATAAGGTTTTAGAGTCTCCTGTATAAAAAAACACAAAAAAAAAACAAAACAAAGAAAACGAAACAAACAACAAACAAAAACGCATACTAAAGATATTTACATGTCAAATACAATGAATATCTTGAAATTACTGGGAATAGCCTCTGAAGATCTCTTTATTCTGGATGAATTTTGTTGGTTTTTGTAGAACTAGTAAACGTAAGAGAGATATATAAAAACTTACTGCACAAAAAATGTAGATCTCGTCAATACATACAATTTAGGCCATATGCGTTTTTTTCATAGCGTTGATCATTTTTGAGATATTCCTTGTTATTGGTTTCAGTTTTAAAATACTGATAATTTTCTCATATGAGAATTTGTTAGCTCCTGGCCACGCAAAGAAACAGATTTCAATTCCATAGTAACCAGCTTTTAAAACATTTGATTATCGGTTTTAGCTAGTGTATTTCCTTATTTCCCTTCTGCTTATAAGATACTAAGCAATAAGATAGTTTCTGCTAATGTTTATCTGGATTAGCATGAGGTAGATATAGGAGGAAGCTAAGTAACAATAATTTGTTACAGAGATGTAGAGCAAGTCATGTGAATGGAGTGCATAAGATTTTTAGAAATCTCTCGCTCTCTCTCTCTTCATATATATATATATATATATATATATATATATGTGTGTGTGTGTGTGTGTGTGTATGTATGTGCGTGTGTTTGTGAACACGATAAAAACGAAAAGACGCTAAAAATAATAAACTTAGTTTTTAAGTTTAGTATCTTCCGAGGATACGACACGCAGCTTTTTAGAAGAATTCCTATCCCCTATCGCTTTAGCCTAGTGTTCTTTATTTCCCTTCCACTTACAAGGAAGAAAGTAATAAAACATTTTTGCTAATATTCGGCTCGATTAGCATGCCGTAGATCAAAGAATAATATCTTGTAAGGAAAGTTTGTTTGTTGAACACATATTTTGTGTTTTCCCAGTGTGAATTGCCCCTTACTCAGCACGATGGAGACAGGGTAGCAGTACCGTACTCATATTCTCAACACATTTTCTATTCAGATTTTGTGTTATGAATCTCAATATATTTGTGATACCTACATTGTATATAGACCATGGAAGATATTCAAAATAAAATACCTTAATGGACTTCATTGCATAGGAAACAAAATACTAGTACCTATGGTGTAAATAAATTACACATACAGAACATTACAAACAGTGTACAAATTAACATTCCGTATTACACAAGGAATTGTGATGAAATCCTAATGAGAATATTAAACACTGTTGATTTAACCAGAGTATAATTGACGAAATGTTTAAGTAGTTTTTCAATATTTTCTATATTGGACACATGTTCTGTCACACAAACACACACCAACGAACAATACCGTTTTAGTTATGATCTGATGGTTGGTTTCTGTGATAGTTGGCAACAAGTCACAATCGTTTAAAGAAAGCAGTAGCCAAATAAAAATGTAGATGCAATTATGCTTAGTTACCAGGAAGGAAATGATGAAATCGTGGAAAACATGATCGAGGGAAAATGTTTCTTTAAACCAGTGTTTACCAACCTTTTGAAGTTCACGGCACCCTTGGGAATAACAATAAAAACTAGGGGCACCCTTCCTTGAATTAAAAGAAAATTAAGCTTAATATGTTAATTTATTGAAATATTATATAATTATTAATAATTTTAATATGACATATTAATGTTATTTGTAACTAACTTCTTTTCATCAGAAGTAATTGCTATATTACTATAATGTGGTTTAAGAGACCGCATCAATATGAGCTCTAGGTTTTATTTTTCTATTTACAGTACACATAATACAGTACATAACGTACACCATAACATAATACAGTGAACTTTACTACAATCACTGAGTAAAAATACATCAATAAATTTTGTTCGATTAATGATTAATGTGAAACTTGTGATTGATGCTTAGAGCACAGATATGTGATGTCGGGTCTTACAGTTGACAGTGAAACACGCAAATCATCCTCGAGGTTATTCAGTCTATTTCTTGCTTTGCATTTTATTGTCACCATAGCAGAGAAGGCTTGCTCGCATAGATAGGATGTTGAAAAGGGCAAAAGTGCGTTAATTGCTTTCATCATTAGGTTAGGGTACTCCACTCTCCGTTGAAGCCAAAAACTAGCCACCGACGCCTCACTCTTGGTGAACTTAGCTTTGAGTGTGGGATCAGCGCAAAGATCAATAAATTCATCTCCTTCGCAAGCAGTGAAATCTATTTCCTCTGCACTATCTACGAAAGCAAATGGTGAGACAACCCGGTTGAGATTCGTAGTGGAAATAGTTGGAAAGTACGCATCTATTGCATCTTGCAATCTTGATAAGTGATCACAAATGCGGTCTTTCAGCTTACCCAGATCTTTATCTCCTGCCACATTAAGAAGAGATGGAAAGTTCGACAAATCTCCTTTTTGAACTGCAGACTTCCAAGAACTAAGTTTTCTTTTAAAATCTTTCATTTTATTGGTTGAGGAGATTATTGTTTCATGTCGACCCTGCATCGAAACATTCAGTTCATTCAGCTTATGAAAAATATCTGCCAGATACGACAGTTCAAAACACCAAAAATCACTTAGTAAGAGCTCATAAAATGTGTCTTGATTTTCATCCTTAAAAAAAGTTTTTAGCTGTTCTTTAAGTTCGAGGAACCGGTTCAATACACGACCCCGCGACAACCACCTTACTTCTGTGTGAAGTAACAAAGAGGTATGAGCTGCATCCGTTGCGCGACATAACTGTTCAAAAATTCTGCACTTTAAAGGTCGAGACTTCATGTAGTCCACCATTTTCACAACTTGGTTAAACACTTCAGCAAAATCTTCATTACACGCTTTCACGACTAATGCCTCTCTATGCAGAAAACAGCGAGTTATAATAATGGATGGATTTTCATTGAGAGCTCTGGCAGTAAAACCTTTAATTTTCCCAGACATAGATGGTGCACCATCTGTACATATACCACAACAGTCTTTCCATGAAAGATCATGGTCATTGAGATAGGAATTAATAGAAACGAAAATATCATGCCTGTGGTTGTAGTCTAGAGCGGTCTACAGAACAGAAACTGTTCACTAATATCTTTTTCATCAATATATCTGATAAAACCAAGGAGTTGCGGTTTGTCACCAATATCGAGACTCTCATCTACTTGCAAAGCAAATGTTCTGTAAGTTTTTATTTTCTCCGTGACTTGTTCGTTGATATTGCATGACATTTCAGATATCCTGCGGCTGATTGTGTTGTTGGACAGAGGAACTTTCGAAATTTGATTAGCTGCTCCTTCGCCAAGTATTGTTGAAACTATAACTTGACATGCAGGGCCAATGATTTCCTCTCCAAGAGTTTGAGGTTTCTTTTTTTTTTTTAGCTATCAGTTCTACTACTTTAAATGAGGCTTCAAGAGCAGTATCACCTATGGTCATTCTCTTTACCATTCGCACAGCTGTTTTCTTCTCCCCTTCTAATATATGTGAAAAATACATTACACTTTTCTGTGATACACTAGGATGCTTTGTTGTAAGATGCCGCTTCAGCTTGCTAGGTACCATGGCCTCGTTGCTAAGTGTTTCGCCACAAACTAAACACACAGGGATAGGGTTTTCCTCGTTGTTATTCCACTTAAATCCATACGCTAAGTAACTGTCCTGGTATTATCTTTTCTTTCGTTTGTCTACTTTATGTGGTGAATTCGACGGTCCGGGAGAAACTGTAAGATTTGGCTTCTTAAAGCAAGCAGTAGGAGCCGACTGTTCACTTTCACTGTCCTGGCGTTTACGTTTAACAATGAACTTATCCATAGCTAAACACTGTGAATCAACGTGAGGAAGACAACTGAAAGCGCCAAGCGGCGTACACATTTATATATTCATCTGTCGAAGTCTCGGGAATGTTCGTGAGGAAGCGAGTAGTCTCGGGAATGTTCGGCAGGGTATAGCTGTAATGCCATCTGTGGGACACTAGTATAACTGAATTATTGAAATGAATCGACCACTATCACCATCTGCCGTGCATGAGAGTAATTGATTTGACTTATTTTATTTCAAGACTTAAGGCTTCAGTAGAAGGTATTTTTGTTTCTTTATCTCAAAATCTCGCGGCACCCCTTAGCCAATCACACGGCACCCTAGGGTGCCGGGGCACAGCGGTTGGGAACCGTTGCTTTAAACAGTACCTAAAAATACTTCCTCCCGCACTTGCTAAGTGGCTACGAAAATATGTTTTCAGGTGAATCCAAACAAAACATTTTTAGACAAAGGGTCTCTATAGCTGTCCGTATGTGTGTGTGAACAGCGTAACTAAAAAAAAAAAAAAAATCCGTTGAGTTGCAAAATTAGTATTTAGATTCATCCTTTTTCAAAGATGCGTTACGAAAATGTTCAAGAAAATCCCCCTCCCGACCCAAAGTACCTTTAAAGGGAAACGTTTTCGAAAATTTTGATTTTATCAATAATGGCTCTGACAATTTTGATTAAAATACCATGTGTTTAACTTTTTTCATTACAATAAAATGTATATCTTGAATTTTCTGAAAATACCTCTGAAGCCCTCTTCACTCTGGATGACTTTTGCATAATTGGTAAACCGTAAGAGGGAGGGAGAGAGAGAGACAGACAGACAGAGAGCGAGAGCGAGAGAAAGAGACACAGACAAAATGTTACTACACAAACAATATAGATCTTATTGTATATGCCTAATACACTTTTTGGAGCTATCAATTTCCGAAAATTCTTTGTTATTACATTAAAGTTTCTAATATTTATAATTTTAAATAGGAATTAGTTATTCTTTTCTCTTTCTTTCTTTCTAGACAATAACACTTTATGCGGATAAGGAAGACCTGGAATTTACAAACATTCCATTACGTCTCAGAGGTAATGCGCATATGCTACCAACGTAATGGAATGATTTACTGTGCTTTCCTTCTGCTCCCTCAATTTTGACATGTCTACTTTAGAATAGACATTCACATGAAGCAACACGGAATAAATCACAATGCATCTGCACTACTGCTGCTACAGCACACCTACTGATACTTGACTTCTTTCTGCCTTTTCGTGTTGCTTCCTCTGACGATCGCTGTTTTAAAATATTTCATAGAAAAGTCGGGTTATAGTATTGCAGATTTATAGTCACTGTTTCGTGGTTTTCTGCTAGATATAAAGCTTACTTGGAATACAGGTATTACTTGCACAGTTTCACTTACTTCTTTTCAAATCACCAAGTTAAACAGACGTTCCAAGCTTGGGCTGGAATGTTACAAGTTATAAGTCCACTCATCACTAGAGCCCAGATTGAAATTAATAAAACACCTAACATACACTTGCAAATATGCATTAAAATGTCAAAAATATGCATTCAAATATGCACTAAAATGTGCAACAAGTTAAAGAAATGTACTTAAAATTACGGAATTCTATTCACCTACTATTTACATACAATCAAATATTACAAAAAGTAACATCACTTTAGGTAATTAGTAGTCTTTCAATGTTTTCTGAAGACAAACTTTGTCTACTATCTGTCAAATTAAGTTTGTATGTGGAATATGATTTTTCTGCATGAACTAAAAGTGGCGCCGAAACTTCGGAGCATTCATCTGGGAAAGAAACCTTAATTCCACAATCAATATGTCCATAATTGTAGATTCCGAATCCGGGATTCGAGTTGAACAAACTTTCTAAAGGAATTCATGGGATACACTCCTTTCTGGACAAGCCTAAGTTAATCGTAGAGTCTCTCAGTGACTTTTTTACATTTAGAAAAATGCGCATGGATGAAATGCATATCTGATAAATGGTTTCATTTTCAAACATCTCGGACATAAGCAGTATTATCTTCAAGTTTTGCAACCACTCCTTTTATTTCGTGGAAATGCTCCTGATAAAATAAAACTGCAAATTCCTGTCCCCCACCTATTGTCTATTTTTCTTTCCTCACCCCGCATGTCAATATTACGTGGTTCTAGTCCTCTTTGATTGGCTGCTGGGCTTATAACTGCATACCGCTATAGAAATTATAGTTCCCTGGTTAAAATAAAAATGTACTCTCTGCATTCAGAATATTTCAGTACTTTAAAACAATGATGCATCTGTAGACCCTTATTCTAAGATACGAGGGAGGTTACATCTCTTGTTTATAACAGCAGCACATGCGGCTTCATTACCGCGTCTTCACTGACCAAGCTTCAGTTCATTAACGGTCGCTGTCAGACACACATGGACGTTTTTCTAAAACTATTTTTTCGAACTCAGGGGACCTCAAAATATATATTTCTAGTGAAATCTCGACATTGAATTTTTGGGTGGAATACAGTACAATAACTTTACTAGCCACTATTTAAATTGTACATACTACTAAGTAATAAAATATACTAAAAGTATTGTTAATGGAACCAAAGTTTTGATTTTTTTTAAAAGTTTGAATTTTTGAGCGAAAATTCTTTTTTTGGGAGGAAGGGCATTTGTTTTTTTTTTGTTTTTTTTAAATTTTGAATTTTTGGGCGAAATTTATTTTTTTAGAGGAAGGGACTTTGTTTAATTTTACTCAATTCACCACTCATCAGCCAATTCAATTAAATAAGGATAATTATTTATTTATCTTACTATCAGTCGAAACTGATTACAATTAATTTGTTTCTTATTTAGTTTTAATTTTATTATTAATAATAATAATAATAATAATTAATATAATAACTGCAATTACTGTATTTATCGGCCTAATCTTTTTCCCAGCTGTGAGAGACAGTAGTTTACGTCAGTGTGTTAAGACTGCTGGTGGAAGTCAGCTCCTATATTGACCAATTTACATAGACTGTGAAAAGTGTTAATTTCTTATTTCGTGTCGCAAATCGTTTATAATGGCAAGAAGAAGAAAAGAGGTGTAAATCCTTATTCGGTAAGTGTGATGATTGAATAGATGATGAGATGAGTTTGTGAAAAGTAATTGTAGCTGGAAACAACATCACATTCAAACTTCAAGAGGTTAGGGCGTTACTTAGTAGAGTATTGACATAGATTAATGGCATCATTTGGAAATAAGCAATTACTCACGTGGTCAAACTGGAAACAAAACGTGGGAGCTAAATGCCAACATGGGTTAAATTATTAAGAGTGTCGTCATTAACGTTTCCGAAAGTTAATTTAAAAGCAAAACTGACGTTGCAGAATCAGAATCAGATTCCGATATGGAAGGGATTGCTGTATTTTTGAATACTCCGTAATTGTGAGTTAAATATTCTTTATACATTTGCTGCATGCTTAATTTATAAGCCGTGTATTTTTTATTTATTTTTAATATAAGATTTCCATTTAAGCTATGTCGTCTGTTCACTCCGCGTGCTATTAAAGTCAAAGTTATGGCGAAAATAACCTCAGCCAATCAAGAGAAGGGAACGGGTGTGGTTACATTTGGGTGGTTTAGTTAGGACAGGTGATGGAGGCAGAGGAACTTTAGGCAGGTAATCTTTGTAGAACTGGATACCAGTTTGTACTTTCAGAAATACCTTTTTTTCCTCTCCGCTTGCAATTAAACTGATGGGAACTATGGTGATATTTCTTCTCCAATACGGTGTAGTCCTGTGCTAAACAAGTCATGTTGGACATTAGATTTGGATAAAACACCTGGAAGGCCTTTGCTGAATCCAGCATATATGGCGTCGCATCTTTGAGTACTACAAGCAACAATTATTCTCAGTTTCAGACGGCCACACTAGCCTCCAAGAATCATGAACAAATTTTACTGTTGTATTATGGTTGGTTTTTTCCAGTACTATGCACTCAAGATGTTTTCCAGGTTCGTCTGGATGTAACATGAAATTTGCTATGTAGCAGCTATGTGAATCGGCATTCTCATCCACGGAGATTTAAACAGAATTGGTTTTAATATCAGAACAGATGTGCTGCAGGGTAAATTCATATAACGGAGGTAGATATCTATTTTTTCTCTACACGTACAATGTACATAGTGGAGTAGAGGAAGTATTGTATTCCACCCACAAATTCGATACTGAGATTTTGCCGGAAATACATGTTTTGGGACCTCCTGTATCCTAAAAAAGCATTTTCAGAAAAAGGTCCCAGTGTGTGTGTGTGTGTGTGTGTGTGTGTGTGTGTGTGTGTGTGTGTGTGTGTGTGTGTATGTGTAGGTGCATAGCTCATAAAAAGACCGTTAAATATTTAAGTTTGGTATCTTCTAAGGATACTTCACGATTTTCAAAACAATTCCCCCACCCCTAACTACCCTTAACATGGAAAATTGTCGAAAATGTTGTTTTTCTCAAAAATGGCTCTAACGATTTTGATTTAAATAACATATTAAAGTCATTTCCACGACAAAATATATATCTTGAATTTTCTGGGAATGGCTTTTGAAGTCCTGTTTATTCTTGATGAATTTTACTAAATACACACTTTATGTCAATTTTTCGTGGAGTTGATTGTTTTCGAGATATTCCTTGATATTAGTTTGTTTTAAAATACTTATACATTTCTAACGCGGGAAATTTTCAACTCAGCCTACGCAAAGAAACGGATTTCAATTCCATTGCACATTTTAAAATATTTGACTGGTTTAGCCCAGTGTATTTTCTTATTTACCTTCTACTTATAAAGATCTAGGTAATAAGACCGTTTCTGCTAATGCTTATGTCGATTAGCATGAAGTGGGTAGAAGAATAAGTGTATTAGAATAATTTGTAACAAGGAGGTAGAGAAAGTCATGTGCATGTAATACATCAGCTTTTTATAGGAGTAGATCGTCTGGGATATTTTGATTTAAACAATATTTTTCCAGAAATAATCATAGAGCTGGATTAGGTAATGCATTTTGTGGAATATTGCTGCACACTAAAGCCTTACAAAGATCAGCTGAATGTGTTAATACAAGCCTTGGGTTTTACCTGCTGACATTCTTCGCTATGCTTAAGTTGAACATACAACTTGGAAATACCTATTATTCCATCTATTGAGTAGGCACGATTACCGGACAACCACTGATTTAATAAATCTCGTTTGCTGCTCCCTTTTTTTAGTCATTTTCCAGAAACGGAAAACCTGTTGCATTCTATCAACACAAAAGTTGAGTGAACAAACATGCACTTGTTTTGACCATCTGAGACTATTGTCTATGAGCGGTAGTGAAAGGTATGTAGAAAAGCCCCACTCTCTCCCCCTTAAATTAGTTACCTGCTTCTATTGTAAGCTCTGAAAGTTACAACTGCGCTGTTACAACTTTTTCGCAGACATTTTTGGAAGTGTAACATTTATGCAGAAATAAATCTTTTGCGCTTAGAATATGCAGCAACGCTTTAAAACTCTTTAAATATGCATTTACATATGCGTATATGCACTCTAAAAATACTTTACAGTTCCTGCAATCAACGAAACACACATCTATCGATTAATGGTTCCACAAAATTTGCATCAAACGCTCCTTGGTTCATAAAGAAAATATCAGCTCCATTAAGAATTAGTTCTTCCCTAACAGCTACTACTCTCTAGGCTACTACCCAAGTCTTTCTACAACAAACTACCTCAAGGCTCTGGAGCACAGATATATTACCTTGGAACAAAAACCCGACAAATAACAAAGTTAAAAAAGAAATTATCCCAGGAGCAGTCTACTTGGCTCAAACGTTGACAATGACTTTTTCCCATGAATAGATAGTAATAGAAAATCTTAAATATAATTTCCACATATAGATTTGATTTTAATTTTATTTTGTCATCTTGTCTCTTGTCATCTATATAATATATTATATTCTATACTTAAATGTTCACTATCAAATTTCGTATAAATATTATTTAATGTATTATTGGATATTATTTATAATGAAGGATTTCAGTTTGATAGAGAAGCCTTATAGGTTAAAATCAATTTGCCATTTCTATATACTATATTGTTTATTATTCTCAGTGGTCTGTAAAACAACAATACTGATCGGGCAAAAATAAATAAATGATAAAAAAAAAAAAACACTTCCGCGTGTTTGCTCTTGCTGAAGTACATGAAAAGTAAAACCCTCTATGCTGAGGTTTGCAAAATTCTTGATTCCTGTGCACGTTTTCTCAGAGATGTCTCTGGACTTCGCTCTAACTTTCGTTCAATGTCATAGAAATTTTCCACTATCAGAGCACCGCGCTTTATTTTCCTACATATAAAATAAATATATCCAGTTTTCAAAAACCTCTTCACAAATAAGAACATCTCTGTAAAACTCATGAACACCATGGAATCTGTCTGTAAATCTCTGTCTGGTTTCTCTTTAAGAGTAGAATTCATACAGGAATGATAGAAGTATTTGGAATTTTTTATATTATATAACAGTACTAACATATATAAAACTTAAACTCTTAGAATGACAATGGATCATATAGCACACACGTAACGTCAAGCGATTAGCCGGCACGCGGAGACAGGGAAACTAGAGGTGATGTACGCAATTTCCCCTAATACGACCACGCATGCAAATGAAGGTTCTATATTTAAAATGTGTACACCAAATACAAAGGCTAATATTATAAAATCCAACATTTTTTCTCAGTTGTATTATCTTGATTGTTACAGGGGACTGAAGAAAAATTTAAACGAGTTACGCCTGGATCATAATAAGCTGAAAAGCCTTCCATTGGGGATATTCTCCGATGTACCCCTTCTCAGGATATTGAGTTTGAACAACAATCACTTAGCCCATTTTGATCCCGTCACGTTAAAACTCAATAACGATGTGACATTCGTCGAATTACAAGATAATGAAATCCGATTTACAGACCCTTTCATCGGTCTTGACAACGTCATAACGTTCAACGTCTCAGGAAACTTCCTGCCGTCAAAATTACCCAACGACTTCTTTAGTAACATGAGTAGCCTAAAGAAACTGGACATCTCTAATTGTGGGGTAGGACAGATCTCTTTGGAAAGTTTCAAAAACAACAAGAAACTGAAGGTTTTGAAACTCGGGTACAACAATCTGACAACTCTCAATGTTGAGAAACGCATGGAACAACCTCAGCTGGAGAAGATAGATCTGCAAGAAAACCCACTGAAATGTGATTGCGCACTTCGAGAGGTTCTCTTGTGGTCAAAGGAGAAAAACGTTGACGTTGATAATGCACATTGTGGAGGAGAAACTCGGACAACTTCGGAGATCACGGAAGACCTATCTTGTGACTCTGAAACTGCCACTCACTTTCTGTCTTCCCTCATTCATCTCTTCCTGGTATTCATTCGGGCTTGAGTGTACTCCAATGTAAAAGTTAATAAACGCTTTTCTCTTATATGTTCAACCATATTTTGTTCAAGGCCGACATTACAAAACAAAGGATCTGGGTCAAAATTCTTTGGCAGGTACTTTTACTAAAGGACTGTGAAAGCTAGCTTTTATAAAACATCAGATGCCATCGGTATAACATTAGACTACATAAAATGTTGGGTCATAGCTGAGCAACAGTATTGTGAAATAGGACACAAATAGGTCACGGTGCATAAAAGTATTCGTATATGCAAATTTCCACATTGAATTATGAGAAATGAGCTAGCAAGTAAGGTAGTTAGTTACTCTTTACAAATATTTATGTTAATAATCATGAGAAAGCTGTTTTTCAGTGTTTAGTCTGAAGTTGTTTAAAACATGTAGTTTAAAGCGTGATTAAATTAAATCTGAGAGACGCTTATTTCATCCAGTCACTGAAGAAATATGCGATGGAACTAAGAGTATGTATGTGCTGTGCAGGAATTCATTAGCTACATATTCGAAATAAACATTTTCCTTGCATATTTATTTTTTGCTATGTTGTTTCAGTAGTATATGTTTAGACCCAAATATTTTATAAAATATCCTTGACACAGATAATGTAATGCCGGCTTTACTCCTATAAACCCGAGACAATATTACATTTTTGTCAGTTTTTTTTAAATTTATTATTGTCGCTTTAACATTAAAGTCATATCGTGACTACAACAAATTTTAAAAATTACAATATGCCAATCAGTTTTAAGCATACATTATACAATTGATTATATACAGTTATATAATTTTACTTCTTTTACAAACATTACTATATTACGGAAGACTGTTGGATCATTCAAGGTCACTGAGACATCAGCAGGAACTCCACACTGAAGCCGTTGCTACACCTCCTAGGAAAGGCAGTCTGAAAGTATACGCTGAACTGTTGAGAATGGTACGACAGTGCTTTTCAGTCTTTGTTACAAAGTGTATTTTTTTTTTTTTAACTTAACGCCCTTTAACCAATGAATGAAATCGATGAAATGATGTTCAAATAATCTCGGGGTCGAGGGAGCTTGAAGTTATTCGACATTCGTCAAGATAAAGAAAAACCACGAAAAATCTTATCCGAGTAACTCACCCTAAGCGAGATTCGAACTCGCCACGTGTTGGATGTAATGCAGACACGCTATCCCCACACTACCCAGGCGGGCGTAAATGGCAGTGTCAATTACACAAAAGACAAACACATGATCTCTAACCTATCACTAAACTATAAAAGGGATGGATAAGCAGCCAAATTTTTACTTTCCCTTAAACAAATTATATTCAATAATTTAAAATTGTCAAGTAACTTATTATATACAGTAATGGCACTAATGCTATAGTTCTTTTAATTAAATTCAGTCTTGCATAAGGTACAGCCAAATCTCTACATGTTCTGTTCATATACATAGTGTATAGAGAAGGTATTGTAATACACCCTAACATTCGATACCAAGATTTCACCGGAAATACATATTTTGGGTTCCCCTGAATCTAAAAAAATCATTTTAGAAAAAGGTCCGTGTTTGCGTGTCTGTGGACAGCATGGCTAAAAAACGAAAGGTCCGTTAAAACCAAACTCGGTATTTAAGTTCAGTATCTTTCAAGGATGCGATACGAAACTTTTCAAGAAAATTCCCCACCCCCAAATATCCTTTACATGAAAAAATATTCGAAAATTTTTATTTTCTCAAAAATGGCTCGTATATTAAAGATATTTACCTGACAAATACCTTGAATTTTCTGAGAATAACCTCTGAAGACTACTTTATTCTGGATGCATTTTACGGAATTTTGAGTAACTGGCCGTAAGAGATAAACAAAAATTTACTTAACAGAAAATGTAGAGCTCGTTGAAACACGCAATTTATGATATATGTTTTTTCGTGGAGTTGATTGTTTTTGATATTCCTTGTTATTGGTTTCAGCTTCAAAAAACATACTTTTCTCATATGGGAATTTGTCAACTCCTGTCCTTAGAAACAAAGGAACTTCTGTCACCTAGCAACCAGCTTTTGAGTAATACTTTAGGCTATGCTACTCACTTATTTCCCTTCTACTTGCATGGAAGAAGGTAATAAGACTATTTCTACTATTTTTTTTTTCTCGATTAGCATGAGGTAAAAAGAAGCATAAGCTTTTTAACAATAATTTGTTGCAGATATGTAGAGAAAGTCATGTGAATGAAACACATGAGATTTTTTACATTAATACACTATTGTTGTGATGTGTATCTTCTACTAACTTGCATATGAATACATTTCTATTTACATGTAATATTAGTTCATATAAATACAAATTATAAGCCGTTGAATACTTATTCATTAATAAACGATGGCTTGCAAGGAATATATACCGGAGACTAAGTTAACAATTTAACCACTTTTTTTGTAGCAAGTCAATTTTTAAAAAAATATTACTATCTTTTATTTTCTAAATTTAACAACCTCCTTACCAACTTTCTGATGTGTAAACTTCTCAATTTGTTTTTCAAAATTAGAATTAAAAACTTTAATTAAAGCAGTGTTTATAGTGTGTTAATATTCTTTATTGAAAATGAATTAATCTATAAATTAAACTATGAATAAAATATAAATAAACATTAATATAAAATGTAATAAATACAATATAAATATAAAAATAAAACTATAAATTAAACAATATCACATTATTTAATAATTATTAAATTAAGTAAGAATAGAGTTCATTGTAATCGGTTTCAACATGATGAAAATATACTTATTAAATTATTACATTAAGAGAGTTGAACAAATTCACATGACCTTCTCAGCTATTCCGCAAGCAAACTTTTCTTACAAAAGATTATTCTTTTATCTACATCATGCTAATCGAAATAAACGTTAGCAGAAATGGTATTTTTACTTGCTTCTTTCTAAGTGGAAATAGGGGAATACACTAGGCTAAAACAATAACCAAATCTTTAAAATCCGGCCGCTATGTGAAACAATTGAAATTCCGTTCATTTTGCTTGCAAGGAGTAAACAAAAGAGAGGCGGCTAGATAGATGTCTCCCCATTGGAGAAAAGTTTAAGTGGCTTAAAATTGGAACCAATAACACGGAATATCTCCGAAACGGTTAACTCTACATAAATTGTGTTTTAACAAGATTTATATTTTTTGTGCAGTAAGTTTTTGTCTATCTCTTGCGTCTTACCAGATACCAAAGTTATACAAAACTCTTCCAGAAAGAAGAAGTCTTCAGAGGTTATTCCCAGAAAAATCAGGATATATATTTTCTTTGTCATAAAAATGTGGTATATTAATTAAAAATCGTTAGTCATTTTTGAGCACATCCAAATGTTCGAAAATGATCCATGGAAAGTTGGGGGTGAGGGTAGTTTCTCGAAAATACTTCACGTACTTGGAAGACACTGAACTTAATTACTAAGTTTGATACATAAGCAGTGCTAAGGATACCTACGCCCGAAAAAACTCCATCATCCTCCGGCTCTTGTAATACATCATATATTTATTTGGTTTACACATAATAGGTAGGTAGAAAAAGTCTTGTATTCCACCCAAAATTCGATTTGATATTTCACCAGAAATTCATGCTTTAAGATCCACTGAGTCAAAAAATCATTTTTAGAAAAAGGTCCGTGTATGTTGCTTTTTGATAGTGTTTAACGCCCACTTTTACTACATAAGACACCGAAGGCAATGGCACTGATGTTGCATGAAATGAAGGTGGAGCACTAGTAGAATACAATGGCGGGGGGACCCAGAGAAAACCCGCCCCGCACCGCTCGTTCCTTGCACCACAAATCTCACATGTGGTCGTTTGGTTTAACCGCTCGGCCACGGTGCGGCCTGTGTGTGTGTGTGTGTGTGTGTGTGTGTGTGTGTGTGTATGTGAACAGAATAACTCAAAAAGGAAAAGTTCAAACTTGGTATTTAGGTTCGTCATTTTTCAGGAATTCGGCAAGAAGATTTCTCCCCCCCTCCCCTTTCCAAACTACCATTTACATGGAAGATTTTCATTAATATTGGTTTAGATTTTTCTCAAAAATGGGTCAAACAATTGTGATTAAAATTCGCACATTAAAAAATTTGCAGGGTAAATAAATGAAATATATATCGAATTCTTTGGGAACATTCTCTAAGCTGTCTTCATTCTGGAGAAGTTCTATAGAGCCGATAAACCGAGAGAGAGAGAGAGAGAGAGAGAGAGAGAGAGAGAGAGAGAGACAAAAACCTAATAATTGTAGAACACGTTAAAGCTCACATTTAATGCCATATACATTATTCTGGAGTTGACCATTTCCGAGATATTCTTTGTTATTATTTTAATTTTAAAATTCCTAATATTTTTCTGAAAACTCGTCATTCGTTTAATATATTTTTTGTTTTGCTCGTGGTCATGCAAAAAGAACCGCATTTCAGTTTTACGCATAGCGACAAATTTGACAATCGTTTTAGCCTGGTGTGTTCCTTTATTTTCTTCCTACTTATAAGGAACTAAGTAATAAAACCATTTCTGCTAATGCTAATAATATTTTGTTACAATAGTTTATATGCAGAACAGTATGGAAGGTAATGTGAATGGAACACATCCGATATTGTTTTTATTTTTTCTTGTTTTAGCGGGTTCTAGTATGTGGCTGCTTTATTTTGACGGATATTGCACAAGCAAGCTTCATGATGGGAGTGTTTTTGGACAACAGCCTCTTTGGCATTGCAGTCGAGAGGTATATAAGGTAAGCAGAACATGTATTGTCACTTTGACGCAGAGTAACTGTTCATTATCAGTCAATTAACAATTACTTCTGAAATTGTGTTGACTTCCATAATCTTTTTAGAATGTTTCGATTAAACCTAACATCCTTACTGATGATTTTTACCTTCTCTAGCACACACACACACACACACACACACACACACACACACACACACACACACACACACACACACACACACACACACAAAGGTATTATAAAATAGTTTTACATTTTTACTTTCTCAACTTATTACATAGTTAAAGAAGGTATTGCATTCCATTCGAAACCGGGATTTAACTGGAAATACAAGTTTTAGAGTTCTTGTGTATAAGTTTCCTTCTTTTTTTTTTACTCTCTCTAGCGCACATGTACCTTCAATATACATAGTAGCTAGAGAAGGTATTGTATTCGATCAAAAATTTCCATGTCGTGATTTTACTGGCAGTATATGTATTGAGATCCCCTAAGTTGGAGAAAAACAGTTTTAGAAAAATGTCCGCGTCATTGTGTCTGTGGATAGCATAACTAAAAAATGAAAAGTCGGTTGCCATGTGGATGAAATCAGTTTCTATGCAGCTCCAGGAGTTTATAACTTTCCGTATGAGAAAAATATTTTAAATCTGGAACATGAAACAAGGAATATCTCAGCAATGGTCAATTCCACGAAAACACATATATGACATAAATTGTGTGTTTTAACGTGATATACATTTTTGTGTAGTAAGATTCAGACTATCTCTTACGGTTTACCAGTTACGCAAAATTCAGCAAAGTTCATTCAGATTAAAGAGGTCTTTAGATCCCATAAAGTTGAAGATATACATATTATTTCCCATATAAATATCTTTAATATACGGTATTTTAAATAAAATCGTTAGAGCCATTCAGAAAAAAGATTTTCGAAATTTTTTTCCATGTAAAGGGTAGTTTGGGGTGGAGAAATTTTTCCCAAAACCTTCCTGTAGCATACCTGGTAGATATTAAACTTAAAATCCAAGTTTGGTATTTTACCGACTTTTCGTTTTTGAGTTATCGATTCACAGACACAGGCACCTTTTTCCAAAAATGCCTTTTTGGACACAGATACCCTAAAACGTGTATTTCCAGTGAAATCTCGTGGAAATGCAATACCTTCATAGTACGTGTAGAGAAAGTAAAAAGACACACATTACTTTTTACATGTAAAATTTTTTGATTTTATTTAAATGGACTTAAAGCTTTTGATTAAAATAACATATCTATATTATAGATTTTTATATCACACAAAATGTAAATTTTGAATTTTTTTGAGAATAGCCGCTGTAAATCTCTTTAATCTAGACGAGTTTTTCAACGTTTTGCTTGACGGTTAAACCGTAAGAGACAGACAAAAACTAACTACCTAACCAAAAATGTAGATCTCGATAAAACAAATAATTTATATCATATATGACTTTCTTGTACAGTTGATCGTTCTCGAGATATTCCTTTTAATTGGTTTTACTTTTTAGCCAACTCCAATTTTCTCAAATGGCACCATTCAAAGCGAACTGCATCTCAATTGTTTCACATAGTAAGCAGCTTTTAAAATATTTGACTATCGCTTTAGCCTAATGTATTGCCTTTTTTTCTCTTCTACTTTTCAGGAAGAAAGTAATAAAACCAATTCTGCTAAAATACTTGACTATCGCTTTAGCCTAATGTATTCCCTTTTTTCTCTTCTACTTTTTTCGGAAGAAAGTAATAAAACCAATTCTGTTAATGTTTATCTCGATTAGCATCATGAGATAAGATCCTTTTTAAGAATCTTTGTAAGTACACATCAGAATTTTTTTCCCGTGTGTGTCTCAAAAATTAAAATTTGCCTAAATACCAAAACTGATAATTAGGTTCAGTATTTTCCAAGGATGCAATGCCAAGATGTTCAAGAAAATTCTTCCACCCTAAACTCCCTTTACATGGAAACATTTTCGAAAATTTTGATTTTCTCAAAAATGGCTCTAACGATTACATTAAAATACCCTAGGTATATTAAATATATTTACATGATAAATAAAAGGTATCAGTATCTCAAATTTTCTGGGAATAATTTCTGAAGACCTCTTCATTCTGTATGACGTTGGCATAACTAGTAAACCGTGAGAGATAAAAAAATAATCTGATGTTTTCCATACAAATGGCTTTCTCTACTTATCTGTAAGAAATTATTATTAAGAAGCTTATCCTTCTATCTACTTTATGCTAATCGAGATAAAAACTAGTAGAAATATGCTTATTACTTGCTTCCTTATAAGTTGAAGGGAAATAATGGGTACATTGCACTAAAGCGATAGTCACTTGTAAAATCCAGTTTCTATGTGACTAAAATCCGTAATTTGCATGACCAGGATTCAAAAATTCCCGTATGAGAAAAGTTCAAGTATTTTAAAACCAATAGCAAGGAATATCTCGAAAATGATGAATTCCAGGAAAAAATGTATATGACATAAATTGTTTGTTTTAACGAGATTACTTTTTTTTTTTTTTTTTTTTTTTTATAGTAATTCTTATCTATCGTTACGGTTTACCAGCTAGGCAAATTTCAGCAACATTCTTCTAGAATGAAGAGGTCTTCAAAAATTATTTCCAGAAAGTTTAAGATACACATTTTATTGGTCAGATAAATATTTTAACATACGGTATTTTAATCAAAATCGTTAAAGAGTCATTTCTGAGCAATTCAAACTTTTGGAAAAATTTTCATGTAAAGGGTAGTTTTTGATGGGGGATTTTCCTCAAAATCTTCATGTTATATTCTTGCCAGATATTAAACTTAAATATCATGTTTGGTATTTTACTAAATTTTCGTTTGTGAGTTATCATGCTCACAGACTTTCAAACACAAATACACACGCAGCAAACTTTTTGTAAAAATGCTTTTTTTTGGATACGTTTATTTCCTGTGAAATCTCGACATCGAATGTTTGAGTGAAATACGATATTTTCTGTATCTCTGTACTGTGTATTAATTAGAGAAAGTAAAAATATGGTGTGTTCCATTCATATGACTTTCTTTATGTGTTATGCAAACAAACTATTCTTAAAAAAAATATTATTTTATCTACTTATATCATGTTAATCAAGATAAGCATTACCAGAATACTTACTACTAATTAGATGGGATGTTTTGTCTATTTAGAAACAGATAAAAAACGTACTACACTAAAAATGATCCCAAATAACCTTTTTTACTTTCTCTATACGTGCTATGTATATAATGTATAGAGACGGTATTGTATTGCACCCAAAAATTCGATACCCAGATTTCATCGGAAATACATTTTCTGAGACTCCCTGAATAAAAAAAAACATTGTTAGAAAAATGTCCGTGTGTGTGTGTCTGTTGTCTCTGTGTATGTGTGTGTCTATGGGCAGCATAGCTCAAAAACGAAAATACCGTTAAAGCCCAAAATTGGTATTTAAGATTGGTATCTTCCAAGGATGAGACACGAAGATTTTCAAGAAAATCCCCACCCCAAACTACCCTTTACATGGAAAAAAAATTTACGGAATTGTGCATAAATGCTAAACTGTAAGAAATGGACAAAAACTTACTACACAGAAAATGTAGCTCAAGATAAAACACACAATTTATGCCGCATACATTTTTTTCGTGGAGTTGATCATCTTTAAGATATTTCCTGTTTTTTCATTTCAGCTTTGATAAACATACTTTTCTCATACAGGAATTTGTTACCTCCTGTCCACACAAACAAAGGAACTTAAGTTACATAGCAACCTGCTTTTGGCTATCATTTTAACCAATGGTACTCCCTCATTTCGCTTCTACTTACAAGGAAGCAAGTAATAAGGCTATTTCTGCTAATTTTCCTCGATTATCATGAAGTAAATAGAGGCATAAGCTTTTTAACTACAATTTGTTGTACAGATGTAGAGAAAGTCATATGAATGTAACACATAAGACTTTTTAATGACATTAAGTCATTTCCAAAATATCCGCGTTCACATGTTCGAATTGTTCGGTATTTTGTTATTTTATTGAAGTTCTGTATACGTTCATTGCTCTCGGTTTGAAACGTAAAAATAAGGCATTTTAAAGCCCGCGTACATTCTTAAAATTTGACCCTTTGTATCTATAACGAAACTTGTAATGTAGCTGTTTCTGCAAACTTTATCTTGATTAAAATGAAGATGGCAAAGTAATAATTTGTATAGTTATTAATTAACGATAGAGAGTAGAGAAAGTCATATAAATGTAACATATCAGGTATATTCTTTTTACTTTCTCTAGCCCACATGTATATACAAAAAGTGAATAGAGAAGGTATTGTATTTCACTCAAAAATTCGATGTCAAGATTTCAACGGAAATATATGTTTTGGGGTCCTTTGGGTCCGAAAAAAAAACATTTAAAAAAAAAAAGGTCCGTGTGTGTGTTTGTCTGTCTTCTAGCAGTCTGTGTGTATGTGTGTGTGTGTCTGTTTGTCTTCTAGCAGTCTGTGTGTATGTGTGTGTGTGTGTGTCTATCTGTGTCTGTGGACAGCATAGCTCAAAATCCAAGAGACCGTTAAATTGGTATTTAAGTTTATTATCTTCCAAGGATGTAACACGAAGATTTTCAAGAAAATCTCCCACCGCAAACTACCCTTTACATGGAAAAATTTTCGAAAATATTGATTTTCTTAAAAATGGCTCTAATGGGTTTGATTAAATTCCCATATATTAATACTATTCACATCCCAAATAAAATATACATCTTGAATTTTCTGGGAATGGCCTCTGAAGACCTCCTTATTCTGGATGAATTTTGCCGAATTTTGCTTAACTGCTAAACCATAAGAGATAGAAACAAACTTACTGCACAAAAATGTATATCTCGTCAAAACACACAACTTATGCCCTTATGCTTTTGTTGTGAAGGTATTCGTTTATTGGTTTCAATTGTGAAGTACAGTGTCTTTTCACAGACAGGAAGTATCCGATTTTCTTTTGTTCTACTCCTGGCCAAGCAAAGAAGCGATTTGCAATGACAATTGCATAACGATAGCTTTTAAAACATTTGATATCAGTTTAGCCTAGTGCATTCCCTTAGTTCCCTTCTACTTATAAGGAACTAAGTAATAAGAACATTCTGCTACTGCTTTTCTCGATTAGCATTGTATAGAAAGAAGAATAATCTTTTATAAGAAGTTTGTAGAGCAGCTAGAGAAAGTCATGTGAGTGTAACACATCAGATTTTTTTTCTTTTTATACACTAGAGATATCTTGATACTCTATGGTGTCAAAGTTATGTTTTATACTTTGAGATAGATCTTCGGTAATTTTAATTGTTTTGCCCTATTGATAGTTGTTGCGTTATTTAGCGCTAGATTAGGAGTGAAAGGAATCGAGAATCAGTTATTGACTCGCACGTATTCCCAAAAAAATTGTTGGACTCTAGTTATTGATAGAACTTGACTGTGTTTCCTGTGAGTGAATCAATGCAACATTTCACTGTCGTTTGGCTCTATGTGAAAATCTGTAAAACAATGGGGTAAGGAGTAAAGGTAACTCAGACGATATGCAGCGCTGAGCTGTAAACGAAGATGGTTTAGCTGACACACTAAATCATATTTCTGCAAGTCTGGCTTGGTGACTTCAAATAATTAAATTACGTACTCCCGTGAGCAAAATCTGTGAATCTAGCAGAAACAAGTCAGAGCCCGTGAAGTAAGAAAATACTACGAATGGAAATATTTGACCTAGCCTTGACTAACAATATGGAATATAAAACCTGTGATATTATTAATATTAAAAGGTAATTAATCTTTCAATTGAAGAATGTCAAGGAGAAACAGTTTCAGAACTAGCATACAATACAAAACCACAATAAGAACACAGTTTTTACTTTCTCTACACGTACTATGTACATAGTGTATAGAGAAGGTATTGTAATGCACCCAAAACTTATATACCGAGATTTCACCGGAAATACATGTTTTGGGTCCCCCTGAATAAAAAACAAAAAACATTTCTACAAAAAGGTCCGTGTGTCTGTGGACAGCATAGCTCAAAAACGAAAAGACCGTTAAATACCAAACTTTGTATTTAAGTTTGGTATCTTCCAAGGATGCGACACGAAGATTTTCAAGAAAATCCCCCCACCCCCAGCTACCCTTTACATGGAACATTTTTCGAAAATTTTTATTTTCTTAAAAATGGCTCTAATGATTTTGATTAAAATGTCACATATTACAGATATTTACCTGACAAATAAAATGTATATCTTGAGTTTTCTACCTCTGAAGATTACTTTATTCTGGATGAATTTTACGGAATTTAGCATAACTGCTAAACCGCAAGAGATGGGCAAAAACATAACACAACAAAAAATGTAGAGCACATGAAGACACACAATTTATGTTATGTATATTTTTTGCACGGAGTTGATGGTTTTAGTCATATTCCTTGTTTTTGGTTTCAGCTTTGAAAAATACTTTTCTCATACAAATTCCTGTCCATACAGACAAAGGAACATCAGTCACATATCAACCAACTTATTGTTATCAGTTTAGCCTATAGTATTCTCTTATTTCTCTTCTATTTACAAGGAAGCAAGTAATAAGACTATTTCGGCTATTTTTTTTCTCGATTAAAATGAAATAAATAGAAGCATAAGCTTTTTAACAATAATTTGTTGCAGATATGTAGAAAAAGTCATGTGAATGGAACACATCAGATTTTTTACCTTGCTTATCACGTATAATGTACACAATAGCTAGAGAAGGTATGGCATTTCACCCCAAAATTCAATACTGAGATTTCACCTGAATAAAAAAAAAAAAAAGAATATTTTTAAAGAAAAGTAGGTGTGCTTATGTGTATATGTTTCCTTTCTGTATTATTTTTTATTTTATTTATTTTTAGCTTAACGTCCTTTTATCTTATCGAACGATGACTGAAATCGGTGAAATAATGCTCAAATGATTTCGAGGTCCATGAAGCTTAAAGTTACTCGACATTCGTCTTCTCAGCGTAAGAGAAAACCCGGAAAAAAAAAGAAAAAAAAATCAACCACCTTATCTGAGTAACTCACCCTAGGCGAGATTCGAACTCACGATGTGTTGAATGTGAGGCAGACACGCTATCACCACACTACACAGGTGAGCATGTGTGAACACCATAAAACTATAAAACGAAAATTCGGTTATATATATATATATAAAATTTCATATTTAGTCTAGCATCTGCCAAGGATGCGACATAAATCTTTACAAAGAAATCCCCCAAAACTACCCTTCCCGTGGTAACTTTTTCGAAATTTTTTATTTTCTCAAAAATGGCTCTAACGATTTTAATTAAAATAGTCTATTCAAGATATTTGTACCACAAATAAAATTTAAATCTTGAGTTTTCTGGGAATAACCTCCGACATGTGTTCATTCTGGATCACGTTCGCATAACTGGTAAACCGTAAGAGATGGAGAAAATCTTGCTACACAAAACATGTAAATCCAATTAAAAGACAACTTACCTTTGTCACATATATACATACACACACACATATTTATTTGTAGAGTTAATCAATTTTCGAGATATTCCTTAAAATATTTATACCTATCTCAAACAGAATATTGTCATTCGGTTTTTGTTTGATTTAACCATGGTCATGCAGAGAAAACGGAGAAGATGGAATATCAATGCCATCACATAACGATCAGCTTTTAAAAGATTTGACTATCGCTTTAGTTTAGTCAACAAGGGCATACAATTATTTTCATTCTACGCACAAGGAAGTAATAAAACCACTTCTGTTAATGCTTAAGTCGATTAGCTGTAATAAGACACAAGAATAAGCGAATAGGTAGAGAAAATCATGAGAATGTAACGCATTATATATTTATAAAGCGGATATCAAGTGTCCAGATTTGAAAGTCGGTGCTCAAAAATCAATATAATACTAGTATCGTCCCATCGCCATTATGCACCCTTGGACAGACAAATTCATGTAGACGTTGTACACTTTCTGGATTATTATGTTTTGAATTACAACTTTCAAATTTTTATTTCCATTGATATCCCAGTATATACTTTTAGATAACTACAGCAGCTTACAGATCTAGCCGTAGATAATGTATTTATATATCTTGATTTTTTCTGCAACATCATATCCTCTAAGGCCTCCTGTGACCTTAGCGCGGGATAAAATGATTAAAGCTATCTTTTAATCGCTTAATGTTGGAGTATTTGGCACACAACACGACTACTGCACGAAAAATAACAGTGAACTTCAGATATCGTTCAACATGTAAACATGATAACAATGGATTTTTCTATGAATCATTCTTTAACACAAAAACTGTTGCTTATTTTGCAAGTTGTAAATGGTCATCCTCCAAGCAGGAGTAAAATTAAAACTCCAATAAGGTTAAACTTTAATAATTATGTAACCCTTGTACGATTTCTCTGTTCAGTGATATATGTCGCATACCGAACGAGTTGGATTTGCATTAAGTTTCTCACATTCGGGAGATGAAGGGTTGTTTTCCGTCGACCACCCAATCTGTTCTTGGATTTTTCCTGGTCGCTAGGTGAATTTTAGATTGGTTCTCATTTCCTTTTCATTATTTCCATTTATTCCGCTTCCTTTGACTTTTTAGGTGCGTTTTACGTTTGGAGATGTATGGTAGTACCGGTCAGATGACTTGAATGCTTGCTCAAAGTGAAAAGTATTCCCCGTGGACACTATAATGCTGCTTTTTTGAACGAGTCGTTTAATGACTGCTCGTGGTTAAAGGACTTCCGCATACCTTCGTGCTCTGTCTGATGCGGCCTGTATCCTTCTATGGTTCCTTCATTTTGCCCGTCCTTCTTGGACCACAATAGATCTCATGTAGGTCTTGTGAGTGAGGTGCTTTCCTGTTGTACAACCCACTCATTATACCCTAACATATGAAGAGTATAGGAAAATAAGGGGTTAAGTCCAAGAAGGTCTACATATCTATAGCGTTACCAGAAAGATATTAAGCTCCCTCTTGATTGTTTGGTTGGTCATTCCAGAAGGGGTTCTACACAGCAGCTACTAGAGGTTTATTGCAAGACGGACCCCAGGCGATAGTTTGAGTATTTGAATGGTCGGCCTTAACGACCGCAGAGAAACAGCCACCGTGGTGGATCCACAACGTAGATCAAGCATTTCATCTGTTGAATAGATAAAATCAGACTGAAAAATTCGATGACATAGACGGGATGGAATAATGGGTCTCTCGGTATCCAGCCGGCTGCTCTAACTACTGAGCTACCATGGCAACATACCGAAATAACATTAAATTCCCCAACTGATAGGCATTTTACCCGATAAACCACAAGGTAACCTGAAATTATTTTGAGATGACATACCCCTATGGCGACCTACAATATCATAAGTACTTCAAGTCCCGGCCTTCTTAACGAACTATTAGATCCATTAGTGTTAATTAATAGTAGTTAATTAATTGCAGTCTTGCCGACTCTTACAACACTGAAAGAGAGCGTTTAAAATGAAATTGAGATGAAATGAAATGAAGGGGCAGCAAGTTCGGAGGAATGAAGAAACCTCCCCAGTATTTGCCTAGTGATCCTGGAAAACTCCGAGAAACCCTTGGTCAGGGAAATCCGCCGCGGGAGTCCAACCCACGACTTTCCATGCCAGCCTCAGATGAAACGCTGAGCCACCTGGCTCGATTTAAGGGGGGTATATTGATTCATTTTAAAGACGTTTATATTAAATTAAATAATAAATAGCATTAATCCTGAATTGAACTATTTAAACATCGATTTTATATTCATAGATTAAAGCGCAGATATTGACCTTAATTGCGATTTTGCTGTACTTTATAACGGTATTTGATATAGCTTTCTCTAGCACGTATGCACAATGTACATAGTGGATAGAGAAGGTATTGTATTCCACCTATAAATTAAATACTGGGATTTTACCGGAAATATGCGATATATATCGTATGCTTTTATATATATAACATAGCTCAAAAGCGAAAAGTCGGTTAAATATCAAACTTGGTATTTAATTGTAGTATCTTCCAAAAGTACGACACGAAGACTTTCACGAAAATCCCCTCACCCCCATATACACTTTTAATTAAAACATTTTTTCGGAAAACAAGATATTCTCATGACAAACGAAATTAGTATCTTGAATTTTCTGAGAATAGTTCTGAAGACTCTTCATTCTTTCGGGTGACCGTTGTATAACTGGTAAACCACAAGAGATCGAATATAATTATATATTTCGTTTTCGAGATATTCCGGGTTATTGGTTTCAGTTTTAAGCTACTTAAACTTTTCTCAAACGGGAACACATCTTTCTTTTCGTCTCTCTTTTGTTTACTTCTACCAAGTAAAGAGACGGCCTTTCAGTTGTTTCACCAGCTTTTAAAAAAATGTAAATGACAAGTTATTTATTGATGCTCTTTAACTACTATGGTTCTCAGCGTACCATTCTAAATTGAGCGTGAAATACCGCTTAATTTTGCTCAGAGGTCTCTCTATCAGGCTTGAGCTTCTTTTATGTGCCGTAAATCTACGACACGGGACGAACGGCTTTACTTCCCATCCGAAGGAAGCCATGCTAAGGATTTTTACACCCCAAAAAATCTATCTACCTCCGCCGGGTTTGAACCCGCGATCTTGGGTGTATGAAACTAGCACGGTAACCATTACACCACGGAGGGCGACCAGAGCTTTTAAAAGATTTACTTTCGCTTTAGTCTAATGTCTTCCCTTATTTCCCTTCAAGGTACTTACAAATAAGCAAGCAGTAAAAAAATATTGTGCACGATGTAGGTAAAAGAATAATCTTTTGTAAGAATTTTTTTGCAAATGCTAGAGAGAGTCATATGAATGGTATATATCAGATTTTTTTTAAGCGAGGGTGTATTCTAACCCCAAAATCCCCCCTAGCTAGGACTCTGCCACGTATTACTGTTTTACGCTAATGATTAAAATGCGGCGCATCTAAGGCGGGTGAAAAGATAAAGCGAAAAGCAACGTTGTCACGTTTCCTCTAAGTAAGCGTTTGCACTTCACGCGTGGAGACTTATTTTTAAAAGAAGGGTGAGGGGGAAAACAGGGGATATGTTACAATGCTGTGTTTATTCCATGTGCACTAAACATGGGTAATTTATGATTTCTTTGATTTCAACTGTCTGAACTGATCTGTTCATTGGTGCAATGTATGAGCCACTTTCGAGGCTAAACAATGAATGCGGCGTGTGTTACCTAAGAGGCTTCTGATTTTCGAAGGCAAAGCGTATGTTAATCACTAGAGAAGTACAATAATACCTACCATGTTCTACTCAGGCAAATGTGGCTGTAATAAATGTGTTGATATCAACGATTCTAACGTTACCTGAGAAAGATTACGGCTCTAATTTCAATCTATCAATACTTACTAGACTCTTAGAAAACGTATGCTCTTGCGCTAGCAATGTTGAATACGAGGACCTTTTTTATTCAACCTCCGGTCGCTTAGTATAGAAGCTACGCGAGCGGCAGAAAGCGGACATGCGCAGTAGGCTACTGCGCAACTCTCGCACTACACACTCCCTCATTGCCGACCTCAAGGCATCAGTCTGCGTTGCACTAGTCACGTAAACATGGCTGCCGACATTGTTGCTCATGCCAAGTGTGAATTACGAAGTGTAATTCGGTTTCTGCAAGCAGAAGGGAATAGTGCAGCAGAAATTCATTGGAGAATGAGCCGAAGAATGCTGACTTCAGGAATTATGTTGATCCATGACAACGCTCGTCCACACATTCCCATCGGCTCCTTGAACAATTTCAATGGGACATTTTCGATCATCCGACATTTCCACTCTGACCTGCCACCCAGTGAATTTCATCATTTCCCTGAACTGAAGACGTGGCTAGGAGGGCACCTATTTCAAACCAACGAAGATCTTCAAAATAACGCCATTTGAAATCAGTGGCTGCAACATTTTTTGAACCGGATATTGCAAAGCTTGTGCACAGGTACGATAAATATCTCAATGTTTTCGGTGATTATGTTGAAAAGTAACTATAAGTATAAAAACATTTAGAAATAAAATAACTGTTTTCTATGAATTTGTGTTTTATTTATGGCCTATCGGAGTTGAAAAAAAAAACGGCCCTCGTACATTTGTTGTGGTGTAACTTGTTGTCTATCTCATAAGGTTTAACCGATTTACAAAATTGTGCAAAACTCATTCAGAATAAAGAGGTTATTTAAAGAGTTCTTTAGTGGTTGGATAGGTAGAGTCGGAATGAAAAATTCAATGCCATAGCCGGCATTTGATTCACGGATCTCCCGATCTCTAGCCGGTTGCTCTGCCCATGGCAAAATGCCGGCATTGAATTTCTCAACTGACTCGTATGTTTCCCGGTAAACCACAAGGTGTTCTCAAACTATTTTGAGATGATAACCCCAATGGCGACTTACAATGTTGAAAGTACTTAAGTCCCAGGATTCATAGTATACCCAACTATTATAGTCAATTGGTATTCGATTAATTGTTTTTTCACACAAGCCGTGTGTAGGGCAGGAGTTGGACAGGTAGTTAGTGGTTCTTCTCAGAAAATTCAAAATATAAATTTTATTTGTAATGTAAATAACTTTAATATATTTTAATCAAAATCCTCAGAGCCATTTTTGGGAAAAACAAAGTTTTCCAAAATGTTTCCATGTAAAGAGTAGTTTGTGGTGAGGGAATTTTCTTGAAAACCTTCATGTCGATCTTTGGAACACAGTAAACATAAATACCAAGTTTGATATTCAATGGGCTTTTCGTTTTTGAGCTATACTGTCCAGACACACCCACACCCACACACGGGCCTTTTTCTAATAATCCTTTTCTGGGTCTCAGGAGACCTTAAAACATATATTTGTGTTGAAACCTCGACATCTAATTTTTGGGTGGAATACAATACCTTTTCTAGTTACTATGGACGTTGTATGTACTTACTTATGTGCTAGAGAAAGTAAAATATTTTGTTTTATTCTTTCACGCAGTCCCAAAACAACTATCCTATGAAATCTCGCGTCGAATTTTTGGGTGGAGTACAATGCCTTCTCTGCTTACTATATAGTTGTACATACGTGGTAGATGAAGTAAAATGAGCAAAATAAACAACTGAAACCTGATAAAACTGATTTAAGATGGGGAACATTTATAAAATGTGTCGATATGGTAGCTCAGCTGGTTAGTTGCTGGCCTTCGGAACTCAAATTCGCGAGTTCAACTCCACCCCAGACTGATCGTTTTTAAGTGTGCGGGACAAAATTCTGGCACACTGTCGGTGCTGATATGATCCCGGCACTGGACAGCATCGTGAACAGACAAAACAATTTAATTTATAAAATCTCCTCCTGGATATATAAAATATTTCAGATTTAAATAACACATACTTTCATAGCAAATACCTTCACTTCTATAGTTTCCAAATTTGGGAGAGGAAGTGGTCCAAGAGATCTTAAGATAGTACTCCTGATGAAGTTGCGATATCTAATTACAAGGGTTAATGTAATAAATTCGGTAAACGAAGAACGTAGAAAGAGATTAAAAAAAAGCTGGAAGGGCAGTGGGTCAACATCCAAGTATGTGGGCTGAGTATTTGGCTAATTTAGTTGTTTTGTCTCCTTATCGAGGAAAAGGTCATGGAAATTTTAGTGTAATGATATATTCAAGTTAGTGTCTGATATCGTCGCAGTGTGGCTTGAATATAGCATGTAAGTATATATACATTTTTTCTTTCAGAAATACATAGCAATTAAATATTTTATTAATAGCAATGGAATGATAAGTAACAGGGTTTTAAAACATCTGACTTTACACATGACTTTATCTACATCTCTGTAACTTGTTTTTAAAACGCGCTTTCTTCTATCCACTTCATGCTAATCGAGATAAACATTAACAAAAATGGTGTTATTACTTGCTTTCTTGTAAGTAGAAAGGAAATAAGGGGATACTCTAGGCAAAAGCGATCGTCAAATCTTTTAAAAGCCGGTTGTCATGTGGTTGTAATCCGTTTCTTAGCATTGCCAGGAGTTGAACATTTCCGTGTGAGAAATCATTTAAAAACTGAAACTAATAATAAGGAATATATAAAACATGGTGAAATCCACAAAAATGCATATGACATAAATTATGAATTTTAACGAGATCTACAGTTTTTGAGTAGTAAATTTTTGTCTATCTTTTACGGTTTACCATTTATGCAAAATTTAGCAAAAATCATCCAGAATAAGAATTCTTCAGAGGCTGTTCCCAGAAAATTCAAAATATAACATTTATTTGTCGTATAAATATCTTTAATATGATGTATTTTAATAAAAATCGTTGCTGCCATTTTTGAGAAAATTAAAATTTTCCATCATTATTCCATGTAAAGGGCAGTTTGGAGTGGCATTTTTTTTCTTTTCTTTCTTCTTTTAATCTTCGTGTCACTTCCTTGGAAGTTACTAAACTTAAATACCAAGATTAGTATTTTTGCTTTTGAGCTATCGTATTCACAGACACATGGAAACACAAACACACACACGCGCGCGCGCACAGAGACCTTTTTCTGAATAGTGTATTTCCAGTAAAATCTCGGTATCGAATTTTTTGATGGAGTACAATACCTTCTCTACCTACGTACCATGTACTATGCAGGGAAAACAAAAACAATTTTACTTTTGTATTCCACCTAAAAATAAATGTCTTATTGAAAATAGAGATTGGAAGTCTCCTGAATGCAAAATTAGCATTTCTTAGGAAATAAATATGAGAGAGAGAGAGAGAGAGCCTGTGTGCGCGCGCATGTGTGAGAGTGTGTGTCTGTCTGTTAACAGGATAATTAACCAACGAAAAGGTGGTTATACAGCAAATCGGATTCTTAAGAGCATTTTCCAAGGTTTTGATTCGAAAATGTTTAAGAAAATATTCGAATCCCAAACTACTTTTCACGAAGTTTTCATGGTGAAATTAAAACGAGTGCTATTTAAAAAAATATTAAAAAGAAAAACGAAAGAAAATTTCTGTAACGATTTTGATCAAAACACAGTAGTATGTTAACAGAGTATGTTAATATAGTTTCATGACAAATGAAATATCTTGAATTTTCTGGGAATGGCTCCTTAAGTCCTTTTCATTCTGAACGATATTTGTATAATGTAAACCGTAAGAGCTAGACAAGATCTTGATGAGGTTTGAAAAAACGCTTATGTGTTAATGTATGCAATTTATGTCTTTTTGTGCAATTAAAGATTTCCGAGATATTCCTTGTTATTTGTTATAATTTTCAAATATTTTTCTCAATTAGGAAGTCGTTAATCATGTTTACTTTCTCTACACGTACTATGTGCATAGTAAATAGAGGAAGTATTGTTTTCCACCCAAAATTTGATACCGAGATTTCGCCGGAAATACATGTTTTAGGATCCCCTGAATAAAAAGAAGCATTTTTCGATAAAAGTCCGTGTGTGTGTGTGTGTGTCTGTGGACAACATAGCTCAAAAACGATAAGACCGTTGAATATCAAATTTGGTATTTAGGTATAGTATTTCCAAGGATGCGAGGTTTTCAAGAAAATCCCCCCACCACAAACTACCCTTTGTATGGAAAAATTTTCGAAAATGTTTATTTTCTTAAAAATGGCTCTAACGATAATCGCGAATATTAAAGCTAGTTGTACCCCGTATAAAATATATATCTTGAATTATCTGGGAATAGCTTCTGAAGACCTGTTTATTCTGAATGAATTTTGCCGAATTTTGGATAACTGCTAAACCGTAAGAGATGGACAAAATCTTACCACACAGAACATGTAGAGCACATTAAAACACACAATTTATGTTATATACATTTTTTTTCGTGGAGTTAATCGTTTTTAGATATTCCTTGTTATTAGTTTCCGGTTTGAAAAACTTATACTTTTCTCATACAGGAATTTTCAACTCCTGTCCATACAAACAAAGGAACTACAGTCACATAGCAACCAGCTTTTGACTATCAATTTAACTTAAGATACTCCCTTATTTCGCTCCTACTTACAAGGAAGCAAGAAATAAGACTATTTCTGCTAATTTTTTCTCCATTAGCTTGAAGTAAATAGAAGCATGAGCTTCTTAACAATAATTTGTTGCAGAGATGCAGAGAAAGTCATGTGAATGGAAGACATCAGATTTTTTCTCTTTCATTGCAAAGAGGGCGACGTTTTAAAGCCGTCACACAGCGGTCTCTTGTTTTAAGATTTACTGTCGCTTAAAGCTGTCATATTTCCAAATCACCTTCTGATGAAATATACAGATAATCACGTCTGCATATTTTAATATAGATTAACTTGAAGTTGGTGGAAAAATAAGCTATGTTTGTTGAAGGACGGGTAGAGAAACGAATGTTTAAGTAAACCTCAGAATGTTTAATTTTTCTACACACATACACTAAGTCGGGAAAGCTGTAATCCACCCAAAAACTCGATGACGATGTTTCGAGGTCCCCCGATTTTTTTTTTTTTTTTTTTTTTTTTAGAAAACCGAAGTGAATGATTATGGTACCGGAATTGTCCTGAAAGGCTACTATCCACTACATATCATCAATGGGGTATACTACGGAAATGATCTGTCACGATATGACCTAGAAGTTCAAGCGACAATACAATAGATTTTAAAAAAACAGATGTGTTTCATTCACAGGACTTCCTCTGGCTGTTACACAATCAGCTTTCCTTACAAAATAGTATTATTTTATCTAAGATATGCTAATAAGATAAACGTAAGCAGAAATTGTCTTTTTACTTCCTTCCTTGCAGAAGGAAAATAATGGAATACACTAGGCTAAAGTGATAGTAAAATCTTTTAAAAGCTGGTCCGATGTGAAACAATTGAAGTTCGATTTACTTTGCATAGCCTGCAGTAAAAAAACAAAAAAAAAAAGAGAGAAATGAAACTAAACGTCACTAAACGTTTGAGTAAAGTTTAAGTAGCTTAAAATGAAACAAATAACAAAGAGTATCTCAGAAATTGTCCATTCTATATAAAAATGTACCTATATGACACAAATTTTGTGTTTTAACGAGATCTATATCTATTGAGGACACGGGGAAAATTCGAGGAAAAAAAAAAAACAGTTGAACATGTAGCAATCCTCGATGTTCTTACTCTCATAAATAAACCAAAATATACACCAAAGTATCCCATTTATTCAAAATGGTTAGTAAATGATTTTGGTAATGTTGTGTCCAGAGCTGCGCAATGTCAGGTGACAACCTATGAAATCCAAATCTAGTGGAATTTCAAGTTGATGTCACTTATAAAATGTTAAGCCAGTGTTGTATTACATATCTTATATAATCGGTGAATAAAATGGGAAACCAAGGCTTTATATACCAAAGGATAGCAGGTCGCATATTCCATTGTAGAATAAACGAGTCGCTTTATATAGCGATGAAATGTGACTAATTGTAAATTAGCATTTATGCAAGTTCGAGAAATACTTTTCATACACATATTTTAAGAAAGTTTAACTATAAAAAATCTGATGTGTACCATTCACATGACTTTCTCCATATCCCTGCAACAAATAATTCTTAAAAAGCTTCTACTTCTATTTGCTTTATGCTAATCAGAAAAAATTAGCAGAAATAGTCTTATTACTCGCATCCTTGTAAGTAGAAGCGAAATAAGGGACAACCGTAGGTTAAAGTGATAGTCAAAAGCTTGTTGCTATGTCAATGAAGTTCCTTTGCTTATATGGATAGGAGTTGACAAGTTCCAGTATGAGAAAAGTATACGTTTTTTATAGCAGAAACCAAAAATAAGGAATGTCACAAAAACGACGAACTCCACGAAAAAAATATACATTTCATTTGTCAGGTAATTATGTTTAATATCCGAAATTTTAATCAAAATCATTAGAGCCATTTTTGAGAAAATCAAAATTTTCGAAAAAAATTCGATGTAAAGGGTAGTTGGGGGTGGGGGATTTTTCTCAAAATCTTCGTTACGCATCCCTGGAAGATACTAAACTTAAATACCAAGTTTGGTATTTTACCGACTTTTCGTTTTTGAGTTATCGTGTTCAAAGACACAAGGACACACACACACACACGGACCTTTTTGTGAAAATGCTTTTTTTGGATATTGGGGACCCTAAAACATATATTTCCGGTGAAATTTCGGTATCGAATTTTTCGTGGAGTGCAATACTTTCTCTATACACTATGTACATAGTGCGTATGGAGAAAGTAAAAATGTGTTTCTACTGTTTAGGATATCCAAGAAGAAAGGCTGCATTCGGCAGGCTTCAGTGGCATTTCTGTTGATGCTTGCTTTATTTCCTGAAACTAAAGCTTGTGAATGCACATGGAGTATGGACTCAGGAGAATGCTCCAGTGGAAATCTGTCGAAGATTCCAAATGACATTCCAGGAAACATCCTGTACTTGAGACTGCGAAATAACAGAATTTCGTCGCTAGAAGGTCTGCCTCCTCAGATTCTGCATCTCGACTTAACCTCCAACTCTTTCAGCTCCCTTGAAGATGAGGCTTTCAAAAATCTCAAAGATCTTCAAGAACTGCGCTTCGCATATAATGGCATTAGGTCCATTCATCCTAAAGCTTTCAAGGGTCTCGATAAACTGAAAAAACTCTTGCTGGACACCAATGAGCTATCTTCTATTCCACCAAGGACTTTTGAATATCTGATTGCTCTCAACACTTTGGACTTGATGTATAATCAGCTGGTGGAAATCAATTTGGAGACTCTCAAGTATGTACAAAAGGCAATATTGATGAACCATAAGTAAAAATGATGTTCAGGTAACATTTTCATGATATAGATGTTAAATTGTTTAATGATGCGCTTATTTCCTTGCATGGCGCATGGCTAAAATATCCATTATTTTTATCATTATTAATCTATAAAATATTTACTCCATGAATTTTTATTACATTTTCCTCTTTGAAATTCATTTCAGGCGTATATTTGACATATTAGCAAAGACTCTCTTTTCCTCTGTTTCACTTTTAAAAGTGATCTCCTCATACAGCTTAATCAAGTCCTAAGTGGAATCTCTTGCACAGAGCTTATCAACCTGTTCAGTTTTACATTTAAATAATACCTACTCACTGTAACGCAGATGTTTATTAGGAATTTTGTTCACAACAAATACAGAGCATCCATCTAATATATTTAATAATACAAACCTTTATAACGTAAGTTGTAACATATTGCCATACAAATTCTTTCATAAGAGATTAATAGGAATCTTACATTTTATGAACATTGCTTGCAACCATGACAGCAATAGTCACATGATGTGGACTTCACGAGAAGCTCCAATGTTCTTGGACTGCTGAAACAAAATCTTCAAATTGTGTACAACAAAATAAGTTTAACTTTGAGTGGTATAATGATGTTTCCGTGTTTCCATCTTGTGATCATCTTGAAGTAGGACAAATAGTTACGTGAAACATAGCAAATGATATTTGTTGCCAAAAATATAGAAAGGATTTGTATAGCATCTATAAGAAGTCCGTGCCCTCCGTGGTCAAGGGGTAAAAGCTAGGCTCAGGTTCCAAACTTCGCGGGTCCAAACACGGCAGAGGACATCTTTAGAATGGCTTTCTTCGGAAGGGAAGTAAAGCCATCGATCCCATTTCGTAAATTTACGGCATGTAAAGGATCCTCAAGTGTGATAAAGAGAGCTCTGAACAAAATTGAAAGACGTTTCACTCCCAGTATAGGTAGATGGTACGCTGAGAATCACACTCATTTAACTTAATTTTATAAGAAATCAAAGCAGTTAATTTGGCATCCAACACACAGTTTGAAATTCCAAGGCCTACAGTTCATGATGCATTCCACAAAAGGTTACTGAACGAGTGGTTGCACTTCAGCCAATCTATCTCGAGGACAAATGTAAACAGCACACTTTGCTGCATAAGTTTGCAGTAAAATTGAACAGATGTTGCTTTTCTACATAAAATGTGCTTTGGATCGTATGTAGGGCGCGAGTTGCGGACTGCCTATCCACTCTCGGGGTTCTTCATCTGGAAACTGTAGAGACCTTGCTATTGCTGTCCCCTCGCTCCTGGTTCCGGGCGCCCCGTGTATCATGTCATCACTTACGAGGGCGTTCCCTCATGAGGCGTAGCTACAATAATCTCAGGTTCGGTTCCGTGTCCCCTCCGAATGTATCCTATCCCGCTTTAGGAAAATATAAGTTATTTTAAAATGAAAACCAATAACTTGGAATAAGTCGAAAGTGACTGACTCCAAACAAAAATGTTTTTGACATGCATTGTGTGTTTTAACAATATCTAAATTTTATGTAAAGTAACCCCTTGCTTATGTTTACAGTTTCCCAGTAAGACAAAAGTCATCTAGGACGAGGAGAGCTTCAGAGGCTGTTCGCAGAAAATTCCAGATATAAATTTTATTTGTCATCTAAATATATTTAATATATTTCAGCCATTTTAGAAAACAGAACGTTTTTAACAATCTTCCATGCAAAGAATAGTTTGGGGTGCGGGTATATTTTTGAAAATCGTTGTATTTCCTCCTTGGTAGGTACTGAACTCAAACATCAAGTTTAGTACTTAACCGACTTTTCGTTTTTAGTTACGTTGTTCAAGACTTATAGAATACAAGCGGGCAACGCGAAGACCTGGTAATAGAGAAAGTGGAGAGGCATTTCCTGATCTGCCTCTTCAAGTTAGTGCATGCGGGCCATAGCTCGTGAAACGACGAGTAGTAAGAAGGTAAATAAAGTGACCCTTGCGCACTCAGTCGAATGACGTACAGTCACGTATAACGTTCATGTTAAGCTGCTAATGAACATCTCCATAATTGTATGCACAACTTTATAATCAGAATCTAGAACTTGTGACAGACTTATTTATTTAAATTCTACAACTAATACAGAATTACGTTCATACTGGCAAATTACTGTACTGTACTGTACTATGCGTCCTGGGACGGCTGTGACAGCGCGGCATGACCTAGTCCTCACACCCGTACGCTCGCAACCTGCAGCGTTCTAGTGGGACTGGAAGGGTCAGAAATAACCTCTCCCTGGCTAATACCATATTTTCTTTTTGTTAGCGACACTATTAATTAGCAGCGTCATATCAGGCGCCGCTAGTGTGACGAAATTTTGTCCCACAGGAATTCTTTTACATGGCAATAAAACTACTGACATAGGGCAGTTCCTTTTATTAAACCTAAAAACCACCAGTTTCGGCCGTTTTCGAACCCGCAACCTTGGGATGCTTAAGAATATCGCCTAACCAACTGAGCCACCCAGGCCGACGACGGAGGTGAACTATAACATGGACAATTGTAGCACCACTGCAGATGCAATGTTGAATTTTCGTAAATGTCATGACTTTAGCTACAAGACAGTATCAGTTTTTTTTTTTTCATTAAGTGCGCCTTATTTTAAAATATATTTTCATTCAGTATGTTAAACCTTTAGACCAGACACCATTTACTTATGATTTTAAGTGCCTGGTATATAGTTAATAGAACAAGATGGTTTTGTCATAAGGCAATGTTTTGTGTACATATTCAAATTATTACATGAACATTTAATTATTTAAATGCAAAACTAATGGATATAGAATCTAAAAATAGATAATTGTGGGAATTATGTTTATAGAGGCCTGAAGGAATTGTTAGATCTGAATCTGCGTTTTAACAAAATTCAGAAACTGGAAATTGGAGCTTTTGGTGATCTCTCCAACTTGAAGTATCTCGACCTCCAAAACAACGAGATCAAAGACCTGAAAGATGGAGCCTTTCAGAATCTGGAGCGCGTTGTCCTTCTACAGCTTAACAATAACAGCATAGCCGTAGTTGGACCAGAGCTGTTTAAAGGCAAGTTCTGTTCTAAGAAATGTTTATAAATTGTAGATATAGATTTCAACGCGTATGCAGTGCAATACACAGAACTTTAAGAAATAAAACTCGAACCAATACACGACTGAAATTCTATAAAGTAATGGTTGTGCCACTGTTGATGTATTGTTATGAAATTTGGGCGTTATACATCTCTGAAACAAGAGTTATTGGTCTTACACTGCTTGATTAAGTAAATAATATAGACTCAGAAATAAATTAAATGTATTTTACTTGAATGGATAAATCAGTTCACATAAAACAAAATGACCAATTACATTTTATAAATAGACGCATTAAATAAGAAAACATATCTTAAAGTACATGTTAGAAGGCTATAGAGGTGTTTGCCATCCTAGAACAAGAAGGGTGCATTCTCTCTGAGTCGTGACGGCCCTTAGGGGCTACTATACTGAAGAAAAGAAGATAATGATGATTTTGCATGAGTGTTCTGAAATGTAATGGAGTTTTTATTCATATTCTATGTTTGCTTTCAAATGGACATATATAGCACATGGATATTTACTCAAATAAAAGTATTCATCTGTTACAGATATGAAAGCACTGCAGCGGATTCAGCTGAACCATAACAAGCTGCGCGCGGTGTCGCCTAGTGCTTTCGACAACCTGAACCAGCTGGTGGATCTTGATCTCACCGATAATTGTTTAAAAAGTCTGGAACCTGGCACCTTTAAAAACCTCGAGATGCTCAACTCTTTGAAGCTGGATGGCAATAATATACTGGAGTTGAAGAAGGGGACATTTGAAGGCTTATCTCAGATCTCTCATCTTACCATTACCAATAACAAAATAACCACTATAGAGCCAGGAGCATTTGCTGGTTTGGGCGAGAAGAAGACGGAAGGTGGAGTTAGAATTAGTCTGGAGCAGAACTGTATACATACAATACCTTCACAAGTATTCAAGGGTGCCAACAATGTCCACTTTCTCAATCTGGGCAGCAACAAAATCACAGAGGTTGCGCCAGAAGCATTTAAGGTGAGATTAAGCTTGTCCTATATAAATATGTTGTACTCCTTAAAAGCTGGTTGCTCTGTGATACAATTGAGTTCGGTTCTCTTTGCATGGTCAGGAATAAATCAAAACAGATATGAAGCGAATGAGAACTCCCTGTTTGAGAAAAGATTGAGTATTTTAAAACTGAAAACAATAATCCAGAATATATAGGAAATGGTTAACTCAAAAAAAAAAAAAAATAAAATAAAAAACGTACGACATAAATTGTTTTAACGAGATGTACCTTTTTTGTAGCAATTTTTCATCCATCTTATACGGTTTACTAGCAATACAAAATTCATCCAGAATGAAGAGGTCTTCAGAGGCTATTCCCAGAAAATTCAAGATATGAATTTTATGTATTTGTCGTGAAAATATCTAAAACATATGGTAGTTTGATCAAAATGTTGAAAGCCTTTAAACTTTTCGTAGTTTGGAGTGGGGTCGGGTCCTTGGTAGATGCAGAACTTAAATATCAAGTTTGGTATTTCACCGAAATTTCGCTTTCAATGCTGTTCACATACACACGCGCGCGCACACAGATCTTTTTTTAAAAATGTTTTTCCTGGATTCAAGGATCTCAAAACATATATTTCTCTGAAATTTCAACATTGAACTTTTGGGTGGAATACAATTATTTCTCTATCTACTGTGTATATAGTACGCGTGGAGAAAATAAAAAAATAAGTGTGCCTGACAAACTACAGTATTCATATAGAATCTATAAAGGGGTACATATCAGCTTACTTGATCTTTTGTATTGACCTGATTCATGATATTATCTGTGATGAGTGGCGGAGGTCTGGGTAGAGTGTGCGTCAATGTCAAGAGGTATTAGCAAAAAGTATATAGAAGAAAAAGTAAGCTTTTTACATGCATAGTTTGGGTCGAGTGAATAGAGAAACACATCAGCCATTCTATCATGCAAATCAACTCAAATGTTGGTAAATTATAGCGGTGGGCTTAAGCGGATGACTGCACATCCAACATTTAATCTTTTTTTTCCACACCGAGTTGGACGAGCATAACTGAAACATCTGACATAATCTATAGTCTACAGGTTTTCGTTTCCGAGAACTCCTTCGGAGGCTCTATATTAAAATGCCTAGCATGTTCCCTAAGAGGGAAAGAGGGAGATAGTCATCCTCCGCGGTCTAGCGTTATCATGCTAGCCTCTAGTTCTTAAGATGCGCAGCTTCAAACCCGAAGGAGGGCGATGGATATTTTTTTAGGGCTAAAAACCCTTAATATGGCTTTCTTTGGAAGGGAAGAAAAACTGTTGATCCCGTGACGTAAAAGACCCTCAAGCATGATAAGGAGGCCTCTTTGTAAAAGTAAACGATTTTCACGGCCATAAAAGAATTGGATGCTGAGAACCAAACAGTTAAACAGCTCCATAAATAAAACTCAATTTAATTTAAGGGGAGAGTGTGCACCCAACTCGGTTATGTGCTACATCCCATGTAGATTTCGGGGTGACGGTATATGAAAGTATACAACGCTTGTGTCTAGTATTGGTACTTGTTTTTGTTTGTTTTATTTTTGTTTTGTTTTTTAGATTTTTTTTCTTACTCTGGCCGAATTTTTATTTACCCGATGGCAGTAAGTACACCGATAGGGTGTCTTTGTTTATGAAAGCGACCATATAGATTCGGTTTGCATAGTAGCACATCCATTTATACTGCAGATGTTCGCCGTCGAAATTTATGTGACTCGCTTATTATGAGTGATTCCCTTACTGCACTTCAAAGCGTAAATGAGCCATGTACCATCCTATCATATACCGAAATCAGGATGCCCTCCATATTTTACACGCTTCCGGCTCTATGTAGAGTGTGCATGGATTCCTAGACACGTTCGCATGTTGGGTAATGAACTGGCAAAAACGACATCCACAGAACCAGTGCTACAATTACTTGTGTAACATCTGAAGACTATAGTTTTGTTGTGCGGCGAGTGATACGTTCGCAATGACATTAAGAGTGGAATTAGTCCGCCTGGGTAGTGTGGTGGTAGCCTCATATTCAATAGGTCGTGAGTTCAAATCTCGCTTAGGGTGAGTTACCCTGATAAGGCCTTTTTCGGGGGTTTCCCTTATCCTGAAAAGATGAATGTCGAGTAACTTGAATCTCATGGACCTCGAGAACATTTAAGCATATTTCACCAATGTCATCCATCATCCGATATGACCAACCAGGTTAAAGGACATTAAGCTACAAAAAAAAAAAAAAAAAAAAAAAAAAAAAAAATAATAATAATAAATAAAAAGTGGAATGCTCTTGGCGGAGGCAAGGACTTTCCAATAAAGTGAATAACTTCATCTCGCATATCTCGTCGTGAGGAGGCCATATTAGCTCGGTTGCGCATTGACCACTGCAATTTTACAGTTACCTTCTTGAGGGAAAAACCTACTCCTATCTTAGCGCTATGTAGAGAAGAATTGTCGGTCGCTCTAACTAGAGTTTGCTGCTCTAACATAGAGTTCGAATCCCTCTGTAACTGCCTACCGGTCTTGAAGACATCCTGCCGGATGATAATGGAGCGGTAGATAAAGTATTTAAATTTTTATCACAGGTGACTTTTGGATTGAGGATTTAGTTTTAGTTATATTCTCAAAAATGATTGGACATATGTGCACAATGAAGCTATCCGAAACTCCGTCAGTCATCACAGATGCTGATGATGATGATGATGATGATGATGATTATTATTATTATTATTATTATTATTATTATTATTATTATTATTATTATTATTATTATACGTTTAAAAATAGCTGTCAGCTCAACCAGATCTACTTGCTCTTTAGCTATGTCATTGTTACCCTTAAAATTCTTTTTTACTTTGAAGAAAATAAAGAATGAGTTGGTAAACAGTAGGACGAAAGGAAAGAATGAGATTCGGAAGAAGCATGAATGATACTTTGTGAGAGAAGGAAGATGCAGTTTCAGTTTTGGAGGGAAATAGGATACTGTAAGCTGGAGGATAGCTTTAGGAGAGTGTCATAAGAAATATCTGGAACACTAAATATGGAAGCACCGCCATTACCGTTATTAGGCCAACATCATCTCTGCTTTCCCATACTGTTAATTGCATATTTACCTAGAAGAAAATAAAGAAAGAGGTGGAAAACAGTAGGACGAAAGGAAAGAATGAGACTCGGAAGAAGCATGAATGTTACTTTGTGAGGGAAGAAGAATGAAGGTTAAGTTTTGGAGGGAAATAGGATGGTTTAAGCTGGTGTTTCGGAGAGTCACAAGAAATCTCTGGATCACTCAATATGGAAGCATTGCCATCACCGTTATTATGCCAACAGCTTCTCTGCTTTCCCACACTGTTCATTGTATATTTCATCTTTTCCGCAATACTCCGTGGGTGCGCTGGCTTCCCTCCTTTCCGCGATACCAACTATATGTACTCCATTACGCAGATCATTGCGGTTTCCAGCTGCAAAGTTTGGCTGCCTGACGTGCCCAACAGCCACTTAATCGGCAACATTACTAAATAACGAGTTTCGTGCTGTTATTGAACATTTTCATTTGTAGGGTTGAACTGCTGCACAAATCAAAACAGTATTATTGTTTGAACTTCATTCGGACAACCATCACTGAAGGTCATTTACTATTGTATTAATGAATTTAAAAGTGGTCGGATGGTACTGGAGACCATCCAATTGAGGCCACCACATAGGAAACCATTGATAAAATCCATAGTATGGTAATGCAAGACCGTTGAAAAAAGTGGTAAGATTACTGAGATTGTGGATATCGCAACCGAGCGAGTCAAAATATCTTGAATTGGCTATGAAGAAGCTGTATGCGAAGTGGGTGCCGCGATTGCTTACAATTTACCAAAAGTGCATTCGCAACAACATTTTTAACATAATGTCTGGCGAAGTGGATTCGCAATCAGTAAGTCTTTTGCGCCAATTTTGATTTTTGATGAAACATGGACCTATCTTTACACACCAGAGTCAAAATATTAGTCAAAACCATGATTAAAAGGAAAGTGCACTGAAGAAGACAATGACCATTTTGTCAACTGGTAAGATAGTAACCACATTTTTTCTTTATTTTTTTCGGGACTACCAAGGAATAACAACATAGACTACTTGGGGGGGGGGGGGGGGAAAGAAAAGAAAAGGAGCTATAACTTGACCCCATTATGTTTTATTGTTGGATATTTTGAAATTTTTGTTGGCTGAAAAAAAGACCAGGGTTGGTACGCAAAATGGGGCTCCTTCATTAGGATAAGGCTCAGTCCCACACATCAGCGATGGCAATGGCGAGAGATATGAGTTTGTTCTTCTTCACTATTCACCAGACTTAGCCCCAGGTGACTTCTTCCTGTTCCCCAACTTGAAATTTTGGCTTGAGAAGAAATTTTCATCAAATGAGGAAGTGATAGTCGCAGTTAACGAGTTAAATTTGAAAGAACCTAATTTTCCGATAGGATGGAAAAACTGGAGGATCACTGGACCAATTGTGTCCCTAAAAGGTGACTTGGCAAAAAGTAAGGTGAGTTGTTAACAAAACATACACTTTTTTTTTTTTTTTTTTTTTTTTTTTTTTTTACCAGATCTATCAAACCATTCTCGTGCTTCTTAAGACACAACTGACAGGATTTTGTATTCCACATCTTATTTTTACCGAAAAATGCACAATATCAACTACCTACTTCAGACATTCACACAACCAGAGAAACAACTTTGGAAATGAGGCCGATTTGCTATATGCACAGTGGGAATGCGCAAACGTTATTACTCCTTGGATTAAGCTCATAAGTTAGGTTCTGTAGTTTGTCATATGATGTATCAAATTGTGTGGCCTTTTATTAAGTATTGGGCAACTTTGAAAGTAGTGGTTCTCCGCTGCCGTATGCTAATGTTGGTGCGCTGAATGTTGGAATATTGGCAGTTTCCTTCTCTGTCTCTTTTGTATTTATTCACATACGCCAGGTTAATTTCCCCAACACTAACCCCATAAGATAATTTAAACAGTCTGTAATGAGAAAATTTAAATCTCAGACTGTCAAGATGTCGAGGAGACAAATATTTTAATGTTATATAAAGAATTATCCTCCGAATATGTGTATTACCTTTTAACTTTATTTCGGGAACAGTTACAAGATAATACTCGAATCCTCGCCATCCACGAATTTAAAAATTAAAACATAGGTAAATTAAAGGATGAATACAACGCATATAACACTTGTTCGTATTAAAATAATTACTCAAATATCATGGAAATAAAAAGCAAAACGTTAAATTAATTCATTTTATTCAACTACAAAATTATAGTTAGAGGACTAGTTACTAAAGTAATTTTGTAACGTATTGTCTACAACATTTTATCTGCGTTCAGAGTGTTATTGTACCTATGTATTGTATATTTATTTTATTTAATGAAATGTATTTATTGCGGAAATGTCATGTGCAGAGAAAGAATAACGTGGGCATTGCAAAAAAAAAAAAAAAAAAAAAAAAAAAAAAAAAACTATAAATCAACAAATATTGTTGTTATATTCTGCAACTTTCGATGCTAGTTTCGCATGTAAATTTAAGCTAAAACTGAGGGAAGAAAGTTATTTTCACTTTTCATGAGTAAAATTTTTAAAAGGAATCCAAGATGCAACTATTAATATACTTCCAGAAAAGTTAAGGAACATTTATTTATGTAGTTATACGAAGTGATCATCATTAGTGTGTTTCATGTTTTTTTTTTTTTATTCTATAATTTGTGGTCCCCTTTAACTTCCATATCAGGTCACATTAGGGCTTTGACATGTGAAACGACTCATGTTGCTGTAGGTTATGGACATTAGGTTAATCATTTCATATCTAAATACACGCACATATATACTTCTAGACTAAGTGGGGGTAGGGAATCATTCTTAATAAAGAAAAATCGCCTGCCCCAGCCGCGATTCGCATCCGGGACCCCCGAGTGAAAAGTCATTTCTCTGACCAGTCGACCACGGAGGCGGTCTATTTCACATTTTGTTGAATTTGTAATTTATGATGTTTTTTTGTTAGAATATAAATGTTGTTGTCTAGTAACTTCAATTTAAAGCATCCCTGATTATTATTGTTGTTGTTATTATTATTATTATTATTATTATTATTATTATTATTATTATTATAGCAGATAAAATTGATGATTGAACGGGATATTTGTAATTTTGAACAAAAAGTTATTAGGGCCTCCAACCATTAAACTCTTTTAGAGCTCTAAGCTGTTTGTTATGCCACCGTTTTCTCTCTTACATAATTCTTCTCTGTTCCGTCGGACCACATATGACTGGTGCAAGGAGACCACCTCAAGAAATCTTAATGTGCTATCTGTTAAGTAATACATTTCATAGTGAAACTTAATAGCATATTCTCAAAGTAAACACTGATTGTTCTAGGGTCTGAACACAGTGCAGGAGCTCATTATGAATGGCAATCAATTCTCCACCTTAGGTGTCAATGCTCTGAGTGGATTGGTGGAGCTCAAGGTGCTTAGTCTCAGAAATTGCGGAATCGCTCACCTAGATGACGGTGTCTTCTCCCCGTTAGAGACACTCCAGAAATTAGAGCTGGATGACAACAATCTTACAGTTCTGACAGCCGGAATGTTTTCAGGACTAAAATCAGTTGAGTGGTTGACCTTCTTTGGTAACTGCCTCGAGGAGATCGCACCGGGTACATTCAAGGACCTCATTAATCTCGGAGGCAACATGCATCTTTCCCGCAAAAATCTGAAGGTCCTACACCCTGGAACTTTTGAGGGTCTGCGTAGAATATTTATCCTCACCCTCGAAAACAATTATTTCACAGAGATCAAAGCAGGAGTTTTTCACGGCACAAGGAATCTGGAACACATTATGCTGGATTACAGTGAAGTAGAAATTTTGCATGAAGGTGCCTTCGAAGGTAAGATTGATACTAATAATAATAATAATAATAATAATAATAATAATAATAATAATAATAGTGTAGTGAATATGAATGAATGGTTGAATTTATTCACACATTAATTGTATAAGGTCCACACACATAGCACTATAAGAACAGTTTTCTTTCTTTTTTTTTGGGGGGGGGGGGCTAATAGTTCCTTTCAGGTTAGGAATATATGAAATGGGTGAAATGATGCCAAATGAGACAGACCCTCAAGATTTAAGTTACCTGACATTCATATTATCATGATAAGGGAAATTCCTGGATAAACCAAGATTCAAGTTTGGAACCTCTTGAATATGATGCAGAAAATCTACTATCAAGCCAGAGAACTGGGCTCACGACTTAAAAATGTATATAATATCGTAGTCAATATTTTATGTGAATGGTGGTTGTATATAAAGGATTCTACTTTACCTTATATAAGCGTTAGTTTTGGGCATTTAACTGTAACTTTTCCTATGTAACATCAGCTCTTACCTTCGCTTTTTTCTTACTCCCTTCATTATCTATGACTTGAAATTCTTCTTTTTCCTTAATCACGTTCCTCCACCATTTCTCTATTACCATCCCTGCAGAATTGGTAAATTATTTTAAAAATTGGTAATTCATTTTCTTCCGTGTGTATCCTCTATAAGCTGAAAGTTTGAGAGGTAAAATTAGAGTGAAAATTCAGTGCCGCAGCAGGGATATGATCCCAGAATTAATATTTTTCGGAATTGTTCTTGGCTTCTTCCTATCAACTTTTGTATTACTCCTAGATCTCTGTTGTTGCCAATGCTTATCTGCAATTCTAGAAATTCAAGCTGACAATCCAGCAAAACTTAACACACTAAATACACCAGAGTATATGTTCAGAGTATACTATTATGTCCAGAGTACACCTTATCAAACAACAGCTTCGCATAAAGAAATCCCGACAACATATGATTGAACTGTAAATGTCGTTACCCTCCTTAGCTATCTGTGAGAATGGTAACGCGCGAGGATCACATTCGAGAGGTTCTGTGTTTAATTTTCATCATGCTAGTCACCCTTACCACAGATTATTTGTAGTTCTCAGGTCGGTAGACGAATCCTCGTGTGATGTGGGTATATTGCGGAAAGATAGAGTTTATTATTTGGGAAGATTTCTCTCGAGTGGTTGATGGAACTGCTGGCGCTCTCTTCCTTCTGAGTGTTTCATTATACTCCTGGCTCCCTCAGGATGTAAATGGTTTAGGCAAGTCTAGCTGATACCAGGAATGGTGTTATGTCGGAGTCGTTAGGGGCCCCCTTCACCTCTTTATTCTAGGGGTGATAGAATCACAAAGGGTCCACTGTGGCCTCCATGGGGTCCTGATTTCCACTTACTGGAGACCTTTCATTTGACTTCTAGAAATCTATATCCTCATAGATTTGTGAGCTGGATTATGATAGAACATGGTACTGCATACCGATATTTGCTAAGAGTCAGATACCGCAGACACTGGTTGCGTCAATTAGAATAAACTCAGTAGCATACAGTGTAAGATAAATGAAGCGGAATAAATCATGTGTTCCATTCACATGCTTTTCTCTACTTGTTCCCCCAAAATACTATTCTTACAAAACATTATTCTTTTATCTACAAAATGCTAATCAAGATAAACACTAACAGATTTGGTTGTATTACCTGCTTTCGTGCAAGTATAACGGAAATAAGGGGATACACTAGGCTAAAACTATAGTCAAATCTTTTAAAAGCTGATCGCTATGTGAAGCAATTGAAATTCGGTTTTTCTTGCGATGCTGGAGTAAAACAAAAGATATATGAAACGAAAGATGAAGTCCCGCTTGAACAGTAGTTTAAAATTATAACCCATAACACAGCATTTCTCGAAAACGGTTAACTTTACTGAAAAAAGGACATAAATTGTGTATTTTAACGAGATCTACATTATTGTGTGGCAAATTTTCGTCTCTTTCTTACAGTTCGCCAGTTATGTAAAGTCATCCGGAATGAACAGGTCTTCAGAGGCTATTCTTAGAAAATTCAAAGTATGCACTTCGTTCGTCATAAAAATATTTTAATCGTATGATGTTTTAATTAAAATCGTTAGTCATTTTTGATAAAATCAAAATTTTCAAAAAATGATCCATGTAAACGGTAGTTGGGGGGGAGACATTTTCTGGAAATCTTTGTGCATTCTTTGTATTAACCTACTTTTCATTTTTACGTTATAGTGTACACGCACTAGCTCACTTGAACATATTATTCTTAAAATACCTTTTTTTTAGCTTTAGGGGACCATAAAACTTGTATTTTCAGGGAAATATCGGTATTGAATATTTGGGTAGAGTACAATATCTTCTCTACCTACTACGTGTATTGTACATTCGTGGTTGAGAGTGTAAAAATAGTATTTTTAGTGTTTGTGTTTATAAAATCAATGCGAATAGTGCTATTGTATATTTTGCCTCAACTGAATTTAATTCTCATTGTGAATATTTCTTTAAAAACAAGTATATACATATAGATTTGAGCTGATAATTGTGAAGTTTCTTAACGTTTTTTTTACAAGGTTTGGAGGACCTGAAGACTCTGTCGATGAAATTTCATAAGATGAAGACCGTGAAGCCAGGAGCATTTGACTTCTTAGAGAATCTACACATCTTGACTTTGAGTTATGGAGCACTTGAAAAGCTTCCTGCTAACGTGTTCAGAGACCTCAAGAAACTGTGGCGATTGGAACTGGATCAAAACCGCATTAGAATAGTTGAACCTGGAGTTTTCGCTGGCGTGAAGAATGCTGTCAAAATCGACCTTAGTCATAACCAGATCGAGAGCATAGCAGATGAGACATTTCTGGGCGCTGATGAGATGGCTGAGCTTTATCTGAATCACAACAACATCCGGGAACTCGGCAGTCATGCATTCAAGTAAGTACAACTTCACTCTTTTGTTTCATCATAGATCTCAAACGCATTTTAATAATACGGATTTACTAAGGCATTAACCATAATGGGTGTTTCGTCTGGGATTATGTTTCGGGAGGTCGAGGGTTGGATTCCCGCGGCAGGCCTTTCTGGCCCATGTTTTTGGAGAGGGATTTTCCCGTTAACCAGGCGAATGCCAGAGAAATTACTTAATTCCCCTGAACTTCCTGTTCCTTCATTTCATCAACATTTTTTTCCAAAATGTGTCTTTTAGGGTTGTAAGTGTCGACATAACTGCGGTGGTGGTCCCCTTGTGGTGGAACGCTTTGGAAATACAGATCAGCGTCGGCGTCATTGTACGACTTAGGAAGTTCAATCAGCAGCGCTCCCTGTTATGATGTGTCTATATACTCGTAGATACATTTACCTTTATGTTGTGTCCTTTTTTGCATTTTATAATGAGCCGTTCATATTTTGCTGCATTACTCAATATGCTTTATTCGTACTGACAAATAAAATAAATGTAATGTACGATTAGATGTAGATGCAACGGAGAAGATTTCAATAACAATTGCATTTAACACCTGAAGGGCAACCTTCGCCGTACCCCTGAAGATATTACAAAAATACAGTGTATCACACATTGACCTCTTATGTACATAACAATTATAGGCACAGTTTACAAGTAACAGAACAATAATATCACTGTAACAAATGAGCTTCAAATTAATTAAATGAAGAACTATCTCTGTAGTAAAACAAGAACCTTATAAAACCAACTTATATAACTCAAGCTCAGATACCTTTATTCGTTTGATCAATTGGGATTATTGCACTCCTATCTCTTCAGTTTTAGCAGGAGCTATTACTATACTTTTAACTGACCGAAATATTAATATATCTTACATAAAACGAATAAAGAACTATGCTCTATCAGGAATGTGAATTCTATCTTTTTATCTTGTATGAAAGGGTGATAGAAAGAGATTTTGAGAAATAATACAAAATCCGAAGCACAAAATTTAACAGGTTACCACAGGAACTTTTTGATGTTACGACCTGCAATATCCTGCAGAGATTGCACCTACGAAGAAGCGAACCACCTACCTGTCAAAAATGCCAAAATTGTTGTGAACCTCACCACAAGAAGCTAAAATTCGTGTCGGTAATTGTTCATCTGATTGAACGGAAATTTGGTAAGCGAGGCTCTTAAGCATGCGTAATGGTACCACGTGGCACCAAAAAGCACATGCGTTCAGAAGTTCGCAGTTTAGACTATCTTAGGATGTTAGTCTATGTGATTTCTATTTCGCACCTCTTGGAAACAATTTATTTTCTTAGCATAATGTGTACATTTTTATAATATGAGAACAATGCATGGCAATTGATGGTAGTAGTCATGTGTAGGCATTAGACAACATTTTCACAAGCACAGTCTCACAGACCCAAAGCAGCTCAAGTGGTTAAAACGGCAGAATACCTACATACGAATAAAATCAAAGTATCACTGCTTGAATCCGGCCAATAATCCAGATATTTTTATTCCATCGCTAAAATCATAGTTCAATACACATTATGATCCATTGAATTAATCAGCGCAGCTTCTTTGATAATTATTACATTTAATATAGAACGCTTCGTAGATATTATTCACAGTCTTTTGAAAATAATTTTTACTGCACGGTTTATCGTCTTGCCTTCAGAAATGTAAATTAAGCGTATTGACAGTCGAAACTGAGTCATCTGGCTTGCAGATTTTTCTTTTATAGCTGTCGATAATGGGGACAGAAATCTTCAGAAAAAGCAAATATTCTTGCACGTGTATGGCTTTCCAAGGCTTTAAAGTACTACCACCGCTTTTCATGTGTTAAATCTACAACCCCTGAAACAATGAGTGCGGCTACTTAAAGGAAGCCGACCGAACACGTGCAACAATCAGCTGTAAGCCTTCTAAAGCAAATCAGTAACACACGTTGGGCAATTAAGGGGCCAGCAAGGCATAGTCAACAATATACATAGACAGCAGGCGTGGACAGGCGAGCTGGCAGGCAGGTAATCACGATTTAAAATCTGTGGAAGTAGGAGCCAAAGAAAACAATAGAAAATCTAATCTATTTTAGGTGATGCATCTGTTTGGAAAATCTACAGAACGCAAGATATGTTACTGAAATTCATACAAGTTATAATCAACAATAATAGTAATATTTCTACCATTTAACAAAATTCCAGCCTACATAATTCTTTAAATAATATTTATTGTCTAAATTTATTGTTCTAATAAAAATGAACCACATGGTGAACCTTAAAAATATTTACATTAAAATTCAAGTTTTACACCATATCTAATTTTTTATATTTACTCAAATTATTGTAGAAAAAATATAACTTTTTGTACTCTCCCAAACTCTTGAATTTTCAAACTTTCAATATTCACATATCAAAATTGGAGTAATATTTTAAAAATAGTATATAACCGTTTTCTTAAATGATCTTTTCAGTAAAAGCATAAACATTTTGAAACAAATTAGTACATAATTGCACCGTATGGAGCATTTTGAGAACAGAAAAATGTTTGAAGACATTTTTGAGAAAACAAGCTTTAAAAGATGAGTGCATATTAATAAGCATACGCCGGTTCATTTATAGCTTCAGTTACTCAGCAACTAAAGTGCGCCAAGTGGGGAAAACGCCATACTTTATTTACATTTAGAATTCATTCTCTCTTATTATGAGAAAAATATTTTTAACTTTTTCTCAATTTTTGGTTAAGTTTCACAGATACATCACCTTGAAGTCGGAAAATACATGTGATACTAATGATTAAGTAATTTTAATTATACTATTTTATTTCCTTTACTAATTTGTAAACAATTTCATTAAGACATCCTAAATATAATTAATTGTACATATAAAGAGAGTGAATTCGGAAATGAGAAATCAATATTTTATAATTAGTAAACCAGAAATTTATTTTTCTCAGCGGTCACAGATTGTCAGTTTCAAAGCGGTTAACTTGGAAGCCTAGGAAAACAGCAGTCAGTTCACCCGCTTTACCTCTGTATACCTATATGTGTTTAAGCATTTCTATTTGTGAGAACTATGCGGCGCTTATATAACTAAATAATTTGCGGCCAAAGAAAAAAGTTCTATAGTTTCACCTAATATGACTACTTAAACGATTATTCAATCATTCTGAATCATAATTGTTCCATCACCAAAGGATTCTTATATTTTATGATCATTTCCAGAACTAGAAGAATGTCAGGAGGAGATAAAGGAAGTCAGATGTTAAGCTAAATTTGCACATCCTTTTACGTGAGTATTAGGAGGAATTTTCATCCGTTAATGGGAATAATAGGACCTGTACGAATTTACAGGTAAAAAAGTTAATGGGTAGTGGCTTGACACCTTGTGGATTTATTGAATATTTCTCTGTCAATGCTATTAAACGTAACGTTTATGCGATAATTTAAAATATATGGTGTCTCCTCTAAACTGGATGAAATCAATGTAGGTAAGAAATTTTGACTTGAGCACGTTTTAAGTAACTTTTACGCATGTGCAACTGGTATGACATAATTCCTTACGGGTTTGGTACACACTCGTGCACACTCGTGCACGCTCGTGCACAATTGTGCACACTACAAAGCGTATTCAATGACGGAGCTTCTCTTCCGCATTCTATCAGTTCAGTTTTACATACATACACCAGATGGCACATCACTACGATGGAAGTCAAGATCGCTAGATGGGACTATTAATGGACCAGGTGGTTCAAGCGTTTTGTTTGGGACTGGCATTCGGGGAAGTTGTGGGATCGGTTCCCAGCAGCCTACTTCTCTGAGTCACTGATTTTTTCGGGGATTTTTCTGGGTCACTGCGAATGCTGGGGAGGTTGCTTCATTCTCCTGAACTTCATATCCCTTCTTTCATCTTAATTTCATTCAACGCGGCTGTTTCAGGGTGGTAATGATCGGCGAAGACTGCGGTGGGGCGCCCTCTCGTGGAGGTGACTGCGCTTTGCAAATTCAGCTCACGGCGTCGGGGTGGCGTTGGTATTCATCTGTAGACTCAGGGACGTTTGGTTAGACCCGAGGCGCGGGCTTCTAGCGCTGCCCGCGTCGAAATGATGACTTGTTAGAAATTATTAGGGACCCTCGACAATGAATCCCTGTTGCCGTCGGTTCCGGCTGCGGGATATAAGTACTCTCATCTCATCCTTTACTCCTGGGATCTGACATGCAAGAAGCCTATCACTAGCTGAAGTGTGGAATCCTCTCCGGGCACTCAAACTACGTAATGTTAACCAGCTTACATTCAAGACAACGCTTAATTTCGGAGATATTATATAGTCTCGTCTTAAATGGTTCATCCTGTATATCTATGGCACATAACAGTAGCTCATGATGCAAATAGACATCTCAGAAAAAAATTAAGCAGTTTTTCACGCCCAATATAGAATAGAGACACAGAGAATATAACATCGTAACAATATGATGTAAACAGATAACAGGCATCAATCAGCTGCATGACTACACCAGGGTTACACTTTAAGAACGCATGGCAGTTTCATTGTATATTCTTTGCCCATAGTTTGAGAAAGAGGGAGGATATCTAGAAGTCCTACATTTGCTTTTCAGGTATTTGCTACTGAAGTTGCAGATTTATATATGTTACTCATTGGATTTATTTTACTTTCATTAAAAACGTTCAGTCTAAGCAGTACAGCCAGTGTTTGAAAATGACGAGTTTGGTTTCGTGTATTATTTTTCTTTATTATGTTAATATCACTGTTGTCACTTCAGCCCCAGATGTGCTATATGATTTTAATTCAAATCCGACACACCTGCATTAATTTGATCGAAGGTTAAGCTAGTGAGTGGCAAAAGGGGGAAATATTGAAACATTTAATTTGGGCAGTTGGAAGGGATAACTCTCGCTGATAGTCCACACCATCCCCTGTATTAGTTCCATCTCAAAGGTCTGGGATCCAAACATTATCTATGAATACATTTTGGTTTAAAACTCAAAAGTGAAGAACAGAAAAGCAAAGCAAACCTTAAGTAGTATGCTCAAACTAGAGAAGAGGCGGAAGCTGGGAGTTGCATAGGAGGTTTTGTAATTGCTTACCAACGTTAACTATTGCACATTTTATAAAGAGTATTCCATACATTCAAAACATAGGAATTCAATTTAAACATGTAGTTGAATCCATTTCTGAGATGCCGAATCTGCTATGTTACAGGGGACTGGGTAGTTGTCTTTCCAGGCTGTTTCTGCAGCACAACCAATTGGAGAGTCTTCCTTCAGGAATATTTGCCGATCTGACCAGTCTCAGGAAGCTGTATTTGCACAACAACCACCTAACTCAGTTTAACGCTGCGGATTTAAAAATCAGTCAATACGTTATGACAATTGAGCTACAGAATAACAGAATCCATTTTACAGCACCCATTGTTGGACCTGGAATTATTTACGAGTTGAACATTGCAGGAAACTTGCTGCCACCAAAATTACCTGGCAACTTGTTCAGCAGCATGGATTCCCTAAACAAATTGGATATCTCATACTGCTCGGTACAGGAGATCCCTGTGGAAGCTTTCAAAAATAACAAGGAACTGCAGAACTTGAAACTTGGGCATAATGATATTTTTAATCTCGATGTCGAGACTTTCAAAGAGCTGCCAGAGTTAAAGCATCTAGATATTCAAGGAAATCCACTGAAATGTGACTGCACACTCCGCGAGGTTCTCATGTGGGTAAAGGAGAGAAGTATCGCTACGAACAACGTGCAGTGCGGAGAAATGTTCCAAGAGAACTGGGAAATCACCGAGTACCTGGCGTGCGACGGTAAGAAACATATTGACGCTGGTGACAAGGGAGTATTCCAATACAGCTTTCTGCCATCACCCCTCAAGTACTTCCTGCTCTCAACAATAGGCTGAGTATGTAACATTGTTGCAAACAATAAAGAACAGATTATCGTTGCCTATAGTCTTTCTGGCCCAGGAATGGGTCCTTATATAATACACATGGAGGAGATTCCTCTCTTCTCCAAGAACACCTGGTAGAGCCAGAGTAGCAATTTCCATGCTGAATCTCAATGGAATATTAATTAATGTTTCTTGGAAACTACAAAATCGATATAATCCAACTTTTACCACTTAATATATTTTTTAAGATTCAGAAACCACAATTTAAATTAATAATGTTTATTTTATTGGTATTCTAATAAACACAAAATTTCAAAATATGTCATTCCTTTTCTTCTCTAGGTGAAGTTTTCTACTAAACAAAGTGAGAAAATATAACTTTTAGTCGCTTGATAAACATATTATTTGACATAGGCAGCAAAAGATTACGACATTTGAATCAGCAATAACGGCAATTTAAAGTAGTGATAAATATTTTTTGTGTTTTGTTTAGATTTTCATGTAAATGTAACATAATTAGCTTTCACCAGCTGTATAGAGTAATACATTCTGCATGTACTCAAAAATTCACACGTGTATTTCTTGTAGGTTTTTAGAAAAGTGTATCTATAGAATAAAATGTATAAAAATGGTTACAAATATGTTTGCTTATTGGAATATCAGTAAAAACAATTATTAGTATTCATTATGATTTGATTACGGTTTCTGCAACAAAGGAATTTAAGCTGTATAATAATGTTAAACTTTCATTGTGATAGACTACATATCTTTCCAGGTATACATGATGATTCAAAAATACTTTTACAACGTTTGGGGATGGATTCCAGACATCAAAATAAGAAAAAATATGTTCGTATAAACATATTATTATGCTCTAAAACGCTTTTTCGTGTTATCAATGTTTTAATGAGCCATCTTCAACGGCTTTCCGGGTCCAACCTAAGAGCTTCAGTTACTTATGCACTCATTCTAGAAGGCTTTGACCCATTTTACCCTGCAGAGTTGGTCTTGTTTTGTCATGGCTGCTTGTTAATATTTATCCGATTCCTCCAACACGGCTTATAGGTGCTGTCTGCAGGAATTTTATTCAGCGCACTCTCCCAGATTTATTAGAAAATGTGCCTCTACAGATAAGAAAAAACATGTGGTTATACAGAATGTTCTAGCACTTATAGTCTCATTGTTCGAGATGCACTGGCTGGTATCTAGCATGACAGATGCATAGGTCGAGGAGGACCAGTTCAATGGCCTGCACGTTCCTCCGGCCTCAATGCTTTGGATTTTTATTTTTGGAGGCACCTTAACCATTGGTTTATGCAGCAGACATCCAGGAAGAAGAAATTCCTAATCTACGTATCATGGAAGCCTGAGAAATCATACGATACCGACTGGGAGTATTTGACATTACAAGTTTCGACGAGTACATGTGTGTCTAGATGCAGGAGGACATTTCGATCATTTGCTATAAGTGATATTTGTGTGGAACACAATACAAGAATGTGTCACTTTAAAATGTTTTGATTAATAACACTTTGAACCTCAAAAAATCGAGAACGAAGGGGTTTGAACTTATTTTGATGTAAGTAATCTTTCCCCAAACTTTGTAAAAGTATTTTTGAATCACTTTGTATTTTGTACTGAGATTCAGCATACAATTCACTACTCTGTCTGTATCATACGTGCTTGCTACTTTCTGGAGTTCAACAAAATGTAATCCTAACTTTATATTAATCATGTGCTAGGTTTCACCGTACCAGTGTTATAGAATAGTATACTTGATACAAAAACGTAATACACTAATTCACTAACGGATGGATGTTTCTTTAAAACTAATGGTGGCGGTGGCGGCGGCGGTGGTGGTGCTCACAGTCATCATCGTCTATTACTACTTCCTTTTATTTTTCGGACTTTTCACAATTGCAGCCTATTTACTTCTTTCGCCTTTGAAATAACAGTTTCCCAATCGCATCTGATGTTAATTTAACTTCATCCTTAACCCACAAATTAAAACTTTAATGCATGTACTAATTTTTTTTTTCTCGCCTCTTTGAAGGGATTTGCCACTTCTCTGTCTTCATTACTCTTTGTCATTTTATGCAATAAGCGATTATTGCAACATAAGCAATGCTGTCCAGTAAACATCGTGAGAATGGTGATGGCTGTATGACATTTTAACAGATCGAAGGTAATCATTTAAGTTAGTTTTTTTTTTTTTTAAATGAAACAACTCTTAAAATGCTATGCTTTTCATTACCTTTACCAACTACAAATAGGGTGATAATATAGCTAGTGTACTAAAGAACAATTTACATTCATTTGAAAGTTGTACTGGCCGAAGACACATTCATTTATTTACACCAGAATATTTTCTGATCTGGATTCAGTATAGACCTTCAGTCAGTATTTGTACTACAAGCATCTCTATCACATTACTCCAGACAAATGGTAAGTTAGCTATCTGGTGGTTTATTGAAGATTTGTGCATGAAGTGCTCATGTGTACATATTCAAGTCTCTTGCAACGCTAGCTTATTTTGAACCACTCATGAACGGGCTGAATTTTAATTTTAGATGTTCTATACCTTCAAAATATATTGCAGCTTTTCCTTCTGGATCATTGTTACTAAACACAATAAATTTCTGCTTTTCTTCTTTTGACCTAGATGCTTATGTGTTAGATTTTTCATGCGTAAATGGTTTGTTTAATAAATCCTGATACAAATTATTATTTTCATAACATTTTATAACTGAATTTTATATAAGTAAAGCTTATCAATAACTACCTTAAAACATATAGAAGAATATATTTTACTACGTTTTTATCTGCATTTGTTAACAACACAATACATCAACCATGGGGAACTCGGAACGCAGAGGAATGGTACACTTCTATCCACACTCTGCTCAGTGCCAAAAGCATCTGGTCAACATAGCTATGCTACAAAGTCATCAGTGACATATAATTGCAAAGTCTACTATCTTAAACATTGAAAACATTCTCTACATACAAATATTGGTAAACAAATGATAATGTACTGTGAATGTAAAGGTGTACACATTATAATCAAATCCTTTTAAGATACTCAAAATTAAATTTGCTGATGCTGAAAAAAGGGAAAACAACCAAGAAAAAACGGGAAAATACTCAAAAGGCTCTGGAGGGGCCCATCGTGGTTTACACCAGTAGGGCACCAGCTCCAATGACTACATAGCATTTTGATGAAATCGTAGTAAACGTATTAATAAAAATCTGATGTGTTCCATTCACATGACTTTCTCTATATCTCTGTAAAACATTATTGTTAATAAGCTTATCTTTTATTTATTTCATGCTAATCGATAAAATTAGCAGAAATAGTCTTATTTCTTGCTTTATTGTAAGTAGAAGCGAAATAAAAGAGTACCATAAGTTAAAGTGAAAGCCAAAAGCCGGTTGCTATGTGACTGATATTCCTTTGTTTGTATGGACAGAAGTTGACACATTCCTGTATGAGAAAAGTATAAGTTTTTCAAAGCTGAAACCAAGAAAAAGGAATATCTCAAAAACGATCAACTCCACGAAACAAATGTATATAACATGAATTGTGTGTATAACATCTCTTACGGTTTAGTAGTTATGCAAAATTCATCCAGAATAAAGTAGTCTTCAGAGGTTATTCCCAGAAAATTCAAGATATATATTTTATTTGTCAGGTAAATATCTGTGATATACGAAATTTTAATCAAAATCGTTAGATCCATTTTTGAGAAAATCAACATTTTCGAAAAAATTTCCATGCAAAGGGTAATTGGGGGTGGGGGGATTTTTCTCAAAATCTTCATGTCGCATCCCTGGAAGATACTAAACTTAAGTACCAAGTTTGGTATTTTACCGACTTTTCGTTTTTGAGTTATCGTGTTCACAGACACACGCACACACGGACACACACACACACACACACACACGGACCTTTTTGTAAAAATGCTTTTGTTGGATATTGGGGACCCTAAAACATATATTTCCGGTGAAATCTCGGTATCGAATTTTTGGGTGGAGTGCAATATATTCTCTATACACTATGTACATAGTGCGTATAGAGAAAGTAAAAAGTGTACATCACCAGGAGCAGAGGTTGGAACATTATGTTGAGTTACTGGAGAGTGGTTACTAACAAATACATTTCACCCTTAACAATAGCAATAGTTTCACAGGTGGTTTGGAGCAACCACTTCTGCCCGGGTTACAAAGTAAAAAATTACGTTTTTCGGAAGTGAGCCGGGACAGAGGAAATCGGTAACTTGAACTGCACTGAATTCAAGATGCACGACGATTCTCCCTCCAGCGATGCACACACGAGCTGTATTAGGAACAATGAAGGCGGCGACGAGCGATGGCGGATTGAAGGAAGCCCGAAGGTGCGTTACACGTGTATCCACCAGAGAGAGGGTTTAACCCGTACTGACGGGAAAATTGGATTTGAAGGATAGGGGTAAAAATGAAATTGTGATGTGATAGTGTGATAGGAAGTAATAAGATTGCTCCTCAACATTTGCCAGTCACGGTGCAACGGCCTTATGCACCACTAGTATAAGTTTATTTCAAAATTGTTATTATTTTGGAATTGTTATTTAAATGTTGACGTCTAATCAACCATTAGAAGGATTATAAAGGAAGGAGCTCAGCCTTTGCTACTGGTGGATTAGCAACAACATGAGCAGTGGGCGGGCCGAGGGTGTACCGCTGAATCATTGAGCTTGACAGTTGGGAGCTCAGTTGGTACCACCGCAAAAATCCGTTAGGCTTTCTGAACAAGTCACAAAGCAGCATTCAGGTCGATTGGACAGACAATGGAAACGGATCTAGATGTTGCACGGTCGCCATGTCTGGCTATTTCCAACCGTGTGCTCAGACATTGAAATATGGATTCGTGAACGGGAAGTCTGCGAATCAAATTCCGCCATAACACTCTTGCTAGAGTTTTTTACTTTCTCTAGCCCCGTGTGTACAATATACATAGGGATAGAGAAGTATTGTATTCCACCCAAAACTTCGATGTTGAGATTTCACCGGAAATATATGTTTTGGGGTCCTCCAAGTCTGTGGACAACATAGCTCAAAAAATAAAATGACCGTTAAATACCAAACTTGGTTTTTAGGTTTAGTATCTTCCACTACAAGATTTTCAAGAAAATTCCCCCGCCAAAAAATACCCTTAACATGGAACATTTTTATTTTCTTAAAAATGGCTTTAAAGACTTAGATTACAAGTCCTACTACATTAAAGGCTATTTACATTCCAAATAAAATGTATATCTTGAATTTTCTGAGAATAACCTCTGAATACCTTTTTATTGTGGATAAATTTTGCCGAATTTTGCTTAACTGCTGAACCGTAAGAGATAGACAAAAACTTACTACACAAAAATGTTGATCTGGTTAAAATACACAATTTATGTCGTTTACGTTTTGTTGTGGAAATAACCGTTTACAAGATATTCCTTTTTATTGGTTTGAATTGTGAAGTACTTATACTTTTCTCAGACATGAAGCGTCCGTTTTTCTTTTGTTCTATTCCTGGCCAAGTAAAGAAGCCATTTATAATGACAGTCGCATAGCGATATCTTTTAAAACATTTGACTATCACTTTGGCCTAGTTGATTCCCTTAGTTCCCTCCTACTTATAAAGAACTAAGTAGTAAGAACATTCCGCTAATCTCGATTAGCATTGTGTAGAAAGAAGAATAACCTTTTGTAAGAAGTTTGTAGAATAGCTAGAGAGAGAGAGTCATGTGAGGGTAACATATCAGATTTTCAGAAAAGGATCCGTGTATCTATGAACAGCATAAGTCAAAAACAATATGTCCTATAAATCTTTCAAAGATACGAGACGAAGATTTTAAAAAAAAATCGCCAATCAGAAATACGCTAATTCTTAACGTGGAATTTTTTTTCAAAAATATTTATTTTATGGAAAATGACTCTAAAGTGTAGATTAAAATACATGTTTAAGATATTTTTATAAAAAAGAAAAGATTTAAAAAAATGAAATAAATAGCTTGAATTTTCCAATACTAGCCTATAAACTTATCCTCATTTTCAATGATTGTATAACAGGAAACCGTGAGAGATAGACAAAAAACGTAGCCATGTTAAAGCATACAATTTATGCCAAATACAATTTTTAAGGGAAACCATTTCCTAGATATTTCTTGTTATTGGTTTCAATTTTCAAATGTCTATGCTGTTTTAATTGGGAGATATTTATTTGTTTTCTACATTCTATAGCATGTTCATAGTATGTGCGAACTTTGCATGGGCCTCGGCTCCTTAGTCTTCATTCAGTAGGTTTTGCACAGTTTCGGAAGCATAGCATAGCGACAATATTAAAACAAGAAGTATGATTTACATGCTGACATATAGTGGCTTCGATGTTAGTGTGGTTTTCATTCTGCCTGTAGATCCCAGAGTTCAAGCATATGCACATGCGCTGTGTTTCGTTTAATAATTCGATAGTTCGCGGTAAATTAGATAACGCATAACCTATTCACTATAATGGCTGAAGGCCTCAAAGAAAGAAACTTTCTTTGGTTGACAAAAGAGAGGCTGGCGAACTCTCTTTCTTATTTCCTCATGTAACTAGATACCAAGAAACGGTGCGCGCATAGTTGAGAAGGTATCATTCCAAATTGAATACCGAGAATTCAATAATAGAGAGATTTCAATAGAGTGAGAGAAAGAGAGAGAGAGAGAGTGAGCAAAGATTAAGTGTAAATAGAAAAAATGGAAGGGCAATGTGGGTCAATATCCGAATTTCTTGACTAAATTTGGCTAATATAGTTGTTTTGTCTCCTTATCGAGGAAAAGGTCATGGCAATTTTGATAAAATATAACAAGTTCATGTTTGATATCGTCGCAGTGTGTCTTGAATGAAGCATGTAAGTACACAATCATTGTTTCTTTCAGAGATACCAAAAATAAGTGATCTTTCATTTCTTAACAGTTGAATAGCATGAGTCTGCACGGGCCCGATTTCAACACATGTACTTTTCCTGCTATTACAGTACATAGAGGAAGTATTACGTTTACTCAGAAATCGATAGTGGGATTTCATTGAAATACACGTTTTTCTGGGCCTCGGAATATAAAAAATACATTTTTAAAAAAAGCAAAACTATTTGTGTTTCCTTTATCTATGAAGAGCACAGCTAAAATATTCTGGTATTACATTTAGGTGACTTCTTTACCTATTGTGCAACACACTATTCTTATAAAAGCTTATTCTTCTAGCTAGTTCATGCTAATCAAGATAAACATTAAGAGGAACGTTCTATACCTACCATATTTTCTTGTATATAAAATAGGAATGGGCGAGTGCACTACACTAAGGCGACAGTTAAAACTTTTAAGAGTGGGTCCCTATGAGAATTTACTCTCTATGGATGCCCAAAAGTTTCAACATCCATTTACTACCAAGTGTGTGTGTGTGTATATTTTGGGCGCGCGCGTAGGTGTGCGTGGCCGCACCGTAGCCGAGTGGTTAGACCACTCGCCTCTTACCTCGACAGGTCCGATCCCAAGCAATAGCAATCATGTAGGATTTGTGGTGGACAAAGCGGCGTAGGGACGGGTTTTCTCCGTGTTCTCCAGTTACCTTCACCATTATATTCCATCGGTGCTCCATCTTCATTCCATGTATCATCAGTGTCATCGCCTGCATTGCCGTTTGTAGTAAAAGCGGGCGTTAAACACTATAAAATTGGTGTTTGGTTTATTATTGTTATAGTCAAAATTCATTCCCGGTTCCCTTAACGTTAGTGACGTTGTGGATGCAGGCAAGGAACTCATAGAAGAAAGCAGGGACAACAATAATATCAGAATACTACCAAAGGACTGTAGATAAACTAAAAAATAAACCCCTTTTGCAGTGAGATAAGAAGTTTAATTTATTTTCTATAACTCTAAATATTAAATGGCACATTTGTACGTTCAACAGCAAGTTATTATTGATCATTATCACATTTTTGAGTTTAATATTAGGATAATTGCTAAATGATTAGGATAATAAGTACAATATACTAATGGTTGTCGCATAATACGTGTGTCTCCCATTTTACAAGTTCTAAACTGTCCGAACCATAACTTTTAACTGCCCTTTGACCTAGACTTGGACAGGGTTGCTGATAGCATACTACAAAACGATTACGAGGACGAATAATCCTCATCGTTGTTTCAGAAAATGTTTTCTGCACAAGAAGAAATCCGTTTGTTTTCATGAAAAGCGCTTGACATCAAACACCTACTGAGGTGTGCGAACCATAACAAGTGCTTCGTGTGCTACCTAATTTCAAAATTATCTAATTTTTAATGCTGGATAAAAACGTGCCTAAAGGTGTTTTAGTGTCAACATTCAATTTCGGTCTAATTAATCAATGGGTATTAACGTGCAACATGGGCTTTATCTTTTTAATACAAACCTCTTAGATAACGCACTGATTATTCTAGGAAGTCGCCGAAGTTTTGCAGTGCACCAATGAGCGCGTCACTTCAGCCAATGAATGCATAGAAATCACAAATGAGAGTCAGAGGCATACTCCACGTGTAGTCCACGTCTTTCTGTTAAGTACCAAACATGTAATAAAAGTTACGTAACTTCCAAGGATTTTCAGGAAAATCTCCGCAGCTCAAACTACACTTTTCATGAAAATGTCTCAAAATATCTCCTAGGATATTGATTAAATTAACATATATTAAATATATTTGCATGGCACGTAAAAGGCATCTCTTTAATTTTCTGCCAATGTCTCTAATGCCCTCTGCATTCTGGAGCACCCATAAACCGTAAGAGACAGAGGAAGTATTATTACACAAAAATGCAGACCTCGTTAATACATTTAATTAATAACAAATAGGTACTTTTTATGGAGTTAACTGTTTCCGAGCTATTTCTTGTTATTAGTTACACTTTTAAAATAATTATACTTTTCTCAAACTCAAATACTTCCTAGGTATTTATTTGTTCAGTGTCTTCCAAGGATACACACGAAGATTTTCAAGAAAATGTTCTCATCGCAGTTACCCTTTTTATAGAACACTTTTCGAAAATTTTGATTTTCTGAAAAATATCTCAAACGATTTTGATTACAATATTAAATGTTTTAGAAATGTTAAAGGCAAATGAAATGTATATCTTGAATGTTCTGGAAATACGCTCTGAAGAACCGTTCATGTTGGATGGCTTTGCATAACTGGTAAACCCTAGGAGACAGAAAAAATACTTAGCAGGCAAAAATGTATATTTCGTTAAAAAAAAAACAACAAAAAAAGAATAACTGTATGTGCTATACATTTTTATGGGGTTAACCATTTCCGAGATATGTATTGTTATTGCTTTAAATTTCCCTATGTTTATCTCCACTGAGAAGTCGTCATTCATTGTTATTGATTAAATTTTGCTGTACTTATCTCAACTGCGAAATCGTCATCCATTTTTCTTTTGTTGGTTTACTCTTAGCCAGTAAGAGAATCTAGTTTCAATACGATCACGTAGTGAACAGTTTCCAAGAAATTTGACTATCGCCTTAATCTTACGTATTTCCTTATTTCGCTTACACCTACAAGGTAATGTACAATAAAATTATATCTATTTATGTTTTTCTCGATTTGCAAGAACTAGATGGTAGATTAAGGTTTTAGAAATAGATTGTTGAAAATATACAGAGAAAGTTTTAAAATTATTTTTATTATTTGCGGATTGAAATTTCATGTAGTCGCCGAACGCTGTTGCTGTCATCCATTGCCATTGTGAAGATGCCATGGATTTACATCTTCATTAAAGGAACATATAAAATGGACATAATTTCTGCTGAAAGCTTGTAGAAATGTGAAATTTGTTTTAATTATATCAGCGACTCTGGGAGAATCTGTATCATTATTGAATATTTTGTTAATTAGGGTATTGTTGACAGTCTCTATTTGCAGAAGCAACAGAAACGCACAGAACTTACCTCGAGAGCGTATTTTTACTTTCTCAATACGTACTATGTACAAAAAATTCGATACCGAGATTTCACCGGAAATATATGTTTTAGGGTCCCCTGTATCCAAAAAAAAAAGTATTTTCAGAAAAAGGTCAGTGTGTGTGTGTGTGTGTGGTGTGTGTGTGTCCGTGTGCCAGTGTGCCAGTGTGTCCGTGTATCTGTGAACACGATAACTCAAAAACGAAAAGTCGGTAAAATACCAAACTGGTATTTAAGTTTAGTTTCTTCCAGGGATGCGACACGAAGATTTTGAGATTAAATCCCCCCACCCCAAACTATCCTTTACATGGAACTTTTATCGCAAATTTGGATTTTCTAAAAAATGGTTCTAACAATTTTGATTAAAATATCGTATATTAAAGATATTTACCTGACAAATAAAATGCATATTTTGAATTTTCTGGGAATAGCCTCTGAAGACTAGTTCATTCTGGGTCAATTTACGGAATTCTGCATAACTGCTCAACCGTAAGAGATGGACAAAAACTTATCACACCACAAATATAGAGCACTTAAAAGCACACAATTCATGTTATATACATTTTTTTCGTGGAGTTGATTGTTTTTGAGATAATCCTTGTTTTTTGTTTCAGCTATAAAAAACATAATTTTCTCATATAGGACTTTGTGAACTCGTGTCCATACAAAAAAAGGAACTTCAGTCAGATAGCAACCAGCTTTTGACTATCACTTTAACCTATGGTACTCCCATATTTCGCTTCTACTTACAAGGAAGCAAGTAATAAAGCTATTTGTGCTAATTTTTTCTCGATTAGCAGGAAGTAAATAGCAGCATAAGCTTTTTGACAATAATTTATTGCAAAGTTGTAGAGAAAGCCATGTGAATGGAACACATCAGATTTTTACTTTCTCTAGTCCCATATGTACTAAGTACATAGGGATAGAGAAGTATTGTATTCCACCCAAAAATTCGATTTTGAGATTTCACCAGAAATACATGTTTTAGGACCCTCTGTCCGTGTGTCTGTGAACACGATAACTCAAAAACGAAAAGTAGCTAAAATACCAAACTTGGCATTTAAGTTTAGTATCTTCCAGGGATGTGACACGAAGATTTTGAGAAAAATCCCCCCCCCACCCCAAACTACCCTTTACATGGAACTTTTTTTGAAAAGTTTGATTTTCTTAAAAATGGCTTTAACGATTTTGATTAAAAGATCATATATTAAAGATATTTACCTAACAAATAAAACGTATAACTTGAATTTTCTGGGAATAGCTTCTGAAGACCTTTATTCTGGATGAATTTTGCTTAATTTGGCATAACTAGTAAACCGTAAGAGATAGACAAAACTTACTAAACAAAAAATCTAAGTATTGTTAAAATACACAAGTTATGTCATATTCATTTTTCTCGCGGAGCTTACCGTTTTCGAGGTATTCATTGTTATTAGTTTCAGTTGTAAAGTACTTACAGTTTTCTCAGACGGGAGAGTGTTTTTCTTTTGTTCTACTCCTGGCCAAGAAAAGAAGCGATTTGTGATGACAATCGCATATCGACAGCTTTTAAAACATTTGACTATTGGTTTAGCCTAGTGTATTTCCTTATTTTCTTCCTACTTATACGGAACTAAATAATAAGAACATTGTGCTAATGAGTACCACGATTAGCAAGGAGCAGAAAGAAGAAGAATCTTATGTATGATGTTTGTAGAACAGCTAGAGAAAGTCAGTGTGACAAATCAACTTTTTAATTGTGACAAGTATCGGAAGACAAATACATTGATAACATCATTGGAATTTCGAAGAGAATTCAATTGCGCAATGTTCCAACGATGGCAACAATTTTATTGATAGTAAGAAACCTGGAGACAATAATTGGTCTATCGTCATTGAAGTGGAAAGCATATATCGCATTTAACCCAGATGGAAAGAGTTTTGCAAAGGAGCTTAAAATTTTTTACTCTGCTACTTCATACATCATCCAAATAATGCATACCATTGTTAAAAACAACAGTAAGCTTTCATTGTTAAACCAGCATTATTCTGTGTGCATGACAAAAGTATTTGCAGACGGACATTTGACTTCATATCTGACAGTTCAGCCAATATATTAGTGGCTTCATGGAAGACAACAGCACGGTGAGAGTGGCAACAAACTTTGATACTATAAATCATACTCAATTCAGTAATACAATATTCACATTAGCAGAAAAGACGGACAGCATTTCAATAACCAAGAGTCATTTGCCACCACAAGCTTTTGGCTGGAATTGATAGAACTGACCAAAATATTTCACTCTATGGGGTATTTATTAGGGGTAAGAAATGTTACTTCCCCATTGTTACACATTTTGTCCATGTAGCCAAGCACAACGCATGGTAGCTCTACAGGGAGGAGGGTAGTAAATTGGACCATTAATATTCCGTCAAAGAATAGTAACTGCGGTTTTGACATCAAACTACCGTGTTGCTATGCAAAAAGGAAGACTAATTAAAATTGTAAAAATTGTTTCTAGATATGAGGAACTTTAGCATTTATGTCGCAGATCTGTCTCTAGATCCTATTTCTGGAAAGAAGAAACAACTTCACTGTCACCAATGCCAGAAAAATGTATGCATTAAATGTAGTGTACCACTTCATGTTTGTTACTTCATACTGCTCCATACAAAATAAGGCACTATTGACTGATTTGGCATTTAAATAGTGACATTGTTTTAACTGCATGCACATACAGCTTAAGTCCTAAAAGAATGGGGCTTTTTAAAAAACTATGGAATTAAAACGTGTAAAACTGTTATATACACTTAACTTTTATTGTAATTAAGTGATAAATTACAATTTTCCTTAAAATGCACACAAAAATAATTAAGCCGTATGATTATGCTCAAAGACACTTGGTGGAATGTACAAAGAAATCCTTGCGATTTGAGGAAACAGGCTATTCATAGGGCATATGTCAAAGAGCTGCGGAGAAATTGGAATTCTACTTTACAGAGTTCATATGGTGCAGCAATTCAAAGGAACAGATGATGAGAAACCAAGATTGTTGGCCCCATTTTCTTTGGCACGACGGTAGACACTGAAGTTTTTAGGGTATCTCCAATACATTTTTGGAGCAGCTGGATGATATGGAATTGACAGGTTATTTTCAGTAAGATGGAGCAAAGATCATTCATCTAAATTCTCCAGAGAACTTGTATACAGTTTTTTATAACAGAATAATGTCAAAGGGTATATGCTCCCCCCTCCCCCCCTAGATCACCTGACCTAACCTCGTCGGACTTTTTCTTATGGGTGTATCTTAAATCCATTAGCAACATTAGCAGGGATGTCCTTCGTAGAACGTCACAAAATAGAATAACATAAGTGCACTTATGTACTGGTGGAGGTCACTTCCAACATTTGCTCCGAGAAAGAATGAAAAATGTAATCTCCCAGTTGTATACTATATTCTCCCAAGTTGCAATTGTGTGCTCTTATTAAATCCAAAATGATAGCCCATTAAAGCGATTCAGATTTATATGAACCACGCTGTATAAGAGTTTTAAACAGATATGGAGTTTCTTTTTAAATAGTGTGTAATGCCGGTTCTTATTGCATATGCACCACAGGTGACACATCTAGAAGACAAAAAGGTGGTTTGAAAGCAACTAGTGTGGCTATTTTTTTTTTACAGTATCATAAGCAGTATAATGTTCAGGATTTCATTATTACATGTAAATTTTAAACCAGTTTTTCTTTAGATAGAAAAGAAGTACACCCAGGTATACAAATTACAGCCGTAAGTGGTATGCCGTAAAATGTCTTCTTATGCACGAGAGCTGGAACTTTGATAGTGGCAATATTTATTTACAACTGATAGAAAAGATGTACATGTTACCAAGTTTTACTGTCCTGCGATGTAGTCACCAGCATTGTGTAGAGCACAGTGCCGCCTGTTGGTGGTTCGAATGGAGCGGCCTACTGCCTGTCGAATCTCTGGAATCTGAAGCGAATGTCACGAAGTGGTCACCTCGTTTTTGGAAGCAAGCGAAAGTCACAAGGGCCAAACTCCGGAGATTGTGGTGGGTGGTACAGTACTTCGCAGCCCCATCGACCGAACAAATCAGCTACAGCTCCAACGTATGCAGCCGAGCATTTTCCTTTAAAATTTTGAGTAAGTAAGTGTTGCAGCTTCTTTTTCAAAGTTGGTCGCTAGTTGTGTTCCAACATTTAAGAGTAATACTACACACGTTAGGTCACCAAGAAGGTCATATTTTCGTCAGAACTGATCAAGATGAAAGTAATGGTGCTTCGTGTGTACAACTGTGATAATGTTATCTTAACGCATTACGTTCCTCTAGAGCATACCGTCAATGAAGCTGCAGAACCCACCCATCATTTTACAAACAATGCTTGGCCGCATACAACGTAGCTATGACTGATTAATTCGGTCGATGGGACTGGGAAATCCTGTAACATTCATCATACTCCCAGGACTTAAGTCCTTATGATTTGGACTTGATTCCGAAGACGGTGGAACAAATTCGTGACATTCGCTCAGAACTGTTCCAGAGATTCGTCAGGGAATAGGAGATCCCATTTGAACAATCAACATAACAGACGTATTTAAAGTATCCTACGAGTTACAGTTCGCCGATAACAATGCTGTAACTACTTTGAACGACAGTGTTGGTTGACAAATCCCTTGTGTATCAGTTGTGAGTGAGTGCCGCTATTGAAGTTTAAACGTTCCTAGTAAAACTCTTGGCTCTTTCAATCGACTTTCTGAGAACAAGGAATCCAAAACCATCAATTTTTGCACTTTGTCCAGTAAACACTCTTAAAAGTTAAAGATTTTTTTCAGGCAAACAAAAATTAATTATATTGTGATAAATTCAAGAGATATACGCACAGGTTGATAATACAGTAATTTTATATGCATTTGACAGTTACACTCATTTTCTTGTGTGTTTAACGCCCGCTTTCACTACTTGTAGCACGCAGGCGATCAGTTACACCCAGAAAAGTCCATATTTATTAGGGTACGCGCATGTGCACATAATGCTCGCGTTGCCATTTTCTATGAGGCCGGGAGAAAGCAAATTCCATTGTCATTACCATTGTCGTGCCGTAGTCATGAACATGTGCGGTAGAGCACTGCAGTATTTATGTAACCCACACAGGTAACCGAGATCGTAAAGGCAAAGTTTCGCCTGAGGTTCGAATTTCGCCAAAACAAATTCCACCGAAGGAATATGCTAAATTTTGGTTTCGTTTTTTAAATGGTGTCCATAGCTTGTTTTACCATATTTTGTAAATCTGGGTGTTAAAGACTATTGAAAAATCAGCAGAGAATTGTTCTTGTAACAGTATTGAAGTAATAAACCTAAATGTCTCCATTGTGCAGGGTATCAAAGAAGAAAGGTTGTTTTTGGTGGGCCTCTGTGGCAGTGCTGTTTGCATTACTTCCTGTTACTAGAGCTGCTGCCTGCAAATGGGCCAAGAACACGGGAGCTTGCTTCAATGCAAGTCTGACGAAGATTCCAAACGACATTCCAGAAAACGTATTGTATCTGGAGTTGCGGCATAACAGAATCTCGTCAGTAGAAGGTCTTCCCCCTCAACTTCTTCATTTCGATGTATCCTTCAACTCTCTGAGCTCCCTTGAAGATGAGGCTTTCAAAAATCTTACATGCCTTCAAAAATTGAGCCTTACCCACAACAATATGAGATCAATTCATCCTAAAGCCTTCAAGCATCTTGAGAATCTCAAGCAACTCTTTCTCCAAGGTAATGGACTATCTTCCATCCCACCGAGGACTTTCGAGTATCTCATTGCTCTCGAAAATCTGGACTTGAGCAACAATCAGCTATTGGAAATCGATTCGGAGACATTCAGGTATGTATAAAACACATAACGGATATGATTTACTTTCTCATGATCTGCCATAGGCAAAGGTAATATTCAGTAATAATTTCATTAGAGGACATGTTTGTTTAATCTTATTTGGTTACTAAAATGCATATCTGAAATGTTCGGTTATCTTTATATCATACGAGGTACGTTCAGAAAGTAAGTTACGTTTGGTAATAAAATTAAATTGTGTACAGATACAGAATAATTATTTATTGTATTCTACAACTCTTAAACTACTTTTCCACATAACTGCCGAAATTTTGCAGGCATTTGTCATAGCGTGGCACACGTTTTTGTATACCCCCTTGATAGAAGTTTGCCGCCTGTGTCTTCAAAAAGTTAGAAACATTTTCTTTCAGCTCTTCGTCATTGTTGAAGTGTTGACCGCTAAGGAAAGATTTGAGATGTAAGAACAGATGAAAGTCGTTAGGAACGAGGTCAGGGCTGTACGGAGGATGGTCAAACACGTCTCAGCCAAATCCCTGTAGGAGGTTTTTCGTCACATTTGCAGTGTGTTTTCGTGCGTTGTCGTGAAGAAAAACAATACCTCGGCGCTTATTCTGTATTGCGCGGCGCAATTTCCTAAGTGTGCCTCCATTCCATTGATTGCCGCTTACCTTCAGGGGTGTCGTAAGAAACCCAAGTCTCATCTCCTGTGACTATCTGTGTCAGAAATTCTTGGCGCAATTTCCTAAGTGTGCCTCCATTCCATTGATTGCCGCTTACCTTCAGGGGTGTCGTAAGAAACCCAAGTCTCATCTCCTGTGACTATCTGTGTCAGAAATTCTTCGCCGTCTACGTCATAACGGGTTAAAAACAGAAGTGCACTACCCATCCGTTTTGTTTTGTGTTGCTCAGTAAGAATCCTTGGTACCCAACGTGAGCAAAGTTTACGAAATTTCAGTTTTTCGGTAACAATTTCATGAATTAGTGATCGTGAGCTTTGGGGAAATTCCATAGCGAGAGCACTAATTGTAAACTTGCTGTTTTCTTGTCATCAATCGCGTGAACCAATTCTTCTGTAACCAAAGATGGACACCCACTTCGTTCTTCATCGTGCACTTCACTACGTCCTTCATTGAACTGTCGGACCCATCTTCTCACCATTGAATCACTCATCGCATTTTGTCCGTAAACTTCGCAAATTTGCCGATAAATTTTAATTGGTTTCACTTTCCTAGCATTCAGAAAACGAATCACAGATCTGATTTCACAAGCGGCGGAATCTTTAATCAACACCGACATTGTAAACAAGCACAGTAAAGGGTATGTGTCTGACAGCGATCTCAAAATGGCGCACGTTTCTTCTCCTTGATGCAGAGCGACTACCGCGCATGTGCGGAACTGCGATCGCAGCGCTGCAGCGGAGATAAATTGAAACGAAACTTACTTTCTAGACGTACCTCGTATATTGCTACATTTCGTCATTATCTCATGTAACATTGTTAAAATTACCTACTTGAAGTTCATTTCAGGCAGAAATTTGGAATAGTCACTAAGAGTTCCTTTTCCCATGACTGCTCTATTTTTAAAAGCACCCTTTTGCATGTACAGCTCAACAAAGTTCTAAATATAATTTCTTTTAGAGAGTTTATCAACTTGTTAAATTTACATTTCAATTATACACATTAATGTAACTGTTTAATAGCAATGTCGGAATTTACACTCATACAATGGTCGGCTTATAAATTTAACATTACAACGGGTTACAAGTTTAGTTCAATCGTAATCTTATAAAAAAAAAGTTCTATGTAATTAACAGTCCTCTTGAAATTAAAGAATATTATTGCAACAATGACAACAATACTCGCATGATTAGAATGTGCAATTGTGACCACAGCAAGACATTTTCTGTGTTACTGGCCTCGCTGAAATGAAAATCTGTATAGCGTGTACAAATTATTTACAATTATTGGCTTATATTTAACTTTGGGCATCACGCCGATGTTCTCGCAATCCTGATCCTTATCAAATGGGAAAGACAGTCACGAAACTGAAGTGCTTTGTCTACTCGTGGGAAGCATAGCAAATGGTATGGCCATGGAAAATGTTGAGTGGAATCGTAATATATGCCTAAGAAGTCCGAAGAGGTCAACTCGTTGACTCAGTGTACAGCTTGGCATTCCATCATCACGGTTAATGATGCAGTCCACAAATGATTACTTCTGAGCCTGAAGATAAATCAAAACATCAGAATTTTGCTGCAGAAGTTTGCCGGCAATTTCCTGGGAAAAGTGTGCGTCTCAATTGGAAAACTTACTACGTGTATAGGAAAGTTAGATATAATTGCGTGCCCGTTTGTTTAAAACTGTTAGATTCGCAAGATCGAAATACTCTTAGTAACATTAAATCGTATTGTTCACTAACGAAAAATAGGGCACAGTCCAGTTTTTCATCGTTGGAAAAAAAAACAGTAACTGCAACACATTATTTGCACATATTGAAAAATTACTCATTGTCTCGAATAACCGTTCATGCTCTAAAATTACCATTTTACAGCAAAAATGGGTATAAGTCACTTTGTTGTCCAGCTGAGAGAATTTTTGGTTGAGGAGGTCTCCATTTGATGGATTACAGCTAAGTCTAGCATACTCGTTTGGACTCCATAGGATCCAGATACGACCCTACTTGCCTATTTGGGGGGGGGGGGGTTTGAGGAACCAAGTGTAGAGTGCAGTAAGAATTTGGATCCTATGCGAAAAAGCATTAAGCAAGGCATCGTCAGTGACACACTACAAATGTTGCTGAGTTAGGTGGAGTTTGCATTGACAGGATACTGCGTGCGCACATGCAGACAATTCTTGATAGTGTCATAAATGGCATAATCTTCTCTACAATATAATGCTAATTTTTTCATTAAGTGTGGCTTACTTAAAAATATTGTGACTACGTGCACTAAGTTGCTGGACGGTTGTGCCTTTGTGAAAAAACTCGCCCCTTTACCAAGCATTCTAGAAGATTAGCACATTCGGCCGCATTTTTAGAATAAACATCCCTCGCAATAATTATATATACAATATATATATATAAAAAATGTATGTGTCTGAGCATATGTTTAGGAGAGGGAGACTTTGAGTAGTTTCCCCTTAGAGAACATTCTGCATACGGTTGCAGGGCATATATAAGCAGCTGCTAGCACCGAGAAGTCAATTATGATAGAATAATTGCGCTAGAGAGACAGCTGAACTTTTAGGTCATATCATAAAAAACGGAATATAATTTTTGGGTTTTTTTTTATCACGTGTAGCATCGCAGGCGAGAATACAATTTGTTACATTTTTCAGGGTAGGGATTTCCACAATGAGATATAATGAAAGCATTATTAGCTCACATGAAAACAATGCATTCTAAATGGAAACCCAAATAGATATTTACTAACGACAATATAACTTGCCAGATCTTATCAGTGCCACCGCTGAGCCGGATTGTTTCCCTGTAGGAGTTCTTTTGCAAGCCAGAAAATAGAGAAGATGGAAAGTGAAACAATGAGAGTGAGTTCCGCGATGGAGAAGATAGCAAATTAAACCTGACATTGAATTTCGAGGTAGAAAATGGAGATGAAATGTAAGAGAAAATGGAATCTGTAATGACAAAGTGGAGGAGAAAATGGAATCCGGAATGAAGAAGAAGGGGGAGTGCAGAAAATATAGACAGAAATGTCCAAGATGAAGACGAAAATATGGAACAACATTAACGAACAACTGATCGCCGTGATAGTCATGGAAGATTCGGCGGAAAGATGGAAGACCTTGACAACGCGTTAGGGTCTTGGAGGAAGCGTCCAACGCGAAACGTCTTAGCTACCTAAAAGGAAGAGTCGCCGCTAGAAATAAAAGGAATTGTGGAAGAACTGCTGGACGAACGACTTAAGGAACTGAATGTCGAGACGCCAGGACAAGACATCATTTTAAGCTCTCAAGTTACCCAAATTCAATTTTCGAAATTTTTCGATGATAATTTATCATCCACAGCCGATAATAGGAATAGGAGAAAGCCGCCCAGTTGATACTCAACTTCCAATGACAGGTAGCATAAGATTTAAATGCGATTCCAATGTCGGTGATTTCCGGAGACATCTAGGATGCCATCGAAAATCGGTTTGGGAGTAATCATTTGGTCACATCTATAATAATTAGCTTAAGTAAAGAGTGAAAACCCAGAGGGAACGATGCACGAATTGCCTTAGCAATTAATGAGTTGGGGAACCAAATTCTAGTCAACCTCCCGAAAAATTGTGTCCCAGAATGCTGCCAACTCCTTTTCCAACGGGATGAGTGATGCTAAGACACGACAGCATAACATCAGCACAACTAAAAACTATTCAGCCAGCTAGTTGATTCATCAAACGATATCTTCCTGTCTAGGAAATACTGCTGGAATTAACCTAGAGCTTAGCGTTATAAGTTTTTTTGATAGTGTTTAAGGCCCGCTTTTACTACCTGTGTCACCAGGTGATGACACTGATGATACATGAAATAAAGATGGAGCACCGGGGAATGCGTTGACGGGGGAAACCGGAGAGTCCCAGCACCGCTTTGACCACCACAAATCTCACATGCGGTCGCTTGGGATCGAACTCAGTCCTTCTATGTGAGAGGCGAGTGGTCTAACCATTCGGATACGGCCCAATTATAAGTCTGTAATAGTTAATCGAGAGGATGGAAGATTGAACTGACACTAGGACTGGAAGCCCTCAGGAGTAGAAGGGTGACGGTTGAAGTTTGCTGGAGTGTCTTTTGACTCCAAGGTGACGGGGTGACACTATGGATTTCCAAGAAACATCCAGGGATCTGCAGGGCGATCCTTACGAAGCCTGTAGCTGTGCCACAAGCAGCGAGGTGACTGTGAACCCAGGGGTCAAGGTTTTAAAAGGTAGACATTTTGGAACGGATTATACGTTGCCAAAGCATTGTTGCCATGCCGGGAAGAAGTAGTGGTGAAACTCCTGAACCCATCGGACACGAACAGAACATCCAGGCCAGATACAGGTTTAAGGAATAATCCAGCTGCAAGTGTAACGTCGTGTAGCGTTGCCAGAACCGTAGCAGAATCAAGGACCCAGCTGGAATATTTACTGAAGAGGGCATCCGGCTCTCTGAAAGTGCCATAAATCGAGCGAAATTTGCTTCTAGTTTGACAAATCCAAAATTGTCTTTAGTCAAGTAACAGCGAATACGGTTTCATGTTCAAACTACTTCAGAAGGTCAACGACCGCCCTATCAGGTAACCACCAAGACGTGTTCCATGGCAAAGCAAACAAAAGCATGGGGCATAATGGAGTACTTGAAATCCAGAGGAATTGTCCGACAGCCCTTGGTACGCTCCTGTGGTCCTGGTTTAAAAAGAACGTCGACTTATGTTTCTGTATGAGTATGAGAAGCTGAACTCCGGACAAAGTGATTCCAGAAACAACAAACCGCATACTCGATAGACTCTTTGGGATATTACGGTTGTGCTATTTCTGCTGTTATCCGCAACTTCTGGCACCTATGGAATCAGTGACTAGGAGGCTCGATAAAGAAACGACATGTTGTCGGAGGCACATTGGAAGACTATCTCGAGAATCTGTGCAAGATTTTGCAGAGGCGGCTGGAAGCTCACCTGAAGCCGAAAGCAAAGAAGTGGCAACACGTTTACAAGGACGTTAACTTTTGGGCAAATAGTCCAACAATTGCAGTATACAGACCCGGAAAAGGCTCAGACTATGATATTCGCCTCTCCCTAATGATAAGTGAGAGTTACGGAGGCAGTTCAGCCTTATGCAACTACTACTGGCGATTTATCAGAGGTTTCTCCAATATCATGAAACACCATGGCCGTGTGACGGAAGGGCACGGATCTCACATATGAACAGAAGAGGCTCAGGACGCACTCTAGAAGTATAAATAGAATTTTATATTGCGCCTGGCTTGAGCTTGCCACAACAAGCGCCGATTTTATCGTGGACGCTGTTACTAACGATAGTGGTTTGGAGGCTTGCTACCCTATCTACAGGAGGGACAGGAGAAGGCAATATCATATTACAGTAAATTCTCGTCAATACAGAAAAATGTTACTACTTTACCTTGCAAGAAGTCCTGGCTATAGTGAAAGCGCTGGGACACTTAATTAAGTACCTGTAGGCCAGCAACTTTACCTCAGGGTTGAACACTCCGTCCTCACGTGGATGTTGAGCTTTAGCAACATAGAAACTCAAACAACTTCTTTGGGTCCAAAGACTCCTACAGTTCAATTATAAAGAGATGATCGGGAGGTGGGATATTCCAATGCGAATGTATTGTTCAAAAACATGGGTTAGATAATTGATTTCACTGCAATAAGACGGAGACAGAAGTGCAACAGTTGTTTCTGTAATTTTGTCGGTTGCCTTAAATGGATTAGCTAACACAGGGAGCAGCTGATGGGCGTAGACTTAAACGCTCTTTCTGAGAGAAGCGGAAGCATGGAACACAAAGAGCTTGAAAGACATCGCACCAAGGAGTAGTGCACAAAGTCCTCTTGAGCTCAATGGCAGTCAATGGAGTCCAAGGAAAGTGTGTTGGTTGTTGAAGCTTGGCTGAGAAGACCCAGAGAGAGAGAGAGAGAGAGAGAGGGGGGGGGGACAGACAGAGAGACCAATTGATCCTTCCTAGGATTAAGGTGTTGGAGACCCTGGAGGAAAAAATGGGGGCTGCTTCGGCAGAAAATATTGGAACGAACAATCCACAAATGCTGACAACTGCATTACTGGGAGAGCCTACGGGCAACGCTGAGCAATGTCACCAATGCTATTTGCGCGCGATAAGTCTCGACCCATAGACCAGTAGCCGGGGTCGCACGTGGCAGTAAAATGTGAAATGCCCTTTTAAGCATCACCATCGACGTATCTGGACGGTTTTCTTTGTGTTGGTGGTCATGGATTACCTAAAAAAGTGTTCGCAAGTGAGATAATTCCTATTGAGGAGGCCAAGTGGAACACTAACTACTACATAGAAAAACTGATATGCCAATTTGGGGTGCAGCGATCAGGGCACAATTCGAGGAAAGTACTGGGTCAACTTAACAGTGTACAAAATGCCTATACTTCTCTATCTGCAGTCAGATGGTATCTTTGTTAATATATAATAAATTCTATAAGCGTACTTGAGGCAGGCTGTTGCCACTCGCCAGATGGAATGGGATGTTTGATTTTTTTTTTTTTTGTTTTTTTTTGCTGACGTATCGCTAGTCAACGCAGACACCATTGGTGTCAGCTTGGACTTCGGCAAAGGGTTGCGTCTACATACACCTGAAATTTGGGAGCTCCCTCGGGGCACAAGGTCAGTAATGGATTACATGAGAAGCTCGTGGATTGTTATTCCCGACTTGTATGAGAGACCCACGAATACACATCAAGATGAACGATTGGATGAGAAGATTACGACAATCAAGATTTTTAAATAGTGATCTGGTGTGGTTACAACGTCCGCCGCGAGGGAGTACAGTTAAATAATCTAGCCCGCTATCACGGTGCTATACGGGACTATAACCCCGGAGGAGTGAGCAGTGTCACCAATTGCCCAATTGACAGTAGGCTACACCTTTGTGGGCGCATCGCAAGCCCTTTACTTAGCGCCTGGTTTGCTAGAATTTTCAGTGTAGACTTGCATCTTGAATATACAGCTGTAATTGCCGAAGCAGCAAACTGTTTGTCCGTGCCTTACCGGAGTCTGGAAATTTCGTTTTCGGTGGGTTTTGATCACTTCGAAGACATTCCTTCAGCTGTCAGCGGCGAGGAGACAGAGTCGTCAGAAAGTTTGTTTGAGTACGAGAGATTGCCGAGTTCAGCCGATAGCATAGAGAAGTTGAATGCTAAACGACGAATAAAATTATTCGCAGCAAGTAAAACCATAGTTTATTACACATATAGACCAGACATTCTGTGTTTATAAAGATATTTTTAGTGATGGAAGAACATGACCTCAAAAACCACTGTTTCGTATTAGATTTGCTACATATGTTCAGCTTCCTTATTTTAATGTGACACGATAATAAATTACTTCTGCTGACATTGCTAAAATGCTGTTTTCAGAGGCCTGAACAAATTGTTAAATGTGGACTTGAGTTACAACCACATTCAGAAACTGGGAATTGGTGCATTTGGAGATCTCACCAACTTGAGGTATCTCGACCTCCGAAACAACGAGATCAGAAACTTGGAAGATGGCGCTTTCCAGAACCTAGAGGGCGTTACACTTCTACAGCTTACCAATAACGACATAGCAACAGTTGGACCAGAGCTGTTCAAAGGCAAGATCTGTATTAGGATGGTTTCATTGGGCGGGTGCTCTAAAACATAGTGATGGATTTGAGGCACTGGAACTTTTCCATATTTCAAATGCATATAAGCAGAGCACATTTAAAAGATGGATGTTTTCACATTTTGCCAGAAATTTATTGATTTGTTACAGATATGAAAGCACTTCGCTGGATCCAATTAGACCACAACGAGCTGCGCACCGTGTCGCCAAATGCCTTTGACAACCTGGAGCAACTAGTGCATCTTGACCTCACCGAAAACTGGATAAAGGGTCTGGAGCCTGGGACTTTTAAGAACCTCGACAAGCTTACCTCTTTGGAACTGGACGGCAATAGCATATCAGAATTGAAGCAGGGAGCATTTGAAGGTCTATCCCAGGTCTCCCACTTTACCATTAGTAATAATGAAATAACCATAATAGAACCAGGTGCATTTGCTGGGTTGGGCAAGAAGACGGGAGGTGATGGAGTTAAAATTAACCTGGAGAAGAATCGTATATCGGCTATACCTTCGCAAGCCTTCCAGGGTACCAAGAATGTCCACCTCCTCAATTTGGGTAGTAACAACATCACAGAAATTGCGCCGGAAGCGTTCAAGGTGAGGTTAATTTTTGTCCTATGTAACAAATCCGTAATTATTTTATCCGAACCTAATTGCCATCAACTTTGAGCACACATACCAGGATTTTTGTTGTTGAATCAGATATTTTAGGGTTGGGCTTGCAAAATTCCGCTGACATACACACGACGAACGAAGTCGTACAACAGCATGGACACATGACTATTAGACAGAGATGTGGAGCGATCATTGGTTGTTTCAAATTCATGCCCGCCTTAGGACGAACATCTGTAATATTGCCTTAGGTCACGGGTTCAATCCCGGTCCGGATTTATGGCTTTTAAGTGAGCCTAAAAGCAAAAGACCCAAGTCAGTAGATTTACTGGCATATTAAAGAACTCCTGTGGTGCTTATATAATGCTGGAAATGCTTAGCACCATTAACAAATATTTGTGTGTGTAATGTAGCAGCATCAACAGGTACCACCTTCTTTTTACATAGTACAGGTTTTCACATTTCCTCATGGAAAGTATTGTTACTTGTATTTCACTGTTAAACTTAATTATTAAAAGGCTAGTACTATTAAATTAGTTTACACTATCTGCGTAGTTAAAAATCAGAGGAAAGTTTTGTAACTTTATTTAATATCTGAATGGTTCTATGGCCAGTTTCATATGATAAATAATTGTTCAATATTTCTCCTACTACTGCAAGGCATGTACTTAATGTGGAGCTCATAATATTTATTTATGTATATTTCAATTTTACCTTCAAAGTTTCTATTTGAGGTTTGTTGTTATAATTATTGTTCTTTATATTAAACAGAAGTTGAGTTGAACGTGCTCTCATTTGTGGCAATTGCTTAGATTCCTTTAATATCGAGTGTTTCTGACCACTGTAATCTAACTTTTGCAACCCCCTCGTTTACAAAACGGTCATTTGCCACGAGGAACGAGAGGAGTGTTCCTGATTCATTTAATCATAAATTTAAAATTAAGCCTGTAACCTCCTTTCCTTCCTCATGGCAAATAACCACCGAGTAAGCGAGGGAACTGCATAATATTTAACCAATTCCACAACTAATTCATTTTAGATGTCTTTTCTCAGCGAGATCTCTCTGGCATTTCTAGGGTCTGAATACTCTGAAGTACCTCACCATGGATGGAAATTATTTCTCCAATCTAGGAGTCAATGCACTGAGTGGATTGGTGTCAGTCAAGGCGCTTAGTCTCATAAACTGCGGAATTAGGTATTTGGATGACGGCGTGTTCTCATCGTTACAGACTCTCCAAAGATTATCTCTGGATGGCAACAAGCTTACCATTTTGACTGCCGGGGTGTTTTCGGGTCTAAAATCCCTCAAATCAATGTCCTTTTATGGTAATTCCTTCGAGGAGATTGCACCTGGTACATTCAAAGACCTCATTAATCTTAGTAGCAATATGGACCTTTCCCGCAATAAACTGAAGGTCCTTCACCCGGGAACTTTTGAAGGCCTCAATAAAGTCGGAATCCTCGTACTCGAAGACAATTCTTTCACAGAGATCAAAGCTGGGGTCTTTCGTGGAATGGGAAATCTCGAAGAAATTCTCCTGGAAAACAACAAGGTAGAGATTCTGCATGAAGGCGCCTTTGAAGGTAAGCTTGATACAATAAATAATATAATATCGAAGTTTAAATGATGGGATAATTTCATTTATATAAACTGCTGATTACAAACTTATATACAATCTATTAGAAACATACACGAATATTTCTTAGGGCAGATAATATCGTGTATCCAGTACAACTAATACCCTGGCAAATGTATATAAACATTCATATTTCTGTAAACACACACACATATACTTAATATAATGCAATGAAATGCACAGTTATCTATTCAGTGCATTCGTTTTGTGCCAAAGCCATGGGTCGCATACGAGGGAATATGCGTATAGGCAGAGAAGGCAGTATTCAGTATTATACCAGGGCGCAGGATTGTCAAAGGTACATCTATCAGGTTTGAGTGGTTTTGGTTGTTAGTGTATGTTCGTGTTGTAAACTGTTTCGAAAATACGTGTGGTGTGTGATTTCCTTTTATTTTAATCTCTTATTAGTTCACAGAAATGCTGCCAACAAATTCACGTTGGATCACGTAGACAGTATGTAGACAATTTCAACAGCAATTTCCAGGTTATGTAATTGCGGGTTAAGATACTGTGAGGTGCTTGTTCGACGTCCGTTGTTCTATCCCAAGCGATCGCATGTGGGATTTGTAGTGGACGAAGCGGCGCGGGTATTCTTCAGGTTATGCGGTTTTCCCCGATATCGCAATCCACCAACGCTCCATCTTAATTGCATATATCAGTATGATCGCCTGTGGTGCTATAATACTAAAAGCAGACGTTAAACAATATAAAAAAAAAATGTATGGCAATTAATTTAGAACAACAGGATTCCTAAGCGCCAAACCAAAGAAGCGAAAACGACACGTTTTGTCGGAGGGAAAGCTAGGCGAAATTGGTGTTGCATTAGATCGGTCACCTAAGAAGTTTGTCAGCCCTGTTGCACAGCAAAGGGGTGTTTCTGTTCACACAGCTACTAAACGTTTACAACTGAAACCCTACTGTGACTAAAGTGCAGACATTAAGAAAATAACGTAGCAGAATTGCACGTTTGAGTGATAATTTCATCCAATGATGTCTAGAATGTCTAGCGCATGTGGACCCACATGTGTAGTAGCACTCATTAAATTCTAGGGACGTTCAATAAGTCCTTAGAAAATCCAAGAAGTTACACTCGTAACATCGAAAAGAGTTTGTCGTGTTTTGTAACTGTCGTCTCTTGCTAGACGGCAGTTAAAGTTACAGTGATTTCGTTGCCATAGGCGAATGTATCCTGTGCTTCTTTAGAAAGGTGGGACGGGGGAAAATCGTGCGGTGATTAAACACTTCTATTTAAAAGGTTTAACACTGAAAGGGACAAAAGCCGAGTTGTTTGAAGTTCATGACAACTCTGCTCCTGTGTTTGTAACAATTTAGAATTGGCTAAATGAATTTAAATATGACCATACATCCACAAATGATGAACTTCCTTCCGGACATCCAGTAGAAATGGCTTCTTCTGAAATGGTTGAACAATCCAGCATATGGTTTTTAGTGATCGACGAATCAAAGTTTGCGAAATAGTAGATGCCACAGGCATATCACAAAGTACAATGTTCTCAATTTTGCATCAAATTAGGCTGACAAAGTCTCGGCAGATGCATGCCGCTTTTGTTCTCAATGGAAAATAAACGCAATTATATGATCGATTCGAAAGCAATTCTGACGAGTTTCTGCGTCGATACATAACTGTGAATGAAACATGGATAAACTACTTTACTTCAGACACAAAAGTGCAGCCGTAACGTGGGCTTTTAAAGGCGAACCAACTCCGTAGAAGGCAAAGGGGGTAAAATCTGCAGACAAGTGATGGCTTCGGTTTATGGGGATGCACGCGGAATCTACATTGATTACTTGCAGAAAGGAAGAATGATAAATGGAGAGAATTATGCATTGTTATTGCACCGGTTAAACGGATAAATTAAAAAAAACGCACTTATCTGGCAAAGAAGAGGATTATCTTCCATCTAGACAATGCAAGACTGCACAGTTTCGTAGCGAAAAGTGTAGAATTAAAGTTCGACTTCTATAACATCCACCTTATTCAGCAGATTGGGCTCACATTGATCTTCTTCTTCTTTTTTTAATTTCAAAACTTGAAGGAGTAGCTCTGCGAAAAAACATATACGTCTAACTATGAGGTCATATAGCAAACAGATGCATAATTTTCGGACCTTCCAAAATCCTACCTTTTGGAAGGCTTTAAACAGTTGAAGAAACGCCGCGAAAAGTGTATCGAGCTAAAAGGAGATTATGCTGAAAAGTAAAATTAAAAAAAAAAACTACCAAAATAGTGCTTTCCTCTCTTTTTCTAAGAATTTATTGAACGCCCCTCGTATATATTACTAACACTCGTGAATAAGCACCGCGAGGTTTGCAGTGGAGTTGACAGAGTGGAGCACGTATTCGTGCAATCGGTGGATTTGTCATAAAATGAAGGCACTGTACTTATTTTATTTATACATACTTATTTTTAGCGTTTTCTCCGTAGCATTTATCTTTTATACCCTTTTTCTTTAGTTTCTTACTAAGCTCTAACGTTGATTTCTTCCCTTTCCTTAATCAGTTTCCTCCACTGCTTCTCTTTTACGATAGCACATTAGTTTTGTAAGTAAATTGCACTGACTTCTTTTTCGCAAGCAGTAATATTTCTATTTGATTAGTGTAACATACATATGTAAACTGAAGATTTGTTCTGCCGTGCCTTAGCTGAGAACGTCATCATTGGCAAACTACACAATTGTGGTTTTATATGATGCCGGTGAGATGAAATACAGTTTCGGCTCATATATAATTCCTCAATGTAACTTCAGTATTAAAGCATATTTGCTTTTTTTAAATATCACGTCCAAAATCTGGGTTAGCAATACCAATGCATTCCTTTGAAGCTTTCTTTTAGAAACGGTAAAACATCCATACTATCACTAACAAAGGGGATGTTGATGGGAGAATAGCTGATAGAAATAAAGAAAGGAGTTAGCCTTGGCTTGAAGGATGCTGTTATAATCTGTGTCTCAAAGGAGTCTCTGCAGTACACAAAGAATGCTTGTGGTTGTGGTTAAGTTGGGAACGGAGCTATGGAGGAGGCATTATTTACGTATGAATAATATTGTGAGAACTGTTTGCTTTAAGTCAACACTTTGACTGTGCTTGTGAAGTGAAGTCAAACGATAACCACTGAAAAAGCGCGTTTTAGCTGAAGACTTATTCCTTAATGTGTTAAGATTTCATAAAATATAAAACGTAAATTTCTTGAACGTTTTACTCACTCGGCGTTTCTTCGTCATGATTCTGTGTGAGATTTAATTACAAAATTCCAAATTTCCTGAAACAAAAAAGCTACGAAAAGCCGTAGGTCTGAAATGTTTACAGGCTAAACTGAACGAAATGTCGGATGTAATATTAAGGGGTCCCAATAAATGAATGCAGAAATTAGCACAGAAAACAACTGTGCTAATTTGAACCGAAATAAAAATGTTGTACTGCAGCATCCAAAATAAAGGCAAATCAGCTGACCTCTCCTACAAGAATGAGGACAATATTTCCAACATCTTCTGAGACAGTGGTAAGCAAGTAATTCCAGTTTCAGTTCACCTTCATTTCCAATAATAAAAAGCGCGATCCGTTACCAACCGAACTGTATGAGTGAGCGTGCTAATGCATTCACCTCACTGTGGAGACACATTTGAGATAGCTCATATTTTCAATAGTAGAAAACATACAATAAATTAAGTGCTGGATTTACATTACGGGGCTTAATCGATCATAGATTGAACTTACTGCTTTAGTAATTTTTGCTGTATGGAATTTATATTTAAGGATATGCCAAGATGTGCCGAGTAGTCTCGATGTTTACAAATGCCATAGCGGGAATCTCGAAGACTCAGTCCACACGACAGCATAATAATCAGAGCTGAGAAGTTCGTACCGTTCGCCATTCCTTATACCGTTTGCGACCGACCGTCTCGCTGCTTCAAATCAAGTGATAGATAAGAACGTATGGTGGAGAGGAAAACAAACCTGTTCTCAAGTAAACTACTGTTTCCAGAGAGCAAAAATGATTTATGAGACATTCGTATAATCACACCTATTTAGATAATAATCATACAAATTATTACATATATAAGGGTGACTAACGATTTCTATATGAGTACATTTTGAAAACACTCAAGTAATTATAATTGAAACATTGGCTGATCGAATGTTAAATGATAAAATTAATTTCTTAAATAGCTTCAGATTATTACTAGGTAAAAACTAAAGCATGAATTAAACTAAATCGTTACTTATTTGCAGCTGTATTGCTGAAAACTGGATGTAGGTATATTTTCAAATGAAAACCTCATTCTACGTTCCAACAAACAAAATTTGTAAATTGCAACATAAATAAATATTTATAAATTTATGGTTGCAACATTCAAAACTAGACTTAATGGGAGAGTTTCATGTTTTGCCAAATTGTTAGAAAAATACTTAAGCTAGAACCCCATCTGAAGAGTTTGAAGTCGAAGTCTCCACCAATTAAATATTACACCTTCTTGAATTAAATTTTTGTATATTTTTATGGTTTTCTGAATTAATTATTTTATGAGTGAAAGCACACGGTGATGGGTTTCTCTAGATGTACAACGGAGGAAAGAATATTGTTCTGAACATGCGCTCCTGAAAGAGGGTACAACGTTCCCCACTATGCTTTCTTCCTCCAGTAGGTCACGGGCTCACGCACATTTCCCCTACAGTGATTATGTCTGATTATGAGTAACTGATTGCGGACAGCACGGTGGAAGAGACATGGAGGGAGCGAGGTAGAGCGGGAGAGGTAAGAGTGATGTAAGCAGTCCTTTAAACAGCAACATAGATTCCCCTTTCAACATTCTTTTCTAAGCTGTAAACATATAATATGGTAAATCATTGTGTCTTTTTAACTTCTTTATCACGTACATTCAGGAGTCGAACGCAACGGTTGAGCAATACAATATGATCACAATATATCACTTTTATAACTTTTGTTGCTCTCTCAATAAAAATAAAACACATATATAGCATTAAAATCATTCAAATAAAGAAAACTATAAAACTACATAAATAATCTTCAAACACGTGAGCGTAATTTATGATAATATAAACTAAATTCAATAATACATGACATGATACTAATTAATTACAAATTGCTGTAGGTTTCCTAGAAGAATTAAGGAATGCTATATATTTGCTCAGGGGTATTTCTTGACATCGAACATGTTATGTAATAACTTGATCTGTAAAGTCAGGATATGGATAGCAAAAATATTATTAAGAAGCCTCAATAATACCGCCTAATTAGAGGATTTGCTGGGGACAGATACTTCTTCAGATGCAGATTAATGTCGTGTCTTTATCATACACGTACCTAAATAATATAGTGCCAAAATTATTACGAGTGTTCACATACCTCTTGCTTATAGAGCACAAAACTTGGATTGCTATAAATACACGATTTATCCCAGAGATATGTATTTTTTGAATTTGAACTGCACTTACCTTGGATATTTATGAAATTCACTATTGAAACAGAGGGTATAATGTCTATTTTCATAACCTCACTTTTGAAGCTCCGAAAATCATAAATCAGACTTATTTTTCACATCATTATTGAGTATTTCATGAACGAGTGCGTTTTTCTATTCTATATTTAAATAAGTCCACAGTGTTACAGAATGGTTGCCGATGATAAGATAGGAGAGGCATCACCTGGAAGCTATAACATATCTGAATAACAATTGTTTTACCATTTTATACTAGAAATATATCCTCTTTTATTATAAACCTATCCTCAAAGTGATTTATTGCTCATCAATGTATAATCAGCTGTCGTTTCAAAATTATCACGATGGCATTTCTCGCCCCCCCCCTTTTTTCTTCTCAAAACCTTGTCCTTAATAAACCTAAGTGCTATGGTTGGAATTGCATCCTGGAATACAACAAGAAAAACCAATCTACATACACAAGGACACAAATCATTTACTGTGCATTTCACTTTTCTACAAACGCCTCATATCTTAGCAAATGAGATGCTGCATGTTCTGCATATTTGTTTACAACCTCGCTCGACGCCAAATTTGATACGTATCGATATTATGGTATAGCAGATGGGATAGCCTCAACCCAGAAAAGCATTTTGGACAAATATCCTTGTGAGTGTGTGTGTATGTAAACAGCATCACTTAAAAACGAAAAATGGTTTAATGTGAAACTTGGTGATATATAAGTTCAAGACCTTCAAGGATGCGCTACTCCGAATAAAATGTTACTATGAGAAAATAACACCATGCCAACAGTTACAAAAAATGTTCACCTCTTCTTTTAAGAATTTCGTTGAAAGTGCTTGCACTGTAGCATCTGCACCATGTAAACCGTAGCGGTATTAAACCAAACTATTAGCGAACTTATTAAGGTGTCACCGGAGCAATAAAAATAATTTCTTGTAGTATTACATCTCAGATTTGATCACCTACTTTCTCTACAAGTACTGTGTACGTAGTGTATTGAAAAGGTCCACCAGGAAGGTCAATATTTAGTTACCGAAAATGATTTCTTGAAATCTCCTAAGCCCCCTCCCCCACAAAAAAAGAGAAAAAAAAACAGTTTTAGAGAAAACCTCGTATGTGTGGTTTGTGCGGGTATGTGTGTCTGACAACAGCATAGCTCAAAAACTAAAAGACACTAAAATACCAAACTTGGTATTTATGTTTAGTATATTCCAAGGATGCGACACGATGATTTTCAGGAAAATCCACCACCCCAAACTATCCTTTACATGGAAAGCTCTACGAAAATGGTGTGTTTTTTTAAAACTGGCTGTAAGATATTGTTTAAAAACAGTATATCTTGTATATCTTAAATTTTCTGGGACTAGCCTCTGCAGACTTCTTCATTCCGGATGACTGTTGTTTAATTGGTAAACCGTAATAGGAACAAAACAAAAATAAATAAATAAATGAATAAATAAGTAAATAAATAAAAACAAGCCAGGTAGTTTAGGGACGTCGTGGGATCGGTTTTCCCAATTTAATAGGCGAATGTTAGGGAGGATTCTTCATTCCCCTGAATTTCCTGTTCCTTCATTTTATCTGTGTTTTTTTGTTTTTGTTTGTTTTGTTTTGTCGCCCTCCGTGGTGTAATGGTTACCATGCTAACTTCATATACCCAAGGTCGCGGGTTAAAACCCGTCGGAGGATGATGGATGGATTTTTGCAGGTGTAAAAATCCTTAGCATGGCTTCCTTCGGAAGGGAAGTAAAGACGTTGCTCCCATGTCGTAGATTTACGGCACGTAAAAGAACCTCAAGCCTGATAGAGACGTCTTTGAGCAAAATTAAGCGGTTTTTCACGCCCAATTTAGAATGGGACGCTAATAGCCACAGCAGTTAAAGAGCGCCCATAAATAACATGCCACTTCCATTTTCTGTCTAGTTTTCTTTCATGGTTGTAAGTGTCGGCAAGGATTACGGTGGTGGCGCCCTCTCGTGGAGATTATTACGCTTTGGAAACTCAGCTCTGCAGCAAGATGATGCTGCGTGTCATCGATATACTGAGGGGCGTTTCTTCATATGTGAGGCGCTGGCGCTCTCCGCGTCAAGATAACGAACAGCTTAGGAACTGTTAGGAACTCTCCACGATGGCTCTCTGTCACAGTCTAGTTCTGGATGCCCTCTATTATTGCTCTCATCTCACTCTCTCTTCCTCTGATGTACAAGAGCCTAATCCCTGGCCGGGGTGCATAATCTCCTCCGGTACACACTATACTACTGCACAAAAAGTATAAGTCTCGTTAAAGCATACACTTTATGATATATTTATAGCCTACCATTCCCAAGATATTCCTTGTTTTTGGTTTCAGTTTTAAAATACTTAAACTTTTCTAAAATGGGAATTTATCTTTCGTTTCTGTCTTTTGTGTTATTCCTAGTCACGCAAATGGAACCGAATTTAAGTTGTTTCACATAGAGATAGTTTTTACAAGATTTGACTACAACTTTAGTCTTGTGTATTCCCTTATTTTCCTCCAGCTTATAAGGAAGCAAGTAATACGCAAATTTCCACTAATGTTTACCGCGATTAGGCTGATGTAGATAAATGAATAATCTTTTATAAGAACAATTTGCTTGTAAAACAGGTAGAGAAAGGTAAGTGAATGAAACATCAGATTTTTATACAGACATTTCAGACAACAAAAGAAGAGTTGCATCCAAATTTTTTTTGTCATTATGGATCTATTAATTTATTGATTAATTAGCTATAAGCAGAATCTTTGTTTTTTTATTGATTTTGAACTATATGCACGACTATTAAAGGCGTATTTCTTAATATTCTTGTGATATATTGGTTGCAATTTTCCTATAGTGGATATTTTTTTTTAAATAAAAGAATGTTTATATCACAATTGTGAAAATCTGTGCATAATTATAAATAAGTGTCTTGAAACTAATCTAACACTAATATATCTAACCAGACATTTTATTACACACATTCTGCAGTAGTTTGGGAAGCATTTTCAGACCGCTATCTGTGTTTTTGTGGGAGAAGATAGATTTCGAATACGGGAAAATAAGAAAAAATTTCAACCTAAGAAAAATGGCTTAAACTTTGACACAGAAAGTCATTTTAACAGTGAAATTCTTTAAAATAGCGTCCAAAATGTGTTAAATCTGCCCTAGGAGATGTGATGTGTTCCATTCAAATGGCTTTCTCTATAGCTCTGCACAAATTTTTTTTTTTTTTTTGGTTAACCTTTGGTCATATCGGACGATGAATGCAATTGATGATAGGATGCTCAAATGATCTCGGGGTCCATGGAGCTTAAAGTTACTCGACATTCGTCTTCTCAGGATACGGGGAAACCCCGAAAAAAGCTTACCGGGTAACTCACCCTAAGCGAGATTCGAACTCACGACCTTTTGAACGTGAGGCAGACATGCTACCACCACGCTACCCAGGCGGGCCACACAAAATATTGTTAAAAAGCTTATGCTTCTATTTACTTCATGCTAATTAAGAAAAAAAATCTGATGTGTGCCATTCACATGACTTTCTCTATATCTCTGTAACAAATTATTGTTAATAAGCTTATCTTTTATTTGTTTCATGCTAATCGAGAAAAATTTGCAGAAATAGTCTTATATCTTGCTTTATTGTAAGTAGAAGCGAAATAAGGGAGTACTACAGGTCAAACTGATAACCAAAAGCTGGTTGTTATGTCACTGAAGCTCCTTTATTTGTATGGACAGGAGTTGACAAATTCCTGTGTAAGAAAAGCATTAGTTTTTTAAACGTGAAATCAAAAACAAGGAATAGCTAAAAAACGATCAACTCCACGAGAAAAAAGTATATAACATAAATTGTGGGTTTTAACGTGCTCTACATTTTTTGTGGGGTAAAATTTTGTCTATCTTTTACGGTTTGGCAGCTGTGCAAAATTCCGTAAAATTCATCCAGAATAAAGTAGTCTTCAGAGGCTATTCCCAGAAAATTAAAGATATACGCATTTTATTTGTCAGGTAAATATCTTTAATATACGACATTTTAAACAAAATCGTTAGAGCCAATATTTAGAAAATAAAAATTTGTGAAAAAAGTTCCATGTAAAGGGTAGTTTGGGATGGAGGGATTTTTCTCAAAAGCTTCGTGTCGCATCCCTGGAACGTACTAAACTTAAATACCAATTTTAGTGTTTTACCGACTTTTCGTCTTTGAGTTATCGTGTTCACAGACACACGGACACACACACACGGACCTTTTTCTGAAAATGCTTTTTTTTTGCATACAGGGGACCCTAAAACATATATTTCCGGTGATATCTCGGTTTCGAATTTTTGTATAAAGTGCAATACATTCTCTATACACTTTGTACATAGTGCGTATAGAGAAAGTAAAAATCCACGTGTTACATCCACATGACTTACTATAGATGCTCTACAAACAAACTTCTTACAAAATATTATTCTTTTTTCTAGACTGAGCTAATCGAGATAAACATTAGCAGCATGTTATTACTTAATTCATTATAAGTAGAAAGGAATCTGCGGACAGCATAATCAAAAACGAAAAGCCCGTATAATATCAAACATGGCATTTAGGTTCAGTATCTCCTAAGTATGCGACACGAAGATTTTCAAGAAAACCCCAACAATCCAGACTACCCTTTACAAGGAAAATTTTCTAAAATTTTTATTTTCTCAAAAATACCTCTAATGCTTTTGATTAAAATACCGCATACTAAAAATGTTTGCATATCAAATAAAAATTATATCTCAGATTTCCTGGGAGTAGCCTCTGAAGTGGTCTTCATGCTGAGAGAGTTTTGCATAACTGGTAAACCGTAACAGACAAAATTTTACTGGACAAAAAATGTAGATTTCGTCAAAATACACAATTTGACACACACACACACACACACACACACACACACACACACACACACACACACACACACACACACACAGATATTGACATTTTAAATTTTTTCTTTTCTTTTTTGGTGCAGGGGTCTCAATACACTTATTTCAGGCGAAATTTCGGTATCGAATTCTGGGCAGAATAGAATATTTTCTCTATCTAATACGTACGTTGTACATATGCATTAGAGAAGGTAAAAATTGTAATGTTTTATCAAAATTGCTAAAAAGCACTTTTGTGCCGATTTAACAGCATTTGCATGCTGTATACCGCCGGAGCTGTTAATATGTACATTGAAATCTATCAAAACCATTAATGCATTATTTGAAATCCGTACCTCGTGAAAACTTTTACTTGTCTTTTATTACCACATATTGGACATATAATAGAGTCTGTTCGCTGATGCAACGATAATAATTCACCAGCACCTAACACATTCAAAATCCCACACTAGTGCTCGTACAATTAATTATGAATATTTGTATTGAATTATGGTACGCATACATCTGTTCCAATTGTATTTATTCTGCACTGTGAATATTTCTCTGAAAGGAAGCATATATAGATTTCAGCTGATAAGTCTAAAGTTTCTTAAATCTCTGTTACAAGGTTTGAATTACCTGAGGGCTCTGTTGATGCCAGTTCATAAGATGAAGACTTTGAAGCCAGGAGCATTTGACTTCCTGGAGGACCTGCGGATCTTGAGATTAAGTTTTGGACTGCTTGAAGAGCTTCCTGCTAACGTCTTCAGAGGTCTCAAGAATCTGTGGAGACTGGAAGTCACCCACAATCGCATTAAGATTGTTGAACCTGGTGCTTTTTCTGACCTGAATTGTGTTGTCAAATTAGACCTTAGCAATAATCAGATAGAGGTCATTGCAGATGAGACATTCCTTGGTGCTGATGAGATGACCGAGTTACATCTGAAACACAACAATATCCGGGAGCTTGGCACCCATGCATTCAAGTAAGTCCAATGTCAATCTCGTGTTTTATTATAGATCGCCAGACTATTCTGTAACACAAACACTACTGCACGGCATATACTTGCTAAACCTTGTCATTTCTTTTGAAAAAGATCAGAAAAACATTTGGAGGCAAAATAATAAACACGTGTGAACTTTCACCTGATATTGGTTTCATTTAACCACTACCGAAAGTCATGTTAACGAGTCACAATCAAATTTTGAAGGGGGTTCCCGTTCAATAGGGCTCCTAAAAGAAACAGTTGTCGCTGAAAACATCTTCATTACTTCATACTTTATCAGGTAGAAAAGCCAGAGATAGAGAGAGCGCATTTGATTCCCAAATAACGACATCTATACTGAGAAATGTTGATGTATAGTTTTTATGAAACCAGCGCTATAAATGTACAAGTAGGAATGTTTCCAAACAGGAATGAAAATAAGAGTGTACCAATTTCTAGATAAAACCAATTTAACTTGAATTGTTGAACTCCAAAATATTAAATTATAAAGTATCCTTGAGGAAATACAGATTACTGTTTATGTAATTTTGTATTATTTTTACATTTTATTTGTTAAATTTTCTTTAGCCTGATAGGATAGGGTGAATTGACATTCAAATAAACCCGGGATCCATAGAGCCTTAAAGTCACACAACATTCGTCTACTAGGATAAGGAAAACCCCAGAAGACCTTATTCGGGTAACTCAACCAAACGAGATTCAAACTGATCTCTTGAGTGTAAGGTAGACACGCTATTCTCACACTACAAGGGTAGAAAATTGATGCAATCATAACATTCTGCAAAATATAAGAGGCGTAGAAATAAATACATCAATAGAATAAGTGTAGCAATAAAGGAGTCACTAAAATAATCTGCCACTATATTAATCGATTCAATATGTCTGCAGACTGAGTCTAAAGTCTACTGATAATTTCAGGTGGTGATTCCCGACTGGAAATGCAGCATAAAAGTTCCTATCACCTTATGTCCGTAAATGCAAATTTCCATGATATGACACTGTGAGACCATCCCTGGCCTACAGTCTGACTCTATCCCTGTCACAACGGAGGTTCAAATTGACCTTCATGGGATGCAATGCTCGCGCTCACAAGTCGCATCATGGATTGCCTCACTTCTCTAGAATGTTCCGGGCTGTGTCCGAAAATCGTCAAGGATACATGACACACTGTTGTAGGGTCTGAATACAATCCTTTTCAGATGTTCCCATTAGTAAAAATCCAGTAGTTTTAAGCCCGGTGATCGACCAGGCCATGCATCAGGGCCTCTAAGTCCCATCCTATTTCTGGAGAGGATGAGTTGTCGGCGAATATTAATGCGGAAGAGAGCCTGGAGCTCCATCGTGCACAGCCACATTGCCTGTTGCATACAGTATCTTTTTAGAGGAGCATCCGTCGGTGTCAATCCGACATGTTGGGGGTGATAAGAGATAATAATAGTTATCCGGTAAGATACAGATAACAGCCCTTTACTTACACCATGTTGGCGGGAATGCCTCAAGCTTGTATCAGGGTTATTCTCATTATCTAGAAGAAAGTGTTCCTCTACATCTGCTGTACGCACAGTCCACGGTCGCCCTGATTGTTCGTCTGTCACAAACGCCCAAAAATGACTCCAGATGTAGTGTGATGTGGATAGTACTATCTGGCTCGGAGAATCCGTGCTGCTCTCGACCATTTTTACCTGCTCGGTCATGCATAAATACCATTTCGGCTCATTCCTGGAAGGAATTTCTGACCATTGTGCTTCTTTGTTGCATAAGTCACTCTATCTGGGAAAACAACTGCTAACTACAAGCTATGAGAGAATGATGTTAGTACCATCTACTGTGGAAACTAAGCATCGGACACAAATGAACTCTGGTGTTTCATTTTCAGTCAGGGACCATCCCTGAAGGTTCTCGGTGGCCTGAAAACTTACTCTGTATAATTTATATAACAGGAAACATGGATAGTAATAATGGGGTGTTATAAGCTTCGATCTTTAACAAGAATGGGTTTTACTAAAACCTCCACTTTCAGTGCCAACTGTTTAAAAAGCAAATCCCTATTAATTATGCCAAAGAAAGTTCAGATATCCTTGTATAATACACTGCGAATCAAATACTTTGTTTTTTTATTTATTTTTAATGAAAAAGCATAACCGCTAACAGTGATTACAAATAAAAATTCCTTGTTTCTACAAAAATAGTATTATTTTTACAAATTAGGAAATTCTTAATATTTTGTGGATGACAAGGGGTGTATACATTTCAGACTATCTAGTATATATATATATATATATATATATATATATATATATATATATACACGCTGATAAATACCCTCAACATGCTCTCAGGACCTTGCTGCTGGTGTACAAGTAATCGGATAATTGCAAACCAGCCATAATTAAAATAGACATGCACTTTTCTACCTGAAAGGGTGTGAATTAATACAGCGTTTCTTGCATTAGTTGTTAGCTTTGAACAGCTTTGTCTCATGGTACTCTATTAGACTCAAGTTCTATTTAGAATTCTAAAATGATATTTCACAGGTTCCCACTTCTTGTGGAGATTGATGCAATCTAGCTCAAGAGAGAGTTCACATGCTATAAATATCTGAATGCCATATTTTCTGAAATAAGTGACAGTTATGTGTGGTCTGTGTACTGCATATTATATTATTAGCACTATAGTAAGCAATAACTTAGTATACTTTTCTTGGAACCTAGATTGTCTTGAGAAAATACCATGGAATCTGTATGTGCAATCAAGTTTTCTGTGAGAAAGGCCAACTATTCAAAATCAATACATTACACAAAATTAACACAACGTGCATAAAGTTATCCTATACCTAAAGTAACTTACATTCAACACGCATAATGTGAGATTGACAGAGCTCTTTGGATGCACTCGAACTGCTGATGATCACGGACTGGAGATTTTTGAAGAGATTAACTTGGAGACCCGTGAGTGCAAAATTTCATATTCCCAGCTTCACCTCTGTGTACTTATCCTATAAGCTAAGAGATTCTGTAATATGTAATAACTCTATACTATACGTAATAGGTTTTGGGGCAAACATAAAAGGTTAAAAGTTACTCAATAATTCCCATCGATAATTCTTCACCCGTCCAAGGGTGAATTATACATTAGGTAGCATTTCTAGAACTGAGAAGAGTGTCAGGAGGTGGTTAAGACGGTAGATGTAGATTTTTCTAATGCTCTGAAAATTAAATTTGACCATCGGGGCTACCTCATTCCACCAAGCGACGACGAACCCATTCCAAAATCGGGAGCCCCATGTGAGCGATTCTATTACCTTCGGAAAGATATGGATGGCGGTAAACTCCGAATCATGTTGGGATACTTCACATGAGTTAGTCAGAGATGAAGCTTTGAATAGGGCCGAATTAAAATCGCCCTCCGAAGCCGGAGAACCACTGAGCCCCAGCTCGAGAGCAGTATCTGAATACATTGAGCCACTCTGGCGCCGATGTTTCATATCTTTTTGCGTGCTTATAAGAAAATGTTTCATTATTATATGCATTATTCGGAACATCTCGGGCTGTACGAAATTACGGTATAAAGGAGAATTTAGAGAAAGATAGAGTAATGTACAATTCCTTCATTTGCAATTAATGTATTTGTTAATCATGTTTTACTATACTATACGAGTTACTTGAATATATTTTACCTTTAGGTTTTACAAAAGAAAAAAGTGCAGAATGAGTGCATGAAAGCCCAATCTTTTTGTTTCCTTCTTTAATTAATGTTGGCAGAAACTCCTTATTTTTGTGTTCCACACCAGGGTTTGATTTCAAGTTCAACATACACGTATTACACGAGAATCAGGCGAAGAGAAGTGGCGCAAGAAGCAATCATGGGAACATTTCACTTCAGTGTTTGGCTACCTTCCTTCGATACCTATGTTACGTTGAGTCCTTCTCATATCGGTTTCATATAAAATTTTTTCATATAATATATTTTAGGCTATGAAAACATTTTGGTTTTGGGCTCATTGCAAAAGGGAGGATAATGCAAACAATAAGTGAGGAGCTAGAATGAGATAGCTAAGAGGTTGGTCTGCGAATAACATAGGGGGTTTAATAATTTATGAAATTAACCATTGCGCATTATATGCACTTGACTGTACATAGGACAAGGGTTGGCGTTTCAGCATTTTAAAAACACATAAAATCAGTTTGAAATATACTTCAAAACAAAGAACTTCAGTTAAATTGAAAGGTTTTCTCAGTTGAATACTGTGCTATGTTACAGGGGACTCGGCGAGTGCCTTTCTGAGCTACATCTGGAGCACAACCAGCTACAAAATCTTCCTTCAGGAATATTCGCCGATCTGACCAGTCTTAGAAAAGTACATTTGCATAACAACCGTCTAACCCAGTTTGATGCTGTCAATTTAGCACTTGGTGAATATGTAAGATCAATTTCGCTACAGAATAACAGGATCCACTTTTCAAACCCCATTGCTGGGCTTGAAAACCTTTTTAAGTTCAACATTTCAGGAAACTCCCTGCCATCAAAATTACCCAGCAACTTCTTCAGTACCATGGGTTACCTGGATGTGCTGGATATCTCATACTGTTCAGTAAAGGAGATATCTTTAGAAGTATTTAAAGATAACAAGGAACTGAAGCACTTGAACCTTAGGCACAATTATATTAGTACTCTGGATATGGAGACCTTCAAAGTGCTGCCGGAGATAGCACAACTAGATATTCAAGGAAATCCGTTGAAATGTGATTGTACACTACGAGAGGTTCTCATGTGGGCAAAGGAAAGAAACATTGTCACCAACAACGTGCAGTGTGGAGAAATATTCCAAGAGAACTGGGAGCTCACGGAGTATCTGGCCTGTGACGGTAAGAAACACATCGGTGACAAAGAAGTGATGCAATATGGCTTTCTGTCATCACCCCTGGAAAACTTCCTACTCTCAATAATAGGTTAATGATGTAACATTGTTTCAAACAATAAGGGTACTAATTTTCATTGTCTATAGTCTTATAAGCCCGAGAATGGGTTTTCATATAAACAAGTTACATGGTGTCATTCTGCGCTTGACATCTCGTGAAGACAATGAGGATCTTCCATTCACCTCCCATCCAGCTGTTTACTTATGGGAGCTCAAGAACCTACAGTCATTACTTCCCAAGTTTAACCACGTGATATGTTTACAACACCAGTACTGAGTGATATAGAAATATACGGTCCTATGTGTGATAAAGGAATAAATCTGTGAAATAATGTAATAAAATATATTTTATCAAATTTTACTGCTAAAGCCACCTTTTCTAATGTAGGTGGCTCATTGTGTAAGAAAAAGCTATGCAGTTTGAAGCTTATGGCACGAATCACAGTCTTCTACTTTCCTAAAGCACTGCATGTCAATTCTTTTCTTTTTCTGGGGGTTTCACAGTTCCCATCTCCTTTACTTCCTCACATTGGAAACAGCATTCACAGACACGCTATTTAGGGAGTTGATTCTCACCTGAGTTTGATTCCCGACTGGGGTAGTGAATTTTTCTTTACCCGCAACAATTAATTGCCTATCCCCCACAGAGTCTGGAGATATATATGTGAGAGTGAATGTGCGTGTCTTTGAAGAAAAGGAAATGCTTAAAACTTAACGTTCAAGAACCAAAAGTCAAGGAGCTGTTTCTTAAGTTAAAATCCCCGATATGACCATACCTGTAAAAGGGGGCTATATAAATGAAACAATGAAAAAATGTCAATAGTTGCTTCGCAAGCTATTAAACTGTTATGTATGGTTTGATTTATCACTATATTAATCATTAGAATCAAAGTGCTAAATATCTTACGTGGGGCTGTTAGATGAGTATTGTAAATGTTACTTCACTTTCTGAATATGACATATTCTCTTGTTCCTTAACCATACACAAATCATATTATGTATGACATCCAATATTTTTCGGATGGCCAGTTCATAAAATTAAAAACTTCTATGAAAGCAATATTTTTTATATTTGTTGCGCCAATGTTAATCCAGTCTTTAAGCATGTACTATAAACTATACAAGACTAGATGCGCCTGCCTCTGCGGTCGTCATTCTCATTTATAGTTCAGAGGTCCCTGGTTCGTTTCCCCGTTTTTGTTTAACTAAAATAATTTCCTATTCCCCCACGGAGTCTAGAATTATGCAAGGGTGTGTCTGCTTAATAGCATAATACTTAAAAAAATTAATAAACCCTAAAGTCTTGCGAGAAAAGTTGTATACAAAGCAAATACACCAATGTAACCATAGAAGTTAAAGGGGGTTATATAAATTAAACAATAAAAACTACATGCATTGTTGGTATCTTTAATCAACAATGTGTTAATTTTCAAGATTTTTTTTTAATTCAGTTCATGTACACGTTCACTGGCATAAGCCAAACGCTGTACTAAATCTTGCACAATTCCCATAAAACTGAAGCTTGGTACTGAAAAGGCAATCGATGAACTGGAATACCTACTAACTGCATACAGCTGTATGAGGGACCAACACTCCATTAACAGTGAATGAAACTGAAAGTTATAGAAATAATCACTCTGCTGCAGTATCTCTTAAAATGTTCCTTAAGTGCACATTGCACATCCCGTATTTATTGCTGATTCCCAGGACCAATAGCAGTGATTTTTTTTTGTACTGCAAAGATGGAAATATGTGAGCTAAGATCGACGATGACAGTCATCATTTCCAGGTCGCTTACGAACCTTTATATGCTATAGGTAATGCGTATTCAAAGAACAGGAACTATGTTATGGATGAATTATCTACTGGTGATAGAATAGTCTAGGTCTGTGCTTATTTAAATGTATTAGGAAAGGTTGGTTTATTAAATGGTTGGATATCGACAGGTGAAAAATGTCGTCGCCGCTTCGGGTGGCTGCTATTATAAAAGTAAGAAAAAAAGTAAGAAACGTAGCAGCAATGCGAGCTAAAATTTTTCTTTCTTTCTTATTCCCATTGGTGAACCAGTTTATAAAGAATAGCAGGAAGGAGTTGTTGGTAAAAGTCAGCACTTCAGAGGTATTGAGCCACTTTGATAACTCTGTGTCATTCGTCTAATGAAGTACATTTATTTACTTGATGAATATTGTAGGACTGTGTAAGAGACAACATTCCACGAAGGAGCAGTGGAAGGGGTAGGATTCACCCCTAGAAGAGTAGCCTAGAAGACAATGGGTCAGGGTATGCTCGCTAACTACGAGAGGAGAATAGTTACTTCTAAGGGTAGGGCGCTCAAGGGAGTTGGCCATGGTGAGACAAAGAAAACTGCAAATAAAGAATATATGGGATGCTGAGAGATACAGAACCTTTACTAATAACTTAGGGGGAAACTCATACATTGACTACAACCCTACCATGACCTCACCTGAAAACTGTACAGATGTTTATTGATGCACTGGTACTCTTTGACTCGAGAACCAGCCTAGGTGCAAGTAGTAACATCGGGACATGAAGATCAAGAGCTCTTCCGGACCTATTTTGCAAGGTTTGAGTAATTACGGCTATCCCATCAGCGTAAAGCAAATTAGACTATTTTATACACCGTACGCGCTAGACTACTCTGCCTCCAATACTGGTTACTCAATCTAATGCCATTTTGCTTCCTGTTTAATAAAATAAAGAGAGACAAAGAAAACTGCAAATAAAGAATATATGGGATGCTGAGAGATACAGAACCTTTACTAATAACTTAGGGGGAAACTCATACATTGACTACAACCCTACCATGACCTCACCTGAAAACTGTACAGATGTTTATTGATGCACTGGTACTCTTTGACTCGAGAACCAGCCTAGGTGCAAGTAGTAACATCGGGACATGAAGAACAAGAGCTCTTCCGGACCTATTTTGCAAGGTTTGAGTAATTACGGCTATCCCATCAGCGTAAAGCAAATTAGACTATTTTATACACCGTACGCGCTAGACTACTCTGCCTCCAATACTGGTTACTCAATCTAATGCCATTTTGCTTCCTGTTTAATAAAATAACTACCTTACAGAAAATCACCATTGGGTACCCTAATACGAGGGCAATTCAGAAAGTAACAGACGATTTAGCACAATTAAATAATAACGAAAGATATCAACACAAAACTTTATTTACAAATTTAGAGTACCTTACTGTATTTCTCAACGTAATCTTCATTCTCTCAATACATTTATTGTCACGTGGTATTAGTTTTTCAATGCCGATATTATAATTTTCTACCACCAAAGACTTTTTTTGTTTTTGTTATATTTTTTTTTAATGGACAATATATTCGGTCAATCGAATGTTATAGGTAGATAGCGCAAGTATATGGTGGTAATGCAATGAGCGAGACTTCAGTTAGGAAATGACACATAATTTAGAATAATCAAGGAAGGACCAGAAGACCGGAAGTTCATCAATCGCAAGGAGGAGTTGAAAGAAAATGTTGATAAAAGAATTCGGAAAAAAAAGACGGTGTTTCACTTTGGACACCATGCATGACTTTTTGGGCGAAAAAAATGTCCCAATCTCAAAGTGGCATTATGCAATCAACTGCTGTCCATACAAACAAAAGAACTTCAGTCACATAGCAACCAGCTTTTGACTACTACTTTAACCTAGGTACTCCCTTATTTCGCATCTACTTACAAGGAAGCAAGTAATCAGACGATTTCTGCTAACTTTTTTCTCGATTATCACGATGTAAGTAGAAAAATAAACTTTTTAACAATAATTTGTTGTAGATATGTACAGAAAGTCATGAGAATGGATTACATCAGATTTTCTTTAAATATGATTTAAATGGATGGTCACTAAGTTCTATGTTTTATTGGACGGATTATGTGCGGCAGCACCAACAATTGTAATGTTATAAAGAAAATTAAATGTGTTATTGCTATTATTTTAAAACAAATAACGTAGTGAATTTGTGCAATTAACAATAATTATTCAATTCCTTCTTTTTAGACGTAGTTATTGTTATTTCTATCTTCGTTGAAGTCGGAATTACATACTACAAACTTCTGTCAAAAAATTGCGAGTACGGGTTAAAACGGATAAAGGCTAATTTCAGCTAAATATTACGATATTAAACAAAATGGGTTAAAACGGATAAAGCCTAATTTTAGCTAAATATTACGATATTAAACAAAATGTTCCTATTTACAGATTTTTCTTTGCAAATTGGTAAATATCTTCCACTTACCGGGTCATACGACACACCACCCATTTATTTAGTCTTAAAGTCATATTCATATTATAATATTTCAATAAATTCGCTAGGAATACAGAAAGAAGAAGAAAAGAAGAGAAAAATTACATTCCATAGGATATTTAAAGAAACATAATTAAAAGTACAAATAGACGCAGTTGTTGAAAGTGCTTAAGATCAATAGGTATTTACTCACGAATAAAGATTTTTTCAAAGGAAGCGATTTTCTCCCAGCATAAACAAAATAAACTGGAGTTGGATAGGTAGAGTCAGAGTGATGAAATGAAAATATCAAGAAGATTTGTACTAGAAATGCCGTCATGCTTTCATGAAGTAGAGAAAAACAAGATGAAATTTGGGGAGATTTCCTTGAAAATACTCGTGACATCTTTGGAACATGGTCAACTTAAATATAAATGTTGGTATTTATGCGAATTTTGGTTTTGAGTTGCTCTGTTCACAGCCACAAGGACACACACACACACACACACACACACACACACACACACACATAAGATAGTATACTCGCAAACACATGAACCTCGTTCTAAAAATCTGATGTGTTAGACTCATATGACTTTCTCTAGCTACTTTACAAACAAACTTATTACAAAAGATAATTATTCCTTCAACACCATGCTAATCGAGATAAACATTGGTAGAATTGCACTACTTAATTCCATATAAGTATAATGTAACTAAGGGAATGCACTAGGCTAAAGTAATAGTCAAATATTTTAAAAACTGTCGTTATGCGATTGTCAGTGCAAATCGCTTCTTTGCTTGGCCAAGAATAGAACAAAAGAAAAACGGACATTTTCGTCTAAGAAAAGTTTAAGTACTTCACAATTGAAACTTGAAACGGTATGTCGCCAAGCTGAGTGAGCGCATCCGCTATGTTTTAGTTAATTATTTAAGTTAATTACTAAGTAAAATATAATGTATCTATTGTCACAATGTATATTGACAGTTCAGAGACTGTGTTCCTGGAAAGCATTTCTAACTTTAAACCCGGAGTTCTCAAGCGGCTACTTCAGTGTTTACGATATTTGCTTTTGTATTCCGAGAGGGGAAAAATGCTATTATTTAGTCACGTCTCGGAAAGAGTGAGTGGCTCGTGAAAGACGTGTTGACCAATCGAAAATAATCACGTCAGGTCAGAAGCGCACCCCAAGCTTTTTAGGCGCCAAAATGGGCCAATGAGATTGGAGTTGAGTTTTGCTCATTGGTAGGATTTGCTTTAAACGTAGAGTATTCGCCCTAAATTTCAAGCAGTTGAAATGTAACTTCACGCGGAAACTGTGACACCCAGAACAAGGAATCCATGCAAAATAGTGAAGTATACGCAAAATCTATTATTGTGATTGAGACAGTTGTGATAAGATATCCACACTAGAAAGTTAAAGTGTCTGCAATAATCCTGAACGTAGCAGTTGCAATTAAGGCCGTAAGTTCGAGTTTCCTTTGTACGCATTAGGCACAAATGCGAGTGAAATTACGGAAATAAAATCGCGCCAGGAACTATCTCGAGAACGCTGAAAAGGGAAATAAACCTTTGATCAAATGAAAGTGCCGACATTTATTTTTAGCCAAATTCCCGTTCCCCGACTTGAGATCACCGTCGCTCAATACCCAAGCTAAATGTAAATAAGTCTCAATTGCTCGTCGCTGAGTCCACAAATAGTCGAGGAGCGTCGAGAAACGACTTCACCAGCTGCAACACCGGAGAGAGGACCAGTCGTCGCTGCGCAGCCCAACACCAAAGGTACGTCTCCCTGATCTTCCAGATCCCACGCCTCAAAAAATAACAAGGAATACCTCGGAAACGTAAGCTGTACGAAAAAAAAATGTATATGACATAACTTATGTATTTCAACAAGATCTACATTTTTTGGATAGAAAGTTTTTGTCTATCTTTTACGGCTTACTAGTTATGCCAAATTAAGCAAAATTCATCCAGAATAAACAGGTCTTTAGAAGATATTTCCCGAAAATTCAACATATACATTATATTTGTGATAGAAATGGCTTTAATATGTGGCATTTTAATCAAAATCGTTATAGGCACTTCTAAGAAAAACAAAATTTTCGAACAATTTTCCATGTAAAGGTTAGTAGTTAGGGGTGGAGGAATTTTCTTGAAAATCTTCGTGTCGCATCCTTGGAAGGTACCAAGTTCGGTATTTAACCGTCTTTTCGTTTTAGAGCTATGCTGTCCACAGACACATACACACAGGGACCTGTTTCTGAATTTTTTTTTTTTTTTGCTTCAGGGGGTCCTAAAACATGTATTTCCGGTGAAATCTCGGAATCGAATTTTTGGGTGGAATACAATACTTCTCTATCCCTATGTACATTGCGCATATGGGGATAGAGAAAGTAAAACTGCTTTTATCTTTGGTTATATGGAGTCAGAAAAGTGCATTTCCAGCGAAATCTCGTTAACAAAAATTTGAATGGAATGCAATACCTTCTCTGTAGTATGTATGACAGAGAAAATAAAAACTTCAGCTCGATCTCTAACATCGATATATGACATGGACCGCTTTTAAGCTCTTGTCGGTTAGCAAACGAGATGGAGTATGGTAGCAGTAGGTACGGCCAAAACAACCCCATGGACCAGAAGATTGCAAAAATGATAGGTAAGTATTCCTCCTGATGTTACAATATATATGTACTACAAGGTGGAATGCAACGTTAACTTTGCATTCATAAGTGACGAATAAAGCAAAAATAAGTTGTAAAGGGCGATGTCAAGGTCTACGTTTCTTGGCTGTGTTTTTGGCTTATTTAGTTGTTTGTGGTCTTATCGAGTAAAAGGTCATGGCAATTTTGATATAATAAAATCAAGTTCATGGTTGATACGGTCGCAGTGCATCCTGAATAACATGTAAGTACACACGCACATTCTCTCTGTCAGATTAATATTTCATTGCTAGCAATTAAAAAGGTTTTATCAGGATGGACACTGCTTCAAAAATATTTTCTTACAGACGAAACAAAAAATGGTTTTGATTCTAAACTTAAAAAAATATCTGATATACTTCATTTGTTACTACTCTTAAAAGTTTCATGCTAATCTAAACAAATATAAATAGAAATCGAACTTATTTATTTCTTTGAAGGTGCCTACAAGAGTAATGAGACATACATTAGACAAAAGGGATAGTCACATCTTTTAAGATCTGGTCACTTTGTGAAATTCACTTCTCTGTGCATGACCAGGAGTAAAACAAATCTGATTTGTTGCATTAACATGAGTTTCTCTACATATTCCATCAAATTATTCTCCTAATTGCTTCATACTAATCGAGATAGACTTTAGCAGAAATGTTTACTACGTATTTTATGCTCAAATATTTTAAGAACTGATTGCTCAGTGATTTCCATTTGCATGGTCAGGATGAAAGAAAAGGAAAACGATGACGAATCTCGTTTGAGAAAAATATATTGGGAAATTAAAAAAAAGAAAAAAGTATATCTAGGAAATGGTTAACTATCTGACATAAGTTGTGCTTTAAAGATATCTACAATGCTGTGTAAGTTTTTATTTTTCTCTTACAGTTTAGCGGTATAAAAAAGTCATTCAGAATAAAGAGGGCTTGAGAGGTTTAAGATATACGTTTTATTTGTCATGTCATCGTTGGAGCCATCTTTTAAAAAATCGAAATTTTCGGAATATCTTTCAGGCAAAGGGAAGTTTGTGATGAGGGTTTTTCTTGTACATCTTCATGTCGCAACCTCGGAAGACCTTAAATCAAGTTTTGTATTTCACGGGCTTTTCTTTTTGAGCTATTTTGCCCACAGACACACACACATACACACAGGGCATGTTTCTACAAATAATATTTATTGATCCAGAGGGTCTCAAAACATGTATTGCCAATGAAACCTGGGTATTGAATTTTTGGGTGGAATAGAACACTTTCCCTATCTAGTATGTACATTGTACATACGTGCTAGAGAAAGTAAGAGGCAAAAACCAGATGAGTGGCTAAGTTACGTTGTCTCACTAGTTGGAACGGATAGACACTCCATGTCTTGTTTCTGACGCCATCAATCCTGCAGCACTATTCTTCCTATCCTACACCGTCTACTCTTTCTAAAAGCTAGCGTAATCCAAAACCGAAATGCCATATAAATATCAAACTAGTATTTGGGTTCAACACTATCCAAAGAGCGACACCGAGCTTTTCGATAAGACTCCTTCCGTCGTAAACTAAGCTTTAGGTACAGGGTAGAGTTTTCTAAAGTTGGATTTTTTCAAAAGTTCTATAAAGAATTTGATTAAATATGTGTACACTTATGTCATATGTAAAACTCTGTACATAAAGAATAAAATGTATATCTTGAACGTTTTGGAAATGTCACGTGAGGTATCCCGACGGAATTTGGCATAATTATTGCTTTCTCTAGCACGTATGTGCAAGTAGGTACATAATAGGTAGAGAAGGTATTGCATTCCACCCAAAACTCAAAACTGAGATTTCACCGTAAATACGCGTTTTGAGGACTGAAAAGTACTTTTGGTTTAATGTATGTATGCTTTACATGGACAAATTTCCGCAAATTTTTATTTTTTAACAAATGGTCAGCGATTTTTATTAAAATACCAGCTGTTTAAGATATTTTCATGACGAAAATAAATGTATATCTTGAATTTTCTGGCAAAAGTCTCTGAAGATCTCTTCATTACGGATGACTTTTTTATAACCAACAAACCGTAAGAAATGGCCCTAACTATTTTGAGTAAAATATCATATGTTGAAAATTTTATATGGGAAATAGAGTGTATTCCTGCATTCTTGAGAGAAGCACCTGAAGTCCTCTTCACTCTGAATGAATTTAGCATAACTGGTAAGAGATAAACAAAAACTTCCTATAAATGTCTAGAAACACAAGAAATGTAGATCTCTAACAGGAAATAGCTCAGAAATCGTTAACACTACAAAATAAAAGAAGAAAAACTGCATAGAGCATAAATTGTGCATGTTTTGTGACATAAGTTTTTGGCTACCTCTTACGGTTTACCAGTAATACAAACGTCATTCAGAATGAACAGTTCTTCTGAGACCATTCTCAGAAAGTACAACATATACCTACGTTTCATTTGTCATAAAAATATCTTAAGCATATGCTATTTTAGTCAAAATCGTTAGAGCTATTTTGAGAACATGAAAATATTTGAAAAATGTTTTATGTAAAGGATAACTAGGAGCGGGGGGGGGGGGGGTAGGGTATGCTTTTTAACATTTTTGTGTCCATTCCTTGGAAAACTTAAGACATCAAGTTGGTTATTTAACCGACTTTTCGCTTTTGAGCTATACATAATACATATGAGCGCGCTTCCCCCCCCCCTTAAAATGCTTTTTGGACTCAGGAGTCTCAAAACATGTATTTATTGAAATCTCAGTATTGAATGTTTTAGTGGAATGCAGTATCTTCTCTGCCTACTGTATATTTACATAGTACGTGGTCAAGAAATTAAAAGTCGTAAATTATGTATTGTTACGAATGGTGAAACTAGGGAATTTCTGTGCATGTTCAAATTGAAAGCTCACACATGACTGCTTTCTGGAAAAATTTATATAAGTTTACTATTGTATAGCAGTAACATAGGTTATTCAGCAGTTTACGCCGGCATAACCACACATAGTTAGCCGACAACTTAAATTGAAATGTAAATGCCGTTACCTATCGCAAACACGTGAACTGGGCTTCACAGAGCGAGATCATTCTACCCTTTTCCGCTATAGATCTGACCTGTGTATCACCAATCGCATCACTGGGGATAAGAAAAAGTCATCATCATCATCATTATCATTATCCGTATCGTCGAGACCTAGGTCAACATCTACGAAACTACATGCAGCTTTTAAGACAGCAACATGAGTAGGCGACAGGTCCACATTCCGACAGGTCCTATCTTCTGGAACTGCCGAAAAGATACCCCAAACTTAAATCTGTAACGTTTTCTTCTCAAATTGCCTTCTCCGATTAACATTTCATTTCATTTAACAGTATCCTAGGCCTATGATACCCTATGTACCGTGAGTTCATAGGTCGGCCGGACCGCCTCGCGAGAGGTCTGGCCCGCTAGCCGCCAGAGTAACGTTGTAGCTAACGCTGACGCGTTAGTTGACCTAAATCTGTCGTGAGGGAAAGAAATTGGTACGTGTGTTTAGAGTAAAATTGTGTTGTCTCTTGGTGATGCTTTACCCATTCATAATGATTATGTATACCTTATAACAACGGATTTTTCTTTATAATGAAATACGAAATACTCTTCTGCAAGCAGGTGTCCTAGAGAATTTCAACATCGGTTTGCAGGTGTTCGAATGCCTAGCAGGTCAGCTATCCACGAATTTGTCAATCAGGCATACATGATCTTTTTTGAACAAGAAACGTTCAATAATGCCGTGTATTGACACAAGAGAAGCTTGATAAAATAGGGGATCGATTAGAACATTCATTCCAAAAATCACTTTTTCCAAGACGACAGCTATTGTGATAGCGAGCTCCTGAAACTAAAACCATATAAGGCAACTGTAGTTCATGCTTTACAACTACAAGATCCTGAAGTAGGGTTAATCATTGAATTGGTTTTTGCAGTCTGTTTATAATAGCGTAGTCGACCCACTTTTAACGTTCTTCACTGATGAAGCGTGGTTTTATCTTTAAGTTCACGTTTCTACTCACAAATCTATACAATAGGTTATACCATATTATTCTTGAAGCTCCTCACCATGCTGCAAAAGTGGGGTTTGGTGCCCAGTGACTGCGCGTAGAATTATCGGCCTCATATTTTTTGACATAGCAGTTGATCCACAAGTTTATACAAATTATATTATAATTCTTTTTTTTTTTTTTTTCGCAAGTAACAAGAAATGAAAGATTGTATGGCTGATTTCAGCAGGATTCAGTCACAGCGCATACTGCAGCGAATTCTAGGCCTGAATTAAGAAGTGTGTATGGTGATAGACTAATTAGTCCAGAATTGTGACCACCTCTTCCCCTGACTTACCTCCACACTATTTTTACTTTCTCTACACGTACTATGTACATAGTGTATACAGAAGGTATTGCGTGCCACCCAAAAATTCGATACCAAGATTACGCCGGAAATAAACGTTTTAAGATCCCCTGTACCATAAAAACATTTTTGGAAAAAGATCCTTGTGTGTGTCCTTGTGTCTGTGAACACGATAACTCAAAAACGAAAAGCCGGTAAAATACCAAACTGATATTTAAGTTTAATATCTTCCAGAGATGCGACACGACGATTCTGAGAAAAATTCCCCCACCCAAACTACCGTTTAATGGAGAAAATTTTGAAATTTTTGTTTTTTCAAAAATGGTTCTAACGATTTTGGTTAAAATACCATATATTAAAGCTTTTTATATTGTAGATAAGATGTATGTCTTGAATTTTCTGGGAATAACCTCTAAAGAACTTTTTATTCTAAATAAATTTTGCTGAGTTTTCCGTAAGAGATAGACAGAAACTTACAACACAAATAACGTAGATCACATTAAAACACACAATTTATGCCATATAGGTTTTTTTTTTTTTTTTTTTAGGTGGAGCTGGCCATCTCCGAGATATTTCTTATTATATGACTCAGCTTTAAAATATACACAAGCTTTTCTCTCACGGAAATTGTAAACTCCTGGTCATACAATTGAAACGGATTTCAACCACATGGTAACCAATTTTTAAAAGATTTTTAAAAGACCGTTTTAGCCTAGGGAATGCTCTCTTCTACTTACAAGGAAGCAAGTAATTAAAAAGAAAACTCTCCTAATGTTTATCTCAATTATCATAAAGTAGATAGAAGAATATGCTTTTTAACAATAATATGTTACAGCGATGTAGAGAAAGTCATTGAATGGAACACAATCAGATTTTCATCTATGGGGAACGTTAAAGAATACACTGTACGCTTCACATTCGCACATATTACAAGAATTCGGAGGATAACATCAACGGAGTAATATAGACAGATAAGTCAATATTAATTTGCAAGTAAATCAGAATTGTTTTCGAAATACACGGAATGCGTTCGCGTTGAAGGTCATGAATTTCAACACGCGTTGTGATGCAGGTAAGCATAATGTAAATTAGTACTGTAGTTAGTGTTCTGTATCATAAGACTATGCAGCAAGTACCTGACAACTCAAGTCTACCACTCTCTCCTCAGGGATTCCGTCGGATAGCTAGATCCTTGAGCTTCCGTGGGGTTTTACATTAGGCCGATGTCTATTTTATACATCGCCCACCTACCACTAGCAAGTTGCGGAAGAGGTCACACTCTTAGGTGCGTCAACTCGTCCGAGAGGACTACCGAACAACCATGGTTACTAGCTTGTGTCTACTTGCTCTGCAGATTAGTGCCGGAGGATGAGGCGTCTCACAACTCCGCCAAGTCATAGCCCAGATATACTCAATCTCCTACGGGTATCGAGCCACTGCCACGTCGAGTCCAACCCAATCCGAACAGCTCCCTTCCGGGAGGGCCATTAGATGGCTGGACCGATTACTTCTAATAACGTCAGAAGTACAGTGGGTGCTCGGGGTCCGCAGCGCTCGCACCGGAGCAGCTGAAGCGGTCGGAACCTCCCCCTAAGGAAATTTGACTTGCCGGTCACTTATGGTAACTCTAGTGGAAGAAGCGCCAATCCTCACCCAGTCAAAGGCCGCCATGGAACGTTCGATCTACGAGTGCATAGTAGTAAGAGCAGGTGTTACAAATTTCCTGAAATTGTTGTAATGTAAATATGTTGGTAATAAAACCTAACTATAAAAACTATGTTTCCATTCTACAGGGTATCCAAGAATAAATGCTGTTTTTGGTGGGCTTCCGGAGCCTTTTTACTGCTGCTTGCACTATTTCCTGAACCTAGAGCTGCGACATGCACTTGGGGTAAGAGCGCAGGAGCTTGCTTCAACTCGAGTTTGACGAAGGTCCCGGATGATATTCCAGATAACATCATATACCTAGAGCTGCGACATAACAGAATCTCGTCACTAGAAGGTCTGCCACCTCAACTTCTGCATATCGACTTGTCCTTCAACTCTCTCAGCTCCCTTAAAGATGAGGAATTCAGGAATCTGAGAGATCTTCGAGAACTACGCCTCGCACATAATACCATCAGGTCCATTCCTCCTAATACCTTTAAGCATCTTGAGCAGCTGAAGAAACTCTTTCTGCAAGGAAACGGACTATCTTCCATTCCACCGAGGACTTTCGAGTATTTTATTGCTCTCAACGATCTTGACCTGAGCTGCAATCAACTGATGGAAATCGATACTAAAACTTTCGAGTATGTACAAAACACATCATGTAAATAGTTTTATTTATCTTGACATACAGTAAGAAAAGGCGCATAACCACGTAACATTTCTGACGTACAGACGAGTGCACGGAAAAGTGCCGAGGCTATGCTTTCTTTAGTTTTACTTTCTCTACCTTGTTCTTAGTATAAAGAAGATATTGCACTCTACCCATAAGTTCGACACCGAAATTTCACTGGAAATTAACTTTTTAAAGTTCCCAGACCAAAAAAATAGATAAAGGTTCGGGTGTGTGAATGTCTATAAGTATGATAATTCACAACCGAAAATTGGATTAATACTACACCTGATACTTCCAGGATTCAATACGAAGATTTAAAGAAAACCTTTCTATTCCAAAATATAGTTTAAATGAAAGTTTTTTTGAAATTTTAGATTTTGTCAAAAATGGTTTTAATCGCTTTAATTAAAATACCGTATATTAAAGGTAGAAGACAAATATAATGTATATCCTGAATTTCTTGTGAATAGACTCTTCAAGTCGTCATCATAATCCTGAATGGGTTTTGCATAACTGGTAAACCATAACAGATACACAAAGATTTACTACACCAAAAATAGAGTTCTCGTAAAAAATAAGCAAATTGTGTAACGTTAACAATTTCCGAGATATTCCTATTGCATATTATAATAAACAGATGTTTACAAGAGCTGACTCCTGGTTTAGCCTAGTGTATTTACATATGTGTCTAGAATTAAATTTTACGATGCTACTATCTAACTGGCCTAGTGGAGCCATACCTGTGTGAGGCCCGGGACTTATCAGCCGACCCTCGCAGAATGTAAGAATAGTCTTGTTTGCAGAACAATGTGCAGAATTAAGTGAATGAAACATCAGTTTTTTTTTCTTTCTTTTGTTTTATGATGACACCAACTGCTTATCATCGTGTTCCACATCACCCCTGATAAGTTACTCTCTTAGTGGTTTAAATTTAAGTCCGACACACTCGCATATGATAAAAGACCTAGATAAGCGAAGTAATCGGGGGAATATGGAAACATTCATCTAAATTCTAGTGGCTGGAAAGCTTCACCGACCGTGGACGAGTTCGTCTTGTATTGACTTGATGTCGAAGATCCAGTACTAAAACATTAACTTTTGAACACAGGTTGATTTCGGGCTCAGAAGGGAAGGAAAAGAATAGATTTACACAAATATTAAGTGCTATGCTATAACGAGTTAAGTAATGCATCTGTGAAATTTGACAAACAGTTCAGAATTTTTTTTTTAGAATAAAATAGTAAATATTTTACACTTTAAGAAAATATATTGTTTTTTACACTAGCCGCATTTTACTATTAAATAACTTAAGGTATAAAAGGACAGGCGAAAACTTATCAATAAACAACCCCAAATTTAAATCTTATTATCTTGCAAAGTTTTTCTAATCATTTTTCCATACTCAAAATGTTTCACGCGATCTAATTTGTTTCCTGTTTGTTACACAATTTCTGAACACATTCCAAAAGTACATTAAGCATCATGCATTTAAAATATTTCCAAATAATAATCTTGGTTTGAGAAATAATGGTTTACTTTTGAAAAATGAAGAATTTTGGAGACTACAAAAAGCAATACGCTTTCTACAATGATTAGGGGTGTATTAACAACAAATCTGATAAAATGTATCTAGGTTGTAAACCGAATTTTTGTAAAGCATACCATTTTATGAAATTATTTTTAAAGTACATAGTGTTCAGCATTTTTATAAAGGAATGTATTTAGACGGAAAGGAAGTATTATTATTATTATTATATTATTGTTATATTATTATTTCAATATTAATAATTAATCATAATTATAATAATAAAACTAATAATAAGAATAATTTAAATAACCATACAAGCCGGAATATAGAAATATGGCAGACATGTGAATATCACTGGTGCTATTAACTATATAAATTTCAACAAAACATTTTATTTACTGTAAATGTTCTAAATTACACTGGTGCATTACCAAGGTTGCGGCTGGTCATTAGTATTACGTATTTCGTTACCAACATAACCACTGCGCCTTATATCGGCAACATATATATAATATAATATCTGTTCCTAGCATGCATTAATCCATCTCAAGTTTGTTCTGTGTAATTGTTATTACACTTTTTTTTAAGTTATTTTCAAGCAGATATTTGGCATCGTCACTAATCGTTAATATACCTCTAACTGTTCTACCTTTAAAACTACTCTTATGTTTAATTAAGCCCTAGGTTATAATTCCTTTCAGAGAGTTTATCAAGTTGTTCAATTTTGGATTTAAATAATACAAATTGTAATGCAAATGTTTATGATCTATCCATCCTTACTTCACCAGCGATGTAAACAAATGAGAATGTATTCCTCCGCGAACGCACGAGCACACACACACACACACACACACACACACACACACACGCATACTAAGCTATGTCATCTGCTGTACAGTTATAAAATAGCGTTCTTACGTTCCAGTAATTTGACAGGAAAAGAAATAGCTATGTACTTTCGCTGTTCATAAATAATGATTCACTCTATGAAATGTAACATAATAAAAAAAATAGGCGAATTATTTGGTACGAATTTTGAAATGTTACCGTAAATTATAAATGTAGACAGGCATTAATGGAAGTTTGTTAAATTATTTCATACGTCATTATTCGAACCTCCCCCTCCCCATCCCTCGAATGATAGAACTCACATATAGGCAATCAAACGCTGCACATTTAATACACTGCTATAATGCAATAAATTACCCAGCAGTCTAATCGGAAACTGGAACTGGTTTCACTCCAAGAATCGATTTATCTGTATGCAGTTGTACTCGAACTGTCAGTCATCACTGGGATTGATAAACAATGGATAATTTACTTGGCCAACGACAGTGTCTACCATTCCCGTTAAATCGCACTTTGCACTTCTCAAACTGCATTCTTCGGCTGTCACTTGTTGCAAAGCTGCTTGCACAAGATGCCGCACCTCAGCTAATTTAAAACTTTCTCACACATGCTGTTTTCGGAAACATCAGCAAAGCGTTAAGGTGAGACTATTTTTAATGCAGGAGTACGGAACTTTACACAAAAGTTATTACATGTATGAAGAATAATTCTTTTCTCACCAAGTTTTAGGCGTTTCATTGTTTATGCATATTTCACTAAATGGGCATTGCACGCATCCGCTATTACTAGTTAACTGAGATCAGTCGTTACTGCGCAACAAATGTGCATTGTCACCTAGAAGAATAATTATTAAAGTCCAGTAAAATTCGTTCCTTACTCATTCATACTATATTATTTAGACAACATTGCTTAGTTAGATATAATTGTCTACTTCTCTCAGCAATTTTAAAGATGCTATTTTGTGCTAGAGAAAATGGGTAAAACGTTCAGCAACCAATCAGAGCTACCATTTGCAGTTTCTTGCTTCTGTTTACATTGCTGGTAAAGCAAGGATGGTTAAAAATAGTAGAAATGGTGGATTTGTTGATATATATTTGTTAGTTTTAGCACACCGCATTTTGCAAGTAGAGAAAGCTTTGCATTCATTCCAAAATTCGATATCCAGATTTCACTGGAAATACATGGTTTTGAAACCCTTCACAAAAAAAGTTTAAAAAAAAATAATTTTTAGAAAACGGTAAGGTGTGTGTCCACGCGTCTGTGGACAGCATAACTCTAAAATAAAACGTCAGTTAAATACCAAATTTAATATGTTTTCAGAAAATTTCCCACCCTAAACTATGGAACATTTTTTTGTAAATTTTGGTCCTTTCAAAACGGCTCTAACGATTTTCAATAAAATTAACGTTTAAGATATTTTATGCCAAATGTCGCATTTTCCATGAATAGCCTCAGAAGTCCTGTTTATTTTTATGTATTTTGCATAACTGATAAGCCACAATAGATAGAGAAAATCTTACTACATAAAAATGTAGCTCTCGCTAAAATACATAACTTATGTCGAATGCTTTTTTTTTTTATGGAGCTAACCGTTTTCGAGGTATTCTTAATTAAGTATGTCAATTTTTAATCATTTACGCATTTCTCAAATAGAAAATCGTTATATATTCTTGCTTTTACTGGTTAAGCAAAGGGCATGGAATGTCAATGCAATGCATAGCGACCAGCTCTTGAAATATATGATTTTCGATTTAGCGCAGTGTGTTTCCTTATTCCAGGTATCTAGAAAAATTTATGTAGGTAATAAAAGTATTTCTACAAATGTTTATATATATCGAATACGTTAAATAGATAGAAATATAAGCTTTTGTAAGAATAGTTTGTTTCAGTATAAGCAGAGAAAGTCATGTGAATGTAACATATCAAACTATTTTAATAGAAAGCTAAAATACATACCGGTGCTGACATTGAGCGATTAATATTTACAGAGGCCTGAACGGATTATTATTTCTGGACCTAAGCAACAACCACATCCAGGAGCTGAAAAATGGAGCCTTTAGTGATCTCTCCAATTTGCAGTATCTCAATCTACGAAACAACGAGATCAAAGACCTCGAGGAAGGATCGTTTCAGAATCTAGAACGCGTTTCTCTTGTGGACCTTTCCAATAATGATATAGAAACAGTTCCAGCAGAGCTGTTCAAAGGTAAGTTCTGTTTTAGGATAAGTTTCCAGGGGTGAGTGTCCTGAAACATTAACATTAAGACAATAATGGACTTAAAACGGCAGAACTTCCATATTTCCTTCCAAATACATGTAGGTATAAGAAGTCCAGGAAGTAATGGTCATTTACGCATTGCCGCTCTGCTATCGGTCTTTCCTTCAAGGTTGAACTATTTCTTCAATATCTGTTTCCAGTATTTGTAAGTGCCAGTCTAAACCAGTAATTAGTGCGCATTCTGTGATTGTTCCAAATGAATTGTATGATATAAAGCCCTGTCGGATCTGAGATGAGACGTATTGGATTTTTCGTTGCTCGGAATTTGAAACTTGCAAATATTTGCTGTCAGCTAAAGAAAGTGTAGGTATCGATGAACGCAAAAGAAATGCGGGAAATTTGTGTGAAATATTCAATAACGACTCTAAAGGTTGTTTGACGAAACTCGTTCCAAATATGCGTAATTCACTACAGGATTTGGAGAATGAAGTGAGCACCATAAAACTTGTACCGTGGATGAACTACAAATTTCTTTAGTTTTTTTTTTTTTTTTTTTTTTTTTTTTTTTTTTGTCTTCGCTTGATGCAATTCTGATCAAATATCTTAACATATCATTAGTGGCAAACGTCTACAACAAGAAAATTCCAAGATTCCTGGACAGATATAACAATTTCTTAAATAACGGAAATTATTATGTGGAGAAATAACGTAAAGCACAGTGATGTAAATAGTATGCAGAGAAAGTTTTGCATTCCACCGAAAATTCGATACCGTAGTTTCACAGAAAATACATATTTCAAAGAGCCCTTATTCCAAAAAGGGAATTTTAATAAAAGGTCTTATATCTGCGTGTGTCTGTCAACAGCATAACATGAAACCAAAAGTGGGTTAAACATCAAAGTTGGTATTTATGTTTAGTATCTATCTTTCAAAGATATGACACGAAGGTTTTCAGAAAATTCCAGCCTCAAGATACCTCGTACATTGAAGATTTTTCGAAATTTTCAAAAATAGCTTTAACGCGTTTGATTAAAATACCCTGCATTATAGATGTCATATCCCAAATAAAATATATCTTGAATTTTCTGGGAATAGTCTGTAAAGTCCTGTAGATGACTTTGCATAACTACAAAACCGTAAGAGTAACACAAAATGTTAGTGCACAAAAAATGAGATCTCGTTGAAACACCCAGTTTATATGTATATATATATATATATATATATATATATATATATATATATATATATATATATATACACACACACACACACACACACACACACACATATCCTGGATATAGTTACTCTACTGTATATATCCCTCTATTTTTATTTATTTATTCTTTTTTGTTACTGGCCATGTAAAGAAAGGAACACATAATTTTAAAATCATCAATTGTCGACCAGGTTCGAAAGATTTAACTATTGCGTTATACTGCTGCACTCCTTTTTACTTTCTCCATACGCACTATGTACATAGTGTATAGAGAAAGTATTGCACTCCACCCAAAAATTCGATACCGAGATTTCACCGGAAATGTATGTTTTAGGGTCCCCAATATCCAAAAAAGGCATTTTCACAAAAAGGTCCGTGTGTGTGTGTGTCCGTGTGTCTGTGAACACGAAAACTCAAAAACGAAAAATAGGTAAAATACCAAACTTGGTATTTAAGTTTAGTATCTTCCAGGGATGCGACACGAAGATTTTGAGAAAAATCCCCACATCCCCAACTTCCCTTTACATTGATTTTCTCAAAAATGGCTCTAACGATTTTGATTAAAATTTCGTACATTAAACATATTTACCTGACAAATAATATGTATATCTTGAATTTTCTGGGAATAGCCTCTGGATGAATTTTACTAAATTTTGAATAACTGCTAAACCGTAAGAGATGGACAAAAGCTTACTACACAAAAAAATGTAGAGCACATTAAAACACACAATTTATGCTATATATTTTTTTTCGTGAAATTCGTTGTTTTTGTGACATTCCTTATTTTTGGTTTCTGCCATGAAAAACGTACACTTTTCTCATACAGGAACTTGTCAACTCCTATCCATATAAACAAAGGAACTTCATTGACTTAGCAACCAGCTTTTGTCTATCACTTTAACCTACGGTTGTCCCTTATTTCGCTTCTACTTACAAGGAAGCGAGTAATTAGACTATTTCTGCTATTTTTTTCTGATTAGCATAAAGTAAATAGAAGTATAAGCTTTTTAAGAATCATTTGTTGCAGGGATATGGAGAAAGTCATGTGAATGGTACACATCAGATTTTTTTTCCCTTGTGCCCACAAATAAATAAGATCATTTCTGTTATTGTTTATGTGATTGGCATAATCTTTTGTAAGCATAGATGAAGAAAGGCAGAATTATACATCAGATTTCTTAAATAAAATATTTCCTTTTGAACTTATTAAAGCTAAACGCTACTCCCCATATTACCCTCATAGGAACTGGGTGTTTACTCAAACGTTTGCACAAAACGTATTGTTTTGTTACAGATATGACAGCTTTGCAACAGATCCAGTTGGACCACAACGAGCTGCGCATCGTGTCGCCTAATGCCTTCGACAACCTGGAGCAACTGGTGCAGCTTGACCTTACCGAGAACTGGTTAAAAGGTCTGGAGCCTGGCACATTTAAGAATCTCGATAAACTTAACTCTTTGGAGTTGGATGGCAACAGCATACCAGAATTGAAGAAGGGTGCATTTGAAGGCCTATCTCAGCTCTCTTATCTTACCATTAGCGATAACGAAATAAAAAGCATAGAGCCAGGAGCGTTTGCCGGTCTGGGAAAGAAGAAGAAGGGAGGTGGTGGAATTAGAATTAGTCTGGAGAAGAACCGTATACATGTCATGCCTTCGCAAGTTTTTCAGGGCGCAAAGAATGTCCACTTCCTTAATCTGGCCAACAACTCCATCACAGAGATCGCGCCAGAAGCGTTCAAGGTAACGCTTATGATTCTGATAGGTAAAGATTCTTCATTGGATGTTTTCAATGGGTTGAGGGTTTCCTGGTCAAATGATGAAGTGGAATCTTAATTGTAATAATAATAATAATAATAATAATACTTTCGTTATAATTTCTCTTCTCTTTGAGTTTATTTTCATCCATAGCGGACATCACTCTATGGGCGCTAACTTAGGGGTGAGAGGAACTTACTAACGGCCGGGGTTCGATCCCAAGCGACCGCATGTGAGATTTGTGGTGGGGCGGGTTTCTCCGGGTACTCCGGTTTCCCCCGCCATCGCATTCCACCTGTGCTACATCATCATTCATGTATCATCAGTGTCATCGCCTGCGGTGCCATTAGTAGTTACAGCGGGCGTTAAACAGTACAACAACAAAAAAAAAAAAAAGAGGAACTTACTGCTTCCCTAATTACAAAATTAGGGGCATTGCCCCATTTAATAATTTCACTGAAGAGAACCCCCCCCCTCAAAAATTCAAAGATATTCACCCATAAAATAAACCGAGCCACCTGGCCTGGCATTCGGGAGGTCATGGGTTCAATTTCTGACCCATGCGTTTTTGGGGGCTTTTCTGGATCACTAGGCAAATGCTGGAAAGGTTTCTTCATTTCCTCAACTTCCTGGCCCTTCATTTCATCTCCATTTCATTGCAACCGGTCGGCAATTTTTGCGCTGGTGGCGCCTTTCCCTGGTGGTGAATAAATAAAGAAAATCCGAATATGCTACCCCGGTACCTAGGTAACTATACCGTGGCATATATTTAAACTTTAAATTTATTTCCAAAGTTTTATCTCTTATATAATGTTTTCAGATAATTAACTAATCTAAAAACTAAAATTTTAAAAAGAAAATTAAGGTGCAAATGAATTAAAATATAATATAAGCAAAATATTCTGAAACAAAATTATTAGCAACTTACAACTGGTATCCAGCTGTTTCCTATTCTATACCTACTATAAACTACATCACTGGTATCCAGTGAAAAGTGCTGGTAAGTTGTATATAATAAAATCAGTTTATATTACCTACTAATAATGTAATTTATATAATCATACATATTTAACTGTTTATTTTCCACATTTTTTATTTATATAATTAAATATTTAATTTTATATTGTATTATACTAAGCAGCAAATTCAGCAACAATGATCCCATTGCCTACACCGGCACCTTCCTCCCCTCATATCCATTCTCCATCTCTTTCCTCGCTCAATATTGTTACTATCGTACAGCTACTGTAATTCTGCTCACTACACCGGCACCTTCTTCCCTCATCTCCATCCATTTCCTTCCTCCCTCTTCCATTTACCTTCACATTAACTCTGCATTACTCTAAAATGTCCCTTACTTTTCAATATTACAATTAATTTCAACCTCTAATATATCTTGTAAACGTTGGTTTAAATTAACTTCTTCCAGGCTTCTATTTTCTATTCTATTTCCAATTCTTTGAGATCTTAGTATTTCTAATGTTATAATTGGTAACGGTACATTCTTTCGTATTTGTTTTACATCTTTTTTCCATGCTGTTTTACTCACTTAATTAGCCAGGATTTGAAAGTATTTAAGTAAATCTTTATTTCTCAAAATGGTGAATACAGCTCCCGACAACAGGGTGATGTGGGACTTGGGCGTTCAGTCAGACCCAAGGCATGGGTTCCTAGCGGTCCTCCTAAAGAGATGAGCTGCTAGGACTGCGTTAGGGACCAACCACTGTGGTGGCTCTTTCCCCAGGGTCGATTTCGACCGCACGTTAAAAATATTCTTATATCATTCTGCACTGTGCAGCCCCCTCCGGAATATATCAACCAACCAACCAACCAACCAACCAACCAACCAACAAGCCAACGAATCAACCATTATACAAGCATACAGTTAATTTAATTTTTTCACAAAGGAGTTAGATAATTAAAGGCAGACTGAAAAATTCCACTTAATAACCGGAATTTGAACCACGGATCTCCATATCTCTAGCCGGTTGCTCTACCACTAAGCTACCATGACCATATGCCACCATGACATTAAATTCCTATACTGACGCGCATTTTCAAATGCCGGATGTGGCGTTGAATTGTTCAGTCTTATTCTATCAAACATAAAGTCGTTTAATTAGAGCTGATCTCTATGGCAACGTTTGCTAAAGTGCCTAGCTTTGGTACTTTGTGCCACAGGTGTAGGTTCGAATCCCGCCTTAGGCTTGGGTGTTTCGGTGTTTTTTAATGTGTATAAGTATGTGTATTGGTAAGTAAAACCAATTGAAAAACAAAGGAAATATACGGAAAATGGAAACAAAAATGAAAAAAAGAAAACAAAAAGGAATACTGTGCCGGATGCCTGACAATACGCCGGAACTGTATTTTATAAGAAAAAATAGACTGAATGAAGTTGCGAAATATTAATTTTATTTCAACTGTTAAACAAAAGCATTGCTGACGTCACCTAGGTTTCAGTTAACATCCTATCAGAATCGGAGCGCACAAATACTATCGTCTATTGTAGAAAAATATTTTTCTGCAGTCAGTTTTCAAATTAAGGTGGCATGCAAAGTGTAATACATCTTTTAAGTTTTGAAAAATCGACTTAGTAATCCCAGTGATTCAATTTTTCGAGGTGGTGGCTATCCTCGTACCTAAATAATAGCACATTTTTAAAATTATGTTTGTCATTTATGTGGTCACGGATTAAAATGCCATATATTCGCCTAAACGCTGTTGTTTCATCCATTGCCATCGTGAGTAACTATGAAATTACATCTTCATTCAGCAATATAGGAGTTTATAAATGGACATTAACTTTAACCTTTAGTAATGTTCAATGGTGGTTCTTACGACATACAGCACTACAAACGATAGATAATCATCCATTATAATTGATACATGGAAGATAATTGGAGAGGGAATTTTACCAGGCCCAAGATTAGGTTAACTCCCCTCTTGCATTTTTTATTTACATGGAAGGGGGAAGCATTAAAAGAGAAATCTCAGACAGAGAGGACGATAATGGCTGAATTTTAATCGCAGGCCTCCCGTACACAAGTCCATCTCTTATCGATCTCGCAGGAGTAAACTGAAATGCATCACGCTTTAGACTCAATAGACTGCGCATTATTACTTTCTCTAGCTTGTATGTACATGTGCATAGTAGGTAAAGAAGGTATCCACTGTATTCCGCACAAAATTCAATACTGAGGTTTCACCGAAAATTAGTGTTTTGAGGATCCTTGAATAAAAATATCATTTTTTGGAAAAAGGTCCAAGTAAGTGTATGTTTGTTTGCATGTGTGTGTGTGTGTGTGTGTGTATGGGCAGCATAGCTGAAAAGCGAAAAGTCGTTAAGATTAGCGTATTCAAGGTTGCGATACAAAGATTTTCCAAACTACCCTTTACATAAAATAATTTTCGAAATCATCGATTTTGTCAAAAATAACCAATGATTTTGATTAAAATGCCCTGAATGATTTTCGCGTGACTTGTAAACCGTGAGAGATGGCCATAAAATTACTTCGCAAAAACTGTAGATCTCGTGTCTGTATACAAAATGTGTGATATATATTATAGATTTAACCATTTCCAATTCAAAATTCTTTAAGCTTTTCTCAAACGGACTGTTTACTCCTCATTATACAAAGAGATATTTCAATTGTATCGTATAGCCACCAGTTTTAAGGGATTTAATCATTGTTTAATGAACATTAAATAAACACTTGCCTTATTTACGAACTTATAATTTTACTTATTAAGATTGATATGTTTTTAGATTGGTTAATGCCTCCAAGTAGACCTTGCACACACAAACCATACATGTTTATTTTACCCAAGAGCGCAGGGCCGCAGGCGTAACGTTGTATCCACTTCGACTTCTATGTGTAAGGCCACTCAACCTGAACTAGAAGGTCACGTATTATAGTGTGAAAACTGGAAACAAAGCGGATGGTCCATACTGACAGGCGTTGTTCATTTCGCCTCTCAGTTAAGACCTCGTAAAAACTTCATATATACCTCCAGCACTCAGCAGATACACACACACACACACACACACACATATATATATATATATATATATATATATATATATATATATATATAAGCAAGTTCCGGACACCACTGTTTCCCACAAAGCCGGATATTTTGATTTGATAAACATAAAACACATTTGTGCAACTGGTTAAAAAAGAAAAAAAGAAAAAAAAGGAAAAAAAAACATCTCATTAAAGGACAAGGCGTATAATCGTATAATAAAACTTTTTGTGTCAAATCTCTCTGAATTGTGAACAGATATTATTATTAATAATAATATTATTAATACTATTTTTTTTATTTCGATTATGATGTATTTCATAGGTACGTTTTCTAACACGTTTTACTGTCCCTACCATGTAATATGTACATGGTAGGCACAGAAAGTATTGCATTCTGTATTCGATAACTACATTTTATCGAAAATACATGTTTTGAGTACACCTGATTCAAAATCGTTTAGAAAATTATGTTTGTGTGTGCGTGCCTGTGCGTTTGTGTATGTGTGTGTGTGTGTGTGAGAGAGAGGCGTAACTCAAAAGTGAAAATTTGGTTAAATGTCTAACTTGAAATTGTAGTTCGCATCTTCTAAGGATGCGACATGAAGATTTACAGGAAAATCCCCAACATAAATTATCCTTTAAATGGAAGAATATTTTAATTTTAAATTTTCTAAAATTTTCTAAAATGCCATATAATAATGATATTTATATAATAAATCCTATATTTTGAATTTTCTGGAAATAGCCTTTGAAGCCCTCTTTATTATGCCTCATTTGTTCATAATTGGTAAATCATAGAGAAACAGAATGTTACTACACAAAAAATGCATATCTCACTAAAACACGCAATTTAGGTCTCATACACTTTTATGGTGGGGGTAACCATATCTGAGACATTCGTAGTTATTGGTTTCAATTTTCGAATATTTATATTTTCCTCAAATGGGAAATCCCCATTGGTGTTTGGTTTACTCCTGATCTGCAAACGGAATGGGATCCAATGCCATCCCTAGGCAATCAACCTTTAAAAAATTTAACTATCGTTTTAGCCTAGCGTATTCTCTGCAATTCCTACAAGGAAATAAGTAAATAATTCTGTAAATGAATGGATTTAGAATATACTTTTAGTAAGATTAACTTGTTGCAGAATGAGTAGAGAAAGTCATGTGAATGGAACATGTCAGACCTTTTTTCCTTCCATTCATACAAAAAGAATCGAACTTCAAAGCCTTTACATAGCAATTGAAAAATACATGACTATCCCTTTACTTTACTGTATTCTGTGCATATTTTTTTCTTGAGCCTGCACTTTTACTGCTACCAAGGTACGAGCAAGGGGCATGTGCTCTGCCAAAGAAAGAACTGAGCATTAGAGCTCGGTTTTGGGTTCCGTAGCGCACATAGTTTCGAACACATAGAGAAGTCAGCTGTATAAAGAGGGAGTAGTTGGAATTAGTTTGTAACGTAAATATGCACATATTGAGGTATAAGCTGTTCAAAAAGTACCTCATTACATGTATTGACATAATTAATGAAGGAACACAATAAAACAGTTCATAATATGATTAATAAATAAAAACTCCTTGTACTTTTACAAATAAAAGTATAAAGCTTGATATAAAAATCAGAATAATAATGTGCAGAGCTTTGAAAAGACATTGGACATAAATCAAACAAACTGACTCAGAATTCAATGCAGTGAATTACAAGATACATATTTACTATATGGAATCAAACGACTATTCTCCTGTCACTCAAAATGTGTTTTAACCATTTCGAACTTTGTTCACAGTCAAATTTTCGACATTTTTCGATTTGCAATCTGTTTCAGTGTTCACTGGTTTATCTACTAGCAGGAAAGCCAGGCGATGAGCAATGCTAGATAGTGCAACACGTTTCGAAACGGGTTGTAGAGACCACGCTTACCCCACACGTCATAGTTTTACTCTGTGTGCACCAAACCTCAGTCGGCAATTTTCTTAGCCTGGACCAAGCTCTACTGAGCATCATTGCCCATACTTTAGTGTGACCATTTTGTGTTTAACTGTATCGTGTTATCTTATTTTGGTTTACTTGTGTTTAGCCAAACAGCATGTTGCTTCAATATGGCTGAATCAGGTTTAGGTCCATCAATATTGACATTAAGCTTCAAATGCGGTTTAAATTGCTGTCATGGTTCACGCTTTAAATATACAGAACATAACCTCACAATGACCGTTTAATTCAACTGCTGGTTAACCCGAAAAAAAATGGAGCAAACTTTATTTCATGGCCTGCTATGATAAAATTTAAGACTTGGGTGCTTAAAAGGTATGACCACAGCACTATAAATAGCCCAAGAAAAAAGTGTAAAAGAACTGTACTACTGTATGATTATAGAAACAGGTTCATTCTGACATACGGTACGGGCGCCCGCGCGCTTTATAGCGTCTTCATGCAACGATAGCTTCCCCCAGTCAGCAGTCGCTATTACCCTTTTCCCTCACATATTCACGCAAACAGTTTTGAAGCCATGATTTTAATGTAATAGTTTTTCAATACTAAGGAGGGAGTGTTGCAGTACTTATTGAAAACAGCACAGTTAAAGTCATACACTTTCGCATTTGTGAATCATTGTTGGTGTATGTAGCTGTCGGAAATTCGCGCAGCACATAGCTTAGCTAAGGGAAGAGATGGCAACTCAGCATACGTCTGTTGCAACCGGACGATACCTGTCAGTATGAACTTGTTTTTTTTAAGCAGACCGTGCAGTGTGTAAATATCTGTTGAAGATTTAACTGTTAGCAAACCGTAGACAAAAGAATACATTTATGTATCCATAGTTTGTAGAAGGGTGAGTAGCGAGGTTCATATGAATATTTATTATCAGATATTTTATTTATAACTGAACTCAAAAAGTGTTTTCTCGATGTAAAGTGCGATATTAGTATTAGGTCAGTGTGGTAGCTGCTATTTAACAACTTTCAAAATAAAATGCTTTATATACAGAATACACACTAAGGCGGGTGGGAGAAACCACTGCGCAGAGAGACAGACTCTTGTTTCATTCTCGCGAGTTATGCACTCCTTGGTCAAGTAACGAATGCGACTATTGCTATTGCGCAACCTCCTCTCACACCTTTACGTGTGTGCTCCAAACTTTAGTAGTGTTTTCTCAAGTTAAATACTGTGGGTTCTAGGGTCTGAATACTTTGGAGTACCTCATCATGGATGGCAATCAATTCTCCACTCTTGGAGTCAATGCTCTGAGTGGATTGGTGGAACTCAAGGTGCTTACTCTCAGAAAGTGTGGAATCGCACATCTGGATGACGGCGTTTTCGCTCCGCTAGGAGAGACTCTCCAGATGTTATCCCTGGATGACAACAAGCTTACCGTCCTGACAGCGGGAGTGTTCTCGGGACTAAAATCAGTCGAATCGTTGTCATTTTCTGGTAATATCCTAGAGGAGATTGCAGCTGGTGCCTTCAAGGACCTCATTAAACTCAGCGGCAACATGGACCTTTCGGGCAACAATCTGAAAGTCCTTCACCCAGGAAATTTTGAGGGACTCGACAAAACAGATTACCTTGTGCTCAGCAACAACTCCTTTACAGAGGTCAAAGCGGGAGTCTTCCGTGGCATGAAGAGTCTGGAAATGCTTGTAATGGATTACAACAACATAGAGATTTTGCATCAAGGTGCCTTCGAAGGTAAGCTCCATGCATTTAATAATCGAATATCGAAGTATGCATGAATGAATACATTTATTTACACCAAATATTAATTACAAGACAACATCAATTTACTAGTAATATGAAATATGTTCTTAGAGTTATTGGTATTTTGGAGCTTTCTTACATGTTTTGTTTCACACAGCCTCCGCCATAATTGTAGAAACTTTTGAATGTCCTATATTGGCCATGATTTGCCACTTTCGCCTTAAATTCCTCAATTTACACTACTCAAAGCGCGTCTCAGCCTTACAAGACAGTGCAGATTATGTGGAATACATTGTTGCCTCTTGTGTTATACGTAGTTAGAATTTTGTCGCCCAGGTCTACCGTTTCAGTGTCCTCTTGTGAAATATTAATAATCAAATTGTCAGATATCTCACTGCTATTTAGGGCTACTGTAAGATATTTATTTGTTTACATTTATCTCCTCTCTTTATAGTTGTATTGATTCGAAAGACGCTTTATATACATAAAAACATACAAAATGGAGATATAAAGTGAAAACCTCATAATTTTTATAGAACATCATCATTGTTTACTCATTACAAAATAACATTCAGATGGGTGGAATGATTTAAAACAGCTAAGAATGAACGATGCGCCGCTCTGTGCTTTGCGATATTCCACTGTATATTTTAAACCTAGCACGTTTTTGTTTTCCTGGCCCCTTGTTGCTTTCTATTTAATAGCATACTTACATGTCTTTTCTTTCTTTGTTTTGATCCTATACACTACCGTAGCCTTAGGCGTTTCATCTATTCCCGTACTAATACTCATTATACAAAAAAAAAAAAAAAAAAAAAAAATGAACGAATGAATTAAATAATCTAATGCATTTTTTTTTTTTTTTTTTAACTTAGAAACATTTCATCTCTTCTAAGCTTCAGCTTCCATAACTTCAAAATAAATAACCTCCATTAATATATCACAGCATTCCTTATGCTTTAAAACTTCCTAACAAACTTTTTTTACCGTAGCACGTAATCTGCTATAAGCTGAGTAGATAGATGATTACTTACTGTATGAGTGCTAGAAGCTATAGGAATCCGACTTGTTATGAAAATTTTCTCCCTTTGTCGAAATTTTCTTTCACTTTAATTTATTACTTACTGCATAAGTATAGAAGCGATAAATATCGGAATTTTGAACATTTGTTTTCTTTAGAAACGTAAAAGGCTCTAAAATTAATGTAATTCAACATGGAATAATATGATCAAAGCTGACAATTATAATGACTGAATATTTACACCATATCATATTTGCAATTTGACGACAGCGCGAGAGCAGAAAAGGACGAAGTTAATGGTAACATGTATATCACATTCCAATTCAGGCTACCGCTGACGCGGTGTCACTATTGTTGCCGTTTCCTAACGTATATGGACTTTTGAGGGGGGGGGGGGAGGATTTGTGAGGATTGAGCACATAGCACAGTCCATCATGCAATGCTATAACAGTGAGCATTTATATTGATGCTCCATTTATGCCCTTAACACTAGACAATATGCAATACTTATCGCATTTAATACAGCTCACTCAATGTAATATCAGCACTGCTGTAATGGGATATCATACCCGATGAGTAAATGCGTGTTTAACACACCACTGTACTCGAATACACGTTTAATGCACACTGGTTTTCTTCAGCGCATGTCCAGTTTGTGACGTAATAGTTAGTGTGAGCGCTCGCCACTGGTAACATGAGGGGAGACGTAGTCTCACGGGTAGTATGCATTAGACAGAGACAGACGTATCCCATTTAACTCCATACTCTCGTTTAAAGTTGAGACAAGCTATATATTTCTCTTTTCACTTTGTTGCAGGTTTCTGTTATTATTATAGTTATTATAGTTGTTATTTTTATAAGTTTTGTTAAACTGGATCAATTAAATTAAAAGTAATTAAATTAAATTTAAAGGTAAAATTATTTAAGGGACTTCAGTGATGGAAAATAAACGAGCATCGTTAGGAGAATGTATTACCGTCTGTTGCGATAGTTTTGTTTAACAATCTATTTCTAAAAATATATTAACAAGTATATTATGAACAAAGACAAATACGAATAAAGAATTCATTTGAAACAAACGTTAACTCGTCAAATACATTAAATTTTTTTTTATATAATTGCTATATTTCTATACTTTTTTTTACTGTGTCTTCACATGTTGGTAAGCTATTAAAACCAATTAAATTTCCTCTAATTAATTTCCATTTTAATTACCCCTCATACATTAATTTTAAAAAATGTTAATATTATAATTGCGCTCTTCCAGTTCTACCTGTTATTTTCAGAGATACTTAAAATAGCCTATTTACGTTTTTCTTCAATGGTAGAATTTATAATTGTGAACGTTACACCGCTAGTCTTGGGCTTTAAGTTGGAATTAGGATGAACTTTACTTAATGTGACGCTACGTAATGTGTACTTAAGAAATGCTGCTAAACTGAAGACCTATTAGGACGCACTTTTAATCTTTCCGGAATTACTCTTGATTGGTAGTTTCTATTACTTCTTACTACAGGTTCACGCCAATTGGTTCTTATTACCATGTGACGTCATTTAACTTAACGGGAAGGAAAGTTTGACACAGCCAAACTCTTGAATCAACCCTAAATAGCTTCATTAAACAAAGTGTTAGACTTTCACGTTACGTCGCATTAAGTCACATTACATTAAGTTCGCTGAAATCGTCGCCCTCCGTGGCGAAATGGTTACCATGGTAACTTCATATATCCAAGTTCGCGGTTGTACCTGAAGGCGGACGATGGATTTCTTCGGGCGTAAAAATCCTTAGCATGGCTTCTTTCGGAAGGAAGTAAAGCCGTGGGTCCCGTGCCGTAGATTTACAGCACGTAAAAGAATCTCAAACCTGCTAGAGAGGCCTCTGAACGAAAGTAAGCGATCTTTCACGTCTAATATAGAATGGGGCGCTGAGAACCACAGCATTTAAAGAGCGTCCATAAATAACAAAAATACAAAAAGACATATTCGCTGAAATCCCGGCATCACATGGAAACACAAGCCTCAAATGCGGTGCTGTGCTTCAATTACTGGAGGTCTCTCTATCAAATACGGGGGACCTAAGTCGCGTCATTCAAGATAAACTTGCTAGCATTAGTACGCTGTATGTTATAAAAGTCTGTAATGTAAAACTTTTGTAAAATGCATTCTGATCTGTTAATAAGAATATAAGCAATGCTATAATTTTTTCCAATTTTTTCTCTGAAAAAAAAATGGTAGGAAAAAGATAGAAAACATGCCCCATTTGCCTTATTAGCAAAAATGGTCAATACCAACATTTATGGTTTAGAAAATTGTTAACACTCGGCTATTATGCACTTAATTGCATATATTTGCTTTTAATAGTAGCATTAAGGCATGTGCATTTGTAAGGATTAAAGCCAGGACGAAAGGAAGCAAGGTTAACTGTCAATAGGACTAGGTAAAGACCTCGCAGGTTACAGACAATTTCAATTCTTGATACAGTCTTTTGGAGTTTGCAGATAGCACACGGACCGAATCTTTCCCGCATGTCAGTGACCCCTGGCCATTGTCGTTTATCGTTAATTGTAGTATTTTTGAGGGTAAATAAATAACCTGAATAACTAAAAGTAAAATAACTGTCTAGTAATTCCTATGGCTGGTGATACTGCACATTCATGTTCCACTTGTATTTAATTTTCATTGTATACTTCTTTGAAAGCTAGTTCGTTAAATTTCTGTTACAAGGCTTGCAGTCCCTGGAAAGTCTGACGATCCAAGGTCATAAGATGAAGACTTTGCAGCCAGGTGCATTTGATGACTTGGATAACCTGAGGGCTTTGACTTTGAGTTTCGGAATGCTTGAAAAACTTCCTGCTAACGCGTTCAGAGGTCTCAAGAATCTTTGGGCCTTGGAAATAACCGGCAATCTCATTAGGACTGTTGAACCTGGAGCTCTCTCCGGCCTGGACAGGATTGATATAGTGGACTTCAGCCATAACGAGATAGAGATCGTACAGGATGAGACATTCCTTGGGGCTGTTGAGATGACCGAATTACATCTGGATCGTAACAATATCCGGAAACTTGGGACCCACGCATTCAGGTAAGTTCAACTCAATTTCGTATTTGTCATAAACCTTCAGCCTTATTTAAATAACAGAGATTTTCTGTGATACGAGCACTATACCGCTGTGTATATTATAATAAAATGACGATTCTAATTACTTCAAAAGAACTTTATTCATCGCGAGGATGCTCAGCTACCAACTGTATTCCGCTGAATTTCCAACTGAATACTCTAAGGATTTTGTCACAAATGACTCAACTCTGCACTCGCAGACGCTTTTATAGACTCCACAAATACAGCGGAAAGTTCTATAAAGAGGAGAAGCTACTCTAAGGCCATAAAAAGGTCCAGATTTCGAAAAAACGCATACAAAGCGTTTGTTTCTCGGGTCATCATTGAACGTGTCCACAACTAACAACTCACACCTCTGTAGTGTAGGAGTAGCGTGTCTGCTTCACATTCAAGAGGTCCCAAGTTCGGAATGCAAATGTGGAAAAGTTATTTTCTCTGATTAATGTTCTATGAATAAAGAGGGGCAATTAAATTTAGACATAGTGAAATCAACAATAACTATTCAATATAATTTCAAACACCTAAATATTAAAAATCGGCATTGCCGTTAAGCCATTTATTGCTTCGTGGCACCAATTTTTTAATGCGACGTCATATTCTTCTACTGCCAAATGAGACCTGACTCATTTTTTGAATCTACACAATTTTCGACATTTACAGGGAAATAATGTTGAACTAGACACATTGTGCAGAAGCCCCTTGAAAGGTTACGAGGAGATTAATTGGAATGATGGGGCTTCCATTCTTCTTGGGAGTGTCCTGTCTACTTCCGGATAGCCAAGCTAATGGCACCATGTTTGAATCACTAGAAACCCCAGCTTGCTAGAAAAGGTGGTCGTGTGGGTTTTTGCCCTTCGAGTCTCCCTTCACTCCTTCCACACAGGAGTCACGCTGAAGCACAAAGACCCCCTTATGATCTAAGTGCGCCGCTAATCTCCAGTTACTGCAGGTTTCTCTTGACCCATAAAATTGCAGATTTCTATTTTATCCTAAATGATTCCCGCTTTATTGAATTTATTTATTAATGGATCGCAAAGTCGTGTGTTCCCAAACTCGTGGGATCAAATCCGACGGCAGGTTATAACTTTTTTTTTTTGCGTAAAAATCCTTAGCATGGTTTACCTAAAAAGGGAAGTAAAGACGGCTGACACCTAATATATTTATGGCATATAAAATAACCTCAAGTCTGATAAACAGGCCTCTCTAAAAAAAAAATTAAACGGTCTCTCACGCTCAATATAAATGAAACGTCGAGGACAATAGCAGTTAAAGAGCGCCATAAATAGAATTCAATCTCCAACTGGAATTTTAACTCTATGAATTCTAAGCGGAAATCTACTGTGTGGGATAGAATGCCAAAATGGAGTCTTAAACACGAAAAACACAAACGGACCTAACCAGACTTATACACAGAAAATTCTTAAGTACATAGTTACACGGTTTCAGGATATATTTATTACTCAATGTTTAGAGTAAAGAAGAATATGTCTGGAATATCTGCATTTAAAATAGATTATTTCCTTTTTGTGTGTTAACTATAAAACAGTTAAAAGAGAGTGTAATGTTCATGTAGAGAATACGATGTGCAAAGTTGAAGGTTATTCACTTAGTTCATGATGTTCTCTAAGTCCGTATCCGGATTTGGAACTCTACAGATTTATCGTGACTGTCAAGCACATGAGGTTGTTTCCTACGCATATTGCAGTTTTAGTATTTTTAGTTTCTCTACGCACCTGTATACATAGTAGGTAGCGAAGGTACGATAACGAGATTTCACCGGAAAAATGTTTTGAGATCCCCTGAATACAAAAAAGAGCATAGCGATAGCTTTAATAGATTTGACTATCGCCTTAGCTTAAGAGTGCTCCCAATTTCCTTTCTAGTTATAGGAAGGAAGTAATAAGACCATTTCTGTTAATGTTTATCTCGACCAGCATGATGTAGATAAAAGAATATTCTTTTGTATGACTAATTTGTTGTAGAAAAGAGAAAGTCATGTGAATGTAACACATTCTATTTTTATACCTTGAATTTAGTTTGCTTACATGCTTCAATAAAAAAGAAAAAAGAAATAAAAAAAGAAACAAAAAAAAAACTTCTTTGTCAATATAAGGAGTACAGTCAAATGCATGGAAAATGATGCCTTAGGTTTACTCTAGCTTAATATTTGAAGAAAAGGACAGTATTTTTCAGAACATGATAGCACTCTCCCAAAGACTTTAAGGTATAGGATTAGGGAGTTTGTGGCTGAAAACCAACTTGCAAGCAGAGTCCTTGAGTCTCCAGGTTACAGAGATTTTAATACATTGGCTCTTGACCCTAGTACAGAGTCATCTTTTATTTGCTAATGTTTTTCAACCAGTGGAAGGGAGAGAGCAGTCCCATTTAAAGTCTGTCATGTTTTGGAGAAAACTATATCATCTGTTTGTCACGCCAGTCCTGAATGAGTCAATTTCTAGCCTCAGACACACACATGCACAGTTAGGCAGATAAGTGATCAGAGGAGAAGAGTAAGGAAATATGAACCTAAGTGGATGGAAGGCATGCTTCACAAAGACAGCCTCCACACCAGCACCTGGTTGACTCAATCTGGTATTGTTTTGATCTCAAAAGTCTGTAACTCAGATGATAATACTAAAGACAAGTTTGAGGCTCAGGAGCAAAGGAAAAAAACAAAATGGGAGTAAAACAAAAAAATAGTACATTAAAAGTAAGGGGTGAGGTCTAGGAGTCGGACTTAACTTGCTGATTAACATTAACCACTGCAAATTATATGGGCATCATTCTGTGTACTAAACTGTACTTAAGATAAAGGCTGCTATTATAGCATTTTAAAGATACATTGGATTTGAAGTTTACTGTCAAAACATAGGACTTAATTTTAACTTAAAACGAAAGTTTTTCTCAGATGTAAATAATTCCATCATGTTACAGGGGACTGGACAAATATCTTTCCGAGCTATTTCTGGAGCACAACCAGTTGAAGAGTCTTCCAACAGGAATATTCGCTGATGTACCCAATCTCAAGAAACTGCATTTGAATAACAACCATCTTGCACACTTTGACCCCATATCTTTACCAATTGCTGAACCACTAAGATTAATTAACCTACAGAATAACAGAATCCATTTTACAACCCCCATCACTGGACTGCAAGATATTACAGAGTTCAACATTTCAAGAAACTCACTGCCTTCAAAATTACCCGGTGACTTCTTCAGCAATATGCGAAGTTTGGAGATACTGGATATCTCATACTGCTCATTAGAGGAGATCCCTAAGGAAGCTTTCAAGAATAACCTGGATTTATATAAATTAAATCTCGGGTACAATAAAATTTCTGCACTCGATGTGGAGACAGTCAAAGTGCTGCCGGAGATAGCGCATCTAGATCTTCAAGAAAATCCGCTGAAATGTGATTGCACACTACGAGAGATCTTCATGTGGGCAAAGGAGAAAAACATGGCCGCAAACAATGTGCAGTGTGGAGAAATATTCAGAGAGAACTGGGAGATCACTGAGTACTTGGCCTGTGATGGCAAGAAGCCCATCGGTGACAAGGATATGTTGCAATATGGCTTTCTGTCATCACCTCTGGATAACTTCCTACTGTTAATAATAGGTTAGGGTGTAAAAGTGTTTCAAACAATAAAAGAGTGCTAATTATTTATTGTCTATAGTCTTTTCAGTCCAAGAATGAGTCCTCATATAAAAAGTACACATTGTAGATATCACTCCACAATTGACAGCTGGTGAACACATGGAGGAACTTCCACTTTTCCCCGTCCCCAGCTTCTTAGTTTTGGGGGTCCAAGAACCTGTAGTTATTACCACTCAATTTTATAGAAACAATTATCTATATTTCATTTTAAACTCACTGAGTGCTAAATAAAAGTATGCCCCTAAAGTTGACCAAGAAACTTGATATACTTATAAAATGAATCAAGAATGTTGTGAATTATTATTGAGTATTACTGCAAAAAGCACTCATCAAGGGACTCATTGTTTAAGAAACATTTATGTACCTTGAAGGCGCCACTTTGCAAAAAACGTTGCTTGTAAATTCCTTTCTTTTTTGGTTTTTTCACAGTTTCTAAACCTTTACTTCGCCCTACAGATTGTAAATAACATTCACAGAAACAATAATTGCAATAGGGTATCGAACCTCATCTGTATGAATCATGTCACATATTGAGTTTCTCCAATGGCATTCACATTTTATCAGGGTTTCAAGTGGAATGATAACATCAAAATTGCATCAACTGGAAGGTAGAAAACTTCATGAACTATCTTATAACATGTTAAAAATCATATGTTAAATATTTTATGAGTTATTTTATCAGTATCATATATTGGAAAGTATTCCTTAAATCTAGTATAGTTTTAAGTTATTAAAATCTTAAGTTGTAAAGATAATTCAAGGACACCTGTATCTTAACTATCTTTATTGTTTTAAGTTCAAAAAGTATAACAAAAATCTAGTGCAGCAAACAATTAGTTTATTTCCCTGAAAAATGTGCTCCTGTGAAAGTTCTTTACATCAACACTCTTTACTGGGCTGGACTGAGGTCAATACTTTATCCAGAAACTTAAATAATAATCACCTGCAACAGACTACATAAGACAAATGAGAATTAACCAATGATTTGAATTGCTCTGGGAGGTTTACCTATGCACATTTATTCAAAATAGTGACCATAGCCCTTTCAATGAATTTGAATATCAACAATAGGAATATTAGATAATAATTAGCAAATAATTTCTGGACCAACAAACCTTTGGAACCAAGATGATCACCCATGAAAAAACACAATTCTTCAATTAGAAGTTGCAAGGCCATCTGCATCTCGTATCAAAGGGAAATTTCAACAGGAAATGAAAAATGCAATTATATTTTACTTGGTATAACACAATAAAAAGTTGAACTAATTACATAACTAAGTATTAGTTATAAAGACCTTTCTAAGTTTTTAAACATTTTCTTCCTTTGTATTGGCCACTATCCACCACACACTGTGTGTGCATGCGTGTGTATGTATGTGTGTCTGAGTGGGGGGGGGGGGGGTAAATCAAAAGTGAAAAGTTAAATACTTGTTGATAATTGAGTTCATAACTTTCAAGGATGCATTCATTTCAAGAAAATCTGTCACTGCAAATTACTCTTTATATGGTAAAAATTTTGATTTCTCAAAAATGGTTTAGACAATTTTAATGAAAATCCTATATGTCAATTAAAATGCATATCTTTAATTTTCTGGAAATAGCTATTGAACACCTCTTAGTTCTGGATGACTTTTGCATAACTGGTAAACCTTACAAAACTTACTACACAAAATATGCACAATTCATTAAAACCCAAAATTTAGGACATGTTTTTTGTAGAGCTAACTATTTCCAAGATATTCCTTGTTACTGGTTTCAATTTCAAAATACTTAAAACTCTTTTCATGTCAGGTTTGGTTATTCTTTTTTCTTTTGTTTTACTCTTGCTCATGCTAAGAGAACTTAATTTTATTCACATAGCCACTATTGTTCAAATCTGGACATCTATTTCCAACACATGCTCCACTTAGACATGGTGTAGATGGAGTTACACAGTGTAACCCTGAATAAGTGGAGCACGTGTTGGAAATAGATTTGAACAAAAAAGATAGCTTCCCTGTATTTAATGGCTTTTTGAATATTTTAAAACATAGCCACTAGCTTCTAAAAGATTTGATCATCATTTTAGCCTAGTGTATTCCTTTAGTTCCCTTCTACTGATTACAAACTAAGTAATAAGATAGTTTCTACTAATGTTTATCTTGATAAAAATTTAGTAGAGAGAATAGTTTGCTATAGAAAAGGTAAGGACAGTCAAGCAAATGGGACACATAAAATATTTTGAGAAAAAGAAATGATGTTATTGCTTGTCGAACTATAGGCTTTTTTAGCATTGGTTTCAACAGAAGTTTAGAATGGCACATAGTCATGTTCATTCCCAAATGTATACTTCTAGATTCTGTGGGAAATCTGGTTAAAATATGGGAACAAACAGAAAGTAACAGCCAGTAGACTTTAATGTATTCATAAGAAAGTATAAAAAAATGTCAGAAAACAGAAGCTTACTTTATGTCTACACATTATTTGTGTTATTTAAACATTTACCATACTTACTCATGAGCTTTAGAATTCACATGTTGTAGCCAGCAGCTGCTAGTCCAACAGTGTAGATATTCAGACACAATGTCGCTAAACAAAGAACAAGTTATATTTGGAAAGGAACTCTGTAATGCATCTACAGTATCGCAATTTGTTGTTCACTTGGTTCTTCTGATTCACTGTGATGAGGAAAGACGGGCATCAGGGTCGACTTTTGTGGCATCTTAAGCAATCACAGAATGCTTTGTACAATAATAACTTATTTTGACTGACACTCCTATGACGCTGAGAAAACATGTTGAGGAAATTAATCAACCTTGGATATAAGCCATATACCGATCTGTGCAACAAACATGTGTAAAAAGTCATTACTTCCTGGAAGGCCTCATTAAAAGCTTTCAAAATACAAGGCAGACTTTCTAAACTTGTTGCAGACTTTGTTCACAACAAATGCTGCCCATTTAATATTCTTAAGTTAAATATTGAGTTAAATTTTGAAATGTTGTCTTAAATGTACATATTATCAATACTTAATATATCAAACAAAGTATATCAAACAATAAAGAAGAAATACAAATATGGATATATATATAAAACAAAAATCATGTAGAAAATACAGATAATCATAAAAAGATAGTAAAATAATAATAATTGAACAAACAACACACAAAAATGATAAATACAGCATATAAAATCAGGTGATTTCTTAGGATTTTAACAGAAAGTTAGATGGCTATGATGGCTACATTTCACAACTTGTTAGTGATACCCAATGAGAAGTGAAGAGTGGTCTAGTGTCTCTCTCACCAATCATCAATCTGATAACATCAATTTCATTGAGGTGATATTTTCCTTTATATTAGTAAGGAATTATGGATTTGTATATTGCCTTCTTCTTCTCATGAACTACTTCTGCCTATCCCT